>JAVGWX010000003.1:142829168-143429168 GCA_036924085.1 Ariolimax columbianus | reverse complement strand
TTCAATTCGTCACGTTTGGTAGCAGACGTAAATAACAGAACAGGAAAGTGACATTTTGCAGTAATGCTCAAAGTCCCTTTCCGGGACGCTGAGACTAACGTCTGGTCAGGCAGGGCACACTGATCAGACAATGTAAGCCAGGGTCAAGTAAAACATACTGATCAGACAATGTTAGCCAGGGTGAGGTAAAACATACTGATCAGACAATGTTAGCCAGGGTGAGGTAAAACATACTGATCAGACAATTTTAGCCAGGGTCAGGAGAAATATACTGACCATCATCAGCAACCTCGGGATGTAAGGAAAGCTACGACAGCTCACTACTTAACGCCCTTTTTAGGGCGCACAAAAGAGTAACCTACACATTGTGGGCATTTGAAAAACATCCCCCACCTACTCTCCTCTCCCCCACCTACTCGCCTCTCCCCCACCTACTCTCCTCTCCCCCACCCACTCTCCTCTCCCCCACCCACTCTCCTCTCCCCCACCCACTCTCCTCTCCCCCACCCACTCTCCTCTCCCCCACCCACTCTCCTCTCCCCCACCCACTCTCCTCTCCCCCACCCACCTCTCTCTTAGTGAGTCTAAAATATAAAACATGGGGCAGCACTTGCTCCTTTGCAGAACCAATTCTGACGATCAGAATTCTTACTGATGCATTGCTCTGTCTATAACAACGCCAAAGAAAACAGACCTGAACGACGGACAGCACTGATCACCAGGGAACTGGCTAGATACAACATCTGCATAGCTGCCCTGAGCGAGACACGACTGGCAGATGAAGGGCAGATCGCAGAGGAAGGCGCTGGTTTTACTTTCTTCTGGTGCGGCCGCAGCAAAGAAGAACGCTGTGAAGCTGGAGTTGGCTTTGCCATCAAGACCAACATGGTCGACAAGCTCACAAGCATGCCCAGAGGAATTAATTACCGTCTAATTACACTGTGTCTCCTCCTTATTAATAGGATGGCGCCATGCCACACTTATCAGTGCATACGCACCCACAATGACAAATCCTCAGGAAACAAAAGATAAGTTTTACGAGGACCTTGAGGCGCTCATCGCTGAAGTCCCCAAATCTGACAAATTGGTCATCCTCGGTGATTTTAACGCTAAGGTTGGCACAGACCATACAGCCTGGGAGGGGGCCGTTGGCAGACATGGTTTTGGAAAATGCAATAGTAACGGACTGCTCCTTCTGATGACATGTGCCGCAAATGAACTACTCATTACAAACACAGCTTTCCGACTTCCTGTCCGAAATAGAACTACGTGGATGCACCTAAGGTCTCGCTACTGGCACCTCATTGACTACATTATCATCAGACGTAGGGATCGAGCGGATGCTTTGGTAACGAAGAGCATGTGTGGTGCAGAATGTTGGACTGACCATTGGCTTGTCATTGCCAAGCTAAACTTCAAGATTCAGCCCAACATGCGTCCCCAAGGAAAGAAAGCACCGAGAAGGCTAAATGTCTCAGCTGAAATACGAACCCACGAGAAAAGGCTTCCAGGAAGAGCTTGAGGGCAGACTATCTGAGCTTCGTTTTGAAAAGAACGACATCGAACAGAACTGGGCATCATTGAGAACCACACTCTACGATACAGCTGTTAAACACATTGGCCAACTCACGCGCACGCTTAAGAACTGGTTTGATGAGAACGATCTGGAAATACAGGGCCTTCTCGATGCAAAACATGAAGCGCACAGGAAATACCAGAGGGACACATCATCTCCGGCAGCAAAAGCTGCCTTCAATACTGCTCGCAAAGCTGTCCAGACCAGGCTTAGAGAGATGCAAGACTCCTGGCTCAGCAAAAGAGCTGACGAAATTGAGATGTTCGCCGAGCGTCATGGCACCAAACGGTTTTACGAGGCACTGAAAGCTCTCTACGGCCCGCAGCCCTCTATTAATACTTCAGTTCGCAGTGCCGATGGGGTACTGCTAACAGATAAGGTTCAGATACTAGACAGATGGGCAGAACACTTCTGCAAAATACTAAACCACCCATCGTCCATAAATGAGGAGGCCATCCAGCGAATGCGCAGGTGAAACTGAACCTGGCACTGGATGAAGTCATCACTGAGGAGGAAGTGGACAGGGCAATCAGTTCACTATCTGTAGGAAAAGTTCCAGGAGCGTATGTAATACCAGCAGAGGTATACAAGACAGCTGGCCTATCCCTCATCAGAAGGATCACTTAACTCTTCTGCCACATGTGGGCTGAAGGAAAAATTCCGCAGGAGCTAAAGGACGCCTCAATCGTTCACCTGTACAAGAGAAAAGGCAGCCGTCAGGAATGCGACAATCATCGTGAAATATCGCTACTCTCCGTTGCAAGCAAGATCCTAGAGCGCTTACTGCTAAACCGGCTCAACAAACACCTTGAACAAAGCCACCACCTCCCAGAAAGCCAATGTGGATTCAGAGCCGGAAGAGTAACAGTGGACATGATTTTTGCCACTCGCCAAGTACAAGAGAAGTGTCGGGAACAAAATCAGGCCTTGTACACCACATTTATTGATTTGACAAAGGCATTTGATACAGTAAACAGAGGAGGGTAGTGGATGATAATGTCCAAGTTTGGCTGCCCCAACAAGTTCATAACTATGGTGAAACAGCTACACGAAGGAAGGCATGTGTGCTCGTGTACTGGACAGCGGTGCAATCTCTAAAAACGTTTCTAGTATCAAACGGAGTAAAACTAGGATGTGTACTCGCTCCGACTTTGTTCAGCATGATGTTCGTGGCCACGATGACAGACGCCTTCAGATCACTGGAGCTTGGAATACCCATAAAGTACCGCACAGATGGCAAGTTACTCAATTCCAGAAGAATGAAGGCCAAAACCAAAGTGGCTGGCGACATAATCAGGGAACTTGTATTTTCTTACGACTCTAATGAGCAACTCAGAACTGAACATGCAGGTTGGAATGGACCGACGGATGAATCAGCCATTCTGGAACATTCTTTCACATCTGTCAACCTGATCATCATTTCATCCTTAAGAGCCTCCAAATGGCAGCAGCACATTTCCAAATCTGTCAAGCTGTCTTTGTCTAACTGCTGCACAACATGGAAACTGATATAGCTCACGACGACAAATATTATTTTTAAACAATCACATTATGAACTCCATAATAACTCGTTTCCCTTTGATAAGACTGAAGCCGCTCCCCTGTAGGAGGACATCCTTTCACTTTGATGAGACTGAAGCCGCTCCCCTGTATGAGGACATCCTTTCACTTTGATAAGACTGATGTCTCTTGCCTGTAGGAGGACATCCTTTCACTTTGATAAGACTGATGTCGTCCCCTGTAGGACATCCTTTCATTTTGATGACTGATGTCATTCCCCTGTAGGACATCCTTTCACTTTGATAAGACTGAAGCCGCTCCCCTGTAGGAGGACATCCTTTCACTTTGATAAGACTGATGTCGTCCCCTGTAGGACATCCTTTCACTTTGATGACTGATGTCATTCACCTGTAGGACATCCTTTCACTTTGATAAGACTGAAGCCGCTCCCCTGTAGGAGGACATCCTTTCACTTTGATAAGACTGATGTCGTCCCGTGTAGGACATCCTTTCACTTTGATAAGACTGATGTCATTCACCTGTAGATTAAGAAGGACATCATTTCACTTGTCAAATTTATCTGAAAGGCCACATCTTCACGCAGAACTTTAGTGTCAATGTTGAACTAACCACCTCTCGTACAGCTCAGTGGAATAGAGGGAATTATTTCACTTAGATTTCTGTTCATCATGGTACTAACTACCTCTCGTACAGCTGCCAGTATGACATTTTCTCCAAAACTACGGAGCTTGCCACGTGTTACAATCACTTGTGCTATTGCTATCCTGTAAGATACGATGAGGCCTTTATCCTTCTGACCAGAAACTTGTTTAAGCATACCAACAACTGTGTTACGGCTTTCAAACTTTTGTTTTCAATCCTGGAAGTCAGAAATGTTCGTGCCTACCTTACCAGCATACGTCTTTATCAAATGTTCATTAAGTCTCAATGGATTCATTGCCTCGTTAGAAAACACGTGTTGACACAACAACCACATTAGTTCATTTTGTAGCGGAACGTACATTACCGAGTTTCAAATAATCAAATTAATATTGCCAGCATTTTCTCTTTATTTGTCACACATAGAAAATATAACGGTTGTTAATGGAATAAATGCAATTAAATCAGAACAACAATAATTTCTCTTGTTTGAATCAACTTGAACTCGTGCTATTAAGGAATACTTCCATTGTGATATGTCCAGATTTGGCAAAGCTGAAGAGCCAATCTCCAATTAATGTGTTTACATGTGTCCAGATACGGCACATTTTAATTCTACGTTTGAAAATTAATAATTAATAATAAATAGCACGCTATATAATTATTTCGCTGTCATTATTAATATTACTAAAATATAGTCCTTGAAAGGTAAGCTCAAGAGACGTGAAATTTGCACACTGATTCTGTCTGGAATTTCTAGGTCAACGTATTATTTTCTGCTCGCTGTGTCATATGAGTTTAATGCTAGCTGCTCCTACTGTTACGTCAGAATAAGTAATCCGTTGTGCAGCATCCCCAGACGGCGAGGTGTGGCGATAATGTTATTTCCAAAAGAAACTAGAGTAACTGTGATCTAACGTTGCGTTTCTTTGTCTTGCATTTTGTGGGCAAGTGAACTTTTGCTCTGGATGTCTAAATTATTGTTCACGCCGGTGAAGAACAAGGTTTTGAGACGAATGCCTATTTATGTTAAAGATCTCATAGAAAACAGGTTTGTTACCAAATGTAGTTGTATCAGCGTTTTTCTTTCGAACATAGTTTTTGGTTGCATATTTCATGGAACATGTAATGATATATTCAAGAAATTTAATTCCGGACGAAGCTGGTTAGCGAGGTTAGCGTGGATACTTAAAAAAATGGGGCACACTTCGTGGAAATAAAAGAAAACAAATACATCTTTGAGCAATTATAAGTGCTAAGAGAATTGATGAACAAATTTCCAGCCAGACATCGGAATATTCTAGTCACATCAACAGATATAGTACATTTCAGGCACCATTTCTGGAAGGAAAGGTATTAGGAGAAATGGATCAGACGTAAGCAATGATTCCGAAGATTCTGTTAAGAGAAGGATAGATATACAAGCCTGGCATATTGTATCATAAAGGCCAGATACAGAGAACGTTGTGGATCCAACGCTGTGGAGATGGTACCTCCACTACATGTAACACTCTGGCAAGATTGTTTAGCCATTTTTAACCATTAACATATGATGAAATAACATGTTCGGTGAGAACTCAGAAAGGAAAGCCAAGCTTGAGTTTAAAGTGGTTTTTGGCAGATTTATGTGGATAAAGTTCAAGGGTAAGGAAATGAACTCTTGGCCAAGTTCTATTGACTGATTTAGCAAGTCAGATTATCTCCCCATCATGTCACATGTGTTCGGTGTCGTGTTGATGCAGATCAGGATGTCAAGTGCTACACAGCACACCACAATTCCAAGTCCACTCAACGTTCTGCGGTCAAGCTGGTAGCGATTTCAGCAATTACGTGTGTTCTGGCCGAGTAGATAGTTTAAGTAGCTGTGATTGAGCATTACCGGAGTTGAAAGTCCACAAATATATCAAGTGGCTTACAGAAAACATCAACAAAGAGCGTACATGATGGCCTGGATATCGCCAAATATTAACCATAATAAAAAGAAACATTCATCGTCTGTTTTCGATACCAGTGTTTTAATATATTTCTCTCATGGGCCTAGAATAGAAAGAAACTTTGATATAGGAAGCCAACGACACACAAGATGATCAGTTACCGGATGTACCTTCAATACTTTAAAATAGAAGGTGATAATGACATTCATTGTGCACCGTCACATTTCTTAAACCACACCTATCTTCCTTTCAACACTTTGTCAAAATATGTTGAACCGCTCTGCCCTACCCCGCCACCTCTTGACTTTGGCAAGTGACGTGAAAAATATCATTAATAAGTGGTTAAATAAAGCCAATCAGGATGCGTTGGAGTACACTTGGGGATATTGAGCAAACATGTTAAATGACAACTTGGGGCTGCTGTTCAACATAAACATGTTACGAGTCCATTAGATAAAGTCGGTCAAGGAAAACAATAGACACAGAATCGCAGAAAAACGGGGATGCTAGACAACTTAAGATCAGGGCACGGAAGAATGTCTGGAACATAATTTAAAACTCTTAAAGGCCACCATTGTGTAAGTAGTTTTGCCAGAATTATTGTTTTCTATAAAAGCAGTCTCTTCATAAAACTTGACTTCTCTTAATTATTTCACAAGGAAGACAAACATGTTTTATATCAAATTCAAGGAAAATGAATGTGCAGTTAGAACATTAAGGTCTTATAGAATTTCATAAATTATTACGAGTAATTGTTAATACTTATGTCGTAAATTTTTTGTAATAAAAACTATTTTTCACACATAAAAATTTTACCAATCCATGAATAACCACCGAAACATAATGTAGATTGGTCTAGTGTACTTCAGAATAACATCAATCTACATATGAATAATATCTACAAGAAAATAATTTTCAAGTGGAATTGATGTGTCAGTGAGTTGCAGGTCTCCATTCACTCCACACGGTCGACCACATTTTGGCAGCAATTTGAATGAGTTCTGGGTCTCAGTCAGTCAGTGGTGATTGAATTTGGTATTGAAACCCATTCGTTAGCATGTTCTCTAGAATTTGCTTTAGAAACTTTGCATCTTCGTTTTTCTGTTGATGGTGCAGTCAAACGTTTTTGTCTTTTAGCAGCACTAGGTCCTGGCTGTGACAACGCCCCCTCTCATCTTCAGCATCAGATTCAGTAGGCTGAGTAGGTTGAATAATATTATATTCTACGTCTGACTCTGATTCAACATCAGAGAAATGTGAATCCTCGTCACTAACTTCATCTAGAGTACATAACTACCTAGCCTTTTCTACAGATAAAAACAATCTACTATAAATCAATCTTGAAGTGCTAGGTTCGCTACACATTTTTATGATAAACTGACTTGAAAGAAAACAAATGTTTCCAAATTTGAATTTCCTCATAAAGCACGTCATTGCTTTCACAACATGTAACGCAATTATAGGAGTTACTTCCCTTATGATGTAATGTCAATTAAAATCTAGAAACACTGAAAAAACTAAACAAATTTAATTCAATGAGCTGTTAACGGTATGAGCGTTTTTCTGACATCAAGCGGACGCCAGGAATAACTGTGAGAGTGTTCTTATAACCTTTAAGAGTTTTAAAGTAGCAATATCGGCAGGGAAGTACTGAAGAAACTTAATCCAAGCAACAAGTAGAGACAAGGTCCACAATCAGGCATCACAATATTAAACCAGACATTGCAGACTTGAGTGGAGCAATATTAACTATTGGTCGGGCAGAAAACGTGCTACTGTAACAATCAGGTTCAGTCAAGAATCCAGACGTGCTACTGTAACAGTCAGGTTCAGTCAAGAATCCAGACGTGCTACTGTAACAATCAGGTTCAGTCAAGAATCCGGACGTGCTACTGTAACAATCATGTTCAGTCAAGAATCCAGACGTGCTACAGTAACAATCAGGTTCAGTAAAGAATCCAGACGTGCTACTGTAACAATCAGGTTCAGTCAAGAATCCAGACGTGCTACTGTAACAATCAGGTTCAGTCAAGAATCCAGACGTGCTACTGTAACAATCAGGTTCAGTCAAGAATCCAGACGTGCTACTGTAACAATCAGGTTCAGTAAAGAATCCAGACGTGCTACTGTAACAATCAGTTTCAGTCAAGAATCCAGACGTGCTACTGTAACAATCAGGTTCAGTCAAGAATCCACACACACAGGACCATCCACAGCATAGGAGAATCTTATTCCAATCAAGGATTACACTGGAACTAGACTAGACTAGACTGGAACTAGACTAGGCTAGACTGGAACTAGACTAGACTAGATTGGAACTAGAGTAGACTGGAACTAGACTAGACTGGAACTAGACTAGACTAGACTGGAACTAGACTAGACTAGACTGGAACTAGACTAGACTAGACTGGAACTAGACTAGACTAGACTGGAACTAGACTAGACTAGACTGGAACTAGACTAGACTAGACTG
This sequence comes from Ariolimax columbianus, assembly GCA_036924085.1. NCBI lineage: Eukaryota > Metazoa > Mollusca > Gastropoda > Stylommatophora > Arionidae > Ariolimax > Ariolimax columbianus. Next base: position 143,421,025 of record JAVGWX010000003.1, on the reverse strand, counting down.
GAACTAGACTAGACTAGACTGGAACTAGGCTAGACTAGACTGGAACTAGACTAGACTAGACTGGAACTAGACTAGACTAGACTGGAACTAGGCTAGATTAGACTGGAACTAGACTAGACTAGACTGGAACTAGACTAGACTAGACTGGAACTAGACCAGACTAGACTGGTACTAGGCTAGACTAGACTGGAACTAGACTAGACTAGACTGGAACTAGACTAGACTGAAACTAGACTAGACTGGAACTAGACTAGACTAGAACTAGACTAGACTAGACTGGAACTAGACTAGACTAGACTGGAACTAGACTAGACTGAAACTAGACTAGACTGGAACTAGACTAGACTTGAACTAGACTAGACTGGAACTAGACTAGACTAGACTGGAACTAGACTAGACTAGACTGGAACTAGACTAGACTAGACTAGACTGGAACTAGACTAGACTAGACTGGAACTAGACTAGACTAGACTGGAACTAGACTAGACTGGAACTAGACTTGACTGGAACTAGACTAGCCTAGACTGGAACTAGACTAGACTAGACTGGAACTTAACTAGACTAGACTGGAACTAGACTAGACTGGAACTAGACTAGACTAGACTGGAACTAGACTAGACTAGACTGGAACTATGCTATACTAGACTGGAACTAGACCAGACTAGACTGGAACTAGACTAGACTAGACTGGAACTAAGCTAGATTAGACTGGAACTAGACTAGACTGGAACTAGACTAGACTGGAACTAGACTAGACTAGACTGGAACTAGGCTAGACTAGACTGGAACTAGACTAGACTAGACTGGAACTAGACTAGACTAAAACTAGACTAGACTGGAACTAGACTAGACTGGAACTAGACTAGACTGGAACTAGACTAGACTAGTCTGGAACTAGACTAGACTAGACTGGAACTAGACTAGACTGGAACTAGATAAGACTAGAACTAGACTAGACTAGACTGGAACTAGACTAGACTAGACTGGAACTAGACTAGACTGGAACTAGACTAGACTAGACTAGACTGGAATTAGATTAGACTAGACTGAAACTACACTGCACTAGACTGGAACTAGACTAGACTAGACTGGAACTAGACTAGACTGGAACTAGACTAGACTGGAACTAGACTGGACTAGACTGGAACTAGATAAGACTAGAACTAGACTAGACTAGACTGGAACTAGACTAGACTAGACTGGAACTAGACTAGACTAGATTGGAACTAGACTAGACTAGACTGGAACTAGACTAGACTGGAACTAGATAAGACTAGAACTAGACTAGACTAGACTGGAACTAGACTAGACTGGAACTAGACTAGGCTAGACTTGAACTAGACTAGACTAGACTAGACTGGAATTAGATTAGACTAGACTGGAACTAGACTAGACTAAAACTAGACTAGACTGGAACTAGACTAGACTAGACTGGAACTAGGCTAGACTAGACTGGAACTAGACAGACTAGACTGGAACTAGACTAGACTGGAACTAAGCTAGATTAGACTGGAACTAGACTAGACTAGACTGGAACTAGACTAGACTGGAACTAGACTAGACTAGACTGGAACTAGACTAGACTAGACTGGAACTAGACTAGACTGGAACTAGACTAGACTAGACTGGAACTAGACTAGACTGGAACTAGACTAGACTAGACTGGAACTAGACTAGACTGGAACTAGACTAGACTGGAACTAGACTAGACTAGACTGGAACTAGACTAGACTGGAACTAGACTAGACTAGTCTGGAACTAGACTAGACTAGATGGAACTAGACTAGACTGGAACTAGATAAGACTGGAACTAGACTAGACTGGAACTAGACTATACTAGTCTGGAACTAGACTAGACTAGATGGAACTAGACTAGACTGGAACTAGATAAGACTAGAACTAGACTAGACTAGACTGGAACTAGACTAGACTAGACTGGAACTAGACTGGAACTAGACTAGACTAGACTGGAATTAGATTAGACTAGACTGAAACTAGACTGGACTAGACTGGAACTAGACTAGACTTGACTGGAACTTGACTAGACTGGAACTAGACTAGACTGGAACTAGACTGGACTAGACTGGAAGTAGACTAGACTAGACTGGAACTAGACTAGACTAGACTAGACTGGAATTAGATTAGACTAGACTGAAACTAGACTGGACTAGACTGGAACTAGACTAGACTAGACTGGAACTAGACTAGACTAAAACTAGACTAGACTGGAACTAGACTAGACTAGACTGGAACTAGACTAGACTAGACTGGAACTAGACTAGACTAGACTAGAACTAGATCAGACTAGACTGGAACTAGACTGGACTAGACTAGACTGGAACTAGACTAGACTAGACTGGAACTAGGCTAGACTAGACTGGAACTAGACCAGACTAGACTGGAACTAGACTAGACTGGAACTAAGCTAGATTAGACTGGAACTAGACTAGACTAGACTGGAACTAGACTAGACTGGAACTAGACTAGACTAGACTGGAACTAGACTAGACTGGAACTAGACTAGACTAGACTGGAACTCGACTAGACTAGACTGGAACTAGACTAGACTGGAACTAAACTAGACTAGACTGGAACTAGACTAGACTGGAACTAGACTAGACTAGGCTGGAACTAGACTAGATTAGACTAGACTGAAACAATACTAGACTAGACTAGACTGGAACTAGATTAGACTGGAACTAGACTAGACTAGACTGGAACTAGACTAGACTGGAACTAGACTAGACTAGACTGGAACTAGACTAGACTAGACTGGAACTAGACTAGACTAGACTGGAACTAGACTAGACTGGAACTAGACTAGACTAGTCTGGAACTAGACTAGACTAGACTGGAACTAGACTAGACTGGAACTAGATAATACTAGAACTAGGCTAGACTAGACTGGAACTAGACTAGACTAGACTGGAACTAGACTAGACTAGACTGGAACTAGACTAGACTAGACTAGACTGGAATTAGATTAGACTAGACTGAAACTAGACTGGACTAGACTGGAACTAGACTAGACTAGACTGGAACTAGACTAGACTGGAACTAGACTAGACTGGAACTAGACTGGACTAGACTGGAACTAGACTAGACTAGATTGGAACAAGACTAGACTAGACTGGAACTAGATAAGACTAGAACTAGACTAGACGAGACTGGAACTAGACTAGACTAGACTTGAACTAGACTAGACTAGACTGGAACTAGACTAGACTAGACTGGAACTAGACTAGACTGGAACTAGATAAGACTAGAACTAGACTAGACTAGACTGGAACTAGACTAGACTGGAACTAGACTAGACTAGACTGGAACTAGACTAGACTAGACTAGACTGGAATTAGATTAGACTAGACTGAAACTAGACTGGACTAGACTGGAACTAGACTAGACTAGACTGGAACTAGACTAGACTAGACTGGAACTAGACTAGACTAGACTGGAACTAGACTGGACCTAGACTAGACTAGATTGGAACTAGACTAGACTAGACTGGAACTAGACTAGACTAGACTGGAACTAGACTAGACTAGACTGGAACTAGACTAGACTAGACTGGAACTAGGCTAGACTAGACTGGAACTAGACCAGACTAGACTGGAACTAGACTAGACTAGACTGGAACTAAGCTAGATTAGACTGGAACTAGACTAGGCTAGACTGGAACTAGACTAAACTAGACTGGAACTAGACTAGACTAGACTGGAACTAGACTAGACTAGACTAGACTAGACTAGACTGGAACTAGACTAGACTGGAACTAGACTAGACTGGAACTAGACTAGACTAGACTGGAACTAGACTAGACTGGAACTGGACTAGACTGGAACTAGACTAGGCTAGACTGAAACTATACTAGACTAGACTAGACTGGAACTAGATTAGACGGGAACTAGACTAGACTAGACTGGAACTAGACTAGACTAGACTGGAACTAGACTAGACTAGACTGGACCTAGACTAGACTAGACTAGACTGGAACTAGACTAGACTAGACTGGAACTAGACTAGACTAGAACTATATAAGACTAGAACTAGACTAGACTAGACTGGAACTAGACTAGACTAGACTGGAACTAGACTAGACTAGACTGGAACTAGACTAGACTAGACTAGACTGGAATTAGATTAGACTAGACTGAAACTAGACTGGACTAGACTGGAACTAGACTAGACTAGACTGGAACTAGACTAGACTAGACTGGAACTAGACTAGACTAGACTGGAACTAGACTGGACTAGACTGGAACTAGACTAGACTAGACTGGAACTAGACTAGACTAGACTGGAACTAGACTAGACTAGACTGGAACTAGACTAGACTAGACTGGAACTAGACTAGACTAGACTGGAACTAGACTAGACTAGACTGGAACTAGACTAGACTAGACTGGAACTAGACTAGGCTAGACTGGAACTAGACTAGATTAGAGTGGAACTAGCCTAGACAATCGGGCTTAGAGGAGTGCAACATAACTCTCTGGTCTTCCCTCTGACAAACCTCTTCACACAAACAGAAGCGAATCGGCTAAGAAAGCAATATGGATAGGAAGTTGCGTTGAGCCATGATCGCACAAGCAAGCTTGTATGCCGACTGAAGAAAAACAGAATTCTAGAAAAGAACAACCGTTCTTTCTACGACATCACAAATTGCGTGAAAGTACATATCACTCTAAGTCCCGGATGTCCGTCGCCATGCTGCTATACTAATTAACTTACACAATCAGAGCGCTGGGTTTGAGAATATGCCAAGCTCATATGACTGCCTTCCAGACGTGTCGGTTAAGTGTTTTCCATTTTGGGGCTCACAACTGCTTTTGGGTTTGTTTTTTTGTGTGTGTGTGTTTCTTTTTGTGTGCCTTGTTACAGTTATGCTAGCCTCTTTGTGAGTCCTCTTGAAGTTATGCTAGCCTCTTTGTGAGCCCTCTTGAAGTTATGCTAGCCTCTTTGTGAGCTCTCTTGAAGTTATGCTAGCCTCTTTGTGAGCCCTCTTGAAGTTATGCTAGCCTCTTTGTGAGCCCTCTTGAAGTTATGCTAGCCTCTTTGTGAGCCCTCTTGAAGTTATGCTAGCCTCTTTGTGAGCCCTCTTGAAGTTATGCTAGCCTCTTTGTGAGCCCTCTTGAAGTTATGCTAGCCTCTTTGTGAGCCCTCTTGAAGTTATGCTAGCCTCTTTGTGAGCCCTCTTGAAGTTATGCTAGCCTCTTTGTGAGCCCTCTTGAAGTTATGCTAGCCTCTTTGTGAGCCCTCTTGAAGTTATGCTAGCCTCTTTGTGAGCCCTCTTGAAGTTATGCTAGCCTCTTTGTGAGCCCTCTTGAAGTTATGCTAGCCTCTTTGTGAGCCCTCTTGAAGTTATGCTAGCCTCTTTGTGAGCCCTCTTGAAGTTATGCTAGCCTCTTTGTGAGCCCTCTTGAAGTTATGCTAGCCTCTTTGTGAGCCCTCTTGAAGTTATGCTAGCCTCTTTGTGAGCCCTCTTGAAGTTATGCTAGCCTCTTTGTGAGCCCTCTTGAAGTTATGCTAGCCTCTTTGTGAGCCCTCTTGAAGTTATGCTAGCCTCTTTGTGAGCCCTCTTGAAGTTATGCTAGCCTCTTTGTGAGCCCTCTTGAAGTTATGCTAGCCTCTTTGTGAGCCCTCTTGAAGTTATGCTAGCCTCTTTGTGAGCCCTCTTGAAGTTATGCTAGCCTCTTTGTGAGCCCTCTTACAGTTATGCTAGCCTCTTTGTGAGCCCTCTTACAGTTATGCTAGCCTCTTTGTGAGCCCTCTTACAGTTATGCTAGCCTCTTTGTGAGCCCTCTTGAAGTTATGCTAGCCTCTTTGTGAGCCCTCTTACAGTTATGCTAGCCTCTTTGTGAGCCCTCTTACAGTTATGCTAGCCTCTTTGTGAGCCCTCTTGAAGTTATGCTAGCCTCTTTGTGAACCCTCTTGAAGTTATGCTAGCCTCTTTGTGAGCCCTCTTACAGTTATGCTGAACATTCGGGTGGCTCCAGCAGTTGTGTTGGTCAAATATTGACGTTACGTCACAGGTCTTGTTGCTGGCTCACAGTGACGATATTTGTTTCTGACACAGAAGAGAGACTGAGACGAGGAGATCACAGAATATGCTGCGGGGCACGATGAAGTGTGTGTGTATGTTTCTCTGTGTGTGATGTGTGTGTGTGTGTTTCTCTGTGTGTGTGTGATGTGTGTGTGTGTTTCTCTGTGTGTGAAATGTGTGTGTGTGTGAGTGTTTCTCTGTGTGTAATGTGTGTGTGTGTGTGTATTTCTCTGTGTGTGTGATGTATGTGTGTGTGTGTGTGTGTTTGTGGGCGAGAGATAGCGTATATTTACAGCAAACATTAGAGATAGATAGAATGGGCATGTCCTACAGAGAGAAAAACAAAGAGAGAGAGCGAGAGAGAGAGAGAGAGAGACCCTCTCACATGTGATTGTTATGTAACATTTTACCATTGTGATAGCGTAACGGACAGAGATACAGAGAGAAAGAGAAAGGGAGAGGCTTCACAGGTTATTGTGTGTGCAAAAATATACGATAGTGATTGTGTGTGTGTGTGTGACAGAGAAATCTATAAAGAGAGAGTACACACTACCACAGGTTATTGTGTATGTAGCGATATACCATCGTGATACACACCCACGCACACACACTCACACATACAAACACGAGCAAACACAAACACTCACACACACAATCACAGACTCAATCATACACACGCACACTCAATCATACACCCACCAAAGATGAACTTAATGTTTCAGACTCTCTATCGACCAGAACCGTGTCATGAACACTATGTAACTTTAGGGAGCCAAGACAATCCACCAGGACTGTTCCAATGTTTCGGAGCCAGTATTAAAGTAGATGTGAACCGATAGTTATTTGATTGAATATTGAAAAAGACAAGTCGGCTAAGAAGGGAAGTGGTCAACCAACATCATCACAATCTAAGACTTAGTTTAACACTTCTTTCCCTATAAGACAGTGTTTTATATAATACGACCTGAACCACTGAGCTTTCTTGGTGTCTTTTCAGGTTCACGCGCACAAGTGGCTAGGGTCATGACCGATATCATTGGCCACAGAATGAGTTCAGGCAAAGTTCTGATTGTTGCTTTTAGTAAGTATTGTGTATGTTTTCTTGTTTTGTTTAAGTCTAGTGTACGAGTTATGGCCCGGTCTAGAGTCTAGTGCACACGATGTGGCCAGGTCTAGAGTCTAGTGTACACAATGGTGCCAGTTCTAGAGTATACTGTACATGTTATAGTCAAATGTAGAGCCTAGTGTACACGATTTGGCCAGTTATGTACACACGTGACAGATTCAGACTTTTCCAACAAGAGGTTTAGGTGAAATTAATAGCCAGGGTTTCAAAACGGACAGGAGAGAGGGATCCTTCTAACACCGTCGTCCTAAACAAATAACTTCAGAACTATGATTTTGATATAAATGTATCAGAAATCCACAGACTGCAAAGTTTCGATATCAAACAAAGTTCTAGCGGAGTGGTGCGCATGAGAAGGAGCAGGAGAGAGTACAGCCAGCGAGCTACAGGGTAAATCAGCTTTCAGACTCTGCACCATTTGCTCAGAAACACTGAGCCCCTATAGGTATGCCCGGAGTGCAGTGACGTAGATTCATAGAAACAGAAACAGAAACATAAGACACTGAGAGCAGATGAGTTCTTCTCAGCAAATCAATTCAAGGGAAAGCAGACTTAGGGGACGACAAGGAGCGATGTTGAATTTAGAAACTGACTCTGGGACTCGAAATGCTGCATACACTGACTCAAGCTAACATTGACCAACGACTGACTCAAGCTAACATCGACCAACAACTGACTCAAGCTAACATTGACCAACAACTGATTCAAGCTAACATTGACCAACAACTGACTCAAGCTAACATTGACCAACAACTGATTCAAGCTAACATTGACCAACAACTGACTCAATCTAACATTGACCAACAACTGACTCAAGCTAACATTGACCAACAACTGATTCAAGCTAACATCGAACAACAACTGACTCAATATAACATCGACCAACAACTGACTCAAGCTAACATCGACCAACAACTGACTCAAGCTAACATCAACCAACAACTGACTCAAGCTAACATCGACCAACAACTGACTCAAGCTAACATCGACCAACAACTGACTCAAGCTAACATTGACCAACAACTGACTCAAGCTTACATTGACCAACAACTGATTCAAGCTAACATTGACCAACAACTGACTCAAGCTAACATTGACCAACAGCTGATTCAAGCTAACATTGACCAACAACTGACTCAAGCTAACATTGACCAACAACTAACTCAAGCTAACATCGACCAACAACTGACTAAAGCTAACATCGAACAACAACTGACTCAATATAACATCGACCAACAACTGACTCAAGCTAACATCGACCAACAACTGACTCAAGCTAACATGAAAACTTTGCCCGTGAACGTCTGCTGAAAGCTGCTGAATATCGGCACAGCATCAAATTAGCTGCTCGTAGCCTCGTTGGACACCGCCAAACCATCCCTTGTCTGAAGGTTTCCGATGGATCTCGCACAACATCAAAGATGGACATGGAGTCAATAATGAAAGCATACTATACCAGCCTGTCCAGATCATGAGAACCCCCTCTAATTGCCCTCCCATCCACGTTACCCCCTCTCCCAGCCCTCAGAAATTCGCGATGCTGTCAATGTCATCTGGAAAATCACCAGGTGAAGATGGCATCTCTGAGAAGGTCGTCCAGGCTTGCGGTCCACCCCTTTACCAAGCCCTTGCGCAACATTTTACACTATCTTCATTCGATGGGAACACCTGCTGCCTTGCACAACTAGAGGACAACACTCTTGCACCAGAAGGGAGACACAGAGGATCTAGGAAACTATCGTCCTTCTTCTTCTTCTTCTTCATCGTACGCAGTCAGACAGTAACCATTATTTTTTTCGAAAAAAGCGGCGGTCATCCTGAGGCTGTCGCCACTGCCATAGAGCTTGTCTTGCAGTTCCACTGGTGATGGCCACATCTGCTCTCTCTGATCCTCGTATGTCGGGCAGTTCTGCAGCAGATGTTCAGCGGTCATTTTACCGGTACCGCACGGGCATTCGTCGGTACCACATATCTTTAATTTGTTGAATAGGTGGTACCTCAGTCTATTGTGGCCAGTGCGAAGTCTGAAGACAACGACCTGCTCTCTTCGGTTCAACTGGTAATAGGCATCGTTTTTGGTGTAACCAGTATGTTCGGTTTCCCATTTTGTCATGTATCTGGCTTTGATAAGCCGTTTTGACTCTTCGTACGTCATACTAGTATCTGTTTGTGGTAGTCTTGCACCTTCTTTTGCCAGTCTGTCTGCCTCCTCGTTGCCTTGGATGTTGCAGTGTGATGGGACCCACTGTACCACTACCCTTTTTGGTGCGGACTGCTGGCACAGTTTGCAGAGTGCTGCTCTTAAGTCATTAAGCTCAGTGTTTTTCTGGCTTTTTAGCGCTGTGACTACGGCGAGAGCATCTGTAAGCAGGACTATATGGCTTTCATTCTCATTGTGTGTCACCATTTCTTCCACTGCCGCCCTCAGTGCCTCTGCCTCCGCTCTGAAATTGCTTGTGTACTTACCAGTAGCAAATGACAGTGTTATTTTTCTGCCATTTGGTAGGTTCAGGAATGCTCCTGCCCCTCCGTTCTGTGTAGTGTTTGTTACAGAACCGTCGGTGTATGCATGGGTCCAGTCCATGCTTGGGTAGCTTTTCGATATGAAGCTTAGGGTAGTATCTCTCCTTTCTTTTTCAGTCTGGCAGTTTTTGTTTCCAATACCTGGTATATTTTCTACCAGCTCTGGAAATATATCCTGCCTCCAGGTAGGTTTTCGTACAGTAGTGATGGGTTTTGGTGTTGTTAGTGCGTTTATGGGATCTTCGTGCATCTTTGCTTTGGCTATTTCTGCAAAGTTTCTCCGCTTTAGTTTCCCATTTCCCAAATTGTTTAGTCTCTGGTGCATTGGATGGTCGGTCAGTCTTCGGAGTTTCTCTGACTGCAGCTGGGCTCTGCAGTCTCTTCTATCGGTCATGGATTGCAGTTTTGTAATCTTTTCAAGTTCTACAATTGGCGTTGACTTCATGCCTCCTGTTATAATTCTCATGGCTTGGTTTTGAAGTTTGCTAACTTTATCGAAGTTCGCCTTCGCTGCTGTTGTCCATGCCGCAATGCCATACTCGAGAACTGGTCTCACTCTTCCAGTGTTCAGGGAAACTATCGTCCAATGACTCTCCACCCGGTCACTTACAACCTGTTTACAAAATACATCCTTGCCAGAGCCCGCACCACTCTCGAAGAATCGCAACCAGTCTATCAGGCAGACTTTCGGCGCTCGTACGGCACAATGGACCATATTTCAACCCGCTGCCGCCTTATCGAGGCAGTCCGAGAGTTGAAGGCAGACGCCTGAATCACCTTCGATTTGCCGATGACATAGTGTTCATCACAGAGACAGCAGCAGACGCCAACCAAATGAGGCAGCCACTCGATGGAGACGGAAAGAAAAGTCAAGTAACCCATAGCATTACTGCCGTAGGGGTGTGAGGTGTTAGCGATCTCACATTTCAAAGGCTCGGCTATATGAGGGCGGTAACCATCTCCTCTCCCTCGCCGCTTTTACTTCCCGGACTGAACCGGTACCCATTTAAGGCTGGGTCGACCTGGGAGACGTTGCGGTCTGAAAAACATTACCGCCTTAACTGGGGAATGAACCCAGGACCACTCAGATACGAAATCATGGCGCTAATCACTGCGCTACGCGGTTTCCAAAAAGAAAGACAGCGGGTCTGGAAATGAATGTATCCAAGAACAAAGTGTTGCCCAATCGCTTCTGCCACTTGTGATCCAGTCTTCCTTGGTGAGGTACGATTAGAGGATGTGATCCAGTCTTGGTGAGGTACGATTATAGGATGTGATCTAGTCTTGGTGAGGTACGATTAGAGGATTTTATCCAGTCTTGGTGAGGTACGATTAGAGGATGTGATCCAGTCTTGGTGAGGTACGATTAGAGAATGTGATCCAGTCTTGGTGAGGTACGATTAGAGGATGTGATCCAGATTTCCTTGGTGAGGTACGATTAGAGGATGTGATCCAGACTTCATTGGTGAGGTACGATTAGAGGATGTGATCCAGACTTCCTTGGTGAGGTACGATTAGAGGATGTCAACGACTATATATATCTTGGACGTCATTTCAATATGGAGAATAACCTGGAACCTGAACTGATAAGACGTCGGCGCGCGGGTTGAGCAGTCTTCTCGTCTATTAACACGGTCCTAGACGGTTGCCATGACCAGGACCTATGAGCCTCCCTCTTCAGTTCCACTGTACTTCCCGCCATGTGCTATGGTGCCGAGACGTGGACACTAACAAAATCACTAGAGGACAAATTGAGGGTTAGCCAGGCCTCCTTTGAGAGACGCTTGGTCGAAATCACTCTCCGGAATAAACGTATCTTAGCTCTCCACAATTCTTACATAGGACGATTATCCCTGGTGAAGGATGCGGTAATACATGCAGACAAGGCAAAACATAGATGGGCAGATCACGTGTTGCGAATAAACGATGGTCGATGGAGCACGGCGACATCAGTCTGGCACCCCCGAGGTAAGAATATATTGCGTGGAAGACCTCTAATGAGTTGGTCAGACTCCCTTGCTGTACTCTGCAATATCCGAGATGCCTCTAGAGAAGCACTTATCACGCACTCGACTTCCGTGGCCCAAGACAGGGTCCGGTGGAGACGAGGTTTGGTACACGCTTAGGTACGGGTCATCAAGATGAAGATAGTCCAGTCTACACAATTTAGATAGTTTTGGAATCTAGTGCACATGTTACTGTCAGGTCCAGTCTGGTTTACAAGATATGATCAGATCTAGAGTCTAACGTACACGAGGTGACCAGATCTAGTCTAGTGTACACAAGGTGACCAGATCTAGTCTAGTATACACGAGGTGACCAGATCTAGGGTCTAGTATACAGGAAATTGTCAGATCTAGAGCTAAGTAAACGCGATATAGCCAGGCCTATTATAGACAATGTGATCAGATCTAAAATCTAGTGAACTCTAATGTCCTAGCCTGGAGTCTAGAGTACACTATATCGTCCTGTCAAGAGTCTTGAGTACGTAATATGTCTAGTCTTGAGTCTAGTGTACATGATTTGGCCAGGTCTGAAGTCATAAAGTCTAGTTTACACCAGATGGTCAAGTCTACAGTCTAGTTTACACAATTTGGTCAAGTTTACAACCTAGTTTACACAATTTAGTCAATATTGCAGTCTAGTTTTGCGACATGGTTAGGTCTAGCGTCTAGTTTATACACCGTGGTAAGACCTAGTCTAGTTTGCAAGATATGGTGAAGTCTAGTGTGCAGAACATGGTTGTCTAGAGTCTAGTGTGCCGGAAATAGTTAAGTTCTGATTATAGTGAGCCCGATTTAGTCGACACTTTTAAAGTTTGGTCGACGTTGTACCTGTACGGTTAAAGGCTACTTGCTGGTGTCTAAGCCTGTCGCCTCTGTCAATGACAACTCCATCACAGGTAGGCATGTCAGTCTCATACATCTGCCAATGACACCTCCATCACAGGTAGGCATGTCAGTCTCATACATCTGCCAATGACACCTCCATCACAGGTAGGCATGTCAGTCTCATATATCTGCAAATGACAACTCCATCACAGGTAGGCATGTCAGTCTCATACATCTGCCAATAACACCTCCATCACAGGTAGGCATGTCAGTTCTCATACATCTGCCAATGACACCTCCATCACAGGTAGGCATGTCAGTCTCATATATCTGCCAATGACAACTCCATCACAGGTAGGCATGTCAGTCTCATACATCTGCCAATGACACCTCCATCACAGGTAGGCATGTCAGTCTCATACATCTGCCAATGACACCTCCATCACAGGTAGGCATGTCAGTCTCATATATCTGCCAATGACAACTCCATCACAGGTAGGCATGTCAGTCTCATACATTCGCCAATGACAACTCCATCACAGGTAGGCATGTCAGTCTCATACATCTGCCAATGACACCTCCATCACAGGTAGGCATGTCAGTCTCATATATCTGCCAATGACAACTCCATCACAGGTAGGCATGTCAGTCTCATACATTCGCCAATGACACCTCCATCACAGGTAGGCATGTCAGTCTCATACATTCGCCAATGACAACTCCATCACAGGTAGGCATGTCAGTCTCATACATCTGGCAATGACAACTCCATCACAGGTAGGCATGTCAGTCTCATACATTCGCCAATGACAACTCCATCAAGGGTAAGCAGGTCAATCTCATTCTTCTGTAACAATCATGTCACATTACGACTTAACGATACCGCTAAATAATTACTTCTAACGATCCTTAAAAGATCATTACTTTTAACGATCCTAAAAGATCATTACTTTTAACGATCCTAAAAGATCATTACTTTTAACGATCCTAAAAGATCATTACTTTTAACGATCCTAAAATATCATTACTTCTAACGATCCTAAAAGATCATTACTTTTAACGATCCTAAAAGATCATTACTTTTAACGATCCTAAAAGATAATTACTTTTAACGAAACTAAAAGATAATTACTTTTAACGATCCTAAAAGATCATTACTTTTAACGATCCTAATTTTCTTTTTCATTTAAATTTCAATTTTCTTCTGCTATGATCCGACAATGCAGGGCGATGAGGCTAGCGTCTGGTCAGGAAAAACACACCGATCAGACAATTTTGTCGAGAACAACAGTTTGGCTTAATATGTGTGGTTTAACTTGATCCCTGTAGTAGTGAGCGACACGCAGATGAAGCCAACAATAGCACAACCTCTTGGAGGAACCCAGTACACATTCATCAGCACGCTCGGGATGTGAGGAAAGCTACTGCAACCAGTCACTTAACATCCTTGTCAGGGCGCACAAAAGCGTAACCTAATCATTGTGGGCATTCACAAACAATAATCTTAAACAATCATTACTTTTAACGATCCCAAACAATCATTACTTTTAACGATCCTAAACAATCATTACTTTTAACGATCCTAAACAATCATTACTTTTAACGATCCTTGTCAACGATTAATTTAATGATCACGTATCGCCCTTACTTGTTATATTTCGTGCTCAATGTTTAGACATTTCATGGTCCCTATACGTTGCAGTCTATCCAGCTGCCCAATTGTAAACGTTAGCGCTACGATGATGGGAACTGGTCACCCTGTTTCAGTACAGCTGAGAGCTAGTAAAATTGAGACATCTCTCACTTCATCCCAGATGGCAGCGTGTTCGAGACCTCTGTCATTTCATCCAAGATGGCATCGTGTTGTTAAACAGCTCACACTTCCTCCCAGATGGTAGCGTGTTCGAGACCTGTCATTTCATCCAAGATGACATCCTGTTGTTAAACAGCTCACACTTCCTCCCAGATGGCAGCGTGTTGTGAGATAGCTCTCACTTCATCCCAGATAGCAGTGTGGTGTGAGATGGCTCTCACTTCCTCCCAGATACCAGCGTGTTGTGAGATGGCTCTCACTTCCTCCCAGATGCCAGCGTGTTGTGAGACCGCTCGCACTTCATCCTAGATGTGTCATATGTTATGTGTCAAATGGTTTGTGTCATTATGCATGTATCTATCTTGTGTCATATTTGATGTATCATAATGTCCTATGTTATTTTTTATGGTATGTGTCACGTGGCACATAATGTGTATCATATGGCTTGCATCATATTTTACGTGTCATGTGTATCAGAGCTAGGTGTTCATTAACCAACCAGATACATTACTCTACGTATGCCACTATTTTCCAGTTGTTCACCTGACCTGTTTCATGGACGAGAGCTCAGGAAGACCGACAGAAGTCAGTTCTCCAGCACTCCCTGGGAGCATATCTGATGATGGTGACCTACATGCCTGGACGACGGAACAAGGTCTAGGGGACACATCAGAACAGGAAGAGTTCCAGACCTACGACTTCCCCGACGACGATGACCTTTACAATGACGACGACGACGATGATGATTTCAGTGAAAACGATGGCGCCCCACATGTCCTCAGCCAGTTGAGCAGAACGACCACTACAGACAGTGGCAACAGTCAAAACGAGGTTAATCATTATTCTGAATATTCCAGTCCAGCTGAACTCATTCCTGGTCAAGGTGATACTGCTGCTCAAAGAACACACAGTACATTATCTAGAACACAAACCACTCTATCTGAAGCATCACCAAACTCAGCAGTGTCTCCTGGAGCAGTACCAAACTCAGCAGTGTCTCCAGGAGCAGTACCACACTCGGCAGTGTCTCCAGGAGCAGTACCAAACTCAGCAGTGTCTCCTGAAGCTGAAGCGGGCAATGGTTGGGCAAGCAGAGGTGCTGCTGGTTCCGGTGATGATGCTCGTACCAGCGGATGCGTTGGAATTAGTCCAAGGGATAGTGAACATGTTCCTGGCCAGACAGAGCACGCTGCACCAGACGGTCAGACAGAGCACGCTGCACCAGACGGTCAGACAGAGCACGCTGCACCAGACGGTCAGACAGAGCACGCTGCACCAGACGGTCAGACAGAGCACGCTGCACCAGACGGTCAGACAGAGCACGCTGCACCAGACGGTCAGACAGAGCACGCTGCACCAGACGGTCAGACAGAGCACGCTGCACCAGACTGTCAGACAGAGCACGCTGCACCAGACGGTCAGACAGAGCACGCTGCACCAGACGGTCAGACAGAGCACGCTGCACCAGACGGTCAGACAGAGCACGCTGCACCAGACGGTCAGACAGAGCACGCTGCACCAGACGGTCAGACAGAGCACGCTGCACCAGACGGTCAGACAGACCAGGTCAATCACACATCTTATGTTGACTTGGGAAATACTGGTAATTCAGGTCAAGGAAACGGCTTTCAAACTGGCTTGGAGACTTCAACAACCAATCAGTTGCAACCGAGTGAGATCAATCATCAGGCAGGAGGTGCCCCACCAGGTCACATGAAACAAGCTAACACACTTACTCATGCTGTCCCCAACAGAGCAGCTGGTATATTGCCGCATGATAACCCAGGAGCTCAGGACCACGGAGCAGGCTCAGCTAATCCTGTCATTTCTTATGGAATAGATGTCGTAGACCTGGACCATAAGGGATTTGGTACATTGAGCGACTCCAAGAACGCGCAGAACTCAACTGGAAACACCGACAACAATGGCTATCATTTTGGAGACAGCGGTTTGAATGTCGTTATCTCTGATGGTGGATCTAATTCCTCAAGAAGTGCTAGACCAAATCTTCATTTAATAATCAGTGAAAATGACCGTGCACATGCCATTGTGCCTGGCACATTCAAACACGCAGACCAACTTCAATACATCACTGATACGGTGCAGACGAATAACGGCGATAAAGAAACGAGAGATAAAATAGCTGAATATATCGGGCTAGATCTGTCGTCACAAGCAGCAATAAATCCCACACCATCCATTACTAACATCGAGCATTCTATAATGCACAACGATATCACACCACAAGTAACAGGGTTATCGTTGTCTAGCATGCCCTCTGACCCTGAGTTGTCTAACATGCCCTCTGACCCTGAGTTGTCTAACATGCCCTCTGATGCTGAGTCATCCACCAGATCAGTGCTAGCTCCGTCCAGCAGTTATATAACACTGCAACCTACATATATCTTTAGTTCATCAGTCAGTCATGAAGTTATTAACATTTATCCTACACTAGCATTCCTGACAAGCCACATTCCACAGACTGACATGTTCATGCCATCGATGCGTTTTACGTCATTATTAACCAGCGAAGTTGAGACAAGTGGAGAAGTGACGACACCATCGCAATCAGTGTCGTTCTCCGTGGGACTGTTCCCCACAAGCACACAAGAAACCAGCCCCCAATACTTGACTACGCCCCTGCAGGATTCACCTATATCAGTTCAGCGCACAGGGCCAATGGCTCAAACAAGAATACCAATGAACGAGACAGAGTCACCTGACGCTGAGGGTGATATAGATGACACGGATGACGTGTACGATATGGTAACAACATCCTGGACTCCGCGTCTTGTCACAAAGTCCACAGTTCGTGCAGCGTCATCGCACGGTCAGGTCACTGAAGAAAGCACATCAGAGGATGGTCCATTAAGAAGGCACGTAATGTCACCTTCGTCCAGCTACATTTTGTCATCACCATCTTCATGGACATCATCTACTACCGTGACTGTACCATCATCATTAACATCATCTCCAGACTCTGAAATACCTGCCGACAGCAGCACGGCAACCTCTTCATCCAGCAAAGTAAGCTACCCACCAGGGGACATTGACCCCATTACCAGGCCGCTAGCCCCAGTAATTGTCCCATCCACGACCACGCCAGACCTACGGCATAGCATAGAACGTGAAAGACCTTCTCCTCAAGGCCTTGAATCTGTCCACGTTACATATGATACATTTACACCAAAGGGTCCAACAGATTCTCCAAGTGTTCCTGGTAACAACAGAAGCACAAGTCAGGTGACTTTGGATATCATAACAAATACTGAATACCACCCAGTGATCCCAGGTAAGGTGATAATCTGGTCTATCCACTTCTGAAATATAAATGTTGCACGAGAGAACTGGATGAAAGTGTTACTTTACTTTACGACGTAATCCAAATATTTGACTCTAGCATGACCTGACTTAATCCTACTATTTAGTCTAACACCACCTGACTTAATCCTACTATTTAGTCTAACACCACCTGACTTAATCCTACTATTTAGTCTAACACCACCTGACTTAATCCTACTATTTAGTCTAACACCACCTGACTTAATCCTACTATTTAGTCTAACACCACCTGACTTAATCCTACTATTTAGTCTAACACCACCTGACTTAATCCTACTATTTAGTCTAACACCACCTGACTTAATCCTAATATTTCACTCTAACATGACCTGACTTAATCCTACTATTTCACTCTGTTATGACCTGACTTAATCCTAATATTTCACTCTAACATGACCTCCCGAACTTAATCTTACTAATCACGCAAATAGAATGTAGGGCTGCAATTTTTTCCCTCACATTTTCTTATTGTGAGTTTCCATCTGGAGCGCCATCTATACGACATCAACAGCACTGTTCGCGTACACCAATGTTTGTTGGCGATGAGTAGTCAGTCTTTGTGACTTGTCTGTCGTCGATCAAAACTCGCTCGCGCACGTGTGTGTGTGTGTGTGTGTGTGTGTATACATATCAGACTCTGTTGGTCCATATTAGCAGTAGAAGAAGAGGTTGATTTTTATTAACAAACGAATTAGAACCTTTGATTCCTTTCTATGCTCTTAAAAATTTTTGAAATCGTAAAGTAATACACATTGGCAGACTTAGTTGTGTTTATTGGAACTCCTACGGGATTATGGCAGCATCGAACCCTTTTTACAATATGACTAGACCCAAGTCTGCAGACGGAACTGCGAGAAGAAAAATGTCGGAAGGAGAATGCGAATGCTAGAAACTTAAGACTTCAACTTCTATTTGGCCGCACTAAATAAGTAGAGAATGTGTGTTTATAGAGGCATTGGAAGATAGAGTGGATTTCTTCTTGGCGATCAGCGACGAGTACGTCTGTTACGTGGTCCTGGATATGCTTTTAATAAATGATTGACGCATGAGTGTTAGAGAGATTTACCCAATTTATTTCAATGTTTGTCTACTGATTTCCAAGAAAGGCACACCGTGTAATTCCTGCATTCATTCTGCTTGTAGCCAAGCACAACAGTGTCTGGCGCCTTCCATAATGAACCAAAACAGTAGAGTAAGGTAGACCGGAAGCCAGTTACGGCGCCATCTTTGTTGCGTACGCTATAGAAGAGAAGTGACTGCACCTGCATTGTACATCGTGTCTCTAACACGCCTTGTGAGGCGAGCAAATGTAGCAGCAGGTTTGTCAATGCGACTGTCTATTTCTGGGTCTAGAGAGAGTCTGTCATTGACTAGGGGTCTCAAGTATGTGAGGTTTATTTCTGGGTCTAGAGAGAGTCTGTCATTGACTAGGGGTCTCAAGTATGTGAGGTCTATTTCTGGGTCTAGAGAGAATCTGTCATTGACTAGGGGTCTCAAGTATGTGAGGTTTATTTCTGGGTCTAGAGAGAGTCTGTCATTGACTAGGGGTCTCAAGTATGTGAGGTCTATTTCTGGGTCTAGAGAGAATCTGTCATTGACTAGGGGTCTCAAGTATGTGAGGTTTATTTCTGGGTCTAGAGAGAGTCTGTCATTGACTAGGGGTCTCAAGTATGTGAGGTCTATTTCTGGGTCTAGAGAGAGTCTGTCATTGACTAGGGGTCTCAAGTATGTGAGGTTTATTTCTGGGTCTAGAGAGAGTCTGTCATTGACTAGGGGTCTCAAGTATGTGAGGTCTATTTCTGGGTCTAGAGAGAGTCTGTCATTGACTAGGGGTCTCAAGTATGTGAGGTTTATTTCTGGGTCTAGAGAGAGTCTGTCATTGACTAGGGGTCTCAAGTATGTGAGGTTTATTTCTGGGTCTAGAGAGAGTCTGTCATTGACTAGGGGTCTCAAGTATGTGAGGTTTATTTCTGGGTCTAGAGAGAGTCTGTCATTGACTAGGGGACTCAAGTATGTGAGGTTCATTTCTGGGTCTAGAGAGAGTCTGTCATTGACTAGGGGTCTCAAGTATGTGAGGTTTATTTCTGGGTCTAGAGAGAGTCTGTCATTGACTAGGGGTCTCAAGTATGTGAGGTTTATTTCTGGGTCTAGAGAGAGTCTGTCATTGACTAGGGGTCTCAAGTATGTGAGGTTTATTTCTGGGTCTAGAGAGAGTCTGTCATTGACTAGGGGTCTCAAGTATGTGAGGTTTATTTCTGGGTCTAGAGAGAGTCTGTCATTGACTAGAGGTCTCAAGTATGTGAGGTTTATTTCTGGGTCTAGAGAGAGTCTGTCATTGACTAGGGGTCTCAAGTATATGAGGCTTATTTCTGGGTCTAGAGAGAGTCTGTCATTGACTAGGGGTCTCAAGTATGTGAGGTCTCATTCTGGGTCTAGAGAGAGTCTGTCATTGACTAGGGGTCTCAAGTATGTGAGGTCTATTTCAGGGTCTAGAGAGAGTCTGTCATTGACTAGGGGTCTCAAGTATGTGAGGTTTATTTCTGGGTCTAGAGAGAGTCTGTCATTGACTAGGGGTCTCAAGTATGTGAGGTCTCATTCTGGGTCTAGAGAGAGTCTGTCATTGACTAGGGGTCTCAAGTATGTGAGGTCTCATTCTGGGTCTAGAGAGAGTCTGTCATTGACTAGGGGTCTCAAGTATATGAGGTTTATTTCTGGGTCTAGAGAGAGTCTGTCATTGACTAGGGGTCTCAAGTATGTGAGGTTTTTATCTGGGTCTAGAGAGAGTCTGTCATTGACGGGGTCTCAAGTATGTGAGGTTTAATTCTGGGTCTAGAGAGAGTCTGTCATTGACTAGGGGTCTCAAGTATGTGAGGTCTATTTCTGGGTCTAGAGAGAGTCTGTCATTGACTAGGGGTCTCAAGTATGTGAGGTCTATTTCTGGGTCTAGAGAGAGTCTGTCATTGACTAGGGGTCTCAAGTATGTGAGGTTTATTTCTGGGTCTAGAGAGAGTCTGTCATTGACTAGCGGTCTCAAGTATGTGAGGTTTATTTCTGGGTCTAGAGAGAGTGTCATTGACTAGGGGTCTCAAGTATGTGAGGTCTATTTCTGGGTCTAGAGAGAATCTGTCATTGACTAGGGGTCTCAAGTATGTGAGGTTTATTTCTGGGTCTAGAGAGAGTCTGTCATTGACTAGGGGTCTCAAGTATGTGAGGTCTATTTCTGGGTCTAGAGAGAGTCTGTCATTGACTAGGGGTCTCAAGTATGTGAGGTTTATTTCTGGGTCTAGAGAGAGTCTGTCATTGACTAGGGGTCTCAAGTATGTGAGGTTTATTTCTGGGTCTAGAGAGAGTCTGTCATTGACTAGGGGTCTCAAGTATGTGAGGTTTATTTCTGGGTCTAGAGAGAGTCTGTCATTGACTAGGGGTCTCAAGTATGTGAGGTTCATTTCTGGGTCTAGAGAGAGTCTGTCATTGACTAGGGGTCTCAAGTATGTGAGGTTTATTTCTGGGTCTAGAGAGAGTCTGTCATTGACTAGGGGTCTCAAGTATGTGAGGTTTATTTCTGGGTCTAGAGAGAGTCTGTCATTGACTAGGGGTCTCAAGTATGTGAGGTTTATTTCTGGGTCTAGAGAGAGTCTGTCATTGACTAGGGGTCTCAAGTATGTGAGGTTTATTTCTGGGTCTAGAGAGAGTCTGTCATTGACTAGAGGTCTCAAGTATGTGAGGTTTATTTCTGGGTCTAGAGAGAGTCTGTCATTGACTAGGGGTCTCAAGTATGTGAGGCTTATTTCTGGGTCTAGAGAGAGTCTGTCATTGACTAGGAGTCTCAAGTATGTGAGGTCTCATTATGGGTCTAGAGAGAGTCTGTCATTGACTAGGGGTCTCAAGTATGTGAGGTCTATTTCTGGGTCTAGAGAGAGTCTGTCATTGACTAGGGGTCTCAAGTATGTGAGGTTTATTTCTGGGTCTAGAGAGAGTCTGTCATTGACTAGGGGTCTCAAGTATGTGAGGTCTATTTCTGGGTCTAGAGAGAGTCTGTCATTGACTAGGGGTCTCAAGTATGTGAGGTTTATTTCTGGGTCTAGAGAGAGTCTGTCATTGACTAGGGGTCTCAAGTATGTGAGGTTTATTTCTGGGTCTAGAGAGAGTCTGTCATTGACTAGGGGTCTCAAGTATGTGAGGTTTATTTCTGGGTCTAGAGAGAGTCTGTCATTGACTAGGGGACTCAAGTATGTGAGGTTCATTTCTGGGTCTAGAGAGAGTCTGTCATTGACTAGGGGTCTCAAGTATGTGAGGTTTATTTCTGGGTCTAGAGAGAGTCTGTCATTGACTAGGGGTCTCAAGTATGTGAGGTTTATTTCTGGGTCTAGAGAGAGTCTGTCATTGACTAGGGGTCTCAAGTATGTGAGGTTTATTTCTGGGTCTAGAGAGAGTCTGTCATTGACTAGGGGTCTCAAGTATGTGAGGTTTATTTCTGGGTCTAGAGAGAGTCTGTCATTGACTAGAGGTCTCAAGTATGTGAGGTTTATTTCTGGGTCTAGAGAGAGTCTGTCATTGACTAGGGGTCTCAAGTATATGAGGCTTATTTCTGGGTCTAGAGAGAGTCTGTCATTGACTAGGGGTCTCAAGTATGTGAGGTCTCATTCTGGGTCTAGAGAGAGTCTGTCATTGACTAGGGGTCTCAAGTATGTGAGGTCTATTTCAGGGTCTAGAGAGAGTCTGTCATTGACTAGGGGTCTCAAGTATGTGAGGTTTATTTCTGGGTCTAGAGAGAGTCTGTCATTGACTAGGGGTCTCAAGTATGTGAGGTCTCATTCTGGGTCTAGAGAGAGTCTGTCATTGACTAGGGGTCTCAAGTATGTGAGGTCTCATTCTGGGTCTAGAGAGAGTCTGTCATTGACTAGGGGTCTCAAGTATATGAGGTTTATTTCTGGGTCTAGAGAGAGTCTGTCATTGACTAGGGGTCTCAAGTATGTGAGGTTTTTATCTGGGTCTAGAGAGAGTCTGTCATTGACGGGGTCTCAAGTATGTGAGGTTTAATTCTGGGTCTAGAGAGAGTCTGTCATTGACTAGGGGTCTCAAGTATGTGAGGTCTATTTCTGGGTCTAGAGAGAGTCTGTCATTGACTAGGGGTCTCAAGTATGTGAGGTCTATTTCTGGGTCTAGAGAGAGTCTGTCATTGACTAGGGGTCTCAAGTATGTGAGGTTTATTTCTGGGTCTAGAGAGAGTCTGTCATTGACTAGCGGTCCCAAGTATGTGAGGTTTATTTCTGGGTCTAGAGAGAGTGTCATTGACTAGGGGTCTCAAGTATGTGAGGTCTATTTCTGGGTCTAGAGAGAATCTGTCATTGACTAGGGGTCTCAAGTATGTGAGGTTTATTTCTGGGTCTAGAGAGAGTCTGTCATTGACTAGGGGTCTCAAGTATGTGAGGTCTATTTCTGGGTCTAGAGAGAGTCTGTCATTGACTAGGGGTCTCAAGTATGTGAGGTTTATTTCTGGGTCTAGAGAGAGTCTGTCATTGACTAGGGGTCTCAAGTATGTGAGGTTTATTTCTGGGTCTAGAGAGAGTCTGTCATTGACTAGGGGTCTCAAGTATGTGAGGTTTATTTCTGGGTCTAGAGAGAGTCTGTCATTGGCTAGGGGTCTCAAGTATGTGAGGTTTATTTCTGGGTCTAGAGAGAGTCTGTCATTGACTAGGGGTCTCAAGTATGTGAGGTTCATTTCTGGGTCTAGAGAGAGTCTGTCATTGACTAGGGGTCTCAAGTATGTGAGGTTTATTTCTGGGTCTAGAGAGAGTCTGTCATTGACTAGGGGTCTCAAGTATGTGAGGTTTATTTCTGGGTCTAGAGAGAGTCTGTCATTGACTAGGGGTCTCAAGTATGTGAGGTTTATTTCTGGGTCTAGAGAGAGTCTGTCATTGACTAGGGGTCTCAAGTATGTGAGGTTTATTTCTGGGTCTAGAGAGAGTCTGTCATTGACTAGAGGTCTCAAGTATGTGAGGTTTATTTCTGGGTCTAGAGAGAGTCTGTCATTGACTAGGGGTCTCAAGTATGTGAGGCTTATTTCTGGGTCTAGAGAGAGTCTGTCATTGACTAGGAGTCTCAAGTATGTGAGGTCTCATTATGGGTCTAGAGAGAGTCTGTCATTGACTAGGGGTCTCAAGTATGTGAGGTCTATTTCAGGGTCTAGAGAGAGTCTGTCATTGACTAGGGGTCTCAAGTATGTGAGGTTTATTTCTGGGTCTAGAGAGAGTGTCATTGACTAGGGGTCTCAAGTATGTGAGGTCTCATTCTGGGTCTAGAGAGAGTCTGTCATTGACTAGGGGTCTCAAGTATGTGAGGTCTCATTCTGGGTCTAGAGAGAGTCTGTCATTGACTAGGGGTCTCAAGTATATGAGGTTTATTTCTGGGTCTAGAGAGAGTCTGTCATTGACTAGGGGTCTCAAGTATGTGAGGTTTATTTCTGGGTCTAGAGAGAGTCTGTCATTGACAAGGGGTCTCAAGTATGTGAATCCATGCACTTCTGCCAGTTCATAATTATCGATGCTAAGATTTGATGCGGCATCTACTTCCTGTCCCAGAACATTTGTTTTGTTGAGACTTATTGTAAGACCAAGATCTTTGCACGCCTGGGAGGAGCGATCCATTAGCCTATGCATTTCCTTCTGACTTGGGTGACAATTGTAGACTCATCAGTAAAAGGCGAGTCACTGGTGGTGATCTCCCTTATCTTTGTTTTGAGTTTGAGCCTTGCAAAGTTAAACAGCCTACCATCCGACCTAGTGTGAATGCAGATTTATCATTTGTGTTTTCAAATGCATGTTTCAGTAACAGAGCAATGCAAACTCCGAACAGTGTCGGGGCTAGAAAACAGAACTGCTTAACATCACTTCGAATACCAAATAGTTGTGATATGCTACCATTAAATTGGTCTGTTACCTTCATGGAACGACATTTTTAACCCCAAGAAGTTTGTTTGGACAGCCTATTTTAGATAGAGATACGAGGAGTATGTTCCTGCTAACAAAACTCAAATGCCTTCGTCAGGCAATATAAAAGGGCTGGTTCTGCTCACGTGACTTTCTCTGAAGTTGTTGAAGATAGAAAATCATGTCGATCGCTGATCATCCAGACCTCAAACAGCACTGTGACTCCGGATACACGCTCAGCCAATTGATGTAGCCTTAGTAAGACAACTCTGGCGAAGCTCTGCGTATAACACCGAGTAGAACGCACCTCGATAGATATACTTCTATCACCCTTGTTCTTGTATAATGTTACAATCTGGACATCTCTCATATCCTGATATATAGCCACTTATTTCCAACACTTGCGTAACATCACATACTACGGTTACAAGAGTGCATCCTTACATCGCTTGATCAAATCAGGTGGTATCCCGTCTCTGCCTAGTGCTCTTTCTTTATTTAGATCTTCTAGAGATGGTTCGATGTCCAGCTCGTCGATAGCTTCTGACAATGTTAAGAGCTGCTTGTGCGAGTGATTATATTGTCACACGACAACAGCTCGGAATAGTGTTCAACCCATGGCTCCATCTGCTTTCTTTGGTTATTTTCTTTCCAGTCATGAATTTGTGTGGAGCTATTTTCCTACTCACAAAACGTTACAGTTTTTTAATGTTCTCCGCTTGTGCTACAGTCTGGATGTTCTCCGCTTGTGCTACAGTCTGGATGTTCTCCGCTTGTGCTACAGTCTGGATGTTCTCCGCTTGTGCTACAGTCTGGATGTTCTCCGCTTGTGCTACAGTCTGGATGTTCTCCGCTTGTGCTACAGTCTGGATGTTCTCCGCTTGTGCTACTGTCTGGATGATCTCCGCTTGTGCTACAGTCTGGATGTTCTCCGCTTGTGCTACAGTCTGGATGTTCTCCGCTTGTGCTACAGTCTGGATGTTCTCCGCTTGTGCTACTGTCTGGATGTTCTCCGCTTGTGCTACAGTCTGGATGTTCTCCGTTTGTGCTACAGTCTGGATGATCTCCGCTTGTGCTACAGTCTGGATGTTCTCCGCTTGTGCTACTGTCTGGATGTTTTCACTAAGCGGTAGCCAATACTCATTTGCACACCGACGAGCTGTTTGTGGCTTCTGATGGACTTGAATGTGATCTGAGTATCTGCATTTGGAAATTGCTTGTATTTAATCAGAGCAGCGTGCTTGGCCTCACCTGACGGGGGTCATATCTTCAACCTGCCCTTTAAACCAGTCACCTGATTATACAGTTCTTCCAAATGTAGCAAGTGCAGTGCTTTTGGTGGCATTTCGAAGATGCTGTCAGGTTCTCTGTAGCTTTTAAGGATTCAAATCCACTTGAAACGTAAAAACAACTGAAAATCTAAATCAGAACAGACCACAGAACCTACACATCCTAATTTTCTTACCATATTTTTAAAGGTGCTGGCCCAACTTCCGAGTCTAACAACCGCCACTAATTTATTGCTATGTTTACGTTTTATCATTTCTTCTCTGGCGGCTCTGTCCTGGGGGACATACTGTAAACCCCACGCTCTAGGTTATGCTTGGATAAGGGCTGCCAAAGTTCAAACGAATGCCTGATCACCCAATAAATGACAGGATAAATCACGCAGGAAGAGTGAGATTAAAGAGAAACCACTTCATATCAAAAACAAAAGAACTTGCAAGAGCAGACTAAATCATAAGCCAGGCAGTGGTTAGAGATCTAAAACAAACATCCCAAATCCCACTATGTAAAAAAGCAAAGTCCCCTGAGATGGTAGAAACCATAGAGGGAATATGGAAAAAGGGAACAGATTCAAAAACATAATTTATCACAGAAGAATATCTTAGGAGAGTATACCCACCAGAAACATGGACACACGTATTTACAGATGGCTCATCTAACAAAGCCACATCCAATGGAGGGGGAGGGGTCTATTAAAGACTAAGGAATGGAGAAGAAGAATCTTGAGTTTTAACTACGGGAACATATTTCAGTAATTTCCATGCAGAAGCAGAGGCACTGAAGGCCGCAGCTGAGCTTGTAATCCGAAATAAAGATATCCACCAAGAAAACATAGTATTCCTCACTGATGTCGCGTCAGTATTAGCAGCGCTAAAACAACACAAAGATGAAGATCTCGAGCAATGTATGTTCTTCCTGACACAGCTCTCAGCAGAACACCCAAGGTTGGTCATACAGTGGATCCCATCTCACTGCAATATTGAAGGCAAAGAAGCTGTAGACAAACTAGCAAAGAAGTGTGGAGGAGCATCCCCACAAACAGACCTGAGTATCACATATAATGAGGCCAAGACCATAATTAAAACCAGCTTCAGTGTAAAATGGGCTGATCAACACCCCGACTTCCGAAAAAAAGACAGCTACTTTAACTTAACTATAGAAGAGCAAATCGTTATCTTCAGACTGAGAACTGGGCATAGCATCTCAAGGGTCATATTTACAACAAAATGAGGATTGGGACAGATGACAGGTGCCCATGTGGGGAGCATATCATGACCGTGGAAAACATCCCACAAAGCTGCACGCTCACTCAGGGAGAGAGAGAACAATACTGGTCTCGTGAGGCAGATATGAGACAAAAGCTGTATGGAGATAAAACAGTCTTACAAACAACGGTGTCCTTTGTACGAGAAACCGGGACCTTGATCTGAGGATGAACGGAGAAGAAGAAGAACAAGAAGAAGAACAAGAAGAAGAAGAAGCAGACACACTCTAGATCATGCTTGATTAAGGGCTGCCACATAGCGTGTTGTTTATTTCTTGTTTTGGCAAAAGTCTTTGCTTATTTTGTGATTTATTAGGAGTTTTCGTTTTTTTAAATGTTTGTCGCGGTGTTGTGACTAAGCCATCCATATATGACTCCCTGAACACTGGGTTCACTGGTACTGACCCATCCATATATGACTCCCTGAACACTTGGTTCACTGGTACTGACCCATCCATACATGACTCCCTGAACATTGGGTTGACTGGTACTGACCCATCCATATATGACTCACTGAACACTGGGTTCACTGGTTCTGAGACATCCATATATGACTCACTGAACACTGGTTCTGAGACATCCATATATGACTCACTGAACACTGGGTTCACTGGTACTGAGCCATCCATATATGACTCAATGAACACTGGGTTCACTGGTACTGACCCATCTATATATGACTCACTGAACACTGGATTCACTGGTACTGACCCATCCATATATGACTCCCTGAACACTGGGTTCACTGGTACTGACCCATCCATATATGACTCACTGAACACTGTTACTGAATCGTGGGTTGATGAATACAACACGGAATCCAAGCTGCAGTCGTCACATTGGAGACATTCGAAATACCGGAAGCCGAAACAAGCGAGGCAGGTGCACAGCAATGTCAATGTCACGTGGGCCGTTTTCTTTGCTTTCCATGGGGTTATGCATTATGATTACAAGGTCAAAACATTTCCAAAGGGTACTACCCGGATGTTACCTTCATGGGGCTGTTCCGCTCAAAGATCAAACCTGGGGTCAACACAAACTTGACAGCTCCATCAGGGCAGCCAGCCACCTCCATCATGACAATCAGCCACCTCCATCATTACAACCAGCCACCTCCATCATGACAACCAGCCACCTCCATCATGACAACCAGCCACCTCCATCATGACAACCAGCCACCTCCATCATGACAACCAGCCACCTCCATCATGACAACCAGCCACCTCCATCATGACAACCAGCCACCTCCATTATGACAACCAGCCACCTCCATCATGACAACCAGCCACCTCCATCATGACAACCAGCCACCTCCATCATGACAACCAGCCACCTCCATCATGACAACCAGCCACCTCCATCATGACAACCAGCCACCTCCATCATGACAACCAGCCATCTCCATCATGACAACCAGCCACCTCCATTCTTCGCATCTGATCCAGACTTTCCTTTAGCCAAACAGAAGATTTCTCTGTTCCGTCAAACCCCGCTATCCTTCCAACATCTACGATTGTTTACTGTTTCCCAAGCTGAAATTTCCGTGAAAAGGACCCGTTTGAAGAGAAGAAGACAGTATGTAGAATTTGACGACCCGGTGGTACTCCATTCCCAAACATGCATCCTACTGAGAGGGGACCCTCTGGAGCGAAGTGTTTGTAGACCTAAGGAGAGTGTTTGAAAGGGATTAGGGTTTCAGACTTTCAGACGAGGAACCGTATTTTTCCAACCGACTGATCAAATACTTTTGGAAGACACCTCACATATGCATGTATATATATATATATATATACACGCTTATGTGTGTGTGTGTGTATGTGTGTGTTTCTATCAACCTTTGACCTTCAGTACAGTCGTAGATTCATTTTGTTTTATCAATGTTTCCTTCTCACCGGGAATTCCAATTGAAAGCGTGCCACCATCATGAATGACGTCCCTTCCGTCACGGAACGTCGCTCCCATCTCAGTCTATCTTCCCGTCACGGAGCGTCGCTCCCATCTCAGTCTATCTTCCCGTCACGGAGCGTCGCTCCCATCTCAGTCTATCTTCCCGTCACGGAACGTCGCTCCCATCTCAGTCTATCTTCCCGTCACGGAACGTCGCTCCCATCTCAGTCTATCTTCCCGTCACGGAACGTCGCTCCCATCTCAGTCTATCTTCCCGTCACGGAACGTCGCTCCCATCTCAGTCTATCTTCCCGTCACGGAGCGTCGCTCCCATCTCAGTCTATCTTCCCGTCACGGAACATCGCTCCCATCTCAATCTTTCTTCCAGTCACGGAACATCGCTCCCATCTCAGTCTATCTTCCCGTCACGGAACATCGCTCCCATCTCAGTCTATCTTCCCATCACGGAACATCGCTCCCATCTCAGTCTATTTTCCCGTCACGGAACGTCGCTCCCATCTCAGTCTATCTGAAAGATACTCCATCTCTTGCCAAAGTTCCAGCCTGAAGCAGAGTAGCGCCCATTCCTTTACATGTTGTTCCGATCGTCTTCTTGATCTGCCTCTGCCTGTCTCACCAGGCACCATACCTCCCATTACCGTTCTCTCAAGACCGTTATGTCTTTTGGTGTGGCCAAAGTATTGACATTTTCTTTTCATGGTGAAATTTCTGAACTAGTTCCTCTCAATGCCCGACACGTGTCGAATGTCTGCACATTTGTTTCCCCCGGTCCATGGTATTTTGAGGAGCTTTCTATAACATTTCTTCTTCTTCTTCGTTGGCTGTCAAACGTCAACCTGTATTTTTTCGAAAAAAGCAGCGGTCATCCTAAGGCTGTCGACACTGCCATAGAGCTTGTCTCGTGTTGCCACTGGTGATGGCCACATGTGCTTTCTCTGGTCCTCGTATGTCGGAGTTTTGCAGCAGATGTTCAGCGGTCAATTTCCCCTATAACATTTCGACTGGAAGGACTCGATTCTCTGATTTCATTTGAGAAGTCATGGCCATCGTTTCCAATTCTGGAGACCAGATACTCGAATTTCGTGACCGGTTAAATATCCACACTCCCAAACTTGAATGTGTACCGACTTCTTGTTTTATCGGTGGTACACATGTAGGGGTCCTGAGTGGGACATCCGTCCCCCAGTCTGTCTCTGAGGTATCCTGCAACACTGCCAGTTGACGCGCTGTATTTCACATGCTTGTGTCTATTATTAGATTTGGTCGTCTAACACGCAGCAGACGAGCGAGACTTCCGTTGGTCCCAGTCTGCAGCAGAGATGTAGTACTCTTAGCTACACGTTATATTGACCGTCAGATTAACAAATGGGGTACCCCTTACTACTCGTGGCTAAGGGAACGATTTAGATCCTCGATATCGACACGATCCAGTCGTCCCAGATGTAAATTGGTACTGTTAGAAAATAAAAGCCGGAGTAACTTGCCACCTAGCTTCAAAGAGCGCGGAATTCTAGCACCGTCGTCTCTAACTTGATCCTCGCCAGCACTTTATCTTATAAAAATACCTTGACCTTTGCCATGTCTATGAGTCAGGTAGTAAAACATGTCTACATTATTGCTGAACTTTCTTATTTTCTGTCAAATTGTCCATCACCATTGTCTGTAGTTGTATGTTACTGTGTGTGTCATGCATCTACCTATCGTTCTGACTTGACAAGTCTATTATCAAATGGAGACTTGACTTTATCGTTATTTCTAACTTTCTGCCAGGCAACACGCCGCCTACTGGTTCGCTGGAGATCGAGCAGCCTCCATCTTTCATGGAGCTGAGATTTGCAATGTCATGGCCGGCGTTCTGCCAGAGCGAGGTCTTCATTAGAGGTCAACTTGTGGAGATCCTGCAAAGCTTGAGCGAGCGGCTGAAGATTACGGCTGATCAGGTGTGCATGACAACTGTAAATAAAGGGGGTATTTGGTACCAGCTGTGACTAAAGGTAGTATGAGTACCAGCTGTGAATAAAGGGAGTATGAGTACCAGCTGTGACTAAAGGATATATGAGTACCAGCTGTGACTTAAGGGAGTGTGAGTATCAACTGTGAATAAAGGGAGTATGAGTATCAGCTGTGACTAAAGGTAGTATGAGTACCAGCTGTGACTAAAGGTAGTTGGAGTACCATCTGTGACTAAAGGGAGTATGAGTACCAGCTGTGAGTAAAGGGAGTATAAATACCAGCTGTGACTAAAGGTAGTATGCGTATCAGCTGTGACTAAATGTAGTATGAGTACCAGCTGTGACTAAAGGGAGTATGCGTACCAGCTGCGAGTAAAGGGATTATGAGTACCAGCTGTGACTAAATGTAGTATGAGTATCAGCTGTGACTAAAGGGAGTATGAGTACCAGCTGTGACTAAAGGTAGTATTAGTATCAGCTGTGAGTAAATGTAGTATGAGTACCAGCTGTGACTAAAGGTAGTATTAGTACCAGCTGTGACTAAAGGTAGTATGGGTACCAGCTGTGACTAAAGGGAGTATGAGTACCAGCTGTGAGTAAAGGGAGTATGAGTACCAGCTGTGACTAAAGGTAGTATGAGTACCAGCTGTGAGTAGCGGCGGTATGGGTACCAGCTGTGAGTAAATGGGGTGTGGGTACCAGCTGTGAGTAAATGGGGTGTGGGTACCAGCTGTGAGTAAATGGGGTGTGGGTACCAGCTGTGAGTAAAGGGATGCACCCGTTGCAAGTGTGAACTAACAACTGATTGTCAGAAGTCCTGTAACAGTTCCCGCGGGAGCAAGGGGAGTTCAGGACAGGGGGGATGCTGATACCTGAACATGTTAAAGCTTAAAGCTACCCGAATGCGTGTCAAGGTCTCTAACCGTCTCAACAAAGGAGAACAGAGTTGGGGTAAGGAGTGTGGACAGGTAGAAACTGACCACTGGCCTTCCGATTTGGGTAGGGGGAGAGTGATTGACAGACGGAATGGCAGCGGGGCTTGCTGCGAGAGAATGAGTGACAGGTGTGCACAGTGTTTTGTTCCAAAAAGACTGAATATAGTCATTCCCTGAAATCCATTGGTCGAGCTCGGACTTTGCTTGAGTGTATTTAACTTGAGAGACAGTTTGGCTCAGGAGGCTGGATGGAGAAGAGGCTGGATAGAGAGATGAGAGCGAAAGAGAGAGAGACTGAATGTAGATAGTATGTTTAACTCACCGACTTAGGTAGAGGAGCGATTGATAGACTGTTGGACGAATGTTTAGTGATAGAACAGGATCGCTCAAGTAGGTGTGTGAGTTTTGCATTAATAGATAATCTGAACTTGTGTTTGTAAGCAAGGACACATTGTGAGCGAGTTATGTCGAGATCGCCCGCCGGAGGGGATTTGAGCGAGGGAGAGTATTTGATAAGGTGTGTTGAGGACTCAGTTAAGGCGAGGTGTGTGTGATGTAATTGCAAGGCAATAGAACTGGGTTTAGATAGTTGGGAATTCCATCAATAGCTCATGCTTAAACTTTCCGCTTTATTTAATAGTTATATTAACTTATATATAACATAGGAATAATTAGTTAAGATGATATGTATTGTATTGTGTCTGTAATTCCACTACACATTTTTATGATACGAGTATTATGTAATAAACATGCCACTTGGTGTGTGTGATATGTCATTTACTGAGTATGGTCATGAATGATGTGGATGAGTGTGAGAATGTTCTAAGTTAGAATAACGGCCAGGGCAAACAGTGGGTCTGTTACACTCCGACAGCTGACTTAAGTCTGTCAACACATATTCTCCATCTGTCGTCATAGTCTAACAGCACAAGCCGTACAATGACGTACGTAATTCATTTCTTCATTGTGTCCTTCTACAACTTGTTCCTTCTCGTTTTGTTCCTACCTTCCTCCATCACATCTAGTGTTCTGTGTTCATCCTTTCGTTGTCTTGGCTTTCTCTTGTTCCGCCTTATTCACAGCTGTAAATAAATAACCACCTTCATCTACCTCTCCCAGTTCCACATTGACCTCTTCATGGTGGTTACCCACCCAGCCACCCACCCCCCCCCCCCCCCCATCACCACCACCCAATTAAAAAGAGGCAGCGTACTAGTCTCTTGACTTATGTCTTGCCACTGCACCAAGGTAGCTTGGGACCAGAGAGTGAGGTTGATGACCAGCGCAGTAGCTTTCTTGCTATAATCCAAATATAGCGCAAGTTGCATCATCAAGAGAAAACTGTCTAATGTCACCATCCTCGCTTGCCAGGTGCAACTTACTTTTATTTTTGTGTTCCCTAATAGTCAGTCTGCCCTAGTAAGGAGAAGCCATTTTACTTTTAAAACCTCCCCAGCCATTGGGGATTACCGGTTGCTTCCTTGAGACGAAGTGCTTTCTAGCGCTGCCCAAGCGTTCAGACTTCGACGCCTCCTATTGTTGATGTCTCTATTGGTCTGATATAACCGAAAAAGTTATAATGTCTGTGGCTGAAAAAACATACTTCCACCAAGAGAAGGTTAAACGGTTACTGCCAACATTGTAGATGAAACCCATCAGACACAGGCGGCGATTAACTCAGGAGGAGAGAACTCTGATTTCAAAGTACCTGCTGTCTGGTGGAGGTAAGTAGAGATAACTTGAACATCATCACTCTTGTTACCCACCGTGCCTTCTACAGAGCATGTCACTGCTACTCCATGTATCAATACTCTCTAGTCAACGAGACTATAAATGGGTACTTGGCTCACTTTTTGAGAATGAATGCAACGAGGAGGGGAACTGATGATACCACATCACACACAATTAAGACCTACATCTACCACTTATTTAACACTTCCTCCACGACAACTACCTTAAATGTCCACTGTATGCGTGCACAGATACAACTGATGGACAGAGAACGAGCAGAATGCGGCACAGACCAGCTGTCCCAAGCAGACGAGATCTTAGTACGCATGTACCTGATAGACAAGTCTCATGACTTTGACAGAGGTCTGACCCTGGAGTGCGCCAAAATTCTTTTGTCTAAGATGTCTATGGGAGCCAGCTCACTCGTCAGAAACAAGGTGAGTACCGCTGACAACTGGATACATGACTACACGGTATCAATGTTCGATTTAGTGAAGATTTTACTCTACCAATTTTTCAAGCCGCAAGTTAACTAATATTTTACAACTGGATCCAGACGTTAACTAATGTTTGACAATTTCAGCTGTAAGTTAACTATTTGTTTGACAATTTCAGCTGTAAGTTAACTGTTTGTTTGACAATTTCAGCTGTAAGTTAACTGTTTTTTTTGGACAATTTCAGCTGTAAGTTAACTTTTTGTTTTTTCAATTTCAGCTGTAAGTTAACTGTTTGTTTGACAATTTCAGCTGTAAGTTAACTATTTGTTTAACAATTTCAGCAGTAAGTTAACTATTTGTTTGACAATTTCAGCTGTAAGTTAACTATTTGTTTGACAATTTCAGCTGTAATTTAACTATTTGTATGACAATTTCAGCTGTAAGTTAACTATTTGTTTGACAATTTCAGCTGTAAGTTAACTATTTGTTTGACAATTTCAGCTGTATGTTAACTATTTGTTGGATAATTTCAGCCGGAAGTTAATTAATGTTTTATAATTTCAGTCGCACAGTTAGCTACCGTTTCATAATATCAGCCCGTAGTTAACTAATTGTTTAGAGTATCAGCCTGAAGTTCACTAATCGTTCAAGGTATTAGCTTGAAGGTAGGGAGGCGTTCTTGGGTTGTCAAGCGGGTAGAGTGGTCAGTCACGTGGCATGGGCCAGACTTGGTCGGCAGTGGCAATACGTTCTCGTCTACCTAACGGGGATCGGTATCATGCTGAGATCGTCTAGCGAAGTCTGCGACAGTTGATCCACAACCATAATGTCTGACGTCGTCCTAGCAGTGGAACGGCTCAGAGAACCGACTTGACTGCATCTTGTCGTAGCAATGTGCTCAGTCTTTTCCATTGTTGAAGGTGCCGACGACAGAGGACAAAAACTATGTAGCTCGTGTTGCGGCTCAAACATGTTTCCCGTGACTGCGTCAGGTACCCATTTACAGATAGGTCGACTGTGAGAAGCTGTCAGACCATGAGGCAACCAACGAAATGCCTAAACTATGAAACGGAGGGCGAAGTCGTTTGAAACTTTTGGACTGTAAACCAAGTGGGCAACTCTAAGCCCAACCGCCCCGCCCCCTCCCCGATTCCCCCATCCTAACTGTAATATAGATCATCAGTACAAGAACAAATAAGAAGAGGCTAGTTTGGTATAGCTATGGTAAAACAGTAAAGGTTCGCAGACTGGTGTGAGGTCACCATCGGTTTGTGGCAAGTGTGAGGTCACCATCGGTTTGTGGCAGGTGTGAGGTCACCATCGGTTTGTGGCAGGTGTGAGGTCACCATCGGTTTGTGGCAGGTGTGAGGTCACCATCGGTTTGTGGCAGGTGTGAGGTCACCATCGGTTTGTGGCAAGTGTGAGGTCGCCTCTGCTGTGAGGTCGCCTCTGCTGTGTGTCAGGTGTGAGGTCACCTCTGCTGCGTGTCAGGTGTGAGGTCACCTCTGCTGTGAGGTCACCTCTGCTGCGTGTCAGGTGTGAGGTCACCTCTGCTGTGAGGTCACCTCTGCTGTGTGGCAGGTGTGAGGTCACCTCAGCTGTGTGGCAGGTGTGAGGTCGCCTCTGCTGTTCGTCATTTACATAGAAATGGTAACTATAAACAAAATAAAACCGATTTAAAAAAAACAACAATATTAAAACCGCTAGCTTGGCAGTTGCTTCCCCATTTCAAAGGGCCCACCCGGACCAGACGCCCCTCTGGATGTGATACAATCTTAGTCAAGCCCAGAAAATGCCATTTTAACTGGACTGATTGTTACCAATGGTCAGAGTGCCAAACTATCCAGAGGTTATGCGTAAGTAGATCAAAGCACGTCCTATCTCTCTATGTGTTGGAGCGTAAGTAGGTCAGAGCACGTCATATCTCCCTATATATAGGAGCGTAAGTAGGTCAGAGCACGTCATATCTCCCTATGTGTTGGAGCGTAAGTAGGTCAGAGCACGTCCCATCGCCCTTTGTGTTGGAGCGTAAGTCGGTCAGAGCACGTCCCATCGCCCTTTGTGTTGGAGCGTAAGTCGGTGTAGTTTCATTATCATGATTTGTTCATGATGAGGTTGTCAAGCCCCATTCAGAACCCTCTTTAGTTGTATCTTGCGATATGTAATGAAGACAACAGTTAATCTTATCATGTTTGTCCGTGGAACCACGGAGACGATGCCAAAAAACTTGAATTCAGCTACGAACATGAAACTTGAATGCAGTCACGAACATAAAACTTGAATGCAGTCACGAACAAACGAGTCAAGATATTATTTAAACAATCGCATCCAAAAAGTCATCCCACAGCATGGTGGAAAACACTGAGCTGCTACAAGTTAGGTGACTGGGGTATCATATAAGCATGTTCACAGGCAACAGAACAATGGACAGGAGTATGGAAGAGAGAGAGAGATCGGATAGACAGATTAATGGACAGAAGGATGGAAGAGAGAGAGATCGGATAGACAGATTAATGGACAGGAGTATGGAAGAGAGAGAGATCGGATAGACTGTTAAAGAAACTCTACACAACTGCTGATTGAGAATGTTTCGGCCACACAGGTAAGAATCGAATGCAAGAACAATCTGACAGGAAGCTATTCATAGAATGACCACATTCATCGACATAACCCCAGATGTGTTTCTAATGCCGTCACAGCTCCTGGCCGTCCGTATTCACGACGACGCTAACTTGGCGACCACCACTCGTGTGACAGACCAGCAAACTGACAGAGGTGAGGGCGACATCAGTGTGTTCTACGAGCCTGGGGTCACCATAGCTGTATGCCTGGCTGTGCTAGGAGGGTGCTACTGTTTCAGTTTGATCGTCCTCCAGGTGAGACCCTAGACCTTCTGTTATTATTGTTAGCTGTGGCAGGTTTCAGCTCTCTACTCTGTGAA
This sequence comes from Ariolimax columbianus, assembly GCA_036924085.1. Classification (NCBI taxonomy): domain Eukaryota; kingdom Metazoa; phylum Mollusca; class Gastropoda; order Stylommatophora; family Arionidae; genus Ariolimax; species Ariolimax columbianus. The sequence goes on along the minus strand of JAVGWX010000003.1, from coordinate 143,383,963 downwards.
TATACACGCTATTGACAATAGTTGTCTTCTGAAATGTCTTCTTCTTCACCTTGTTCAGATCATCTTGTGTTGGCAGCAACCAACTGCTTCTTTATTCGTCTACAGATCGTCATTGAACATGTCCACCAAACAATAACCAAAGGGCGGGAGTTCGAGTCACCAATCTGGATATGTCATATTCATCATCAACTACTGTCCATCACACGTTGTCATATTTTGCTGTCACCTATTGTCATATTTTACTCTACTGTCACCTATTGTCATATTTTACTCTACTGTCACTTATTGTCATATTTTACTCTACTGTCACCTATTGTCATATTTTACTCTACTGTCACACATTGTCATATTTTACTCTACTGTCACCTATTGTCATATTTTACTCTACTGTCACCTATTGTCATATTTTACTCTACTGTCACCTATTGTCATATTTTACGTTACTGTCACACATTGCCATATTTTACCTTACTATTACACAACTTTCTTATATTTAGCCCACTGTCGCACGCTATAATATCTTACTGTCGGTCACAATCTGTTATTTTGTGACTCTCATACATTATCATATGGATCCCCACTTTCCCACGCTGTATTCTTAGCACATCACCTTCTACCTCTCCTTACAAAGGACAGTCCCGCCTCCCTCCCAGCATTTATTCAATAGGCAAACTTACTCCCCCCCCCCCCCCCCACTTGACATTACCACATTATGTTCCCGCACACTTTCGAGTTCTCAATCTTCCCCTACTTTTATTTAACTCACCCTTACTCTGTGACTTATCTCATTCATTTAAGTAATTCTTCCTACACAACATCAACACAGAAAACACTTAAACTTATGTAAATAATTAAACACACGATCATTAATTTATTACAAGTCTAATCATTGACAAAATTATCAATACTGACAAACTATCCGTAACTAAATGGTTCTAGCTCAGGGGGTGTCAGCATTAGCTTTATGGGACCCCTGGATCTATCATTTGGTTCTGCTGTCTATCCGATGATTCTTATATTATATGCACATTTCACTTAGACTTAATCTATACACATCTTGTTCTACAAATAATTGACTTTCTAAATGTGAGGTAACGTGGTGCACATGGTCAGTTGGTGATGCAGTCGATCTCTGGCGGTCTGCTAACTGTGGTCGTCCACTGTTTTGTGGAACTAACGCTTCTTACCACGTTGGTGGTTGTGCTGCTTGAGGAGTTGTACGATACATCTCATCTTAGATCAGGGGCTATGACCGACCCCTCTGCCCCTTATTGTACAGGCAAAGCTCGAGTGAGAGTGGTTGGGGGGGGGGGGGTGGCTCTAGCCAGCCCATCTGACTAATCTTGTACAAACAACACTCGAAAGTGTTCCGGGGGGGGGGGGGTAGGCAGGGAGGCGAGGGGTCTATGGCCAGACCATCTAACTAATTCCGTACACACAAACGCTCGAGATAGTCTACGAGACTGTTCTTCTAAGTGCCCCCATTACATCTTTTTCATACGTTCAGACAAGGGCCGTTTCTCTCACTCTCTGTCTCTCACCCCACCCCTCTCTTTCTCTCTCTCTTTCTCACTCACCCCCACTCACTCTCTCTCTCTCTTACTCTCTTTCACCCCACTCTCACTCTCTCTCTCACACTATCACTCCCTCTCTCCCTGACCCCTCCATCTCTCTCTCCTACTCTCTCACCCTCCTCCATCGTTCACTCTCTCGCTCTCTCTCACGAGAACTGAGCCTGTGAGAGATATGACTACTTTGTAGATCTGAAAGTGCCACCCGAATTGGCACACTTACAATGTCACTGGAGCCTAGTAAGTTAGTCCTCTGTCTAGCTCTCTCCAAGATGAGCATTGCCTCTACTTTTTATTGGAATCTTAGCTCCTCCCAAAACTACATGATCATAACAACCTATGTCCCTCCTCTGTTGGCCGATCCCCCTCCCCCCGCTTTGACTGCAACACTCGTCTCTCTAATTCTTCCTCCTGAAGTCCTAATAACGTCATAGGATATCTTGTCCCCCTGTCAATCTAAATGTGACATTCTGACGTCAGCCTATGTGTCGCTCAATACCTCTATCCCCTTTGTGTAACTGTAGTTAATATAGCAAATGGGTTGGTCCAATACCAACCTTACACCTTTGAAAACAGTCTCTAATTTACTTCAATAAACATTTCTTTCCCCTGCTCCAGTTGTTAATCAAATCACGGCTTGACAAAGACTACGCGACGTGCGTGACCTTAGTTTTAACTTTTCTACCTGAGATGAAATATTCTATTACCGTCCACGCTAATTTCGGCTTTCCGAGATAAAGTTGATAATCCACACTCCTCTGCGCCCCATTGAACTCCATGCTCACGTAGCCCTACCCTCTCCCGAGGTTTCCACAAGGCAGTGGAGTTGTTTCCCGCAGATGCTAGTTACTCGAGACATCCGATGATACTCTCATTGTCACAAGACTAGCCAGGACTCTCTGGGAAGCGTGTTTAAAATGTGATTTTAGTGATTTTAAACCAGAGTTCTGTCTCTGCTAGGTGAACTAATGAACAGGCTAACGAGCTTCGTCTACCCGGGCTTAAAGTCTGAACTTACCTTCTTTTAGACTGGCTGCCAACCAAGGCTAATGAACCCAATCTGCCCGCCCAGTTATACCGCCGGGTTCTCGGTGGCGCCCCACAGCAGGCTCTGTAAGAAATAGGGGGCCCCTCATAAAGGTGCTGCTGGGGAGACAATAATGTAGAAGAGGCAATTGGCTTGGAAACTCCTGCCTGGCAAGCCGAACAATAAATCTAGCGGCGATCTCTACACCTGGAAAGGAGAGGCTATATCAGACGCTTCACTTTCCTTTAGCAAGCCGGACGTCCAGGCCAGACCTCGCTACCCTTATATTAACATCATAATAACAACATATTGTTATCTTAATAACAACATATTGACACCTTAATAACAAGATGTTGACATCATATAAATAAAATATTGACATTTTAATAACAACATATTGACATCGTATTAACAACATATTGACATCATATTAACAACATATTGACATCTTAATAACAACATGTGGACATCATAATAACAACATATGGACATCATAATAACAACATATTGATATCATATTAACAACATATTGACATCTTAATAATATCCTATCCTCATCATATTACCAACATACTGATATCATTTTAACAACATATTGGCATCATATTAACAACATTTTGGCATCATATTGTGAAATGTACACTGAGGTGGGGGTGACATGTTTGCCATTGCGACTTCTGTAGTTCATGAATAAGTTACCATCGCAACTGGTGATAAAGGCAACAGGAAACTGACTCCACTTACCCCGGGCTGCCAGCGTCACACGTACTGTGACCTAGATTTCTTTTATAAACTCATTTCAGGTTTCGTGTCTCTTCGCCAAGTTAATTTATATAAGCGCGGTGGGCCACGTGATGTGTCATGGTCTCGTGACGAGTGGTGGGTGTTATGGTCGTGTCCGGGTCTCGTGATGGTGTCCGGGTCTCGTGACGAGTGGTGTGTGTTATGGTCGTGTCCGGGTCTCGTGACGGGTGGTGGGTGTTATGGTCGTGTCCGGGTCTCGTGACGGGTGGTGCGTGTTATCATCGTGTCCGGGTCTCGTGATGGTGTCCGGGTCTCGTGACGAGTGGTGGGTGTCAGGCTCATGTCCGGGTCTCGTGAGGGTTGATGGATGTCGTGACGTAGTGGCTGTTCTCGTGAGTGACAGTGTACGGTCTTACGATATCTGACATAACCGAATCAAATAGTTGGCGGTCTGCTTTCGATATATGTCAGTGATCGACTGAGTCTTAGCGGCTAGAGATCCTCTTCACTGGCAAATGAGATCACTTAGCTGAAAATGGGTACCTGACCTACATAATGGAAAGCAAAGCAACAATGAAGAAAACCAAACACTCCATTTAAAGAAACGATCTAGTCTAAAACAATGACGTCTCCAACACTTCCTCCCTGAATGCAGTGTCTCCTACGAGGCTACCTTCACTATTTGACGTTATCAACTGGCTACAGAATTTCTAGTCTGTTTAATAGCTGACCTCGACCACTGTCAATCATCAAACGTCATCGTCTGCATGTGTTCTCTCTAATGTTGCTACCAACATCTTGCAGATTATTGTGCGACAGCGAACCAAGAGAAGGACGTTCGCTCCCGGATTCAGCCGCAGCCGCAGCATCAGCCTGGCTAGCTCAGACTCCATCCAGCTGTCCTCAGTCAACAAGTGCAGACCCAACAGCGGCCTATTCAACCAAGGCCTGGACCTGAAAGACTCGGTAGGAGAGATTGTGAGATGGTTTGTTGGTAGTACTGGCTATGTGGGTGTTGTTTGTGGAGTGAGTTTGTGTGGTCGTAGTGTGAGTTTGTGTGGTCGTAGTGTGAGTTTGTGTGGTCGTAGTGTGAGTTTGTGTGGTCGTAGTGTCAGATTAGCCTCTTGCAGCGTGGGTATGTGTGTCTCTCTCAAATCCAAGACTCAGTAGGAGAGTTAGTGACCTCCTTTGTCTCGAGTATGGGCTATGTAGAGGTTTTGTGTGATGTGTTTGGCGGTGTTTGTTGAGGGGGTATGTCTGTCTGTGTGTGATGTGTATGGCGGTGTTTGTTGAGGGGGTATGTCTGTCTGTGTGTGAAGTATTTGTTGGTGTTTGTTGAGGGGGTATGTCTGTCTGTGTTTGATGTGTTTGGCGGTGTTTGTTGAGTGGGTATGTCTGTCTGTGTGATGTGTGTGGCGGCGTTTGTTGAGTGGGTATGTCTGTCGGTGTGTGTGATCTGTTTGTTGAGTGGGTATGTCTGTCTGTGTGATGTGTTTTGCGGTGTTGTTGAGTGGGTATGTCTGTCTGTGTGTGATGTGTTTGGCGGTGTTTGTTGAGTGGGTATGTCTGTCTGTGTCAGCGGATCCTTAGTCCCAAGATTTGGTAGGAACGTTTGGGGCGAATGTAATAGACGCATATATTGTGTTTGTGTGACTGTTGTGTGTGTTGTATGTTTAATGTGGATGTGTGGGGATGTTGTGTGTGTTGTATTTTTAATGTGGATGTGTGGGGATGTTGTGTGTGTTGTATGTTTAGTGTGGATGTGTGGGGATGTTGTGTGTGTTGTATGTTTAGTGTGGATGTGTGGGGATGTTGTGTGTGTTGTATTTTTAATGTGGATGTGTGGGGATGTTGTGTGTATTGTATGTTTAGTGTGGATGTGTGGGGATGTTTGTTGCAGTGTGTGTACGAGTGTTTGTTTGAATATATGTGTATTTGTGTTTGTGTGCAGTTGTGTGAGTATGTGTTTGTGTGTTTATGTGTGCTTTTGTGGGTGTATGTGTGTTTGCGCGTGCGATACTGAGTGTGTGGTTATATATGAATGTACGTGCTATTATGATTGTACGTTTGGGTATGTGCATGTGTTTCAGTGTGCTTGTGTTATGTATTTGTATGTGGCTTGTAGGCGGGAGTTAGTAAGTGGGAAATATGTGCATGTGAGTTTGTGTGAGTGTCTGAGTCATTCTTTAACCATAGCCTGGACTTGCGAGACAGATTACGCCTAGCTAAAGTGAAATATATAGATATATTTACATACACAAGTTTGTATAGATTAGTTTGTGCAGACCAGTTTGTATTGGCCAGTTTGTATATGCTAGTTTGTATAGACCAGCACATGTATTTAGATTTGAATAGACCAGTTTGTATAAACTGACACGTATAGGTAGATTTCTATAGAGCTTGTGAAGGCTAGTTTGTGTAGACCAGTTCATACAGGTAGATTTCTATAGACCAGTTTGAATGGGTAGATCTCGATCTCTATAGATCGATTTTGATGCCAGCCTGGCAGATGAAGAAGTATTCTTTCTGTGCTGGCAATATCAATGTCATGACATTATGTCGAATAAACACGATTTCGAATGTATTGTATACTGTGTAGCTTGAATAAATCCTTGTTACTTGGATGCTTTCTCCACAGATGGAGCCTTCCAACCCTCTCTCACATCTACAGCTTTCAAAGTTGTGCATGGACGTCAACCAAATACACAGGGAGTACCAGGTAAAGTTTCAACCCGACTGAGCCAGGCAGGGTGTCATAGCTGCAATCAGAGGCAGGTGAAACATACTGACCAAGACTTCACCTCAGATCAGTTAGGTGAAACATACGGACCAAGACTTCACCTCACATCAGTCAGGTGAACCATACTGACCAAGACTTCACCTCAGATCAGTAAGGTGAAACATACGGACCAAGACTTCACCTCACATCAGTCAGGTGAACCATACTGACCAAGACTTCACCTCAGATCAGTCAGGTGAACCATACTGACCAAGACTTCACCTCAGATCAGTTAGGTGAAACATACTGACCAAGACTTCACCTCAGATCAGTTAGGTGAAACATACTGACCAAGACTTCACCTCAGATCAGTTAGGTGAAACATACTGACCAAGACTTCACCTCAGATCAGTTAGGTGAAACATACGGACCAAGACTTCACCTCACATCAGTCAGGTGAACCATACTGATCTAGACCCCCACCCTACCCCTACGTTGCGTGCCTTGTAGCAGACTGCATTATAGCAGCCTGACCAAGGAGGTGGATGATTAATATTGTGATTCCTTTCTGGTGAATCTGCTAAGAAAATGCATTGCAATACAGCGAGATCGACCAAAGTACACCTTTTTAAATACGCAGGGGAAGATACGGTTACACATAAACGCTACTATCAGATAAAAGTTTGGTAATCAAAAGTGCTCAACTCTGAAGGAAAATATTTGTAAACAATAAAGAACAACAACAATACCAACAGATCGATGTGTTTATTAACGATTGAGTTGATTGCAAATCGCTAGTACTTAACGACAATTTTTGGTTCATTCATTTTTTGTAAATGTATGCTTATTTTTTTTTTTTTTTTCTATCAGCTCTGCCTCATAAGGCGCGAGTGTGTTGAACGGTACTGTTTTTTGGGACTTACAGCCCCGTACATCATACATCCGGCCGGTTCACTTCTAACAGGGGTAACACCTTGATGGCTCATACATCCGACTGGTTCACTTCTAACAGGGGTAACACCTTGATGGCTCATACATCCGGCCGGTTCACTTCTAACAGAGGTAACACCTTGATGGCTCATACATCCGACTGGTTCACTTCTAACAGGGGTAACACCTTGATGGCTCATACATCCGGCCGGTTCACTTCTAACAGAGGTAACACCTTGATGGCTCATACATCCGGCCGGTACACTTCTAAAAGGGGTAACACCTTGATGGCTCATACATCCGGCCGGTTCACTTCTAACAGGGGTAACACCTTGATGGCTCATACATCCGACTGGTTCACTTCTAACAGGGGTAACACCTTGATGGCTCATACATCCGACTGGTTCACTTCTAACAGGGGTAACACCTTGATGGCTCATACATCCGACTGGTTCACTTCTAACAGGGGTAACACCTTGATGGCTCATACATCCGGCCGGTTCACTTCTAACAGGGGTAACACCTTGATGGCTCATACATCCGACTGGTTCACTTCTAACAGGGGTAACACCTTGATGGCTCATACATCCGACTGGTTCACTTCTAACAGGGGTAACACCTTGATGGCTCATACATCCGACCGGTTCACCTCTAATAGAGGTAAGACCTTGATGGCTCGTGAACCCGACCAGTTTCAAGTTTGGTTTGCTCGTCGTGCCTCTAAACACCTTACTGTGTTCTAACATTTCTTCCTTCCGCGTCTCTCCATCTTCTTTCCCATTTCAATATGGCGATCTTTGCAGCTTGTCACTTGACAGGAATCTTGTACTAAACATGTGCATCTACTCCTGCAGTGATCATGTCTGGTCGTTCGCACAACCCTTCTTCAGTCATGTTTGATGGCAGACTAAAAATGGGTCATCATGTTAAGTCAGAGCTGAAGATGCGGGGCATACGAAATATAATGTTAGGCCCAGATTATTGTATAACCCAGGCCACTTAGTGGGTCACCACTCCAGGGCTCGTGTGTGGGATTCGTTGTGGTCTGAAGAAACATTTCCGCCTCAGCTGGGAATGAACCCAGGACCACTCAGATGTGAAGCTATCTCGCTAACCACTACGCTACGCCGCTCCCCTTCTACATGTTAGTTGTAGTTATAATGCAAGCCTTCACTTGGTGATTGAAACCCCTTATTATTGCCATTATGAAACCATTAACTTACAGTGAATGTACGCGGATGTTCAAGTGAATCATTTAAAGGTGCAACAACTGAATCTCCTCTCATCTTTAGTATCTGCACCTCGCGGAGCAAGGGGACACATCGACTCGTCATTTGTTCCTCATTGACATAATGTCCCGGTCCTTACATCCAACTAACTCGTTTACCAGACTTACCAAAGATACTAAGTGTATTCCAGTTATACTCATGCTTAGTTATTTTTTTAAAACTGTACAAAGTCATCAAGTTTATTTCTACAATTTATCAATTAATTGTGTTCGTCAGAAAATTCCTCACCGAATGACTAGACTGTCAGCCGTCCCAGTTGGAGCGGAAGACAAGAACAGATATGCTAATGTTTTACCGTGTAAGTACAAGATTCTAGATCTTTATGTTAAAATGATAAAGGACTTTGTACGGACACACCAACGATGAGGTGCATACTTTCATGCTTTACGTGGATGGGTTATCTTCTGTACGTCGTTATCATGTGGTTATCAGCGTTCAGGATATATCACTGCCTAGTTACTATCATCATTTAGGAGATATATTATAACTGCAGGATTATAACTGTCTAAGGATTATAACTGTCTAAGGATTGTAAACTGTTCAGGGATTATAACTTTCCAGGGATTGTAAGTGTGCAGGGATTATGGATGTCCAAGGATTATTGATGACCCGGGATTAAAATGATCTCCGAGTTATCAAAATTCAGAAGTTTGTAACTCAGGCTGTCAGCTCCAACACCAGCTTGTCGATCACACTTTCTCTTTGTCCCACTTTCTCTCTGTCACACTTTCTCTCTGTCACATTTCCTCTCTGTCACACTTTCTCTCTGTCACATTTCCTCTCTGTCACACTTTCTCTCTGTCATACTTTCTCTCTGTCACACTTCCTCTCTGTCAAACTTTCTCCCTGTCACACATTCTCACTGTCACACTTTCTCTCTGTCACACTTTTTCGCTCTTTCTATGTATCCAAATCTCCTTATTTCTCTGTGTCTGTAACACTTTCTCCCTCTCACACTTTCTCCCTTTCACACTTTCTATCTGTCACACTTTCTCCCGGTCAGACTTCCTCTCTGTCACACTTTCTCGCTGTATCTATGTATCCAAATCTCCTTATTTCTCTGTGTCTGTATCACTTTCTCCCTGTCACACTTTCTCTCTGTCCACTTTCTCCCGGTCAGACTTCCTCTCTGTCACACTTTCTCGCTGTATCTATGTATCCAAATCTCCTTATTTCTCTGTGTCTGTAACACTTTCTCGATCTATCTTTGTCTCTCCATATTACTCTCTTCACTTTCTCTCTGTATCTGTTCTCCTTTCTGTCTGTCGATTTTACTTTCAGCTTTTCTCTTTGTATATGCTCTCTCATTCATTCTATGTCTCTCCCACTGTTGCATTTTGACCCGCTCTTTGTCTTTTCCTTTTCTCTCACTTTCACTCGCGGCTACATCTCTCACTGATGCATCTCTCACTGCTACGTCTGTCACCGCTACATCTCTCACTTGCAATCGCGGCTACATCTCTCACTGCTACATCTCTCACTGCTACATCTCTCACTGCTACATCTCTCACCGCTACATCTCTCACCGCTACATCTCTCACCGCTACATCTCTCACCGCTACATCTCTCACCGCTACATCTCTCACTGCTACATCTCTCACCGCTACATCTCTCACCGCTACATCTCTCACCGCTACATCTCTCACTGCTACATCTCTCACCGCTACATCTCTCACCGCTACATCTCTCACCGCTACATCTCTCACCGCTACATCTCTCACTGCTACATCTCTCACCGCTACATCTCTCACCGCTACATCTCTCACTGCTACATCTCTCACCGCTACATCTCTCACTGCTACATCTCTCACTGCTACATCTCTCACCGCTACATCTCTCACCGCTACATCTCTCACCGCTACATCTCTCACCGCTACATCTCTCACCGCTACATCTCTCACTAATTTATTTATCTCTACCTATCTACCAACCTTTTTTGTCTGTCAGTTTCCACTCTGAAGTTAGTAATATTCCAGATGTCTGCCCGGACGCACCTTGCAGGCCAACACCATGCACTGCTACAACTACTCACCAGCTGTCAGTGCCAACCTTGACAGGTCTGACAGACAACGATCAAACCTATTCGCCGCCCTTGGCTGTCATAGTCAGATCAGACCATGTGCCATCTCCACGCCGATAGTAATGGACTTTCCCCGTATTCTATCTCTGGTATTGATCGTATAATTACAGAAGCGTTTCGTGCCCATCTCTTAATGTCAGCGAAGCAATTTGTTTTTAAAATCTTTGAGACGCTTATTCGTATTGCTAATATTGACGGAGAAGATTAATAGGACAGTAATAAAGGCTGCTTGCTCTTGTAGTTACCACGCAGTGCACATAATCGATTTTGATATTTATTTTCGATATAAAAACACATGGTAAGTTCCAAAGTTTTGAGTCTACCTCTTCTAAGTCGACAAATCGACAATTCGGCAAGTCGACAAGTCGGCAAGTCGACATGATTAGCGATCGACCACACAGCTACTCACACTCTTTTCATACAGGTCTACTTCTAATCCTCTATCTCGATATCTACTTCTCTCCACCGTGTCCAGATCTACTTCTCTCCCATGTGTCAAGATCTAATTCTCTCCCATGTGTCAAGATCTACTTCTCTCCCATGTGTCAAGATCTACTACTCTCCCATGTGTCAAGATCTACTTCTCTCCCATGTGTCAAGATCGACGTCTCTCTCATGTGTCAAGATCTACTTCTCTCCCATGTGTCAAGATGTACTTCTATCCCATGTGTCAAGATCTACTTCTCTCCCATGTGTCAAGATCTACTTCTCTCCCATGTGTCAAGATCTACTTCTCTCCCATGTGTCAAGATCTACTTCTCTCCCATGTGTCAAGATCTACTTCTCTCCCATGTGTCAAGATCGACGTCTCTCTCATGTGTCAAGATCTACTTCTCTCCCATGTGTCAAGATCTACTTCTCTCCCATGTGTCAAGATCTACTTCTCTCCCATGTGTCAAGATCTACTTCTTTCCCATGTGTCAAGATCTACTTCTCTCCCATATGTCAAGATCTACTCCTCTCCCCTGTGTCAAGATCTACTTCTTTCCTCTGTGTCAAGATCTACTTCTTTCCCCTATGTCAAGATCTACCTCTCTCCAATATGTTATGATCTACTTCTCTCCCATGTGTCAAGATCTACTTCTTTCCCATGTGTCAAGATCTACTTCTCTCCCATATGTCAATATCTACTCCTCTCCCCTGTGTCAAGATCTACTTCTTTCCTCTGTGTCAAGATCTACTTCTTTCCCCTATGTCAAGATCTACCTCTCTCCAATATGTTATGATCTACTTCTCTCCCATGTGTCAAGATCTACTTCTGTCCCCTGTGTAATCCCATACTTGTCACGCCCACCCTGATGGTGTGCCAACGGTCAACACGCCACACCATGTCCAGAACGACGTCAGCCTCTGGTCGACCAGACCTTAGCTTACCACATCAATAATCGTGTGTGTTTAGTATTAGAAACGTGCGCATTTTATACAGACTTTAAGAAAGAAAAGACTCTAGTACAAATGCTTGTCAAATCTATTAAAATATATCTCGAGTAATCCACTTATAAACAGTTTTAACCATTAAATTCATTTTAAAATGTCATTTCTGGTCAATTATTCCAGCACGAATAACTTGCTTGATTTCCTGTCAGCCTTTTCTTCTGTTTGGGGCACAGCTTCAGAAATGACGTATCTCCACCTGTCATTTTACCACCTGCCTTATCTCCACCTGTCATATCTCCATCTCCCATATCTCCACCTGCCTTATCTCCACCTGTCATATCTCCATCTCCCATATCTCCACCTGTCATATCTCCACCTGCCTTATCTCCATCTCCCATATCTCCACCTGTCATATCTCCACCTGCCTTATCTCCACCTGTCATATCTCCATCTCCCATTTCTCCACCTGTAATTTTTCCACCTGCCTCATCTCCACCTGTCATATCTCCATCTCCCATATCTCCATCTCCCATATCTGCACCTGTCATATCTCCACCTGCAATATCTCCATCTCCCATATCGCCACCTCCCATATCTCCACCTCCCATATCTCCACCTGTCATATCTCCACCTGCTATATCGCCACCTGCCATATCTCCCTCTCCTATATCTTAATCTCCCATGCCTGTATCTCCCCTATCGCCATCTGCCACCACTCCATGGATAGCAAGACCAACAATGCCAGTCAGGTTTCTATCAGTACTGACGTGAGTAATGGCGATCTTGTGTCTTCTCCAGTGGCGCACACCCGAGTCAAGCTTCGGCAAGATGGCCGCGAGCCACATTCATCTTATATCAATGCAAACTACGTGACGGTGAGTGGTTGGATGAGTGGCCTGCGAGTCGGGGGGAGAGGCAGGAAGAGGGAATCAGGTTGGATGAGTGGCCTGCGAGGCCTGGGGAGAGGCAGTAAGATGATTGTACTGTGGTTGAATGAGCGGATTGTAAGTCCGGAGGAGAGACAAGATGAGAGAATGGGGTTGAATGAGCGGGTTGTAAGTACGTGGGCGAAACAAGATGAGAGAAGGGGTTGAATGAGCGGGTTGTAAGTGCGGGGGAGAGACAAGATAAGGTTCAATGAGAAAGTGATTCTGTGTATAGACAGTATGTGTGATCCTATTGCCGCCCTTTATATGTGGATGTACACAAGGAAGAGTAGTATTTGGTGGACAGAAAAACAAACAAATAAAGACGTTCAGACGATATTAGGAATGACAAGGGAAATACTGAAAGACATTGAAATATTTGTTCAAGTCAGCTACAGTTTCAGCAGTACACGTTAGCCGGATCCATTCACCACACTTCTCAGTGCCTCTCACGACATGTCTGGCAGGTTTAAGTTCAACTATTCCTTGCTCACGTTTCGCACCCCAGCAACAAGCACAATATTCGCACTAAAAACAATGTTCAAGCCCAAGGCCCTACCAGAAAGCTCAGTGGCAACGACCACAAAAATACATCAAAGTTATTATCTCTATTAAGATAAGTTTGTAATAATAATAAAACAATGCATGTATGTAGTGACTAGAGGACAGAATTCAAATTCGAGTAATGAGTACAGGACAGAATTCAAACACGAGTAGTGAGTACAGGACAGAATTCAAACACGAGTAGTGAGTACAGGACAGAATTCAAACACGAGTAGTGAGTACAGGACAGAATTCAAACACGAGTAGTGAGTACAGGACAGAATTCAAACACGAGTAGTGAGTACAGGACAGAATTCAAACACGAGTAGTGAGTACAGGACAGAATTCAAACACGAGTAGTGAGTACAGGACAGAATTCAAACACGAGTAATGAGTACAGGACAGAATTCAAACACTAGTGAGTATAGGACAGAATTCAAACACGAGGTATCTGACGTAACCGAAATGTGACGGTTGACCTCTCTCATCGTCTAGGGGCCCAACAACCAAAGCCACTACTACATCGCTACCCAAGCTCCCACGGAGAAGACTGTTTCAGATTTCTGGTCCATGGTGTGGCAGCAGGGTTGTGTAGCTATTGTCATGTTGACGCAGCTGGAAGAGGAAGGCCAGGCAAGTAGTCACAGACACATGTATTCACGAGTCAGTCTTTGTAGGCAAGCTCGTTAGGCCATGGTTGATTCACCTAACAGTTGACATGTAAGCGTATTCCTATGATGATGATGGTGGTGATGATAATGATGATGATGGTGGTGATGATGGTGGTGATGGTGATGATGGTGATGATGATGATCATGATGATGATGGTGGTGATGATGATGGGGATGGTGGTGGTGATCATGGTGATGATGGGGATGGTGGTGGTAATGATGATGATAGTGGTGGTGATGATGATGTTGATCGTAATGATGGTGATGGTGGGGATGGTGGTGGTAATGATGATGATAGTGGTGGTGATGATGATGTTGATCGTAATGATGGTGATGGTGGGGATGGTGGTGGTAATGATGATGATGGCGGTGGTGATGATGATGGTGGTGTGGACGTGGGTGTTGATGTGTACTTGGAACATGCAAAGACTCAGCTGATACGTTGGTAACCTGAGCGCGGTACCAGCATGCTTCACGGCCTTCATAATTACAGTTCTTGGAGACATGGCGACATTTTGGCCTCTTCTGTCGGAGGTTTGTCTCTCCAATTGATTTCTGATTCTCTCTCTCTCTCTCTCTCTCTCTCTCTCTCTCTCTCTCTCTTCAGTTTTCTGTTTAAATTTTACTGCTCTCTTATTACTGAATCTGTATGCTTTATTTGTCAATTTGCTCACATTAAAAAACAAATTAACTATATCTTTCTCCCTTATCAATGTGTATATTTTCTTTCTATCTTTCTACCTTCTTAATGTGAATATTTTCTTTCTGTCTTTCTACCTTCCCAATCTCTACCTTCTCCCCAGTTCTAACATGCTGGCCATTCAGCGATAGCTCTTTCCACGTAATTCCCGAAGGCCTTAGACTTTTAACCATATCGCTACATACCATCACGTCCAGGGCAGTAAGCAGAATTCCTTACTTCTGCGACACTGACGATCCACTTCCCGTCATGTCCCGTGCCCATCGCGTCCTATGTTTCTTCTAACCGACACAATCCACAAGAATAATCACTGATCTGATCTATGCATCGGCTTCATCCGTGTCATCTTCCTACCCCACATTAAGCTCTTGTTGAACATCTTTTCATTGCCTATCTATCTCCCTCTCTCTCTCTCTCTCTCTCTCTCTCTCTCTCTCTCTCTCTCTCTGTGACTTTTGTGATATATAGAAAGTTACACTGATTTATTTTTTCCAATTATATCATTAGTCACCAGGTGGAAAACAGCGGGGCGAGAAGACGGGGTGGGGTGAAGGATGAAAGAGGGAATGCTAATTTCTTCATTTCTTCTTTCCTGTACAATCTGTGCAACAGTTGATTTTATCAATCCATTCCTCTGACGTGTTTTTGTAACATGAACTTTCCATCTATTCCTTGGTCTTCCCCTTACTGAGATGCACTGATGTTTGTCGTGATAAGCACTGCTGTCTGTTACCATAAACTCATACGAAAGATATTGTGACAGCTGTTCTTGCTAAGTGACCAAACCATTTCCTTCTCTGTCTGTCTATCTAAGCATTGCATGAAATTGTTCTCTGTCTGTCTATCTAAGCATTGCATGAAATTGTTCTCTGTCTGTCTATCTAAGCATTGCATGAAATTGTTCTCTGTCTGTCTATCTAAGCATTGCATGAAATTGTTCTCTGTCTGTCTATCTAAGCATTGCATGAAATTGTTCTCTGTCTGTCTATCTAAGCATTGCATGAAATTGTTCTCTGTTTGTGTAGCATTGTGATCGTAACGGTTTACCGTGTTTAAGGAATGATGCATAAAGTCAATGTTAATAGTTGTTTCAGCTTGTCTGGTTTGTGCAGAGAAAAATACC
Source organism: Ariolimax columbianus (assembly GCA_036924085.1). Lineage (NCBI taxonomy): Eukaryota > Metazoa > Mollusca > Gastropoda > Stylommatophora > Arionidae > Ariolimax > Ariolimax columbianus. Next base: position 143,368,263 of record JAVGWX010000003.1, on the reverse strand, counting down.
ATTTGATTGGGCCCACTTCAACTTAATCAATATCCGCCATGGTCTGACTTAGCTTTCTATTGACGATCCAATTGTAAACTAACCATCAACACGTCCCATTGACTATCTCCAGATTAGATGTGCCAGCTACTGGCCTGAGCTAGTGGGGAGAAGCGCTGCCCAGAGACACGGAGACTTTCTGATTGAACTCAAGGAGAAGGATGTCCACCAAGAGTACATCGCTTCCGGGTTGGAGGTCCACAATCTGAGAGTACGTGCACCAGCCCTCGAATGCTCGGTTTGTCTGAGCTGCAGCCTGTGTTTGTTGGTGGCCGCTAGACATATCCTAAACATGCAACTACACTAGAGTTTGTTGGTGACACATTCTAAACATGCAACTATACTAGAGTTTGTTGGTGACACATTCTAAACATGCAACTATACTAGAGTTTGTTGGTGACACATTCTAAACATGCAACTATACTAGAGTTTGTTGGTGACACATTCTAAACATGCAACTATACTAGAGTTTGTTGGTGACACATTCTAAACATGCAACTATACTAGAGTTTGTTGGTGACACATTCTAAACATGCAACTATACTAGAATTTGTTGGTGACCGCTAGATATATCCTAAACATGCACCTACACTAGAGTTTGTTGATGACACATTCTAAACATGCAACTATACTAGAGTTTATTGGTGACCGCTAGATATATCCGAAACATGCAACTATACTAGAGTTTGTTAATGACACATTCTAAACATGCAACTATACTAGAGTTTGTTGGTGACACATTCTAAACATGCAACTATACTAGAGTTTGTTGGTGACACATTCTAAACATGCAACTACACTAGAGTTTGTGGGTGACACATTCTAAACATGCAACTACACTAGAGTTTGTTGGTGACACATTCTAAACATGCAACTACACTAGAGTTTGTTGGTGACACATTCTAAACATGCAACTATACTAGAGTTTGTTGATGACACATTCTAAACATGCAACTATACTAGAGTTTGTTGGTGACACATTCTAAACATGCAACTATACTAGAGCTTGTTGGTGACACATTCTAAACATGCAACTACACTAGAGTTTGTTGGTGACACATTCTAAACATGCAACTATACTAGAGTTTGTTGGTGACACATTCTAAACATGCAACTATACTAGAGTTTGTTGGTGACACATTCTAAACATGCAACTACACTAGAGTTTGTTGGTGACACATTCTAAACATGCAACTATACTAGAGTTTGTTGGTGACACATTCTAAACATGCAACTACACTAGAGTTTGTTGGTGACACATTCTAAACATGCAACTATACTAGAGTTTGTTGGGGACACATTCTAAACATGCAACTACACTAGAGTTTGTTGGGGACACATCCTAAACATGCAACTACACTACAGTTTGTTTGGGACACATTCTAAACATGCAACTACACTAGAGTTTGTTGGTGACACATTCTAAACATGCAACTATACTAGAGTTTGTTGATGACACATTCTAAACATGCAACTATACTAGAGTTTGTTGGTGACACATTCTAAACATGCAACTATACTAAAGTTTGTTGGTGATCGCTAGACACATCCTTCTTTCTCTTCTTCGTCCATCCTCAAATCAAGGTCCAGGTTTCTCTTACAAAGGACACCGTTGTTTGTAAGACTGTTTTATCTCCATACAGCTTTTGTCTCATATCTGTCTCGTAAGGCCAGTATTGTTCTCTCTTTTCTTGCGTGAGCATGCAGCTTTACAGGATGTGTTCTACGATCATGATATGTTCCCCACACGGACACCTGTCATATGTCCCAATCCTCATTGTATTGTAAAGATGACCCTTGAGTCTGTTATGCCAAGTTCTCAGTCTGAAGATGATGACTTTCTCTTCTATAGTTAAGTTAAAGTAGCTGTCTTCTTTTCGGAAGTCGGGGTGTTGATCAGCCCATTTTACCCTGAAGTTGGCTTTAATTATGGTCTTGGCCTCATTATATGTGATACTCAGGTCTGTTTGTGGGGATGGTCCTCCCCGCTTTGCTAGTTTGTCTGCAGCTTTAATTCCTTCAATATTGCAGTGGGATGGGATCCACTGTATGACTAACCTTGGGTGTTCTGCTGAGAACTGTGTCAGGGAGAATATACATTGCTCGAGATCTTCATCTTTGTGTTGTTTTAGCGCTGCTAATACTGACGCGACATCAGTCAGGAATACTATGTTTTCTTGGTGGATATCTTTATCTTGGATTACAAGCTCAGCTGCGGCCTTCAGTGCTTCTGCACAGAAGTTATTGGAGTATTTTCCAGTTGTTAATACTTGAGTTTTTTCTTCTCCATTCCTTAGTCTGTAATAGACACCTGCACCTCCATTGGATGTGGCTTTGTTAGATGAGCCATCTGTATATACGCGTGTCCATGTTTCTGGTGGGTATACTCTCCTAAGATATTCTTCTGTGATAAATGTCCTATCTAAATCTGTCTGAGTTCCTCTTTTCCCCATTCCTTCTATGGTTTCTACCATCTCAGGGGAACTTGGCTTTTTTTCCCATGGATTTGGGATGTTTGTTTTAGATCTCTAACCACTGCCTGGCTTATGATTTGGTCTGTTCTTACAAGTTCTTTTGTTTTTGATATGAAGTGGTTTCTCTTTAATTTCCATCTTCCCATGCGATTTATCCTGTCATATATTGGGTGATCATGCATTCGTTTGAAGTTCTTCCCTTGCTGGAGTGTTTTTTGGTCTCTGCGCGTCTTCATACATTCGATTCGTGTGATGTTGTCCATTGCATTTATTGGTGTTGTTCTCATAGCTCTAGTGATGGTACGTTTACTTTGGTTTTTGGTTGTATTTATTATTGGAAGTTATTCTTTGTTGCTGTGGACCATGCTGCTATCCCGTATTCTAGCACTGGCCTCACATAACCTGTGTTACAGTTTCTTTAGGGTCAGCTCTCCTTGTTGAGCCTAATATCTTTCTCGTTATGGCCATTCTGGTCTTAGCTTTTTTATCTGGTTTTTTTCATGTCAGCCTTGGGTCCATTGTTATTCCCAGATAAGTTGGACTTATGTCAAAGGGGAGAGTCTGGTCATTGACGTTTAGGATCAGTTCTTGGGGCTTGGGAGAAGATTGTGTACGTGGTTTTGTTTATAGCGATTTGCCATTTTTGTGTCCATGTCTCTATTTCATTTAGGGCCTCTGCATTTTGTAGTCATATCCTAAACACGCAACTGAACTAGAGTTTCTTGGTGACGGCTAGCCACATCCTAAACATGCAACTGAACTAGAGTTTCTTGGTGACGGCTAGCCACATCCTAAACATGCAACTGAACTAGAGTTTCTTTGTGACGGCTAGACACATCCTAAACACGCAACTGAACTAGAGTTTCTTGGTGACGGCTAGCCACATCCTAAACATGCAACTGAACTAGAGTTTCTTGGTGACGGCTAGCCACATCCTAAACACGCAACTGAACTAGAGTTTCTTGGTGACGTCTAGCCACATCTTAAACTTGCAACTGAACTAGAGTTTCTTGGTGACGGCTAGCCACATCCTAAACATGCAACTGAACTAGAGTTTCTTTGTGACGGCTAGACACATGCTAAACATAAAGTTTTGTGGTGACGGCTAGACACATCCTAAACATAGAGTTTGTTGGTGACGGCTATACACATCCTAAACACAGAGTTTGTTGGTGACGGCTGGACACTTCCTAAACACTTAAGTCTGTTGGTGACGGCTAGTCACATTCTAAACAGTTAAGTCTGTTGGTGACAGCTAGTCACATCCTAAACACTTGAGTCTGTTTACAGAAGGACGAACTTGGGATCATTGTTTGTTTCTGGGACATATCAGCACTGATTCTCAGAATGGCTAAATGGACATTCTCTCTTAAAAAAAGGTGTCAGTTTCTTTCTATAATCACAGCACGCTCCCGCCTACCTAGTTGTAAATGCGTGTCTGGTGTAAGTTAAAGGTGGAAGGGATGAAAGTAAAGGAATTAAGTATTCTACCACTTGGAGATGTCTAGAATTCGTTCAATAAATTGTCACACTTTATGACCATCAACAAAGACTACAATGGAAAACATGGGCTTTCCGAAACACATCTCACAACCGTCTACTTAACTACCTACCTACCTATATACTTACCTATTTATATACCTACCTACCTATATACTTACCTACCTACCTATATACTTACCTTCCTACCTATTTATCTACCTATCTACTTACGTACCAACCCCAACCTATCTATCTACCTACTTACCTATATTCCTACTTACCAACCTACCTATATACTTACCTTTCTACCTACCTACATATCTACCTATTTATCTACCTATCTACTTACGTACCTACCAATCTATCTACCTATCTAGTTACGTACCTACCAATCTACCTACCAACCTACCTACTTACCTATCTACCTACTTACCAACCTACCTATATACTTACCTTTCTACCTACGTACCTACCTATGTATCTACCTATCTACTGACGTACCTACCAACCTATATATCTACCTACCTGCTTACCTATCTACCTACCTATCTACTTACATATCTACCTACCTACGTATCTACCTATCTTCATACCTACCTAACTACCTGCCTGCCTGTCTGTCTCTCACTATATACACACAAAAATGGTTAATAGTTTAAAATTAAACCCCTTCCCTCCCTGACTGACAGGAAATTGAGAAAAGACAGGTTCATCACTTCATGTACACGTGCTGGCCGCCTGTCGGGGTCCCAGACCCGATCTCATTGGTCAAACTTGTCATTGACACACGTCATAAATACGAAGATGGCCACTCCCCATTGGTTGTTCACTGCAGGTTAGTCTGTTCACCTAGTCGATTTGGTTTGATCTTTGTAAAATATACTATAATATCACCTGGAGAGAGATAGGCTCTGTCAGGTGTGTAGCGGTCCAAGACCCACTGTTGTTGTATGGCGGTAGCTGTAACTACAAACTGCAATAACGGTGACTCAATGATCTTCGAGGTTATGGGACTGATGATGATACTTCAATATGCAGTTTGCTTAAGGGGCCACATAAACAAATTCTGTGATGTTTAGATTGTGATGGGCCGCCAGAATATGTGATAGCAACGTCTAGTAATACAGACATTAGCAAACAACTATATCATTTCACATGGTCATTTCCACATTTAAACGGTGATATTGTCCATTGTTAGGCGGATAAAATTGGCGACATCACGCACGCACGCGCACTCGCACACACACACACACTCGCACGCACGCACACACACACACACACACACACATGTGCTATTATCACAAGGTTAGGCATATTATGTGTGATATTATTCCTGATGGTCACAAATATAGAACATGTGATATTGTCCCGTGGTTATACATAACATATGTGATATTGTCCCGTGGTCATAGATAAAATATATGATATTGTCCCGTGGTCATAGATAAAATATATGATACTGTCCCAAGGTAACACAGATAAAATCTGATATTAGAGCTAAAAATATTATACGAAAATTACGTGTAGTACAGGTGTATACGTTGGTTGGGTGTGTCACTTACAGGTATGTTAAGTGTGTCATGTACCAGTTTATTGGGTGTATCTGTGATATCTGGCATTTGTGCGTTTGTGTAATGTTTACCATTTTACAGAATGGAAATGGGGAAACATTTTTTTGGGGGGAGGAGGGGGGGGGGGGGGAATCAGCTGGTCCACAGCGGCCCTGAAAAGCACTAATAACCTGGGCATGGAATTCTGCTAGAGGAAGATCTTGTCATAAGCCAGAGACTGCCTGCTTAATGTGAACACTGGCATGGATGAACTGGGGGGTGGCAGAACGTCAAACCTGGGAAAAGCAGGCAGCTGGTAGGACGGAGCAGGAGTGTGCGTAACCAACGAGCTACGCGAGCTACCAGTGGCAATCCTATTCCTAGTTTGCTGAGAGAACATAAAGATATATGGGCCTGCCGCAGTAGAGTGCTGTAGATATTATATAGCATATGTACGGATACACATTGTCTCATTATGTCTTGGGGAAAGAAGGCTAACGTCTGGTCAGGCAAACCATACTGATCGGGGATGTTAGTCGGGGTCAGGCAAACCATACTGATCAGAGATGTAAGTCGGGGCCAGGCAAACCATACTGATCAGAGATGTTAATCGTGGTCAGGTAAACCATACTGTTCGGAGATGTTAGTCGGGGTCAGGCAAACCATACTGATCGGGGATGTTAGTCGGGGTCAGGCAAACCATACTGATCAGAGATGTTAATCGTGGTCAGGTAAACCATACTGTTCGGAGATGTTAGTCGGGGTCAGGCAAACCATACTGATCGGGGATGTTAGTCGGGGTCAGGCAAACCATACTGATCAGGGATGTTAGTCAGGGTCAGGCAAACCATACTGATCGGGGATGTTAGTCGGGGTCAGGTATACCATACTGATTGGGGATGTTAGTCAGGGTCAGGCAAACCATACTTATCAGAGATGTTAGTCGGGGTCAGGCAAACCATACTTATCAGGGATGTTAGTCGGGGTCAGGCAAACCCTATTGATCAGGGATGTTAGTCAGGGTCAGGCAAACCATACTGATCGGGGATGTTAGTCGGGGTCAGGCAAACCATACTGATCGGGGATGTTAGTCAGGGTCAGGCAAACCATACTTATCAGAGATGTTAGTCGGGGTCAGGCAAACCATACTGATCGGAGATATTAGTCAGGGTCAGGCAAACCATACTGATGGGAGATGTTAGTCGGGGTCAGGCAAACCACACTGATCTGGGATGTTAGTCGGGGTCAGGCAAACCATACTGATCGGGGATTTTAGTCGGCGTCAGGCAAACCATACTGATCGGTGATGTTAGTCGGGGTCAGGCAAACCGTACTGATCGGAGATGTTAGTCAGGGTCAGGCAAAACATACTGATCGGGCATGTTAGTCGGGGTCAGGCAAACCATACTGATCGGAGATATTAGTCAGGGTCAGGCAAACCATACTGATGGGAGATGTTAGTCGGGGTCAGGCAAACCACACTGATCTGGGATGTTAGTCGGGGTCAGGCAAACCATACTGATCGGGGATGTTAGTCGGCGTCAGGCAAACCATACTGATCGAGAATGTTAGTCGGGGTCAGGCAAACCGTACTGATCGGAGATGTTAGTCAGGGTCAGGCAAAACATACTTATCGGGCATGTTAGTCGGGGTCAGGCAAACCATACTGGACCATACCCCTATCTCACTTTCACTGAAAACAGACTCTATTGTGACAGACTGACTAACAAGGTAGGTGATCAACGTAATCTCCCTAGTAGTGATGGACAAATTTAAGAAGCCAATCATTGCACAACCGCCTGGAGGATTCAAGCCCACCTGTATCAGCAAACTCGGGATATGAGGAAAACCCCTGTAACCTGCAACTTGACGTTCTTTTCAGTGCGCACAAAACAGAAACATAGCTCACCGTAGGCGTTCAGCAGCAAGAAGAACTTGACTCCCCAATGAGCAGAGCCAATATTTGAGTTGAGCGACTCCATGAAAGTTCTTGTTTTCAAGCAGGCACATTTTGTGTTCTTCCGATTGTGTTTGTCTATAGACATGAGTTGGGCCGGTGTAGCATCAACTGATGTGCTCGTTAAGTGATTATTCTCATTGAAAGCCATTTTACATTCTTGTTTGTTAGCCCTGGTACGGGTCGGACATGCACGTTCATTGGCTTAGACTTGTGCATGCGGCAGTTTGAAGCGAGACGTGTTGTTGATGTCATGAGGACAGTCAACCTGATGCGTCAAGAACGGGCTGGAGCAATACAGAACAAAGAACAATACGAGCTCCTTTACAATGTGAGTCACAAGTTAAAACCAAACGTCACATTATTGTCTAGTTAACATCAAACGTCATATTCTTGTCTAGTTAACATCAAACGTCATATTCTTGTCTAGTTAACATCAAACGTCATGTTCTTGTCTAGTTAACATCAAACGTCATATTCTTGTCTAGTTAACATCAAACGTCATATTCTTGTCTAGTTAAAACCAGACGTCATATTCTTGTCTAGTTAACATCAAACGTCATATTCTTGTCCAGTTAACATCAAACGTCATATTCTTGTCTAGTTAAAACCAGACGTCATATTCTTGTCTAGTTAACATCAAACGTCATATTCTTGTCTAGTTAACATCAAACGTCATATTCTTGTCTAGTTAAAACCAGACGTCATATTCTTGTCTAGATAACATCAAACGTCATATTCTTGTCTAGTTAAAACCAGACGTCATATTCTTGTCTAGTTAACATCAAACGTCATATTCTTGTCTAGTTAACATCAAACGTCATATTCTTGTCTAGTTAAAACCAGACGTCATATTCTTGTCTAGTTAACATCAAACGTCATATTCTTGTCTAGTTAACATCAAACGTCATATTCTTGTCTAGTTAACATCAAACGTCATATTCTTGTCTAGTTAAAACCAGACGTCATATTCTTGTCTAGTTAACATCAAACGTCATATTCTTGTCTAGTTAAAACCAGACGTCATATTCTTGTCTAGTTAACATCAAACGTCATATTCTTGTCTAGTTAACATCAAACGTCATATTCTTGTCTAGTTAACATCAAACGTCATATTCTTGTCTAGTTAAAAGCAGACGTCATATTCTTGTCTAGTTAACATCAAACGTCATGTTCTTGTCTAGATCACGTTTGATTTAAGCTCACACAAAACTTATTGCTTGAGTTATTGAATCATGTAAGGATTACGTGTACATTAGGCCATCAGGTCATTGTTTAGGTAATGTAGGGTTTTAGTTAATTAAATGTGATGTTTTTATTCACACAGCTAATATAATTCTGAAAATATAATATACTTGTATGTAAGATTGACTAAAACGCTCGTTCTGAGATGATGATGGAAAATGTTGTTCGCAGTTGTAATAATGTAAAAGTTAATCGTCTGAAAGTTAATCCCATCACATTTGCCGATGATCAGGTCATACTTGGAGGATCGGTGCCACGTAATACAGAGAGGATCGGTGCCAAGTGATACTGGGAGGATCCGTACCAACGTTTGCAAATAATGATTGAACAAATCAACAGCACAGCCAAAGAGTTTACCACGAAAATAAAGACATTGAAGACACAGACTATGATAATGGGAAAGCTACGTAAACAAATGGACTGAAGCAGCAATGGAGAAATAATTGAGCAAGTTCAGAAGTTTACATATTTGGGACAAACCATAACAGAAGATGCCACCTTTGAGACAGAAATCGAGGCAAACCCTCACAGAAGATGGCCCATAGTGATACAGAAATCGAGGCTAAAACTCACAGAAGATGGCCCACAGTGAGACAGAAATCGAGGCAAACCCTCACAGAAGATGGCCCACAGTGAGACAGAAATCGAGGCAAACCCTCACAGAAGATGGCCCACAGTGAGACAGAAATCGAGGCAAACCCTCACAGAAGATGGCCCAGAGTGAGACAGAAATCGAGGCAAACCCTCACAGAAGATGGCCCACAGTGAGACAGAAATCGAGGCAAACCCTCACAGAAGATGGCCCACAGTGAGACAGAAATCGAGGCAAACCCTCACAGAAGATGGCCCACAGTGAGACATAAATCGAGACAGTGAAAGGTGAAGTATTGTATGATTAGGTAATATAAAGTTGTAAATTGTGTAGATAGTCAATGCAAGGTTAGGCAATGACAAGACTTAGTTAATGAGAAAGTTTACTAAATGGAAGGTTTTTATAAATGTTAAGGCTAAATATAAGACACCATTTAGTTTACTTATCAGTAGTTAGTGTAAGGTTAGTTAATCTAAGCTTAGTTAATGAACATATTTAGTTAAATAAAGGCTTTACTTAATATGAGAGTTGCATGAATATGCTTGAATATCTTTAACATATGCTAGTTTTATTTAATGAAAAGGTTTAATTATTGTACGGTTTAATATATGTTATTGTGTCATTATTATAAGAGTTTAATATATGCTATGGTGTAATTAATGTAAGAGTTTAATATATGATATGGTGTAATTAATGGAAGAGTTTAATATATGCTATGGTGTAATTAATGTAAGAGTTTAATATATGCTATTGTGTAATTAATGTAAGAGTTTAATATATGCTACGGTGTAATTATTGTACGATTTAATATTTGCTATTGTGTAATTAATGTAAGAATGTAATATATCCTATAGTGTAATTAATGTAAGAGTTTAATATATGATATGGTTTAATTAATGTAAGAGTTTAATATATGATATGGTGTATTTAATGTAAGAGTTTAATATATGATCTGGTGTAATTAATGTAAGAGTTTAATATATGATATGGTGTAATTAATGTAAGAGTTTAATATATGCTATTGTGTAATTAATGTAAGAGTTTAATATATGATATGGTGTAATTAATATAAGAGTTTAATATATGCTATTGTGTAATTAATGTAAGAGTTTAATATATGATATGGTGTAAGATGTAAGAGTTTAATATATGAGATGGTGTAATTAATGTAAGAGTTTAATATATGATATTGTGTAATTAATGTAAGAGTTAAATCTGTGATATGGTGTAATTAATGTAAGAGTGTAATATATGCTATGGTGTAATTAATGTAAGAGTTTAATATATGATATGGTGTAATTAATGTAAGAGTTTAATATATGATATGGTGTAATTAATGTAAGATTTTAATATATGATATGGTGTAATTAATGTAAGAGTTTAATATATGATATGGTGTAATTAATGTAAGAGTTTAATATATGATATGGTGTAATTAATGTAAGAGTTTAATATATGATTTGGTGTAATTAATCTACGAGTTTAATATATGCTATTGTGTAATTAATGTAAGAGTTTAATATATGATATGGTGTAATTAATGTAAGAGTTTAATATATGATATTGTGTAATTAATGTAAGATTTTAATATATGATATGGTGTAATTAATGTAAGAGTTTAATATATGCTATTGTGTAATTAATGTAAGAGTTTAATATACGCAAATGAAGAATGAAGTGACCTGTTTAATGACGCCATCGCAGATCTATGAAAACCATAGGGTAAAACATGGACACCTCTATCTAGCCTGAGACTGTTTATGCTTGCTTTCAGTCGCTGGACGAGTACGCTACCATTGTGGTCAGTCCGGGCATGTCGGCTACGTCATCAACAGCAACCTTACACGCTACACTGATTGGCTGAACTTTGAACTGTCTCACGAGTGAACGTGTACAAGCGCCAGTAGACCAGACGAACCACTCATCTAGACCCTGAATTGCTGACGAGACTGTTAATCATGGACAATGTCTTGGAAACTTGGATAGATAATGACCAGACACGGACCATGTGATGAGTGTATTGTTGTAGAGCTCGTAATCCTAACATAATACTACTGTCAATATTACTGTTACATTTACAACTACCGCTACCTCTGCTACAACTACAACTAGTACTACTTCAACTACTACTGCTACAACTACCAATACTCCCACTACTATTGCTGCAACCACATCTGCTGTAACAACTTCCTCTACTTCATTATCTAGTACTCTAATATTGACATCGCTAGTCACTGGCAACAATTTACCATTGTCTTCTCGTCTATACCACCATCGATATTTCCATACAATTGACTCTTTCCTCACAGTAACACAGAAAACATTCAAACCTCTTCTTTCAATATTCAAACATAAGGTAGTTCATTTATTGCTTATTCTGGTAATTGACAAAATTATCAACTAAACTGACTAAATTTCTAAACAAAGGCTGTCAGCATGAGGTAGATGAGACCTCTAGATCTAACCCAGGTTCAGTCTTATATCACTAAAGATAGCAACTAACAATAGCAGCTAACAAGATATATAATTGTTTCTGATGTCTTGTGGCTCTCTTTTGCAGACGTGGTTAGCCAGTGTCGGTCTGCAATTTCTGTTCGCCTGGGCCCCGCTGGGGAATTAAAGATTTCTCTCCCGGTGGTTTGGAAGCAAGTTCGCTGGTGTACTATGGTAGCCCTTACTGGTTTGATCGCAGGATGTGATCCCCGTAGACCGTGATACACCGCAGGATGTGATCCCTGTAGACCGTGATACACTGCAGGATGTGATCCCTGGAGACCGTGATACACCACAGGATGTGATCCCTGGAGACCGTGATACACCGCAGGATGTGATCCTTGGAGACCGTGATACACCGCAGGATTTGATCCCTGGAGACCGTGATACACCGCAGGATGTGATCCCTGGAGACCGTGATACACCGCAGGATGTGATCCCTGGAGACCGTAATACACAGCAGGATGTGATCCCTGGAGACCGTGATACACCCGTTTCGGAGAGGACGTGCTCCCAGATGGTTCAGGCACCACTCTACAGACTGTCTTTTTCGGAATCGAATCCCATGTGATTGCAACATCTTACCGACACTCAGACTTTGGTAATCGAGTAAAAAGTGTTTGCAACACCATCCTGACACTTGGAAGTCGAATCCCAGGTCCTTACAACACTTTACCAACACTCAGACTGTCGCTGGGGCTTGCTAACCACCTCTTATCGCTGGGGCTGGCTCACCACCTCCTCCTTTAGGCAGTAGCGCAATACTAATGAACTCACAGTGGATACAGTCCCATCCAGCACTGCTTTGTGTTTCGGCCTTTATTAACCACCATGCTCCCCCCCCCCCCCCTATCCAGCATGGCAGCCAGTCACGAGGTACTTTTGTCCTCGCCTCGTTGACCAGTCGGTAGCTTGTGCCGCTACTAGACCTGTCATCGCCTGTCAATCAGTGAAGAGAAAGCCGAAGGAGTGAAAACATGCACAAAGGCGCCAAATGCAAGGACTAGAGAAATGGAGTGATCAGAACATGGTACCCTGCACCAGACCAAGACATCACGGAGATAACAAGATAGCCTGCACCAGACCAAGACATCACGGAGATAACAAGATAGCCTGCACCAGACCAAGACATCACGGAGATAACAAGATAGCCTGCACCAGACCAAGACATCACGGAGATAACAAGATAGCCTGCACCAGACCAAGACATCACTGAGATAACAAGATAGCCTGCACCAGCCCAATACATCACGGATATAACAAGATAGCCTGCACCAGACCAAGACATAACGGAGATAACTAGATACCTTGCACCAGACCAAGACATCACGGAGATAACAAGATACCCTGTACCAGACCAAGACATCACGGAGATAACAAGATAGCCTGCACCAGACCAAGACATCACGGAGATAGCAAGATAGCCTGCACCAGACGAGGACATGATGTGGACAAGAGCCGACAGAAAGTATGAGCTGAATGTCTTCCTGTAATAAGCTGTTATTTCTCTTGTTTGATACTACTATTAGCAAACATTGTATGTACGATTCAGTGACACTGTTAGCAACATTACCAAGCTGCTATGAGCGTCACGCCATGAGTCCACATTCTCAGCAGCTCCCTCAAGATGGCTGTCTTCTCGGCCAGCCTTCACCTTTGACCCAGATGTTAAAGGGCACAGACTGACGTTAAAACATGTGGTTGTTGACTATCTTCTGTGTTTACTTCAACCATTACTTACCTGTAAACCGCAACTTGTACTGTCCTAGTCTGTGGGACTGCTGTTCTCAGATTACTTCATTGTCCAGATACAGCATCATATCTTGCCATGTCCGTTTTAAATTTCTAGGGTCGATTGTCAGTGATGAAGGATCAATTCCTTCCAAGAAATGTGAAGTGTGGGCCAGAATAGCACAGACAATAGCGGCTCTTGCACGGCTTAACAAAATCTGGCAAGATAAACGGTTAGCACTATGCACGAAAATCAGATTAATGCGTACATTGGTCCTGTCAATATTCCTCTACGCTTGTGAGACATGGACAGTTATAGCTGACCTCCAGCGAAGGATACAGGCCTTGGAGATGAGATCGAAGACTTTTAAAGGTCACGTACAAAGGTCGAGTTACAAATGAGGAAATACGAGACAGAATTACAACAGCAATAGGGCCTTTTGAAGACCTCTTGGCAACTGTCAAAAGAAGGAAACTCACTTGGTACGGGCACATATCGAGATCAAATGGTCTTGCAAATACAATCCTCCACGGGAAGGTGCATGGCAGACGGCGAAGAGGCCGGCCGAAAAAGAGATGGGAGGACAACATAAAAGAATGGACCAGTCTCCGACCAGAAGAGGTACAGGCAGCGACCGCTGACAGAGAGGGGTGGCGTGGAGTTGTGAGGGTGTCTTCATGTGTGCCCCAACGACCTCAACGGTTACGGGATGATCTGACCTGACCTGACCTAGTGCCCTGTCACATAAAAAGAGCTTGAATGCTGCCTTGTTGATGCTATTGCACCGTGTCTTTGCGCCCATGTTTATATTTCCATTGTTATTTGTTATTTGTTATCTGTTATCTGTTATCTGTTATTGATCTGTTGTTTAACATTGATGAGGATGGTTGCAATTATAAAAAATAAATAAATTGAAATATAATTGATAAATATTTGCATTGTATCTTCCTATTTAAAGTGTATACATAACAATGAGAACAAGCTTATGGTAAATCTACACCGACACAAGACAATAGACAGTCAGATGTTACAACTCCACAAACAGTTGTTCTTACATTAACAACAAAACAATTACAATCTAGCACTGCAACAGTTCCAAGCACGCTACCATCTGTTACAGTCAAGCACGCTAAAAACTGTTACAGTCAAGCACGCTACCATCTGTTACAGTCAAGCACGCTACCATCTGTTACAGTCAAGCACGCTAAAAACTGTTACAGTCAAGCACGCTACCATCTGTTACAGTCAAGCACGCTACCAACTGTTACAGTCAAGCACGCTACCAACTGTTACAGTCAAGCACGCTACCAACTGTTACAGTCAAGCACGCTACCAACTGTTACAGTAAAGCACGCTACCAACTGTTACAGTCAAGCACGCTACCAACTGTTACAGTCAAGCACGCTACCAACTGTTACAGTAAAGCACGCTACCAACTGCTACAGTCAAGCACGCTACCAACTGTTACAGTCAAGCACGCTACCAACTGTTACAGTCAAGCACGCTACCAACTGTTACAGTCAAGCACGCTACCAACTGTTACAGTCAAGCACGCTACCAACTGTTACAGTCAAGCACGCTAAAAACTGTTACAGTCAAGCACGCTAAAAACTTACAGTCAAGCACGCTACCAACTGTTACAGTCAAGCACGCTAAAAACTGTTACAGTCAAGCACGCTACCAACTGTTACAGTCAAGCACGCTACCAACTGTTACAGTCAAGCACGCTAAAAACTGTTACAGTCAAGCACGCTACCAACTGTTACAGTCAAGCACGCTACCAACTGTTACAGTCAAGCACGCCACCAACTGTTACAGTCAAGCACGCTACCATCTGTTACAGTCAAGCACGCTACCATCTGTTACAGTAAAGCACGCTACCAACTGTTACAGTCAAGCACGCTACCAACTGTTACAGTCAAGCACGCTACCATCTGTTACAGTCAAGCACGCTACCATCTGTTACAGTCAAGCACGCTACCATCTCTTACAGTCAAGCACGCTACCATCTGTTACAGTCAAGCACGCTACCATCTGTTACAATCAAGCACGCTACGATCTGTTACAGTCAAGCACGCTACCATCTGTTACAATCAAGCACGCTACCAACTGTTACAGTCAAGCACGCTACCATCTGTTACAATCAAGCACGCTACCATCTGTTACAGTCAAGCACGCTACCATCTGTTACAGTCAAGCACGCTACCATCTGTTACAGTCAAGCACGCTACCATCTGTTACAGTCAAGCACGCTACCATCTGTTACAGTCAAGCACGCTACCATCTGTTACAGTCAAGCACGCTACCATCTGTTACAGTCAAGCACGCTACCATCTGTTACAGTCAAGCACGCTACCATCTGTTACAGTCAAGCACGCTACCATCTGTTACAGTCAAGCACGCTACCATCTGTTACAGTCAAGCACGCTACCATCTGTTACAGTCAAGCACGCTACCATCTGTTACAGTCAAGCACGCTACCATCTTTAACGATCAAAGACAACCCCTGCAAGAGTTGTTCGACAAAAGGAAATGTAGATGGCGAGACATCTTGTTGGTATCTGGTTTAAATCAGTTACGTCCCTTGACTCACCAGTGAATTGATTGTTCTCTAGCCAACACCTTTTTCACTCATGTGTTGTGTTCCTGTCTTCCATGTGTTGTGTTCCTGTCTTCCATGTGTTGTGTTCCTGTCTTCCATGTGTTGTGTTCCTGTCTTCCATGTTTTCCCTTCTGTGATTCGCCAGCTATTCTTGTTGCCGTCCTCCCTGTTTACCTGTAGTGGCGTAGGTTTTGTGTGTGTCGGGATGTCTGACCTTAACTATGTATGTGGTTTTTACACTTTGTGATAGCCAACACTTAGGAGAAGTGGCAGTCCAACTAGGTCATGTCCAACACTTAGGAGAAGTGACAGTCCAACTAGGTTATATCTAACTAGATCATATCCAACTAGGTCATGTTCAACTAGGTCATATTCAACACTTAGGAGAAGTGGCAGTCCAACACTCAGAAGTAGCGGCAGTCCAACTAGGTCATGTCCAACACTTAGGAGAAGTGGCAGTCAGACTAGGCCATATCCAACACTCAGAAGACGTGGCAGTGCAGCTACATCATATTCAACTAGGTCATGTCCAACACTTAGGAGACGTGGCAGTCCAACTAGGTCATGTCCAACTAGACCATGTCCAACTAGCCATGTCGAACTAGACCATATCTTCAATGTGTCCCGCCTGAATATTTTGTCCAGGTCATGCTGGGGTTCATGGCAATGATAGAGATTTCATTCTGACTTCGGACCTGCGATAGCTAGATCATTGGTTATAGATAGGCGGGATACACTGAAATAAATCCACCAATGCATGAATTCTGATGGGTAGGAAATTGTGTGCTGTTGTTTTCTAAAACTATAAACAGGAAAGTATGTGATAGCTATAAATGTGAACTCATCTGAAAGAAACTGTCTCAGTCATCCAACATCCATGCACAGCACGATGATCGGCGGGAGATGACTTATTTTGGGAAAGACACTCTCGTTCTTCCTTCTCTAGAAACGTTGATGGTGTTTCCTTTGTCCCTCTTGTGTGTCTTTTCTTATTTCTTGTCTTTATTTTCGTCTCCAGGGTCTTCATTTTTTTCTTTCCTCTAGACATCGTCTTCTGTCCTATTTTCTTCGTTTTTATGTTCTAGTATTTCTTCCTTTTGGTCTAGTATTTCTTCCTTCTGTTTTTCTTCCTTCTAGTCATCCCTTTCTTTTATGATGTGGTTTTCTCTCTTTTATTCTTCTCTTCGTCTATTTCTTCTTCCCCTCTCTTACTCTTTTCCCAATATAGTGAGCGTTCTATAACTCACTAAGACATGTCCTCATCGTTCGCTGGTGATGAGTGTCTGTCTCCACTTATCACCACGTTCTACCGACTGGCTGTTCCATCCACCATCATCTCTAGTAAGGAAACTATAAAAACAAGCAGTCTTACGGAAGTCGGATGTGTCGGACCGAGAGTGGAAAATATCGCAGTCACGCTGTAAACTACGACACAACGCATTTGGTTCCGTAGACAACATTCTATTACTTGCAAAGTCCTTTTCATGGCTTGATAGCGGGAGATTGAGAACGTTCAGGGCTTGGTAGAGGGAGATTGAGAACGTTCAGGGCTTGGTAGAGGGAGATTGAGAACGCTCAGGGCTTCGTAGCGGGAGATTGACAACGTTCAAGGCTTGGTAGCGGGAGATTGAGAACGTTCAAGGTTTGGTAGAGGGAGATTGAGAACGTTCAAGGTTTGGTAGAGGGAGATTGAGAACGTTCAGGGCTTGGTAGCGGGAGATTGAGAACGTTCAAGGCTTGGTAGAGGGAGATTGAGAACGTTCAAGGCTTGGTAGAGGGAGATTGAGAACGTTCAGGGCTTGGTTGCGGGAGATTGGGAACGTTCAGGGCTTTGTATCAGGAGATTGAGAACGTTCAAGGTTTGGTAGAGGGAGATTTAGAACGTTCAAGGTTTGGTAGCGGGAGATTGAGAACGTTCAAGGTTTGGTAGCGGTATATTGAGAACGAACTACGTAGAAGAATAATAATATGTCATACATTAACACCCCTATTAGTCTTAATTAGACTATGAAATAATTATTGTAATTGTTTAGGCTAGCATACTATACATTTTATTTTGCCCTGAAACTGGCCTTAGAGGCACATCCATAAACACAATGGGCTTATTCTGTTTGAAAAGACTAATTAAGTCTCACCCCTCCGTAGACTAGACTAATTAAGTCTCACCCCTCCGTAGACTAGACTAATTAAGTCTCACCCCTCCGTAGACTAGACTAATTAAGTCTCACCTCTCCGTAGTCGTCTTTGATGTAGACCTTCCTAATGTCGGTGGTGCCATGACCACGCTAATGTGTTCTTTGGTTGGTCAATCCCAGCATTCCTGTAAACTGACATTGACAATGTAGTAACTGCACGGATTGAGTCGTTGGATCGTTAAAAACGTCAAT
The DNA here is from genome assembly GCA_036924085.1 of Ariolimax columbianus. Taxonomy (NCBI): domain Eukaryota; kingdom Metazoa; phylum Mollusca; class Gastropoda; order Stylommatophora; family Arionidae; genus Ariolimax; species Ariolimax columbianus. Next base: position 143,349,710 of record JAVGWX010000003.1, on the reverse strand, counting down.
GGCTGAAATATGTTAGGTCAAACGCGCGCACTACTTTCCGAACTTCATAATTGGTAGTGTCTAGTGTAGAGTAATGACCACGCGGGTGATGATAGACTCTACTTTCTCATTCATCCTACAATTTCATCCACACCCCGTTTCATCCACACCCGCATCAATCCCCAAACAAGTTGGCGAGCCTGTGTGAGCTGCCTCCTCACAGTATTTGTACACTCATTATGATTAATTATTTAAAAATCATATACCATAAATGGCACATCACAAATACGAGCCATGTATCTTACACGCAGAGACACACTCCCTGCATCCTGGGCAGACATCCAGAGAGAATCAGGAAGGAGAGCATGATTGTACAACACAGAGAACCCCTACCCAAGCACCAACTGCGTCCATGTACATGGGCCAGCAACAAATGTAGGAGAGGATGCATATGCATGATCTTTCTGAGCGTATCAAACATGACACAACGATAGGAATCAATAGTAGCCGGAGTCCTGTTTCACTTAGTTACAGCTTTGTAAGTTTCTGTAGGAAAACTAATGACAGATGAAAACACAGATAGACAAGTGATACTCTTCACAGTCTTCCTGTCAGTTGTTGCAGCTCTGTGGAGCCAACAAAAGTGTAGATCTAAAGGAACTAAGAGTGCTACATTAAAAACTATCCCAGCGGTTCAAGACAGACGTGATACTGTCGATCCAATCTCATTGTAATATTCTTAGCAATGAAAAGGTTGACAGACTCCAAACGTGGCACCTGCTACACAATAACACATCACCAGGCGGATGGCATTGTGTACGCAAACAGAGAGAACACCTGGGACAGGTGAACATAGTGAAGAGAATAATAGTTGCCCGAGGCAAGCCAAGATGGCGACACCATCAGATGTGCTGTGAGATGTGTTCTCATGCGAATGTTAAACCCATCCCATCCTGGAACGCTAAACTTTGCCGCACCCGGGACACCCAAGTAGTGAGTCGACTGTGGAGTCGTGCGTTCTGCTCTTTATGGGCAACACGCCTGCTCTGAGCTTCTTTTATGCGTGTCGCTCAGCGATCTGAGCACCTTTGGTGATGATAACGCACATGTCAAACGGCTCTGTGCAAGCAACTCCGAGGAGGAGACATCAGTGTTGTAGCCTTTCAGAGACATGTTCAAGGAGTCTATATATCATGTCTTCTGTTCTCCTAATGAGCGTCTGACTGTTCTGGGCTCACCTTACAACAACTGCTGGGGGGTGCGCTCATCGGGCATGCAAACAACATGCCCCGCCCATATTATTTGGGCTTCTTGCCCAAGAATATGCAAGCTCAACAATGTCATAATTAGGCCCTTCGTCCTGCCACCCGATCCTGAGTAGCCTTTGCAGAAATCACAAAAGAAAACGACTTAACTGTCTGTCCTGTGTGTTATACACTGTCCATAATTCGCAGACATGCAGCTATGTTTAACACCACAACAAGAAACACTAGAACTTTGGTGGCGACATTGATGCCACGTCGGCTCCAGGCGTTTACTTGCAGCTTCCCCAATTCAGAGCTCCCCTTATCGATGCTGTAGTTTACATCAAAGTCGATATTCGCCTCTCTAGTGAGGGTACTGCCTCGGTAGGTGGAGTTATCGTCTGCCTGGAGACGCTGGTTCTGTGCGGTAATATTTGGTTCAAGGTACGGCTCCCCAGGTGCAGACTCAAAGATTGCCTCAGTTTTTCTAGTGTTGATCGTTAGACAAAAGTTGAAAGCTCCGTCATGATGGATCGCATATCTTGTTCTGATGAGGTGTTATATGGGCAGTCGTCAGCGAACAGAAGGTCCAAGAGCATGGCCTCACTGACCTTGGTGTAAGACTGCAGGTCTCACTGACCTTGGTGGAAGACGTCAGGCCTCACTGACCTTGATGAACCACTTCCGGCCTCACTGACCTTGATGAACCACTTCCGGCCTCACTGACCTTGGTGTAAGACTTCCGGCCTCACTGACCTTGGAGGAAGACTTTCGGCCTCACTGACCGTGGTGAACGACTTCCGGCCTCACTGACCTTGGTGTAAGACTTCTGGCCTCGCTGACCTTGGCGTAAGACTTCAGGCCTCACGGATTAAACAACCGCCCTTGTATCAAGCACCAGAAATGCATTACAATATCAGCGTCATGTGCAGCATCACAGAGGATTGCCGCAAAGACCTTCATAACCAGGGTCGGTGCCAGCCCACAACTATGCTCTGAATATTTCTCCTGGACTCGATGTGCGGCATTTACCATGTTGATAGTTGCACGACCCGCACGTTTACCACACTGACTCTCTGGAAGTAGACCCTGCTGAAGGTGGCCAGTTAGGCGGTTGAGCGGGACTCCGGCCAGAATTTTGTTCACAACTGATAACAAGGAGATACCCCTGTGGTTGTTGCATCGTTGACAGTGACACTTTTGTTTGTTTGTGTACAATTGTGACCATTTTCATCTCCTGTACAATTGTTTCAGCTTCCCATGTAGATTAGATAGTGTAGTCAGTTCTTGGAGAAGCACAGGTCCGCCTGCTTGGTAAATCTAAGTCGGGTGGGGACCTGACACTAGAGCCTTACCTTTGGACACATCGATAATAGCGTTTCTGACCTCAGCCTCGCTTGGCTTTAGTTCAAGCCTTTGGTTAATAACAACTTGAGACATACCACATATGGCTTGATCGCTGAAGATGGATGGACAGCTCAGAATGCGCCGCCCATCGCTCTAAACTCTGGACCTTGTCAGTTAGTAGCACCAAGCCGACGGCAATAAGGACAGGAGATGAGTGATGGGAAGGAACGGCCATATATCGCCTACAGAGGATAGTAAAACAAACTTGAGTCATTGGTATTATAATGCTCTTGAATCTCCACCACCTTGGCGTGAAAGCAGACATCTTGCATGAAGCCGAGCCTGCCTTGTGCAGCCGTTCGTATGCTGTGGACAGTTGTGCTATTAGATGATGAGGTGGGGTCTCTTTAGAACAGTCCCAACAAACAGTGAGCTCTCTCTCTCTCTCTCTCTTTCTCCCCCCCCTCTCTCTCTCTCTCTCGGTTGGACTGTCTCTACCTGTGCTTTCTCCAACATAACATCGTCTGTGAACTTACTTCCAAGATTTCAGAATTATCGAACTTTTCTGTACTGCTAACTGTATTTCCTCCATTGTTGCTGTGTTAATTTCTATACTATACTTCCTGCATTTCCGAAATTCGTTTACTTTTAATGAATGGTTTTTTCCTGAACACATTGATCATTTACACAAAATATATTAATCCAACATCTATCCAACAGCTGTACTTATTTTTCCCAACCTTCAAAGAATTCTGCAGAATTTGTTTGTTGTCTCGATCAAAAACAAAATAAAATATTTTCCTCTTGTCCACTCGTGCAACCATTATTTATGTCTTTCGGTCAGGTCATGTATCTTCTATCTCTCCTAACCCGTTATGTCATTCAATGAAGTGAAATTTAATTATGAGATTTGTTCTTTTCAAGTGAACTTCAACATCTACAAAACAAACAAACAAAAAACATTTAACAAAGAGGAAGGTACACCAATCAACATCATTTGTTCCCAAGCAACAAACAAGCAAATAAACTCACACAGTCTTGATCTTCATTCATGGAGGAATGTCATTTAAGAATTGATTTCATTAGAGATCAGATTTCGTTAGACGGCTGGTTTGATTAGATTACTGAGGCTAGAGTACTGTTGAAACAAGTTGCGTACGTCTACCGGGAAGTTGTACTAACAGCCCGTCGCGTGCAGGAGGATCAGATCGTATCGAGGTCAGTGTACATCGTCTGTCTTCTAGAGTTCGATTCTGCATCGATTCTAACCAGAACATATTTATCTGGCTGGCTTCAGTCAACAAAGACGGCCCCCTGCAGCCGGCCTACAAGGGTGTAGCGCAGATTGTGACAAAGAAAGCGCAACTATTTCAAAGACGACGGATAATAAAGGTGAAGTGGGCGATAAACCGAGGTTGTTGGCGTCTCAGTGGGAGGTCTTCACTGGGACATTGTTTCTGGTCTCTCGATACGGACAGATAATTCTGGCGAGGTCACTGATTTGTTGACTGAATGCTGTCGTAGAACAAACTCTGTGGCGTTCCTGGAGTGTTCTGGCAGTACAAGGTTGGATATCTTACGCATACTTTACTTCTCTCAAGTTTTCGCTCTTCTCTACTTCCTTACCGCTCTCTCTTTCTCTCTCTCTCTTTCCGTCGGACTGTCGCACTCCTCTCTCTCTTTCTATCTCTATCTCTGTCTCCGTCTGGCTCTCGCTTTTCTCTCTCTCTCTCCCTCTCTCTCTCTACATACACGTGTGTCTGTGTGGTTCACGCATGTTGACAATTGTAGTAGATCCCAACTGTTTGCCCTAGGGTTATTCTAACTTAGAACATTCTCACACTCATCCACATCATTCCTGACCACACACTGCAAATAATATAGCACACAGCAGATGCCATATTTATTATATAATACTCATACCAGAAAAATGAGTAGTGAAATTACAAACACAATACAATACATATCATCTTAACTAAGTATTTCTATATTATATATATGTTAATATAAATATTAACTAAAGCGGAAATTTTAAGCATTAGCTATTGATGAAATTCCCAAACTATCAAAACCCAGTTCTATTGCCTACACACATCACACACACATCTCTTTAACTGCATCCTCAACACACCTTATCAAAAACTACTCTTCACTCAAATCCCCTCAGGTGGGCGATCTGGACATACCTCGTTCACAATGTGTCCTGCTTACAACACACGTTCAGATTATCTATTAATACAAAACTCACAGACCTATTTGAGCGATCCTGTTCTTTCACTAACATTCGTACAACAGTCTATCAATCGCTCTTCTATCAAATCGGTGAGCTAAACGGACTCCTATCTACAGTCTCTCATTCGCTCTCACCCCCTCTCCATCCAGCCTCTTTGAGCTAAACTTTGTCTCGTGTTATATACTCTCAAGCAGTATCGGAGCTGACCAATGGATCTTAGGGGGATGACTCTATTCAGTCGTTATTGGAACGAATTCCTCTGAACCCCTGTCACTCATCTATCGCAGCAAGCTCCGCTGTCGTCCCGTCTGTCACTCACTCCCCCCCCCCCCCCTCCCCAAATCGGAACGCCAGAGGTCAGTTTCTACCTGTACATTCTTTCCAACCCAGATTCCCTTTGTTGAGACGGAGAGTGACCTTGGCACGCATTCAGGTGCCTTTGTTCCGAGTCGTCAACCACAGGTACCATGGGTTGTACAGCACAGAGTACCATGGGTTGTGCACCCTAAAAAGGACGTGCTGATGAAGGTGGACCGGGGTCCTCCAAGTGGTTGTGCTATGCTTGGCCTCATATTCGTGTCACTCACTATTACGGTTGCCATGTCGACCTCGTCAGCTAGCCTGCCATGAAAACAGCCCGTTTCCAGGAAAAGCTACTAGGAAGTCGTGGTGAGGGTCTTGGCCAGTATATTCTGCCTGACCTTGACTAACATGGATGACCAGTATTTATCATAGATCTATGTTTAGATATTCAAGACATCCGTTGCTAAGACGGCAGGAATAAGTTGATGCGAAAGCATAAATTCTCGTCTATTTTTGCAGAAGGTTTTCCCACCCACAACCGTTGGGGCTAAAAATATAAATAATTGTTTTGCTTAGGATGAATTAATACGCAAGTACCCAATTCGCCCTTAAATGTTTTTGAAAACCTAACAGAGCCAAGAACCACACGCACATCAAGGTCTTCGGTGTTCGTGGTTTTGGATAGTCCATCTGTCACTCAACTCGACAGAGCCAAGAAGCACACGCACATCAGGGTCTTCGGTGTTCGTGGTTTTGGATGGTCCATCTGTCACTCAACTGGACAGAGCCAAGAACCACACGCACATCAGGGTCTTCGGTGTTCGTGGTTTTGGATGGTCCATCTGTCACTCAACTCGACAGAGCCAAGAAGCACACGCACATCAGGGTCTTCGGTGTTCGTGATTTTGGATGGCCCATCTGTCACTCAACTCGACAGAGCCAAGAAGCACACGCACATCAGGGTCTTCGGTGTTCGTGGTTTTGGATGGCCCATCTGTCACTCAGCTGGACAGAGCCATATAGCTGTCACTTCCTGACCACATATCTTCACACTGCCTACTTCATAAGACATAACAAGAAAGGATATCAGACAGGAACATGCGCCAGGGAGCTAGATAACAAGCACTATAACAGAGCTGGACATACCACCAGTGAACAGTACAACAAGAGACGCGCTTTCTTGGAGCCCACGAATAGCATCTGTCCGATGAGCTCATGTACTACATTACACAAGGAAACCATAGCAACGAGAGCCTCGGGCAGACGACCAATCTCAGTTTGAAAGGTTTACGCAAGTTTGAAAGGTTTAAGCAAGTCTGAAAAGTTTACGCAAGTTTGAAAGGTTTAAGCAAGTCTGAAAGGTTTACACACGTTTGAAAGGTTTAACAAATAAAACCCGTTTGTGTTACGATGAGTGTTTGCGTGGTATTGTGGTTAGAGCTCTTATCTCTCGCGACAACGGGTCCTGGTTCGCTTCCTTGGCTTGACTAGCTCCAGTCTGATCATAACGCGGCTGTTACCGTTTGCTGATGTACACCGGAAGGATTTATACAGCCGAGAAATAAGGGCCGCTAGGCAAAGCAGTCACCACGCAGTGTGCAGAATAAGTATTGGGCCAAGACAAAAATTCAGAACATTGGCTTCGACACTGGTCCTCACAGCATTGTTGTCCACGGTCACATCGTAGAGTGCACCAATGAATTCACACACCTGGGGAGTTCTTTTTCATCCGATGGACGCACTGGGCCTTACTTGTTAAGGCGGATCGGGCTTGCTGCTTCCCTTTTGAACGACCTTCGCCGGATGTGGAATAATGGCAGATTCTCTCTCAGATCCAAAATTCATATTTATCAGACGTATGTGACTCCTGTCCTTCTGTATGGTTCAGAAACTTGGACCCTATTTAAACAGGACATATCAAGACTCGATGCCTTTCACATCCGCAGCCAGCGACGCATGCACGGTATCCGTGGTCCGATCTCGTCCGTAATGTCGAGGTGTCTGCAAAGACGAGTCTTCCCTCCATCTCGGACACTTCGGTCCGCTGCCGCCTGTCTGTGTTAGGTCACGTAGTTCAACTGGACCAGGAAGTACCGGCTCACCAGATAATGTCCAAGTCTGCTATGTGTAACAACGGTCTCCCACCGCCCATCCCCGTTCTACATGGCTCCGACAGATAGCAGTCTCACCTTCGGAAGTGAACGAGGTTTGGCTACAAGCCTCAGCAGTTGGACATGGTAGTGGTTGATCGATGCAACAGACCATAGCTGCCTGGGCGATCATCATTATTATTACAATTATTTTAATATAAAAAATAGCCTAGGCTTGCCTGAGGTTTCCAATGAATGTTTCTTTTGTTAGGAAACCGCTGCTACAACCGACAGCTCACACGCTCCAGATCTACCAGCTGTAAATGGGTACCTTCTTAACAGTTGTGGAAAGAAGGACGGCGAGGAAAGTAACTGGTTACACCGTCACCACCTCTCCCGACAAACAGCTAAGACCTACTCTTCGTCTTCTTTTTCCTCTTCTTCTACCTTTTCTACTTCTATGTTCGTTGTGAAAAGACAGTTCTGATGTTGCGTCGTAGTTTCCAGCGAGGTTGTAACGTCTGCGCCTCTCGGCCCGACACGCTGTCTCAGCTGGCTTTTTTGTGTTACCAGTTTGCCTTTCTCATTCTCTTACCACACTACACTTATACCGTCTGCTCCCAGGCGGGCCGCTCGGAGGCGGAATTAGTTCTTGGTCAGCAGTGATTCTCTTTCACTGATGCCCATATTTCTGGATCATAAGCGTCCTCTCCTCTCCTGTCCTCTTCTATCCTGTCCTCTTCTCTCCTATCCTCTTCCTACCTCTGTTTAATTTTACACTGTCCAACAATCACACTCCTACACAACTTTCACACGCGCCCTCCTGATGAGAACCATCCATTTAACTTTGCTTGGGTTGACCTCTGAGAGTGTCCAAACTACCATAGGTACATCCAGACACACACGTGCATCCAAACACTGGTTAATACGTCATGATATCACATAAAAGGCTGCCTACGACAGTAGAATACAGAGAAGCAAACAATTTACAACAACAACAACAACAAAAAATTTTTAAAAAATTTAAAAAAAGGCCCTGTGCAAGCAGTGATCTGTGTTTAGCTGACCCTGATGATGCAAGCAGCCAGCTACGATTCACTGACCCTGATGTAAGCAGTCAGCTATGGTTCGCTGACCCTAATGCAAGCAGTCAGCTGTGGTTCACTGACCCTGATGTAAGCAGCCAGCTATGATTCACTGACCCTGATGTAAGCAGTCAGGTATGATTCACTGACCCTGATGTAAGCAGTCAGCTATGATTCACTGACCCTGATGTAAGCAGTCAGCTATGATTCACTGGCCATGGTGTAAGCAGTCAGGTATGATTCACTGACCCTGATGTAAGCAGTCAGCTATGATTCACTGACCCTGATGTAAGCAGTCAGCTATGATTCACTGACCCTGATGTAAGCAGCCAGCTATGATTCACTGACCCTGATGTAAGCAGCCAGCTATGATTCACTGACCCTGATGTAAGCAGTCAGGTATGATTCACTGACCCTGATGTAAGCAGTCAGCTATGATTCACTGGCCATGGTGTAAGCAGTCAGGTATGATTCACTGACCCTGATGTAAGCAGTCAGCTATGATTCCCTGACCCTGATGTAAGCAGCCAGCTATGATTCACTGACCCTGATGTAAGCAGTCAGCTATGGTTCACTGGCCATGATGTAAGCAGTCAGGTATGATTCACTGACCCTGATGTAAGCAGCCAGCTATGATTCACTGACCCTGATGTAAGCAGTCAGCTATGGTTCACTGACCCTGATGTAAGCAGTCAGCTATGGTTCACTGACTCTGATGTAAGCAGTCAGCTATGATTTACTTACCCTGATGTAAGCAGTCAGCTATGGTTCACTGACCCTGATGTAAGCAGTCAGCTATGGTTCACTGACCCTGATGAAAGCAGTCAGTTATGGTTCACCGACTCTGATGTAAGCAGTCAGCTATGGTTCACTGACCCTGATGAAAGCAGTCAGCTATGGTTCACTGACCCTGATGTAAGCAGCCAGCTATGGTATCAGTGGCTGCTGTCAGCTGATACACCGTGTTGCGCCCTCAGCCCCTCTGAGGCTTGCTGTTCACATTAACACACCTATCTTCTTCAATCTCTCATATCTTACTTTGGTAACTTTCGTGGGGGTGGATTTTCCTTGCGGCCCACTGAGACTTAGATAGGAAATGGTTCACGATCGTCCGTTGACTATTTGTTGTTGTTGCAGTACGTGGTTATACTGCTGGGGCCCACCTGAGACCTGCAACGAGGCACTAGTGGGTAGTAGCGCCCAGGTTGTAGATTACTTCTCTAACACTTCATCCCCGATGACAGTGCCGACTGTGGGGACTGCCCATTGTTCGCGTGTAACGATTGCGTGTTTACCTGGAACTCGACTGTTTGCAATTGTCGAACCCAGCATTCCTACTTTATTTTGTGCGTGCAACATCAGATCAGCTCTGTATCCTAGCTCCACCCACAACCGGAAACCAGACAGGGCTTATCGCCACCTGGGCACGAGTGGAAGGAAGTGAATGCCTGCTTGTTATCACAACAACAACAGCAGGGACAACCTCCCCGATAAGTCGCCATCATCAGGCCAGCGAACACGCTTTAAGTGCTAAACCTGGCTGACATTCAACGCCCGTTGGCCTGGTTATCTCGTCCAGGTCAGGACATCCGCCCACCACATTCCTGATGACGACAACCATTATCAGTCTTGCTGTTGAACATTTCATCCAGTTTTCTATGAACAGACACACCACGTGGCTAGTTTCTCATCATATATTCGCTGATCAGGGACAGGAAATTCTTCTTCTGCTTCGTTCGTTCTACAAAGCCATGAAACGGACTTCGTAAGTAGCAGGATATTGCCCGGAGAACCGAATGCGTTGTGTCATAGTTTACAGCTTGACTGTGATATTTGCACCTTTCGGTCCGACACATCAGACTTCAGCAGGAAATTTGATATATACCGGGTTACTTTCCCTCTTCGATCCGTTTCTCCTCAGTCAGTCTGAACTTTTGCATCCTGATATTCAGGATCACATCGTGGAGGTGTAGAAGGATCTTGCAGCACTGGTTCGCTGGTCCAGACGCTAGCAGTCAGGTATTGGTCGCTGACTACCAACTAATCTATCTATGACTAATCTTGCTGTGCCAATCTAAGTAGCATCTAGCTTCATGTAGTGCCCGAATCTATGCCCGGGTTGATCTTCCATCTTCTAACAATTTTAACTAGAATTAAACTATCTAATCTCTTGCGGCTTGTCATGCTTCGTCGTGGTGTCACTGGCTGGTTTCTGTTAGTCTGCAGCTTTCTGACCCTTGTTTTCGAAGCGTTCTATAGTGCATCTGACTACTTGGTTCTCGGCACGTGTACCGTGGTATGCTATGGTACACCTGACTACTTGGTTCTCGGCACGTGTACCTTGGTATGCTATGGTACACCTGACTACTTGGTTCTCGGCACGTGTACCTTGGTATGCTATGGTACACCTGACTACTTGGTTCTCGGCACGTGTACCTTGGTATGCTATGGTACACCTGACTACTTGGTTCTCGGCACGTGTACCTTGGTATGCTATGGTACACCTGACTACTTGGTTCTCGGCACGTGTACCCTGGCATTCTATGGTACACCTGACTACTTGGTTCTCGGCACGTGTACCCTGGTATTCTATGGTGCACCTGACTACTTGGTTCTCGGCCCGTGTACCCTGGCATTCTATGGTACACCTGACTACTTGGTTCTCGGCACGTGTACCCTGGCATTCTATGGTACACCTGACTACTTGGTTCTCGGCACGTGTACCCTGACATTCTATGGTACACCTGACTACTTGGTTCTCGGGACGTGCACCCAAGTGTTCCATGGTACACCTGACTGCTTGGTTCTCGGGACGTGCACCCTGGTTTTCTATGGTAACCTGACTGCTTGGTTCACGAGACGTCATCTCCGGCTCTGGCTGACCTCTCTTACCAAGCTGACACGGCAGCCTTCGAGACAGATCACGAGACCGCTCTTTAAGCGTGTCTTGTACACATTAGTATGCTGTCATTCAAAGCGTGTCTTGTACACATTAGTATGCTGTCATTCAAAGCGTGTCTTGTACACATTAGTATGCTGTCATTCTCAGCGTGTCTTGTACCCATTAGTATGCTGTCATTCTCAGCGTGTCTTGTACACATTAGTATGCTGTTATTTTCAGCGTGTCTTGTACACATTACTATGCTGTCATTCTCAGCGTGTCTTGTACACATTACTATGCTGTCATTCTCAGCGTGTCTTGTACACATTAGTATGCTGTCATTCTCAGCGTGTCTTGTACACATTACTATGCTGTCATTCTCAGCGTGTCTTGTACACATTAGTATGCTGTCATTCTCAACGTGTCTTGTACACATTAGTATGCTGTCATCTCAGCGTGTCTTGTACACATTAGTTTGCTGTCATTCTCAGCGTGTCTTGTACACATTAGTATGCTGTCATTCTCAGCGTGTCTTGTACACATTAGTATGCTGTTATTCTCAGCAGCTCATCGAGAGCCGATGTCCGCGAAACCAACAGGTACGTTGTCACCAACTTTCTCACTCGCAGTTATCGATATTTTCTCTCGATCACTGGGGCTGGTTCACCGTCCCTTCCAGTTATTGTTCGATAGACAATCACTCGCGCTGGATAACCTTTCGACCAGCTCTGCCTAAACTCGCACTTGCTGCAGGTTTTATGTCATTCTAATTGTTTTTAAACCCAGCTTATTACTCCTCCCGCTCTAATATGAGAAAAAAACATGAACAAAACTAGTAAAAGTTGATTAAGGTTGAGCTTAATCAAAATTTAAAAATGGGTATGGTCAGATACCGCACCGAGACGAGAACACAAACAAAACCTACGTTACGACCAATAGGCCTTCATCAGGGACAACAACACTGAACTAACAATCAGCCTGTCATAAAGTTTCATTTGTTGTACCCCGTTGACCAGTCAGTAGCTCGCGTCACCTGTTGGCCAGTCCTGCCTATCAATGTCCCCATTTTTGAGGCTCCACCCATTTCTTAGAACACCTGGTCTCCCTACCAATCTTACTGGGACAGCCTGTCACCAAGTCATAGACAGCTCAAAACCCCGAACCATTTTGCTTCTGGTGTTTAGCAAAACTATGGCGCAGTGGGTGGCCTCACACTTCTACCAACTTCTCTCCATCACTACACAACAATATTGGCGATACGCTATCTCTTCTCTCCATCACTACACTACAATATTGGCGATACGCTATCTCTTCTCTCCATCACTACACTACAATATTGGCGATACGCTATCTCTTCTCTCCATCACTACACTACAATATTGGCGATACGCTATCTCTTCTCTCCATCACTACACTACAATATTCACGATACGCTATCTCTTCTCTCCATCACTACACTACAATATTGGCGATACGCTATCTCTTCTCTCCATCACTACACTACAATATTGGCGATACGCTATCTCTTCTCTCCATCACTACACTACAATATTGGCGATACGCTATCTCTTCTCTCCATCACTACACTACAATATTGGCGATACGCTATCTCTTCTCTCCATCACTACACTACAATATTGGCGATACGCTATCTCTTTTCTCCATCACTACACTACAATATTGGCGATACGCTATCTCTTCTCTCCATCACTACACTACAATATTCACGATACGCTATCTCTTCTCTCCATCACTACACTACAATATTGGCGATACGCTATCTCTTCTCTCCATCACTACACTACAATATTGGCGATACGCTATCTCTTCTCTCCATCACTACACTACAATATTGGCGATACGCTATCGCTTCTCTCCATCACTACACTACAATATTGGCGATACGCTATCTCTTCTCTCCATCACTACACTACAATATTGGCGATACGCTATCGCTTCTCTCCATCACTACACTACAATATTGGCGATACGCTATCTCTTCTCTCCATCACTACACTACAATATTGGCGATACGCTATCTCTTCTCTCCATCACTACACTACAATATTGGCGATACGCTATCTCTTCTCTCCATCACTACACTACAATATTGGCGATACGCTATCTCTTCCTTCATCCCGCAGGTCTTAGTCACGTTCAATCTTTAGAACTGTTCCACAAATCTACTCAACTAAAACTGACCATTTTCCCTTCCCTTGTCCTGATCATCTGTCAGAGACAAATCGAGACCGGCCTTGTCAAAGACTACACGGAGGACCTCAACTGTGAGCTCTCTCTTTCTCTCTCTCAAACACACCTGTGCTAAAATCTGTTATATTTCCTAAGCTGACGTAGGCCCTTCAGTGGCCAAAATGTAAGTAATAACTTCCAGGCTTCATACATGACATTTCACACATAGCTAACACTGACCCTGCTACAACTACGCCAACTAAAACCTCACTAAAGGTAAAGTAAAGTAACCCATAGCATTACTGCCGTAGGGGTGTGAGGTGTTAGCAATCTCACATTTCAAAGGCTCGGCTATATGAGGGCGGTAGCCATCTCCTCTCTCTCCCCGCTTTTACTTCCCCGACTGAACCGGTACCCATTTAAGGCTGGGTCGACCGGGGCGCCACATTGCGGCCTGAAAAAAACACTACCGCCTCAACTGGGGAATGAACCCAGGACCAATCAGATGGGAATCCAGCGCGCTAACCACTGCGCTACGCGGCTCCCTAACACTTCACTTACCTAATTTAGTCTGACTAAAACCTCACTTACGTCTATATTAGGGCTGACTAAAACGTTTTTTTTAGAGAACTTGTAATTCGTCCCTGTTGGTGTATTCCTATAATGAGCACCCGACTAGTGGAGTAGTAACTTGTGTTTATTTTCCAAACCATAGGGTAAGGGTTTATGCACATTTCACCAAATTCTCCAGTTTTCCCAGCTATAAATAATGAGTTGACTTACAGTCAGGGAAGACGAGGCAGAGAGCTATCTGCACAAACTGTGGCATCTCGTACTACGCCTTCTCTAACTGACCCTCTGATTGAAGACAGTTCCAGCAAAGAGATCAATTATTTAAGATTTTGAAGCCCATCGAAATTGGAGATCTCCATATGTGATAATCATGGCACCCAGTCATTTTTGCCGTCCCCTAATCAGTTACAGAGTGGCTTCCCCTAATACTTCTTCTTCTTCATAAGCTGTCAGACGTCAATTTGGATTTGTTCAAAGAAAGCAGCGTTTATCATGAGGCTGTCAACACTGCTATAGAGCTGGTCTAGTGTTGGCTCTAGTGTTGGCCACACATGGTTCCTCTGGCCCTCGTATGTTGGGAAGTATTGCAGCAGATGATCAGGGGTCATTTTCCCAGTACCACAGATGCATTCGTCAGTAGCATCTATCTTCAGTTTAGTGAATAAATTGTACGCCAGTTCTTTGTGGCCTGTGCGGAGTCTGAAGACCGCCACCTGCTCTCTTCTTTTCGACTGGTAATAAGTATCATATTTTGTGTGTAGCCAGTGCCCTCTGTTTCCCATTTGTCCATGTATCTGGACCTAACACACCTTTTGGACTTTTTGTAGGTTTTGCTAATAAGATTTTAGAACCTTTTCTTTAGTTGTGAAAGTCTGTCTTTGTTAAAGTAACCCCGCGTCCAACAAACTTATTGGATTGCGAAGGCCAGAACAATACATTTCAAATTCAAAAATGTCCACCAACGCAGGTGACTCACCAACCGGCAAGTTCAGAGACAGGGAACTTCCGGCCGACTCAAAACCGGGTTAAAGTTAGACTTTCCAGCGCAGGCTGACCATTGGTCAAGAACATTCGAACTGAAGAAATATTAACCAAACAAAAAGTAAAACATGTAAACGCATGTGTCAGATGACGTCACGTAGGATGCTGATGCTTCCGTTTAGAAAGACACATGTTAAAGTCGGAGCTACCAGAACCCTGGTTGACGTCTAATTAGGCAATCATTTTAGCAGTCGAAATCAGTTATAAAGCGAGAGGATCTGAAGCAAGTTCTGGTCGGACAGACACCAAAACAAAAGATTAACATTTTAGAACTCTGGAAATTGAAGATAATTATATCTCCTCCAATTTTCAGGACATCCTGTTACCCAACTCAAATGTTAGCCAACTCAAGTGTTAGCCAACTCAAATGTTAGCCAACTCAAGTGTTAGCAAACTCAAATGTTAGCCAACTCAAATGTTAGCCAACTCAAGTGTTAACCAACTCAAATGTTAGCCAACTCAAGTGTTAACCAACTCAAATGTTAGCCAACTCAAGTGTTAACCAACTCAAATGTTAGCCAAGATCATTCATAATTTTGTCCAACGAACGTAAATCTAATTATATCTGGAAAACTAGACATTCTACACTCCGGAATTATTGCGAAGAGTGAGATGTGAATTCCTTATTGTAATAATATAAGATAAATTCTTCTCGTGACTACAACTGGTCTCCGACGATAGCTTTCTTATCTCACAGGAAAAAATGACTGAAAGTAAAATTGTTAGGAGGAGAGGTTAAGTTTAGTTCTATCTTAATTCGTTACATCCTCAACTAGAAATGCCTTACACCTTTGTGAGTTCGCAAATTAAAGCAACACCAAACCAGACATCCGCTTAAACAGGACCCGAAGAGTTTGACTATTCTTACAGTGGAAATCCTACAGCCAGATCGCACACCCCAGAAGTTGAATCATTTGTCTCGACTCAGGCTGGAACAAAGGTACAAGTGTTAGGAATGCTACTTGCATTTATAAATCGCGAGCTAGATAGAACTTGGTTAACTAGTGCGAGCGAACATCTGTGGAAGTACACACACGCTCGAAGCAATTGTTGGATATGAGTTTGGGGTTGAATGAGAGAACCGTTGACACAACGCACCTGATCGTCGTGCAAGTAATGGCCTGTGTTTTTATTGAGTTTTAGTCGTGTAAAGACGAGAGTCCAGTGGAAGGAACAGTCTGAGTTTTAGTCGTGTAAAACGAGAGTCCAGTGGAACGAACAGTCTAAGTTTAAGTCGTGTTAACATCAGCCTGTGTAATGCTACACCCTTGAGTCTGTAGGTACGCATGTCATTGATCAAGTAAATAAGTTCTTTAAACCTGACTAGCAAACGTGATCTGCAGTTTGCACTGGTAACTCGCGAGTTTTAAACTTTCTGATGTGTTAAGATGCTCAAGCCTATCCCGCTAAGCAGGAAACCCTTCTCCCGGCTATATCCAGCTCATTCCAGAGCTGGGACCTGCACAGTGGCATCTGCCCCTGTAGAGGTACAGGTCGACTAAGAACTAAGAAACGAAGCGACAAGGTAGATTGGAGGTTTGGAATGACCTAAATTATGTCTAATCAAGCAGTCGTCCTGTATCAAAGAATTGCGGAAGAAAAATCAATGAATGGTTTCTCGTTGTCTACAATCTTCGTCTCAACAAACTGCATCTCGATACCCTGGCATTGTTTTGAATTTGCTGTTTAGTGACGTCTGCTTCAGTGAATTCTATTTCGTAATTATCTATGAATGTAACAACATTTCATTAATTCCAGTCAGAAAATCCTCCAGTTTGTCACAAATCCTATTATCGCATTATTTACGGGCGTCAAGTATGCGGCATTCGAGGAAGCCAATAACACTTTGATATGATGCGCGTGCGAGGAAGCCAACACTTTGTTATGATGCGCGTGCGAGGAATCCAATTACACTTTGTTATCATGCGCGTGCGAGGAATTCAACACTTTGTTATGATGCGCGTGCGAGGAATCCAACACTTTGTTTTCATGCGCGTGCGAGGAAGCCAACAACACTTTATGATGCGCGTGCGAAGAAGCCAATAACACTTTGTTATCATCCCAACTCCATGCTGTAGTGGTAGAGCACTCGCTTTTCACAGCAAAAGTAGGAGGTTCAGGTCTCACGATTGTGCCACTCAAGTCGGCCCAGCTGGAAATGGCTACGTGGCTCAGGACTATGTAACTAACAGACAACGAGGAAATGAACAGACCAGACTACACCGTACAAATTGTGGATAAATATACTGAGACCTCTAACAACTTCATTGCCAGACAATTGTGTGACTTCTGTAGGAGAACAAGCGGACAAGTTTCAACTTTTAGTAAACGCTACACTCTCTCTTCGATCTGCGCAAAGGCGTTGTGCTGACATTGGATTGACCTGGCCTCGCTAACAGGTAATTTAAGACTCTCAGAAAATACAGTCACCAGCTCCAATTTCTTCTGCTATAAACGCTTATGCTCCACAGGGACCTGTTACGCGGATTTGCCTTTTTCCGGCGTCTCTTGTTTTCTTTGAGACATCCTTCATTAGTGCAGCCTGTTTCCAGGATCGTCGTTTGGAAGCTGAATATGGTCTTCTTGAGTGGCTGTAGTCTCATTCACTAGCTGCTGTCATTCCATTCACTGGTTGATGTCATCTCATTCCCTGGATGATATAATCTCATTCACTGGCTGCTATCATCCCATTCAATGTCTGCTGTCATCTCATTCCCTGGATACTGTCATCCCATTCACTGGATGCTGTCATCTAATCCCCTTTGCTGCTGTCAGCCCATTTATTCTGCTGCTGACGTCTAATTCACTGCATCATGGTCGAGACGCCAGCAGCTCAGCAACTAAATACAAACTAGACGACCGCCAGTGAAATGACCACATCCCAGCAGTCGTACATTCCCTGTACATCCCAGCAGGCGTACATTCCCTGTACATCCCAGCAGGCTTACATTCTATGTACATCCCAGCAGGCGTACATTCCCTGTACATCCCAGCAGGCGTACATTCCATGTACACACTACAGGAGGTCTTTCAAGACTCATCAGGCTCGTCCTACTTCTTCACACTGATCGACTGACTGAACACATCCCAAA
This sequence comes from Ariolimax columbianus, assembly GCA_036924085.1. Lineage (NCBI taxonomy): Eukaryota > Metazoa > Mollusca > Gastropoda > Stylommatophora > Arionidae > Ariolimax > Ariolimax columbianus. The sequence goes on along the minus strand of JAVGWX010000003.1, from coordinate 143,331,652 downwards.
CTGATTGGCTGACTGAACACATCCCAAACTGATCGACTGACTGAACACATCCCAAACTGATCGACTGACTGAACACATCCCAAACTGATCGACTGAAAGAACACATCCCGAACTGATCGACTGACTGAACACATCCCAAACTGATTGACTGACTGAACACATCCCAAACTGATCGACTGACTGAACACATCCCAAACTGATAGACTGACTGAACACATTCCAAACTGATCGACTGACTGAACACATCCCAAACTGATTGACTGACTGAACACATCCCAAACTGATCGACTGACTGAACACATCCCGAACTGATCGACTGACTGAACACATCCCAAACTGATCGACTGACTTAACACATCTCAAACTGATTGGCTGACTTAACACATCCCAAACTGATTGACTGACTGAACACATCCCAAACTGATCGACTGAAAGAACACATCCCAAACTGATCGACTGACTGAACACATCTCAAACTGATTGGCTGACTTAACACATCTCAAACTGATTGGCTGACTTAACACATCTCAAACTGATTGACTGATTAAACACATCTCAAACTGATTGACTGACTGAACACACATCCCAAACTGATTGACTGACTGAACACATCCCAAACTGTTTGACTGACTGAACACATCCCAAACTGATCGACTGACTGAACACATCCCAAACTGATCGACTGACTGAACACATTCAAAACTGATCGACTGACTGAACACATCCCAAACTGATCGACTGACTGAACACATCCCAAACTGATCGACTGACTGAACACATCCAAAACTGATCGACTGACTGAACACATCCAAAACTGATCGACTTACTGAACACATCCCAAACTGATCGACTGACTGAACACATCCAAAACTGATCGACTGACTGAACACATCCCAAACTGATCGACTGACTGAACACATCCCAAACTGATCGACTGACTGAACACATCCAAAACTGATCGACTGACTGAACACATCCCAAACTGATCGACTTACTGAACACATCCAAAACTGATCGACTGACTGAACACATCCAAAACTGATCGACTGACTGAACACATCCAAAACTGATCGACTGACTGAACACATCCAAAACTGATCGACTGACTGAACACATCCCAAACTGATCGACTTACTGAACACATCCAAAACTGATCGACTGACTGAACACATCCAAAACTGATCGACTGACTGAACACATACAAAACTGATCGACTGACTGAACACATACAAAACTGATCGACTGACTGAACACATACAAAACTGATCGACTGACTGAACACATACAAAACTGATCGACTGACTGAACACATACAAAACTGATCGACTGACTGAACACATACAAAACTGATCGACTGACTGAACACATACAAAACTGATCGACTGACTGAACACATACAAAACTGATCAACATAGATAGTGGTCTTCATACCTCTAGATGGCGGGGACGGCGTGGCCTAGTGGTTAAGTGGCACGGCTCACAACCAGAAGGTGCTGGGTTCGATCCCCATCACAGCACCGGCCGTTACCCCGGGGAAGCAAACCCTTAGAAAATGCAGGAGGAAGCAGACCCTTACATAAAATGCATGCTGAAGTCGGATGCACTGGGCCGACAGGCGCAAAATAAAAACCACAGTGTAACGCACACCCGCCTTGGGGAATACAGAAATAAGGCGAACGCAAAAAAAACAAAAACAACCTCTAGATGGACAACTATCCGTTGTTGACTGAAGTGAGTGTGAGAATCGAAGACAAGAACAACGAACACGGATTGTAAGATTGGTCACACGATCTTCTCAAACTATAAGGGGCTGTGCCTAGATAACATGGTCCTGGTCGTATCAAGCGGTTTCAGTTCCTCGCTCGAAACGGTGTACTGGGATCACAAGTAGAGACAGAACAAATAAAAGACAAAGGTATAACTAAGTGGATAGGAAATTATTGTATCCGGCCATCAATGGGGAGTGTATGTTGGAAATGATGGTCACACATGACTGGTGGATTGGCAAGTGAGTGTGTACAAGCAGCGGGCGATGTCAGTCTTGTCAACCTGGTAAATTAGATTCTCTATTGGTCCCATGTGACGTCTCTAGTCTCACACCACCATCTTTTCAGTAGCTGTAGGGTGTGTGTGTGTATGTGTGTGTGTGTGTGTGTGTGTGTGTGTGAGAGAGAGAGAGAGAGAGAGAGAGAGAGAGAGAGAGAGAGAGAGAGAGAGGAGATATAAACATGCTGGGAAGGATACAAAAAAAGAACGACAAAACTGATAGTGGTATTCCAGAATTACAGTTATGAGGAAAGACTCAGAAAAACCGGTCAACAGTGTCTAGAACAAAGAAGAATTCGAGGTGACGTAATACAGGTTTATAAGATAATCACAGGGACGGATAAATTAGACTATAGCAAGTTCCCCCCAAAAAAATAATGCAACCACCTACAAGAACAAGAGGGCACAAATTAATTATGGAAAGGTTCAGAATATATATTAGGAAATATTATTTTAGCCAGAGAGTGGGGAATGCTCGGAATGCCATTACCACATGAATGGAGGCAGGGATAATTAGTGTATTCTAGAGTATTTTGGATACGCATAGCATTTATAGCACGGAAAAGTAACTGAAACTGGTTGTATAAAGACTCTGCAGTCTTCTAAGCCAGTGTAAAGAAGTTAAGTTAAGCTAAGTGTGTCTCTCTGTCTCTTTCCCTCTCTGTCTCTCTCTCTGTGAGTGCATATATATCTTTGTCAATGCCTTACTTATTTGTTTGGGTTGTAATCTACATTTGATATTCAAATGTATCGAAGCCTCTATGATTTGTATTTTCACATAGTTCAGAAACATGGACAATTAATTAGCAAAGTCGTCTTGAAGGCGTGACATACAGCCAGGAATAGCAGACATAGTATACTGGAGAATAGGATGAAGACTAAAGGACACCTTTTCAGAATAGGATGGAGGCTAAATGACACCTTATCAGAGCATTGCGATGGATAAAGGACACCTTATCAGAGTAGAGTGAAGCACAAATGATACCTTGTGAGAGTAGAGTGTAGCACAAAGGATATCTTGTGAGAGTAGAGTGTAGCACAAAGGATACCTTGTGAGAGTAGAGTGTAGCACAAAGGATACCTTGTGAGAGTAGAGTGTAGCACAAAGGATCTCTTGTGAGAGTAGAGTGTAGCACAAAGGATACCTTGTGAGAGTAGAGTGTAGCACAAAGGATACCTTGTGAGAGTAGAGTGTAGCACAAAGGATCTCTTGTGAGAGTAGAGTGTAGCACAAAGGATACCTTGTGAGAGTAGAGCGTAGCACAAAGGATCTCTTGTGAGAGTAGAGTGTAGCACAAAGGATACCTTGTGAGAGTAGAGTGTAGCACAAAGGACACCACGGTAGAAGAGGCAGCCAATGAAACATGAGCTCACGAGCAGAGCTTCAGAAGAAGGGCCAATCAGAAATCCTGGGCAACCATTTACTCTGGGAGGATCTCAAACGATCACATTGTAGAGGTTGGTGTTGACATTGATAAGAAATTGATATTTGTATTCAGGGGTAGGGAAGCGGTATGTGCCTAGAGATGCTATCCATCGAGCAGTGCCATCATCGCTCACAGAGCGCGGGACAGGCAGCGGGGAAGAGCAATGTAGAGAAATAAGGAAACACTGCCACGACCTCTCGTTGGGCACAGCCAAGAGATCATCCGATAGCGAGGACTCGGATCATGTGATCAATGTCATGGCATATCGACGTCAATTGGTTGAGGTTTGTCACACGTTCCGACAATTTACCAAGTTTATCAGATGCAGATGGCTGTGTAGATTGATGGCGAGTCAGATACCTGGCGGCACTAGGGCACAAGGGGCGGGGTTCGTCAATGGAGGTCAGAGTGGAGCTAGCTGTTCAGGGGATTGCCCTTCGGCACAGGAGTGGAACCTGATACCGTCAACATGGTGTCTACTTCACAGGGACCTCATAATGTACCGGATTTACAGGTTTCAAACACCTCTCCCTCACGCCCCGCGAGTCTCGCATAGAAAACTACAGCGTTTGGGTCAATTTTAAGGGCTATTAAGGGAATTTATATGGCTTAGAAATAAAAGCTGCTTACCTTTACATCCACCAAACACTGTGCATGCTATATTTTATTGTACATACTATTGAATAAAACCTAAACCTTGAACTCACCAAGGATTTTAACCCATTTCGTCATAGTCAAAATACCAGTGTACAAATCTCTTGACCATTTATTTCCGCCCATATCATTGTGAAATACAGGTACATTTTTGTCTCCATTTCATGTTTCCCATAAGGTAAAAACGTTGATCTTTCTGCCGATGTCCGCATTTACATAAGGTAATAACTTTGATCTTTCTGCCGATATCCGCAGATACATAAGGTAATAACTTTAATCTTTCTGCCGATGTCCGCAGATTAATTCTTGTTAATTATGCTGCTCCATTTCACTTCAACTTGAGTGTTGCTGGCCATCTTGCACGAGTCCCAAAACATAGCCAATTGCACGAGGAATCACCCACAAGTCCACGAGACAGATCTACAGTTTGGTATGCTTTGGCAATGTTCGAAGTCAAAACGTATGGGATAATGAAACAACAGATGGCGAACGGAGACACGGAGAAGAGGCCTAAGGCCAATATTAGAATAGATGTAGAGGCCGATATGAGAAAAGACAGACACAAATATGAGAAGAGAGAAGCCGATATGAGAAGAGAGAGGCAAATATGAGGAGAGAGAGGCCAATATGAGGAGAGAGAGGCCAATATGAAAAGAGAGAGGCCGATATAAGGAAAGAGAGACCGATACGAGGAGAGAGGCTGATATGAGAAGAGAGGCTGATATGAGGAGAGAGGTTGATATGAGAAGAGAGAGGCCGATATGAGGAGAGAGGCTGATATGAGGAGAGAGGCCGATATGAGAAGAGAGAGGCCGATATGAGGAGAACAAAGACAACCTGGTAATTCATTGGGAAAACTTCATACTGTGCTGAACTGCTTGACAAAGGTTGATTGATGACATATGCGCTTGCAGGAGGTGAGGGTGAAGATGGACACACATTCGAAGTGTTCCAAAAGCTTACATCTCGTGTCTTTATACACATGTGAATAACCTGAAATATAATACCCGCCAAAACATTATTTATACGGGTAGCTTCATAAAGTTCCAGGGATAGTCGACTCGCGTTGGAATGAAAGATGATTTTATGGAGTCTGTATATTTAAACGTTGGTTGTGACCTTGACGAAAGGATATGGCAGACGCGACCTTGGGATATACTTCTGTTAAGTTACATAATACTGTTTGTGTGTTGTACTCGTTGCATCGTCGGAGTTGAAAATTTCCTGGATTGAGCAACGTACAAATGTCAAATTCTGTGTTTTGCCTGAGAAGTCACCCTCAGAGACACAAGCATTGCTTAATAAAGCATATGGTGATACTTCAATGAAGAAATCGCAAGTATTTGAGTGGTACAAGCGTTTCCGCGAAGGTCGTGTTAGTGTCGATGATGATGCACGTAGTGAACGACCGTCAACCTCGATCAAGAATGAAAACGTTGAGCGTGTTCGAAACGTGTGGGCTAACAGAAGACTTAGTGTAGAGAAAATAGCCTCAGAAGTTGGAATATCAGTTGGAAGTTACCACGGTATTCTCCCCAATGACCTGCACATGCACTGTGTATGTCAACACATAGTTCACAAGGATGCTGAAGACGTTAACATCAATGCAACAAGACAACTGAGAGAGGTGTCATAGAATGTGTTCCACAAATGTTTCCAGAAGCTGTATGCATGTTGGCAAAAGTGTGAAGTTGCCGAAGGGAACTACTTTGAAGGAAATGTAGTGCTCTATTGTAGCTTATTTCTATACAATCCACTAAATCCGGAGAAGTTTTGAAACTGTCTTGTAGTGGATGTCGATAAACGAAAAAAAAAAGCATGGAGACTGTACCAGCTGAGATTTTTGTTTCACGTAAATAACCAAATGATGGCTGTATATCTCGTCCTACAACCGATTGTAAATATTTGCAAGCTAAAAATAATTTTGAATTTTAACAGTAAAAGAACGAGCGAGCAGCAAAACAAAAAAAGCAAAACAGCAACAGATAATTTTAAACACGCATAAACATCAATATATAGGCTCTGAAGGTGTTGGGTTCGATCCCCAACACAGCATCAGCAGTTAACCCAGGGAAACAAACCATTAGAAAATGCAGGAGAAAGCAGCCCCTTACATAAAATGATTGCTGAAGTCGGATGCACTGGGCGACAGGCGCAAGATAAAAACAACAGTGCAACGCATACTATCTTGAGGATTAGAGAAACAAGGAGAACGCAAGAACAAAACAAACAAATATATATATATATATAGAGAGAGAGAGATTTGAGAAACTAAGCACTAACACATATACATCCAAGCACTAACACACATACATCCAAGCACTAACACATATACATCCAAGCACTAACAAACATACATACATCAAAGCACTTACACATATACATCCAAGCACTTACACATATACATCCAAGCACTAACACATATACATCCAAGCACTAACAAATATACATACATTCAAGCACTTACACATATACATCCAAGCACTTACACATATACATCCAAGCACTAACACATATACATCAAAGCACTAACAAACATACATACATCCAAGCACTAAGACATATACATCCAAGCACAAACAAACATACATACATCCAAGCACTAAGACATATACATCCAAGCACAAACAAACATACATACATCCAAGCACTAAGACATATACATCCAAGCACAAACAGACATACATACATCCAAGCACTAAGACATATACATCCAAGCACAAACAAACATACATACATCCAAGCACTAAGACATATACATCCTAGCACTAACACACATACATCCTAGCACTAACACATATACTTAGATAAAACCTGTATAAACCCAAACACATTTACAAATACAATAAATTACAAATACATATACACTTGCAACAAATCACAAACACATACATACACACATATAACCACACACAGTCGCATATACACACACACTTTTTCTTTCTTCTGCGTTCGGTTTTTCTGATCAGGCTAAATCTCCAGTCCTATCGCCAGGATGAAGTCCACATTCTTATCGTCCGGATGAAGTCCACAGTCCTATCACCAGGATAAAGTCCACAGTCCTATCGCCAGGATGAAGTCCACATTCCTATCGTCAGGATGGTCCACAGTCCTATCGTCAGGATGAAGTCCAGCCCTATCACCAGGATGAAGTCAACAGCCCTATCACCAGGATGAAGTCCACAGTCATATCGTCAGGATGAAGTCCACAGCCCTATCGCCAGGATGAAGTCCACAGTCATATCGTCAGGATGAAGTCCACAGTCCTATCGTCAGGATGAAGTCCACAGTCCTATCACCAGGATGAAGTCCACAGTCATATCGTCAGGATGAAGTCCACAGTCATATCGTCAGGATGAAGTCCACAGTCCTTCCCAGGTCTGAGCGGTGGCCCCATAGTTTTTGCCTCAGTTCTGCTCCATCTGGCCAGGTCTGGCATCTTAGTTCTTCCTGGGCTGGTCATTCTTGAAGTATGTGGTCAGGGGTCTGGACTCCTGTCCCACATGGACATTGGTGAAGTACGTGTTCAGGGGTCTGGACTCCTGTCCCACATGGACATACTTGAAGTACATGTTCAGGGGTCTGGACTCCTGTCCCACGTGGACATACTTGAAGTACGTGTTCAGGGGTCTGGACTCCTGTCCCACATGGTCATACTTGAAGTACGTGTTTAGGGGTCTGGACTCCTGTCCCACATGGACATTCATTTGTTTGGGAGATTTTGAGCCGATGTAGATGGCCCAGTAGTCTGCTGTGGCCCGTTCTCATGCGGAAGATTGCAGTTTGCTGGTGTCTTTGTAGCTGGTGGATTGGGTCTGGACTGTTACTCTTTACCATTTCATTTTATACTGGCTGCGAATGATGATTTTTACCTCCTTATATGGCACTTTATGGGTGCATTGTTCCATTTTTCCACCTGCTTTGTATAGTGCATCAGCTCTCTCGTTTCCTGTAATTCCACAACGAGAGGTGAGCCTCTGTAATGTGATCTTTGAGATCTTTTGTATTACATTTAGCTCTGCTCTGATTTGATGTGTTATGTCCTCATTTGTTGTGTTCTCTACCGATTCGAGTAGTGCGCTTTACACTCTGTGAAGATCACTATACTTGCGTGTGTGTGCGTTTTCAATTTGGTGACAATTTTCAGTGCTTGGAGAAGTGCCATTGATTCTGTCCTCAGCCTAGAGGAGGTTTTCCCTGTTTGAAAGAAAGTATGAGTTATCGTTCCCTTATTGTGTCTTATGAAACCACAATTATTGTCGGCCTTCTACAGATCTATTTATGTACACATGTGTCCATTCTTTGAGGCTGTATTTGCCTGCAAGCATCTCTTGAGCCTTGGCTCTTGGAGGTGGGGGGTGGGGGGGGGGGGGGGGGGGGGGTGGGGGGGGGTGGGGAGGGGGCTGATGATCTTTCCTTTCTATTCCAGGCACCATTGTGTTTATTTAAACTTTATCTAGATTTTGGTTTGGCTCCTCATGGCTCGCCAGCAGATCCATGCCTGTGATTTTGCCTGGGAGGAGGTCTTGGTGACAGCTAAGTATTGGTTGTGGTGACGAACACATACTACCAATCAGAAACACGTATTTAAAAGATAACCCCCCCCCCCCCCCCCCCCCGCTTTTCTTTCTTATCCAGCCACACACACTTATACTCCCCCCCCACACACACACGCGCACGCAGCGCAGTTAGTGTTCACACATTACTCTTCTTTGACTGTCGATCTTTGACAAATACTAATGGACACGCTCGCTCTCTCTCTCTCTATCTCTCGCTCTCTCTCTATCTTTCGCTCTATCTGTCTCTCTCTCTTACACAGACACACACCTCTGACACATCCAGAGCTATGAATATGCTGCTAGCATGTCAACAATTGATCATAATTCAATCGATGAAATGTTACAAGGACAATAATATTAACAAATCACTAACAATTAGCTCAAGTAACGAAGGCAGAATGTACCTGGTCCACACTAGGGACGGAAGGCTGGAAATATCGTTTGAAAATGTCAAAGATCGATGAAAATTGGTGGAAAATTATAAATTCATTTCAAGTCCGCTGGGAAAACGAGAGATAAGCTTAGCTGATGTGTTGAATTCTGTCAGGGTCCGTGGTTGTATAATAAACTGGCCATCTTAACCACCTGGCAAAAACCAGGACGACAACAAATAAACCATATTTACACCAGACGGTTATCCATCATCTGGCTCGACTTTCAAATTCAAATCGATGTGATCCCCGTAGTAGGGAGCGCCACGCAGATGAAGCCAAGTATAACCGCCTGGAGGACTGCGGTCCACCTTCATCAGCATGCTCGGAGAGCTTTTACAACCAGACACTAAGCATCCTCCTCAGGCCGCACATAAGAGTAAATTCATTGTCGGCTTACACAACAACAATAATCAGTCCAAAATGGAGTTTCTCAACACATCAGAAATATTATTCGATACCGGACAGACCAATCGATAAATGGTTTGATATTATTGAATATGTGTGCAGAAAGAATAAGAATCGATACCGAGTTGAGCAAAATGATGCGCATTTGTTTTGGTAGTTAATGTTCCATTAATCGATTACTCATTAGAATGAGTAAAAAAATATGAATACTCGACTGGTTCAAGTCTGCTCGATACGTTTCTCAGATGATGTCCTCTGTGTGACTAATGACAGATCGTATAGCTAGTCACGTGGTGCCAAGTTTTTGGAAAAATAGTCATTGTAATTTGTTTTAATAAAGTCTTAGTTTCTTAAATAGACATCTGTCTTTGCGGGTATCTGCTGATATGTTGTCGGATATGGTGTGTGAATGTTTTATTGAGTTCCTTCCACACTAATTCCACATTTCAATTATTACTTCAATGTTGGTATAATCAATGCTTCTGTTTGATTAAATTGTAGATTTCGTCAGTTTTTTTGTCATTAGCTCTGTCATTATCTCTGTTTGTCATTTGCTCTGTTTGTGTCATTAGTTGTTTGTTATTAGCCCTGTTTGTTATTAGCTGTTTGTTATTAGCCCTGTTTGTCATTAGCTCTGTCATTATCTCTGTTTGTCATTTGTTCTGTTTGTCATTACCTCTGTTTGTCATTAGCTCTGTTTGTCATTTGCTCTGTTTGTGTCATTAGTTGTTTGTTATTAGCCCTGTTTGTTATTAGCTGTTTGTTATTAGCCCTGTTTGTCATTAGCTCTGTCATTATCTCTGTTTGTCATTTGCTCTGTTTGTGTCATTAGTTGTTTGTTATTAGCCCTGTTTGTTATTAGCTGTTTGTTATTAGCCCTGTTTGTCATTAGCTCTGTCATTATCTCTGTTTGTCATTTGTTCTGTTTGTCATTACCTCTGTTTGTCATTAGCTCTGTTTGTCATTTGCTCTGTTTGTGTCATTAGTTGTTTGTTATTAGCCCTGTTTGTTATTAGCTGTTTGTTATTAGCCCTGTTTGTCATTAGCTCTGTCATTATCTCTGTTTGTCATTTGTTCTGTTTGTCATTACCTCTGTTTGTCATTAGCTCTGTTTGTCATTAGCTCTGTTTGTGTCATTAGTTGTTTGTTATTAGCCCTGTTTGTTATTAGCTGTTTGTCATTCGCTCTGTTTGTTATTAGCTGTTTGTCATTAGCTCTGTTTGTCATTAGCTCTGTTTGTTATTAGCTGTTTGTTATTAGCTGTTTGTCATTAGCTCTGTTTGTTATTAGCTGTTTGTCATTAGCTCTGTTTGTTATTAGTTCTGTTTGTACTGACTGTTTGTTATTAGCTCTGTTTGTTATTAGCCGTTTGTCATTAGCTCTGTTTGTTATTAGCTGTATGTTATTAGCTCTGTTTATCATTAGCTCTGTTTGTCATTAGCTCTGTTTGTTATTAGCTGTTTGTCATTAGCTCTGTTTGTCATTAGCACTGTTTGTTATTAGTTCTGTTTGTATTGACTGTTTGTTATTAGCTCTGTTTGTTATTAGCTGTTTGTCATTAGCTGTTTGTCATTAGCTCTGTTTGCCATTAGCTCTGTTTGTTATTAACTGTTTGTTATTAGCTCTGTTTGTCATTAGCTCTGTTTGTCATTAACTCTGGTTGTCATTAGCTCTGTTTGTCATTAGCTCTGTTTGTCATTAACTCTGGTTGTCATTAGCCCTGTTTGTTATTAGTTCTGTTTGTACTGTTTGTTATTAGCTCTGTTTTTATTAGCTCTGTTTGTACTGACTGTTTGTTATTAGCTCTGCTTGTAAAGACTGTTTGTTATTAGCTCTGTTTGTACTGACTGTTTGTCATTAGCTCTGTCTGTACTGACTGGTAGTTATTAGCTCTGTTTGTTATTAGTTCTGTTTGTCTATACTGTCTCTTTGTCAATAGTTATGTTTGTACTGTCCGTTTGTCATTAGCTCTGTTTGTTATTAGCTCTGTTTGTTATTACATATGTTGGTACTAGCTGTTTGTTATTACCTATGTTCGTACTGTCTGTTTGTTATTACATATGTTCGTACTGTCTGTTTGTCATCAGCTCGTGTGATTACATTCATGTAAAGTCTGTACTAATTTCCCAGACATGGCTTGCGTGGATCACTTCCACGGGGATCCCCTCTAAGTCTACCTCCTATCTAAGGTTTGAACATGGTTCTCGGACAAATGTCAAGCTGGCTTCCATTAACCTCTAATTGTTGTAGTTCGTGCACTAGTCAGAGCTGGGTGAGCTTATAGACTTAGTCGTTGATCTCTATGTCGATGAATTAATTCTTGTCCAGATCAGTATGACTTTCAATGAAATGGCTTCTCACTGACCTGAATACTAGTCGAACACAGATACTTGTAAAGCGAACGAAGGATTGTTACTACGGTTTTCTCAGTCCTGGTGTGTCTTTCTTTAGTCTGTCTGTCAATTCATTGTTTGCTACTGGACTTCCCTACTGGACTGTCTCTCTCAACTGACTGCCTCTCTATTGACTGTCTCTCTCCCTGAATTAGTTTTCACTCGACTGTCTCTCTTCAGATGTGTAACAGGGTTACAAGGTTCCAACGACGCAACGTCAGGGAAGCCCTGAAATTACCGTAAAAATACACGTAACTTGAGAACCCTGCCCGTGAGATTGAGTTCATTAAACGGGGCATTGTCCTTAATTCTCAAACAATACAGTTTAAGACTGCCCAGACGAAAGATTTACCTTCCCACGATTTCTACTGGGAATTCCACGACTTTCTAGGTCACATAGTCAGTTAAAAAACAAACTATCCGTTCTCTGACGATACGGGAATGAACTCAAGACAAACACAAGTCATTGACCAAAGCGGGCAGCTTAGAAAATGATCGAGGGTATGAGGGTTCTGGGAGATCAGAAAAAGCAGAGAAGAGAAGACTACCGTGCAGTTAATATGTAGGAGATAGACGAGAACATGTAACTAACATAGACTGCAGAACATAGCCAATGAGTGACTAGAATAGAGAGATAGAATTAGAAGCCACCGAAGCATACCAACACTGAAAGGCAACACGAGATCACGCACGTGTAATAATCTGTCTGTGTGTGATGTTCTGTTTGAGTCGTCGCTAGCACCTGTCTCTTGTGACACGACTTCCAAGTTCCAGAGTGGCATTCTGCATTCTCGTCAGAGGGAGACGTGTTGCGTCAACACGAAGCTGTTGTCCTGGACAACACGTCGTGACACATGTGTTACCTTTGGCCTAACAACCACAATAACAGGTCCACTGTCTTCTGTCATAGGCACGAGCACAGCTGCAGTCGCCGAGTTCCTGACAACAAATGACGAAGAAGAATAACCAGCAGATCTGATCACTGTAGACATCTTCCTTACGTTGAGAAGACATCTACATTGTATAAGCTGAAATGTGGGACATAATGCCACCAGACGAGCGAGGACAGAGAGACTAGGACCGAGAACAAGTAGCTAGACAGCATTATATCAACGCACAGAGATATAGACGGTGACTAAAACAATTGCTAGATCTGACCACGTGATAAGGACTCGGGGTAATTTTAGTACAAGAGAAAGACCTGTGCTAATTGCACGCGACTCTTGAAAGTCATTATAGTTAGAGAAGTGTTAATAACAAAACTCTTGAAAGTCATTAAAGTTAGTTAGAGAAGTGTTGATCACAAAACTCTTGAAAGTCGTTATAGTTAGAGAAGTGTTGATAACAAAACTCTTGAAAGTCGTTATAGTTAGTTAGAGAAGTGTTGATAACAAAACTCTTGAAAGTCGTTATAGTTAGTTAGAGAAGTGTTGATCACAAAACTCTTGAAAGTCGTTATAGTTAGAGAAGTGTTGATAACAAAACTCTTGAAAGTCGTTATAGTTAGTTAGAGAAGTGTTGATAACAAAACTCTTGAAAGTCGTTATAGTTAGAGAAGTGTTGATAACAAAACTCTTGAAAGTCGTTATAGTTAGTTAGAGAAGTGTTGATAACAAAACTCTTGAAAGTCGTTTTAGTTAGTTAGAGAAGTGTTGATAACAAAACTCTTAACGATTCTCACGCTCAGGTTCACTTATTATAATGTGTACAATGTTCAACAAAATAAATATTCTTTGTTTTGCTGTTGTTAAAACAATTGTTAGTCGTTTGTGTGAGTTAAGTGAGTTAAGGAGTGATAGCGGTAAGGAAGAAAGTTAGTAATTAGTGGTGATAGGATATATGTGGGGGATTAACCCTTCTATATATAAATAAATAGTACCGTGACTTAGGATACCAATATAAAAAGTGGAGACCTGCCACAAATTTCTTATATCTCAACTTCTTTTAACTCTAAACACAACTATCTCTCCCACCTCGCTGTCTCTCCTCTTCGCTGTCCCTATAACTTCTTCTTCTTCATCGCTTCTTCCATCATTCGTATCTGATGTGTCGGGCTTAAAGATTGGCGCTCGCTCTCACTCTAAAACTGTATTAGGGTAAAACAAACCCTCACTCATATTTGAATGGTTCTCAAACTACTGGTTGCTGTGATAGGGTGACCCGTGAGTGGATCTGTCTTACACACAAGAATATCACAGCGATTCAAAGAACATCATTTGAGCTCCACGTGCGGCAAGAGGTCACGTGTTTCAGAATGCCACTCTACACCATGAACAGACTCCTCGATATATGTGAGTCGCAAGGGGTAGATCGTTATTGTGGTTATCTCTCATTGGAGAGAGACCAGGTTCGATTCTTTGTCTTAACACGTCACAGTCTACTCAGCCGTAGTTGACTTACGTTATGGGAAGGCACTATATCAAGGCAAGCAACTGGTCACCATCATTTCAGACAAACACATAGCAGGGGCATGTTACAGTGAAGCATCCAACACTTATTTACTTGACGACAATGTCAACTACGGGCCTGCCTTTGTTACATGTAAAAATAAAATATATTCAGACTATGAGACAGCTAAAGAAATCCAAAACCAAACAAGAGGACACACAGAAATAGCAGGATCAGACATTGCGGTAGTACAGGAAACCCTCAAAGTATATCATGTATACTGCCCACCCGGAAGACCCATGGAATTAGAAACAGTCGAGGTACCAGAGAGTCAATGTATTATAGTTGGTGACTTGAACATTCAGAGATATAGGGGTACAACGAGACATATACAAGAGGAGAGGAAGATGAGGACTGAGAGATAGATAACAACTTGAGGACTGGGAGATAGATAACAACTTGAGGACTGGGAGATAGATAACAACTTGAGGACTGGGAGAGAGATAACAACTTGAGGACTGGGAGAGAGATAACAACTTGAGGACTGAGAGATAGATACCAACTTGAGAACTGGGAGATAGATAATAACTTGAGGACTGAGAGATAGATACCAACTTGAGGACTGGGAGAGAGATAACAACTTGAGGACTGAGAGATAGATACCAACTTGAGAACTGGGAGATAGATAAGAACTTGAGGACTGGGAGATCCATACTTATTTGCAACTAATCAACCAGGTAGAAGATCGACAAACCTTTTATTCAAGGCGGTGGAATTCAACATCCTAGACATCAATCAACATCCACTCCAGACCGAGCCTTCACAACAGAAGATCCAACATACAAAATAGACAGACGAGTCCAAGAACAGCTGGGGGAAAGTGACCACAGACCGATGAAATTGGCTGTTAATCTCAATTATACCCCTCCACAGCAGATGCCTAAGCTACGATAAAACTACAAAAAGGCAAACTGGGGGCAATTTATATAATTTTTTATCACATGCAAATGGACCATTCATGTGTTGTTCTAAGTTTGGGAAGTATGTGACAGTTCTAGCTGGAACATGAGCGTTAAGGGTAAAGGAGATTGTGGCTGGCGACTCTAAGAAACATAGGTTGTCTGAATGCGTTAGACGAAAGCCAGGGTCAATCACCGTTTCGACAGGAGGTCGGCAAGGAAACCAGGAGCTAGAAACACGCTAGATGGAAGACTTTGTCTTGTACAGGGGTGGGTGTTCGGAGCTGACCACTCAGATTTGTTCAGATTTTACGGGGATGGGGGTTGTTGGCAGTCCGATACTTCGACGACAGGCTACCATATTTAGAATGACAGTGACTCGTGGATAGACAACCGATAGCATTTTAGATACGGGTAGTTCCAAATTGGAATGATGCCTAAATTAGACAACCCCAAAAAGACCATTGGCCAGCCATGTTGTTGCTTGAGACTATAAAATACTCTGCAAGGATAAACTCAGTAGGCTGGCAGGAACAACCGAGAGTGAGTCTGGAAGTGAGAGTTTGCAGTGTGGATCTACCATCATACCCTTCAAGTTTGGCCAGTCGCACTCAATAAGTGATTATTATGCTCACCCTGTGAAAAGTACGCGATCTGAATGTGTGTGAACGTACAATTCCCCTGAGTACGAGAACTGATTGGGTGTGAGTGCACAGGTCGACTGAGTAAGTGATCTGATTATATGTGAATGCACAGACCGACTGAGTACGTGATCACACGTGAGTACGAGATACGATTATATGTGATCACATGATCTGATTATATGTAAGTGCACAGATCGACTGAGTACGTGGTTTGATTATACGTGAGTGCACAGATCGACTGAGTACGTGATGTGATCTTGAAGACGAGATTGTGATTATGTGTTTAGTGTGCTGATAGGGGTATACAGCAGCACGAATTCTGGGTATAATAGATTTTGGAGGAAACACCAAAAGCATGTGCTTACAACCTTCTAAGCAGTTAAATATATATATATTGTTTATTTAGTTTAGTTCTTTACTTTTTGTTGATATTGTGCAACGATTCTTCTTGTAATAAATGATATTGTTTTGTTTTATGGCCAGGATTGTGTTTACTGTGTAGATACATGTTGTAACTCTTAAGATAAGTAACTACTCAACTTAAAAGCCTTTCGCTGTTGAGCTCAGTGTGGACCCAGTGTCGGTCTCAGTGTGGACCCAGTGTCGGTCTCAGTGTGGACCCAGTGTCCGCCTCAGTGTGGATACAGTGTCGGTCTCAGTGTGGACCCAGTGTCGGTCTCAGTTTCAGTGTGGACCCAGTGTCGGTCTCAGTGTCGAGATTAGTTTCAGGCTCAGTGTGGACCAAGTGTTAGGCTCAGTGTGGACCCATTGTCGGGCGCAGCCCAGAATTCATTCACATCACCACGGACGTATCTGATCCACGAGATAACGATACGTTTTGTTTTAGTTTTCTAGATATTTCTGTGGGATATTGTTTTTAGAACTTTCTTTCAAATACACGTATACGCTCTAAACTATTAATGTTGCAGTGTGCAATCCAATGGATTGGAGAGTCTTCTACTTTAGAGGGGTGATAAATTGGACAGCTTGACAATGTTAGAGGTACGATACAGCAGATCGAAGCCATTACAATCAAAGACTAAAACAAAATAACCCCTCAGATACATGACAAATGAAATTAGACTTGACAAATTCAACAAAAGCAAGCTTCTCATTGCTCAGAGAATATTAATAATAAGTATCTAATAATAATAATGAGAAGAAGAAGAAGAAGAAGAAGAAGAAGAAGAAAAAGAAGAAGAAGAAGACTATATATAGATATTCTGGTCAAATTGTTATGGTTGAGTCACCAGAAGACATGGCTCGGATTTGGCATTAACTTGTGGAGAAACTCTTCATCATTCTCTCCTTGAAAATCCTTAGTTCCCATAAGTCTCTATAGCTAGCTGTCCCAGAACTCATTCGTCGTTCGACTGAAATGTAACCATAGCAACCAGGGAGCCGTGATGAAATCAAGACTAAGCAAGCGTTCTCAGCTCGAGCTAACTGCCACATTAGGGACGATCTCTCCGCAGTCTGCGCGACAGCTTCATCATCCTTATCCAATCAGCTACAACTTTGACCGATTAGTCACGATTTTAACACGAGCTTGTTACCGCCTGGACGCGATACGACCTACAGTAACACGGATCGTCGCTTCACTCACCCAGTTCGGTGAATCATCGCGATCCGTCATCAGCTTAGACGCCACCCAACGTGCGACTGCAGGCTCAATAGTGTCATTGCAAACCTTCAGGTCAGGATATATAAACTAATAAGAAATGATGAGAGACGCACGACACCCAGGGCACGCGTACTACCATCAAAAAATACATTAAGACAAGCCCCAAGATGAGATGTATTCTGGGACTACGAAAACGGTTATTTGCTAGTCTATACCTTAATTGTGTTTTATATCCTTGTTTGAAAACTTTATTGTCATTTTCTCTGAGTAAGTTGTGTCACTTTTCCTTTGCCTGTTCGCCTACTTTATGACTGATTGACTTATGGTCAATAGAAGCCCGATACAAACTAATGGATCCAGGTTCCTTATATGCTGGATGGGGGTCAACCAAAATGGACCTCTGTTCTGTCAATTGGAGCGATGGGTTTACTAATTATAACAACAATAATACAAATAATAATAATAATTACAATAATAATAATACCAAATATAACGGTGAAAAGAATTTTGTCAATAATAACAGTAGTAATAACAATAATATTAACAATAATTTCCACAATAATAACAAAGATAATAATAAAAATAATAAAAGTGAAAATCTTAAGAATAATAACAATAATTTTAACAATAATAACAATAACATTTCAGTTTGCCTATCAACGATATGTCTGTCTGTCTATTCGTTAATTTGTGAATGTGTCTGTCTGCTTGAATAACCCTCTCCATTGCACATTATCTGTCAACCTAACCACTGTCTTCATGGCACATTATATGTCAACCTAACCACTGTCTCTATTGCACATTATCTGTCAACCTAACCACAGTGTCTATGGCACATTATCTGTCAACCTACCACTGTCTCCATGGCACATTATATGTCAACCTAACCACTGTCTCCATGGCACATTATCTGTCAACCTGACACTGTCTCCATGGCACATTATTTGAATATGCCGCTGCACATGGGCATGGACAAGCAAACTAACTTCACTAGGATGTCGCCCACCAGCTTGCAGAAAGCAATCCGATGAGACATGCATGTTCTGAAAATATTGATGCTCAAACTTCAAACATTGTTTTCTGTTGTTGTGTCCAGACTGCCCTGGTCACCGTCAACCCTGCGACGGACACGAACAGGCTGCCATCTGTTGAACAGGGCAAAAATTATATTTTCCTGGATCGATGTTCTGACGATGATAGTAAAAGAGGTCGGTACGTTTCAAGCCTTTTCACATTCTAGCTATAGGTAAGCACATCGCCAGAAGAGTTGGACGATAAGTGAATGGATGACCGCTCGATAGATGAGAGTAGTCTCACCAGAAGAGTTGGACGATAAGTGAATGGATGACCGCTCGATAGATGAGAGTAGAATCACCAGAAGAGTTGGACGATAATTGAATGGATGACCTATCGATAGATGAGGGTAGAATCACCAGAAGAGTTCAAGACGATAATTGAATGGATGACCGCTCGATAGATGAGAGTAGTATCACCAGAAGAGTTGGACGATAATTGAATGGATGACCGCTCGATAGATGAGAGTAGTATCACCAGAAGAGTTGGACGATAATTGAATGGATGACCGCTCGATAGATGAGAGTAGTATCACCAGAAGAGTTGGACGATAATTGAATGGATGACCGCTCGATAGATGAGAGTAGTATCACCAGAAGAGTTGGACGATAATTGAATGGATGACCGCTCGATAGATAACGCTAGTTTCAATGAGGCAGGAAGATGTTTACTCACCAATGGCTTGACTACTGCATCACTTCTTCAAGTGTTTACTGGAATTCTAACATTTTTTCTTTTTATTCTTAGTTATTATTGCAACTATTATTGCCATTCTTACTATAATTGTTATTTCAGTTATATTCAATAATAGTTTTAGGCAATGAACAGGATTTTATTGTGGCAATATCTGTAAATGTTACAATCGGAGTGTACTACAAAGGGAAACAACTGTTCATTATCAAGACTAACTGACAAATGCTGAACAACAGTTGAGATCTAGCCCAACAACTAGAGTTTAGACCTTCTGAACGCTAACAGACATTAATGTTCAGATCTTGCAGTCAAATTCTACACAGACTAGAGAATCAGTCATTTTGAGGGCTCTTAGATGCCTGGCGCTACTCTAGCGATCTGTCATAAGCCACACCACACAATCGAGAGTCGGGCCTCATGGTTACACTGCAGCTGCAGATTGTAAATATGGTAGAGTGGTCGCAACGTGATTATCGCGCGAAGGTACCGCGCTTGTAGAGTGAACAACAAACGGATAGGTGTCAGTTAATTGGTTACGTAATGTTACATGCTGCTAATGTGACTTCCAGCTTAGTACATTCGCCAAGAAATGCTTCCCATTTACTGTGATACATATTTGTTGGGTAAAGCGGTACATAACTGAGTCGAGCCATTCTCTCATGGAGCTTACATCTTGCTGATCAACACCGACCTGGTCGTCTTATTCAGATTGCCTCAGAAGCATTTGTGTTGAGGGTGTGAGAAACTATTTTTATATCACACAAAAATTGCGATATATATATCGTATAAATTTCAATATGCTGTTCTTATGGTTTAGCGTACGATAGTTTAACCTTTCCAGAAAGTGTGCTCAGACAACTGACTGAGGAACAGACAATGAAGCTTATCTGTCTGTTCTTAAACAACTCTTGTGGTTCACAAATGAAGCAGAAGACCAATGTTCAGCATGAATGGTTATGAGGATGAATCACATGAGCACTGCTACCAAGGTGAATAAAAGCCTCTATCGCTGCAATTGAAACATCCTTCTTCACCTTCTGGCATAACAAACATGGTTAGCCATTTGCCGAGATGATTATGTGTTTTGGGATTCTCAAGTAGTGATGTCAATTACATTTTATGAAGACAGGTGGTATTGTGAAAACGTCCAGATCTGCTGACGACAGGAGTACTGATCTATCGTGAGAAAACCAAGTCATATAATAATAACAGTTGCCCACTTCAAGCGAAGAAGGCCATAACATCAGACGTGCTGCGAGATGTGCTCTCTTATGACCATTCGTGGAACGGCAGACGCTGCCACACTTGGCAAATTCATGCGAGGAGCCGGAGGTGCAGTCGTCATGCGTTCTGCTCATTTGGGCAACACGCTTCCTCTGAGCCTCTACGGTGGATTTCACTCTGTGATCTAAGCAGCTTGGGGATACAAACCAGGGGAAACAGTTTTGTGTAAACGACTTCTAGGCCATAAACAGATTGAGTAGCCTAAGATACAGTTGAATAACTTGGACGGCAACTACCTGAATATCGGTCCTACAACTCTAACTTTGCCCCGAGCGACTTGCACTTGTTGTATCCACTTACAACTCACCTTGCAAATGACGAAGAGGCTGACTGCCAGGTGCGAATGTGGCTGAGACAGCAGACTTAAGACCTTCATGCAGCAAGTTTTGGTGGCTGAGACAGCAGACCAAAGACTTCCATACTGCAGGTTTTGGTGGCTGAGACAGCAAACCAAAGACTTCCATGCTGCAGGTTTTGGTGGCTGAGACAGGAGACCAAAGACTTCCATGCTGCAGGTTTTGGTGGCTGAGACAGCAGACCAAAGACTTCCATGCTGCAGGTTTTGGTGGCTGAGACAGCAGACCCCAGACTTCTATGCTGCAGGTTTTGGTGAGACAGCAGACCCCAGACTTCCATGCTGCAGGTTTTGGTGAGACAGCAGACCAAAGACTTCCATACTGGTTTTGGTGAGACAGCAGACCCCAGACTTCCATGCTGCAGGTTTTGATGAGACAGCAGACCAAAGACTTCCATACTGCTGGTTTTGATGCTATGATAAAGAGATGAGATATGTGTATCAATGTTGGTGGAGATTCTGTTGAAAATGAGGGGAGATGGCAGTGGGCTATGCCCATGGTTTTCAAGCTAGTTTTGTGTTTGTTGTTATAGTAATTTGTGACCTATATACTGACTTGCCCCTAGCAGTATTTCAATATAGACTGGAAATTACTTTAATGAATTGATAATTTTTTTCATTGGTGTACAATATTTCAGAAAGTATTATTCCAAACTATGCCGAAACTTTTGGTTAAATCAGCGAAAACATGGTAAACAATACACCGTAGATTTCTTGTCCGGCAATCATTCTACACTTGCTTTCTGTTGTAATTAGTTCAATGATTCACAGAGTAATCTTAGGTTGAGGAATGTGTTCAGGGGATTAATCCTGCATCTTTCCAATCCCCTAGAAAAATCCCTTTCCCAAGTGATTGTTCTTTGGTACTTCTGCCAGCGAGAAATCCAAACTGTTCTTTAGCTACAATCTGATCAGCTTAGTCGTGTACCCGTCCAGAATGATCTTGAACATGACTTTACCTGGGTGGCTAATCAGATTGGTGATTCTATGAATGCTATATCATTGTTGGTGTCCCTTCCTTGGAATGGTGATAATGGCAGATTGTGTCCACTTGGACGGCCATTTGTCTGAATGTATTACATATCACGGCTTGCAGATCTGTTAGTAGTAAGCCGCCATATTGACTCTATAGGGATGATGTTGATTCCCACGGCTTTCTCATTTCTGTACTTGCCTTTTGTGTTTGACCTGTTGATATGGATTGATCATCGGTCTGTGATATTGGTTTACTGTCATGATCTGATGTCTCTGGACGTTAAATCCCATTTGGATGGCCATCTTTCCATTGTTACACGTTTCCTAGAAACACCGAGTCTATCCATTCATAATGTCTGTTTTTCGATTAAGATGTTTTGAACAATATCTCATAGTATGTTCATTACTTGGCGTGTTCAAAACATAGCGAGTTCACATATTAGCGTGTTCATCTCTTAGCGTGTCCCTCTCTTAGCGTGTTCATCTCTTAGCATGTTCACTTCTTAGCGTGCGTGTTCATCTCTTAGCGTGTTCATCTCTTAGCGTGTTCGATGTTAACATTTGATGTGCCATTTATTGTCCGAGTAATTCTTTAACATCTGTGTAACAGTTGAGGCAAATCCAAATGTTTTTCACATCTGTTATTTTCTTGCATACTCTCCTGTTTATATTCCCGTACATATGAATATGCAAACTTATGTATACATACATACATTTTCGTATATCGGTCACTACCATGTTCAACTGCTAAGGCTATGTCCATGCGTAGCGTGTCGACCTAAATCCTTACAGACTTCCCTGGTGGAGCCGAGTACTCCGCTGTCTTGTGATTGGGACAACGAGGAGTATGTGTTAGACCAATGTTTGTGTCAGGCTTTTTTGTGTCTGACTCCCTGTTTTTTCGTGCTCGCCCCCGAGACCTCTGGATCGTTTTCACCTCAGCCTGACCCTTACTGTGCTGAGAATACGAGGCTGTTACCAGATTTCCATTTTCTTCTAGTGTGACATTTTGGTATTTTTATGGTTTCATTGTTCAGCGACTTTGCAAGGTTCTTTCGTTTTGTATCATTTATAGTTAGGTTGAGGCTCTCCGTTTTTTGTATCCAATTGTTCTCTGTTGTCTCATTCATGGCAGTAACGGTGGTAGCGTTTTGTTTTCATCTTAGTGCGGTAACTGAGCCCTTACCTTTATGTGTTAATTAACCTGTGTAGCAATGAACAAATCTAATCTATTTACACACATCAGAATAAATGCCAGCTATTCAAACACAACGAACTGTTTTGTTTTGGGGTTTTTTTTGTATGTGAGAAGAACCGGTATCTTCTTTATCGGAACAGATCTGGCAAGGTCGGCTAACAATGTGAAACGATCTGACAAGGTCGGCTCACAATCTAACAATGTGAAAAGATCTGGCATGGTCGGCTGACCATGTGAAAGCGGAATCAAAAAGTATGTTGAAGAAAGTTGCAGTGAACGACTAGGGGAGGCAATTAAAGACGATTGAACGTGAGAACACAGAACGGAGGGGCAGGTGTATTCCTGAGCCTACCAAATGGTAGAAAAATAACACGGTCAGTGGCAACTGGAAAATACTCAAGCAATTTCACAGCGAACGCATATGCACTGAGGGCTGCAGTAGAAGCAATGCTGACAGGCAAAAGGAATGAAAGCCATATAGTCCTGCTTACAGATGCCCTGGCCATAGTCACAGCACTAAAAAGCCAGAAAAATACTGAACTTAATGATTTAAGAGCAGTACTCTGTCATTTATGCCAGCAGTCATCACTAAAAAGAGTAGTGGTACAGTGGGTTCCATCCCACTGTAACATCCAAGGCAACGAGGAGGCAGACAGACTGGCAAAATAAGATGCAAGACTATCACAACCATATACTAGTGTGACATACGAAGAGTACAAAAGGCTTATTAGAGCTAGATACATGACCAAATGGGAAACAGAACATACTGGCTACACAAAAAACGATACCAGTTGAACAGAAGAGAGCAGGTCGTGGTCTTCAGACTTCGCACAGGCCACAATAGACTGAGGTACCACCTATTCAATAAATTGAAGATAGGTGGCACTGACGAATGCACGTGCGGTACCGGGAAAATGACCGCTGAACATTTGCTGCAAAACTGCCCGACATACGAGGATCAGAGAAAGCAGATGTGGCCATCACCAGTGGCAACACTAGACAAACTCTATGGCAGTGTCGACAGCCTCAGGATGACCGCTGCTTTTTTCGAAAAATATAGGTTGACGTCTGACAGCGTACGAAGAAGAAGAAGAAGACCGTGAGAACACCGAAGAGGGTCGAAGTTTAATGCCCAAGGTAGTCAACGCTAGCCACGGGAGATAGCCAACGGGTTGCATGAGCGACGGTCAACGGTTAGCAGGGTAGACTGTCAACGGTTAGCACGGTATACGGTCAATGTTTCGTTCGTATAAATGTCAATGTTTAAAACAGAATATTGTCATTGTTTAGCAAGATAGACGGTCAGCCTTTCACACAGAAGATTGTCGGAGTTTAACTCTGTAGACTGTCATCGTTTTGCTCGGTAGATTGCACAGTTTAGCACGGACCATTGTCACAGTTTAGCACCGGACATTGTCACGGATTAGCATAGGAGACTGTCAACGATTAGCACAGGAGACTGTCAACGTTTAGCACAGGAGACTGTCAACGTTTATCACAGGAGACTATCAACGTTTATCAAGGATGATTGCCCGTGTTTAGAACGGCAAGAATGTCGACATTTAGAGCTGATAAACAACATTTATGGCAACAAGTTGTAGAGATTCATGATCACCTGCCCCAATAGGTATGGCATTAGATGATGGTCAGTGCTGCTCGTGGACAACCAACAGAAATGACCAGAAGATGGATGGAAGAAAACCAAGAAGCGAACTGAAGCGACTGAAAAAGTATATTTCGTGAAACATTTATTGACCTTCAAACAAATAACTGATACATTAAGAAGAAGTACAAGTCAATATTATATGTTGTTTTTACAAATCCAACAGCATTCAGGCTCTCGTGTATATATTTATTGATAGGAAAGTAAGATGGCGCGTCTTATGGCTGCGCTCTCGACTCGCTCCGGTGTTTGTGTTGTTTTCTGATGTCTGCTGGTTCCTGTTCGGATTATAATTCACAACTCCTTTATCAGGTGGTATAAACGACTTTACTCTGTGGAATTGATGTGCTTTCAATCGTTTATCCTGCTTCTTATGCTGCATTTCATGCCTGGCTTAAACCAAGAGAAACCATTCCAAGATGGCGTTCAACGTTCCATTTAACTGCACCTAGAATTCACTCCAGGTTATCATTACTCAATGACCTCCCGTCTTGGACTGAAGCCGCCTTTCTCCTGCCTACCTTTACCGGAGGTTAGACGATACCTCTCCCTACAAAGGCCCTACAAAGGTTAGGTCAGTGGACTCAGACATGACCTCTGGTACAAGAGGCCCTACAAAGGTAAGTGGACTCAGACATGACCTCTGGTACAAGAAGCCCTACAAAGGTCAGTGGACTCAGACATGACCTATGGTACAAGCTCTACAAAGGTTAGGTCAGTGGACTCAGACATGGCCTCTGGTACAAGAAGCCCTACAAAGGTCAGTGGACAAAATACAACAGAGGGTCCACACCTAACTATTTTCTTATGATCTACCGTTGTGGGTGGCTGAGGAATACATCATGACAGGATGCAAGAAGCCCTGGACTAGTCAGTGGACTCAGACATGGCCTCTGGTACAAACCCTACAAAGGTTAGATAGGTGGACTCAGACATGACCTCTGGTACAAGAAGCCCTACAAAGTTTAGATCAGTGGACTCAGACATGACCTCTGGTACAAGAAGCCCTACAAAGTTTAGATCAGTGGACTCAGACATGACCTCTGGTACAAGAAGCCCTACAAAGTTTAGATAGGTGGACTCAGACATGACCTCTGGTACAAGAAGCCCTACAAAGTTTAGATCAGTGGACTCAGACATGACCTCTGGTACAAGAAGCCCTACAAAGTTTAGATCAGTGGACTCAGACATGACCTCTGGTACAAGAAGCCCTACAAACTTTAGATCAGTGGACTCAGACATGACCTCTGGTACAAGAAGCCCTACAAAGTTTAGATCAGTGGACTCAGACATGACCTCTGGTACAAGAAGCCCTACAAAGTTTAGATCAGTGGACTCAGACATGACCTCTGGTACAAGAAGCCCTACAAAGTTTAGATCAGTGGACTCAGACATGACCTCTGGTACAAGAAGCCCTACAAAGTTTAGATCAGTGGACTCAGACATGACCTCTGGTACAAGAAGCCCTACAAAGTTTAGATAGGTGGACTCAGACATGACCTCTGGTACAAGAAGCCCTACAAAGTTTAGATCAGTGGACTCAGACATGACCTCTGGTACAAGAAGCCCTACAAAGTTTAGATCAGTGGACTCAGACATGACCTCTGGTACAAGAAGCCCTACAAAGTTTAGATCAGTGGACTCAGACATGACCTCTGGTACAAGAAGCCCTACAAAGTTTAGATCAGTGGACTCAGACATGACCTTTGGTACAAGAAGCCCTACAAAGTTTAGATCAGTGGACTCAGACATGACCTCTGGTACAAGAAGCCCTACAAAGTTTAGATAGGTGGACTCAGACATGACCTCTGGTACAAGAAGCCCTACAAAGTTTAGATCAGTGGACTCAGACATGACCTCTGGTACAAGAAGCCCTACAAAGTTTAGATCAGTGGACTCAGGCATGACCTCTGGTACAAGAAGCCCTACAAAGTTTAGATCAGTAGACTCAGACATGACCTCTGGTACAAGAAGCCCTACAAAGTTTAGATCAGTGGACTCAGAAATGCCTCTTGAAAATCAATGAGAAGAACACATGCACAATGTTTACACTTTCCAATAAGGCAAACCAAATCACACTGAAACTAAACGGACCTAGAACTGCCACCGGAAAACAGCCCCACATAACTAGGTATAATACTGAACAACAGATACAAATAGACAAATCAAATTGAAAAATGTCAACAAAAAGCTAAACACAAAATATTCTAAAGAAAAATTTTGCGAAACTACATGATATGCAGACATCAAATTCTGATAGTGCTGTAGACAGGAAATGTTAGACCAGCTTTAGAATATGGGATGTCAGCCTAAGCAACCAAACCTGACAAAAAAAGTCAAAATTCAAAACTAAGCAGAAAGCTGTATACCAGGAGCTATGAAATCACCACCAAGAAAAGAAATGAGGAAAATAACTAAGCTACAACCCATGACTGACAGAAGAGATTACAGAGTACTTACAGCTGGCAGAAGAGATTACAGAGTACTACGACTGACAGAAGAGATTACAGAGTACAACAACTGGCAGAAGAGATTACAGAGTACTTACAGCTGCAGAAAAATTCAAATGGTTTCCAAATCATTAAATGAATAAAAGACTGCAAGGATATGGCTGAAGAGCTAACGAGAAACGGCTTTGCTCTTAAAGCAAAAACACTAGCCTCTCTACGCCAGACCTTGCAAGATAAAGGCAGATCCACTAAAGACAAGACTCTCTACGCCAGACCTTGCAAGATAAACCCAGAGCCACTAAAGACAAGACTCTCTACGCCAGACCTTGCAAGATAAACCCAGATCCACTAAAGATAAGCCTCTCTACGCCAGACCTTGCAAGATAAACCCAGATCCACTAAAGACAAGACTCTCTACGCCAGACCTTGCAAGATAAAGACAGAGCCACTAAAGACAAGCAGCATATTTCCCTAATCTACGATAACACGATTCTCAGAGATGATAGACAATATTCTAGAAGTGATTAAAAAAGGCCCACAAACAGAACTGGAGAGGAAACATAGTTTTAGAATATATTCAAGAAACATGTTCAGTCATAAAATGGACCAGCATATACACACATGGATCAGCAATGCGATCTATCAAAAATGGAGGAGGCGACGTTTACACAAAATTAAATAATGGACAAACAATGCATATCTCATTGTCTTCTAGAAAATTCTTAAACATCTTGAGAGCTGAGGCTGAGGCACTAAAAATAGCTGCAATAGCCATCGTGGAAAAGAAGAACCATGCCAGAGACAAGATAGCTTTCCTTACAGATTCCTCCATATCAATTAAAATGACCAACAGAAACCATCAAATAATGAACTGGATAGCCTGTATGAGACACTCATAAATGCCAGCTACAATTATACAAAGTGAACATTCTGATAATTCCTGCACACTGTAAGATATACGGGAATGGGGAAGCAGATAGGCTGGCAGTAGAGGCGGCAAACCCCAATCTGAAGACAGATACACGTGAAACAATAAAGACAGAGATACACATGAAGCAATAAGGACAGAGATACACATGGAGCAATAAAGACAGAGATATACATGAAGCAATAAAGACAGAGATATACATGAAGCAATAAAGACAGAGATACACATGAAGCAATAAAGACAGAGATACACATGAAGCAATAAAGACAGAGATACACATGGAGCAATAAAGACAGAGATTTACATGAAGCAATAAAGACAGAGATACACATGAAGCAATAAAGACAACGACACAAATGAACTTCAAAGACAAGTGGCACAGAGGACACACAGGATATGACAAAAGACAAGTATGTAGGCTTTGCTAAGAAAAGATCAAGTGACAAGATTCAGGCTGCGTCACTGCCGACTAAACAATCACCTGTTCAAGAAATTAAGAGTTTCACATACAGAGACATGTGTCCTAGTGGAGAGAACAAACAAACAAGGGAACATGTTCTACAAGTCTGTCGGCTCCACGAGAGGAGCAGAGTGACTACATGTCCTCCCAAACACAACTGCAAGACTAACTGTATGGCGACGAAAGAAGTCTGACAAGTCCAACCAGATTTATGAGGGAGATAGTTCCGATTATGTGAGACCGAACGACAACGACGAGGTAGAAGTAGAAGAAGTTGTTGTTGTTGCTGAATGCCCATAATGAGCAGGTTTACTCTTTTGTGCGTCCTGAAAATGATGTTAAGTGACGGGTTTCTCGTAGCTTTCCTCACATCCCGAGCGTGCTGAAGAAGGTGGACCAGGGTCGTTCATGCGGTTGTGCTATGCTTGGATTCATCTAGGTGTCACTCACTGCTACGGGGATCACGTCGAACCTCACCTTGTTAGCCAGACTGTTGTCCTCGACAACAGCCCGTTTCCAGGACGACCAACGAGGAGGTCAGGTAAGGGTCTTGACCATTATATTTCTCCTGGCTCTGGCATACATTGTCTGATCATTGTGTTTTGCCTGACCAGACGTTAGCCTCATCGTCCCTTCTGTACTGTCCTTGGGATTCTTGACATTCTTCTGCAAAATCAAATAGTATGGTTTCAGTGACTAACTTCTCTGTTTGGTCGTTGTCAATAGTTCAGTTGCCATCTGCGCGATAGCCTCTACATAACTCCTCACAACTCTCCCTCTCACGTCCCTGAACAGATCTGTGGCATAGAATAAGTTTCATTTTCAGAAAGCCGCTTCGGCTTGGGCTGCCTTCTTGGCTATTTCAGAGTTGTATCTCCGATCTGATGTTTTTAGAGTGTTCAGGTAATCAAAAGTAATGACTTCTTTTATCGCATTTACGTCGATGCAGCCTTTGTTAGAACTCTGAGACAATCTTCTCATTTCTAGGACTTTCTTTGATCTGATGAGTTTGTCTTGACTTTGAAGCACCACTACATCAACCATTTCTTGTAGCTCTGATTCATTTCTTCTTGTTGAGACAGTAGCACACTCTTTATGTAAGTTCACCGAATGATAACCCTAGAATTGTGTTTGTGGATAATAATATTTTATTGACTGTATAAAAGCTTTCTCGTCTCTACATTTATGTAGAGAGAGACGATATCTGGGAACAATACACACCTTTGTCTCCAGTTCCATGTACACACAGTATATATATCTGACCTTTGTACACATCTTGGTCTCCAGTTCCACGTACACACAGTACATATCTGACCTTTGTACACATCTTGGTCTCCAGTTCCCCGTACACACAGTATATATCTGACCTTTGTACACATCTTGGACGCCAGTTCCACGTACACACAGTACATATCTAACCTTTGTACACATCTTGGTCTACAGTTCCTCGTACACACAGTACACATCTGACCTTTGTACCACCTCTTTGTCTCCAGTTCCACGTACACACAGCACAGATCTGACCTTTGTACACATCTGTCTCCAGTTACATGTACACACAGTACAGATCTGCCCTTTTCAAACATCTTTGTCTCCAGTTACATGTACACACATTACCGACCTGGCCTTTGTACACATCTTTGTCTCTAGTTCCATGTACACACAGTACAGATCTGACCTTTGTACACATATTTGTCTCCAGTTCCATGTACACACAGTACAGATCTGATCTTTGTACACATATTTGTCTCCAGCTTCTTGTACACACCCTTGTCTAAAGCTCCATGTACAAACAGTAAAGATCTGACCTGTGTACATATCTGTGTCTCCAGCTCCATGTACACATCCTTGTTTCCAGCTCCATGTACACATCCTTGCCCCCAGCCCCATGTACACATCTTTGTCTCCAGCTCCATATACACATCTTTGCCTCAGTACCATGTACACATCTTTGTCTCCAGCCCCATGTACACATCATTGCACAAGGCTCTGTCTATACATATTTGTCTCCAGCTCCATATACACATCTTTGCCTCAGTAACATGTACACATCTTTGTCTCCAGCACCATGTACACATCTTTGCCTCCAACTCCATGTACACAAGTACAGATCAAGTGATGTACACTTCATTGCCTAACCCACTGTTTGATGTACTTGAAAGTTCCATCAGTTTCCCAATTCAAATAATCTCTATTTGTTACCATCACACGCATTGTACACACGCGATGTTTCAAGTTCCATCAGTTTCCCAATTCAAATAATCTCTATTTGTTACCATCACACGCATTGTACACACGCGATGTTTCAAGTTCCATCAGTTTCCCAATTCAAATAATCTCTATTTGTTACCATCACACGCATTGTACACACGCGATGTTTCAAGTTCCATCAGTTTCCCAATTCAAATAATCTCTATTTGTTACCATCACACGCATTGTACACACGCGATGTTTCAAGTTCCATCAGTTTCCCAATTCAAATAATCTCTATTTGTTACCATCACACGCATTGTACACACGCGATGTTTCAAGTTCCATCAGTTTCCCAATTCAAATAATCTCTATTTGTTACCATCACACGCATTGTACACACGCGATGTTTAAAGTTCCATCAGTTTCCCAATTCAAATAATCTCTATTTGTTACCATCACACGCCTTGTACACACACGATGTTTAAAGTTCCATCAGTTTCCCAATTCAAATAATCTCTATTTTTTACCATCACACGCCATGTACACACGCGATGTTTAAAGTTCCATCAGTTTCCTAATTCAAATAATCTCTATTTGTTACCATCACACGCCGTGTACACACGCGATGTTTAAAGACGGACGTGAGTTAATGTCGCGATATGCACATGTCCTGGTCTCGGCAGATATTTCGTTAACTCACGTCCTTCTTTAAACATCTTTGTGCTGTTCTTCACTGTTGTCGTCGACACACTTTTTGTCACCATACACTGTCTGCATTCTGCGATGAATTTCAACTTGTCGGCATCCTTCAGCTGTTAGAGTTAGAAACCGAATCACCGCTTGTAGATGAACTCTGGAGGGATTCCTTATCACATGTTTTCAAAGGTCTGCTAAGGAAACTATGAGTCGAAGGATAATGAAATTTTGCAAACTTGACGGTTGTTATGTGTTGTAGCAGATTGTCTCGCTTAGATTCAACAATTACCACTGAATTACTTCCCCTCTGGTCTTGCACTGTTAAATATTCAACACGAATAATCTCTTATAAATGTGATAAAACAAGGAATGATATTATTACCAGCAAAACAGTATCTTTACATTACAAATACTTGATCTTAACTTTACTCTCATGCTGTCTTAAATGATACGCAATTGCACAGCTGGTATCTTTAGATAAACTGAAAGCCAGGTGCTATCTCGAGTCCGTCTAATATAATTCTCCCCCTATCCACACAATCTTATCGCTATCTATGTTCATGTTCTGTGGTCTCTGGCAGCGTCTGTGACTTCTGTCATATCGAATCCAGAAATTTAGTGGTACTCCACTCTGGTCCCGCTGTAGAATAAAAGGCTAATCGATCTGCTTCCAGATCCCAGGAAACGAACCATTTCGTGTTACGCCAAAACTCGACTAGAACAATCGACCTTTAGTCACTCATGGCCTAAAGGTGTTTAGACACTTCTTGACTCTTGAATGACCTTTCGCCACTCCAAAGCGTAAAGGTACTTGGCCACCTTCTGATTCTTGAATTGACCTTTAGACATACTAAAGTTTTTATTGATCACGAGTATCTTACCAAGCGCATCTATGAACCTTGTAACTAGAGCTATCAACTCCGGTAATCCTTGTCGAGAAAGTGACTTGCATCTAGTAATCTTGTAACTAAAGCTATCAACTCCGGCAATCCTTGTCGAGAAAGTGGCTTGCACTTATTAACCTTGTAACTAGAGCTATCAACTCCGGTAATCCTTGTCGAGAAAGTGACTTGCATCTAGTAATCTTGTAACTAAAGCTATCAACTCCGGCAATCCTTGTCGAGAAAGTGGCTTGCACTTATTAACCTTGTAACTAGAGCTATCAACTCCGGTAATCCTTGTCGAGAAAGTGACTTGCATCTAGTAATCTTGTAACTAAAGCTATCAACTCCGGTAATCCTTGTCGAGAAAGTGACTTGCATGTTTCAGGTTTTCTCATCTCCACACATTTATCTTTTAAGACAGTATTACACTGACGCTCCATAATCTCTCAGTGGATGTTCTAAAACATTCTTTGAATATTTGCAGCAGAAGGTCCAGAAAACATGCACATTTATTGTTCGAGCTGTAACATTTAAAGGTGAGCACTCAAATGTTGATTTTTTTTCACAAATACAAAATGGACTACTGATCGCCCAACACAGACTAGCAATGATTTTGAGATAACGCAGCAGGGAAAAACAGGTTTAGTACTCGAATATTGATCAACTTGAGTTTTTTTAGACACAAATGTTCGTCAGTTTAATTGTTGAATAATTGAAAGGGTTTGACAGTAGTTTTCGAAAAACTTGCTGAAATGAATAATACTTAGGCTTGGTTAAACCTACCGATATGAACATCACTGAGACTTGGTTAAACCTTTCAATATGAATATCGCTTAGGCTTAGTTTAACCTGCCAAATAAGAATATCACTTAGGCTTGGTTCAATTTGTCTATATGAATACCATTTAGGGTTGGTTAAACCTGTTGATATGTATATTACTTAGGCTTGGTTGAAACTGTCAATATTTCTTAAACTTTGTTAAACCAAAAAGATGCCGATTTGAATATTATTTCATCTTGGTTAAACCGAAATTTGTATTTGACATTTCCCTTATGCTTTCTTGTGGATGCCCATCATTGACCTAGACGTGCCAGTATCGTCTCCTCTACGTCAGGCATCAACTATTCTTGTGCTTCAGTTGTCAGACACGCGGTCCCGTGTTTACTTTCCTGCAAGCTAAATTCAGCTTTGATTAACTGTTCTTGGTTTACAACGTAAGGCTGTATATTTACAACGTAAGGCTCAATGTTTACAAGGTAAGGCTCAATGTTTACAACGAAAGGCTGTATGTTTACAAGGTAAGGCTCAATGTTTACAAGGTAAGGCTCAATGTTTACAAGGTAAGGCTCAATGTTTACAACGAAAGGCTGAATGTTTACAACTTAAGGCTCAATGTTTACAACGTACGGCTGAATGTTTACGACGTAAGGCTGAATGTTTACAAGGTAAGGCTCAATGTTTACAACGTAGAGCTCAATGTTTACAACTTAAGGCTCAATGTTTACAACGTACGGCTCAATTTTTACAACGTACGGCTGAATGTTTACAACGTACGGCTCAATGTTTACAACGTAAGGCTCAATGTTTACAACGTAAGGCTCAATGTTTACAACGTAAGGCTCAATGTTTGCAGCGTAAGGCTCAATGTTTACAACGTACGGCTGAATGTTTACAACGTACGGCTCAATGTTTACAACGTACGGCTCAATGTTTACAACGTACGGCTCAATATTTACAACGTACGGCTCAATGTTTACAACGTACGGCTCAATGTTTACAACGTAAGGCTCAATGTTTACAACGTACGGCTCAATTTTTACAACGTACGGCTGAATGTTTACAACGTACGGCTCAATGTTTACAACGTAAGGCTCAATGTTTACAACGTAAGGCTCAATGTTTGCAGCGTAAGGCTCAATGTGTTAATCGGCGACAAGAATCGTGAACTTATTTGAATACTTATGGCTTGTCAGCAAATCGTGACAGATGATGTTTCTTTAGTTATGTTTTTTACGATTTGGTTGAAGGAAAGAAAAGCTACCATGACAGAAGTTTATAACTGGCTATAATATATTTTCCTAAAACTTATTATCTAATACAACACAACAAATCACCAATCGTATTGAGGCATGCATTATATCACCGCAAATAGACAAACCACATTTAGGGTCACAGAAAACTGCTCACCTGGGTCGCATATTTCAGACCTTTATTGAATGTGTCGCTCCTACCCGACGGTCACGCCCACTTGCATTCATCACAGAAGTAATTGTATGACTCGAGAACAAATTTTGCGCAAATTGATTTTCAGAAACTCGATATATTTCACAAATCTCCTGATTTAATTAGTGCAATCAATACTGCACCAGTGCTAGCGTTCTCAGTTCCTGTCGTGACCTCACAGACGGAGCGAGCCAATCGCTGGCTCTTATCAGATACTGGTGAGCATTCTGTGCTTCCTTTATTTGACGGGGTCATAATAACATAGACATCTACTCCACCCAACCATACCACCCCCGCTTCACCGGAAAGATCTGGTAGATAGAAAGTCTTAGACTTGGGAAGGTTTTGATTTTAGTCGACGTAGGGTAGCGTTATCGTTAGGTCGTCATGAGGTAGCTTTATCGTTAGGTCGTCATGAGGTAGCTTTATCATTAGGTCGTCATGAGGTAGCTTTATCGTTAGGTCGTCATGAGGTAGCTTTATCGTTAGGTCGTCATGAGGTAGCTTTATCGTTAGGCTGTCATGATGTAGCTTTATCATTAGGTCGTCATGAGGTAGCTTTATCATTAGGTCGTCATGAGGTAGCTTTCTCATTAGGTCGTCATGAGGTAGCTTTCTCATTAGGTCGCTATAAGGTAGCTTTATCGTTAGGTCGTCATGAGGTAGCTTTCTCATTAGGTCGTCATGAGGTAGCCGTCTCGTAGGTCGTCATAAGGTAGCTTTATCGTTAGGTCGTCATGAGGTAGCTTTCTCATTAGGTCGTCATGAGGTAGCCTTCTCGTAGGTCGTCATGAGGTAGCTTTCTCGTTAGGTCGTCATGAGGTAGCTTTCTCATTAGGTCGTCATGAGGTAGCTTTCTCATTAGGTCGTCATAAGGTAGCTTTATCGTTAGGTCGTCATGAGGTAGCTTTCTCATTAGGTCGTCATGAGGTAGCCTTCTCGTAGGTCGTCATGAGGTAGCTTTATCGTTAGGTCGTCATGAGGTAGCCATCTCGTCGTTAGGTCGTCATGAGGTAACTTTCTCGTCAGGTCGTCATGAGTTAGCCTTCTCATTAGGTAGTTTTCTGATTAAGTCGTCATGAGGTAGCTTTCTCGTCATGTCGTTATGGGTAGCCTTGCCCTTAGGTCATCACGGGGTAGCCTTCTCCTAAGGTCGTCATGGGGTAGCCTGTAGTTAGGTCGTCATGGGATAGCCTTATGTTCTGTCGTCATGGGGTAGCCTTAGTTATCTGGTTATCAGATAGCCTAATGTTCTGTCGTCATGAGGTAGCCTTAGTTATCTCGTTATCAGATAGCCTTATGTTCTGTCGTCATGGGGTAGCCTTAGTTATCTCGTTATCAGATAGCCTAATGTTCTGTCGTCGTGGGGTAGCCTTAGTTATCTCGTTATCAGATAGCCTAATGTTCTGTCGTCATCTGCCACTAGATTGGAGCTTATCTATACCAGCGTCCGACACCTAGTTACGAATACCAGCCTCGCAAGGTACAGAAGCCATGCTACTAGAAGAGAGCAAATACCAGCATCGCAAGGTACATAAGTCACGCCACGAGAAGAGTGCAAATATCAGCCTCGCAAGGTACATAAGTCATGCCACGAGAATAGAGCAAATACCAGCCTCGCAAGGTACAGAAGCCATGCTACGAGAAGAGATCAAATACCAGCATTGCAAGGTACAGAAGCCATGCTACGAGAAGAGAGCACACACAGAGTTCATGTCGGACTTGACTGTCAAGAAAGTGCTGACATTTTGTTTTAAGAAATACAAATGAAGAGAACATACAGTGAGGAGTTGTTAGTTAATGACCAGGCTAACATAGAGTTCAGTGAGTCGAGCATGGGAGACCAGCTGTAAGGACGTATTAGCTGTGTATTCTTCCAGCGAGATTCAACCAAACAGCAGTATGGCCGAGACTATTTCCTGAACATGGCTTAGAGTATATTATTCAGTCCAGAGTGATGACATTGCCACATAACAGAACGTAACACAAAGCAACATAACATTACCTGATATGACATAAGATAACATGACGTGACATAAGGTAATATTACGAGACATAAGATAACATGACGTGACATAATGTAACATGACGTGACATAAGGTAACATGCCCGGACATAAGGTAGCATTACGTGACATTAGGTAACATGACGGGACATAAGGTAACATTACCTGAAAAAAGGTAACATTATCTGACATAAGATAACATTGCGTGACAAAAAGTAACATTACTTGACATAAGGTAACATGATGTGACACAACATAATATGATATCACAGAATATATAATGGAATGACGTGACGTAACGTGACAAAGCATGCCGTGACATCATGTAAAACATATAACACATGTTGATATTACATAACATATACATAACAAAACGTGACAATATAACGTAAGGTAAAGTGGCATGTTAGCATACCATTACGGAAGGTGACGTGTCTACATAACGTTACGTGACGTCACAACATAGCGTACGTAAAGTGACATGACAGCATACCATTACGTAGTGTGACGTCACAACGTAACGTGATATGACATGACATAACGTAACCAGGCGTGACAACATAACGTAATGTAGCGTGACCTGACAACAACATTTAAGGCAACGTGATGTGACGACATAAAACTGTCGATCGCTACATGACAACATAGCATAGCGAGCTGTAACATACGACTACTACCAACAACTAACACTGCCCATATGTGCCTGCCACTTTAAGCATCAACATATGTTGTCGCCCAGAACACAGACACAAAACATCCGATCACGATCTTCCGCTGCAGGAGAGACCACACACAAACCCTATCAAAGTAGGTATGCTAATGTGAGTGGCTTGTAGAGCACGATCTCTCAACCATAAAAACCGTTGTTCTTTTGTGATACACCATACATAAACATTTGAACTCTCCATTAATATAATCATTGGCGTATACGTTTACAATATTTATTTGTAAAACTAGTGTAAGAACACAAGATGAAATATAATAGAATGAACAACAATAGGAGGCGGGGATATTAGACAGAAAAATAAACGTGGTTTCATCAATATTTTGTGTCCCATCGTTTCTTGCGAAACATAGCAGACTTGAAGTTGCCAACTTATGCAAATCGGTAACTATTTTTGCAGCAACTTTTACCAAGTCTACATAATTAAGAGACGGGTACTTGAGTAGAGTAACGATGACACACATGAACAGCTTTACCGAGTCCCCAGACAATTACTCGTCCTTGCCGTGGTTGACGTTACCTGTCAGGACTACTAGCCTCCATGAATTTCTCTATTCTCCTTCGGCAAATTGGGTAATTTCTTCTAGACTCCTCTTCTATTGAAACAAAGCGACCCCATTGCTGAAAGTGCGGACGAGATAGCACGATGTCCATAGCTCCCCTGGGGCTCCTATATTGTGTCTTGACTCCGTCAGCTACATCTTAACTGTTAGGTCGACTGAATGAGGCGTTAGTGCCATGAACAAAAACACCACGAACGGATGTTAAACTGAGTACAGCATGGTTTAAACCTGGTACATCCGGATTGTAAAGAAAGCTGACAACCACATAGGCCACACGATCTCCAGATAGTTTCATTGTTTACAGGAAGACAAGGAAATATCAGGATGACTAGACCAACCAAAGATAAATAAGCACAGATAATCTTCAGCGAGAGGAGACAGCAACATAGATTGGGAGCAGGGGAAAGGGGAGGGGGGGGGGGGGTACTGTCAAATACAATAAACAGAAATCCACAAATATCCCAAAACTGACAATACCAGCAAAGGATCCAGCAATTCAAATGTAAACAATCCAACAAACCTAAAGATTATGCAAGCACTGAAACTATTGAGAAATGGAAAGGCTGCAGGACCATATACGATCCCCTTAGAAGCCATGAAAGATGACATCCAAACTACTACAGAGATGCTACAAGCATGTATGGGAACAAGAGGTCCTTCACCAACTGTCAGTTACAAGTTACAACATCTAATACTAGGGGTTAACATTTCAATATAGCAAACACACAAAAATATGTTAAATATAAAAGAAGATATTCATTTATTACAAGACGAAACGGCGTGGGCTAGTGGTTAAGTGATACGGCTCACAACTCGAAGGTGCTGGATTCGATCCCCAATCACAGCACCATCCGTTACCCCGGGGAAGCAAACCCTTAGAAAATGCAGGCGAAAGCAGACCCTTACATAAAATGAATGCCGAAGTCGGATACACTGTGCCGACAGGCGCAAAATAAAAACATAGTGCAATGCATACTGCCGTGGGGGATAGAGAAGGCGAACGCAAAGATGCAAACAATTTTTTAAACCAAACTAACGCTCAGAATTACCATAGAGCAATCTAAGTAGCGACAGACACCTCTGTTTATGTGAACTTTTGATATTTTATTAAGGCATTTGTTAGCACGGTCATTTGACAATACTCAACGGTTATAGGGTACCAGAAGCGTGTCTGAGAATCAAACACAATTCTTATAAAGAAGTCTCCTGTAAAATTAAGAAAAACTGTCAGATCCATTTATAATTGGGACGTAGGTCAGACCTATCGTGCTTAATCTTGGTAGTCATTGTGGAATGAGTTATACGGCAAACAATGGGCGTTATGAAACCGTGAATGGAACTGACATTTTACCTGGAAGACCTAGATTTTAACAAACCGCGATATATCTATGCTGTCACATAAGCTGGGAGACATACTAGGAATGATACACAGACTAACATCCGAAACTGCAAAGGCAGGATTTCTGATTATTGCGAACAAAACAAAATAAACGAGAACGGATGATAAGCAAACAAATCCCATAAAGATTATTCGTCAGATCATTGAGGAAGTCGAACGTTTGGATTTCCTGGGAAGTCAGATCATTGAGGAAGTCGAACGTTTGGCCTACCTGGGAAGTTAGTCAGATCATTGAGGAAGTCGAACGTTTGGCCTACCTGGGAACTCAGATCATTGAGGAAGTCGAACGTTTGGCCTACCTGGGAAGTTAGTCAGATCATTGAGGAAGTCGAACGTTTGGCCTACCTGGGAAGTCAGATCACTGAGGAAGTCGAACGTTTGGCCTACCTGGGAAGTCAGATCATTGAGGAAGTCGAACGTTTGGCCTACCTGGGAAGTCAGATCATTGAGAAAGTCGAACGTTTGGCCTACCTGGGAAGTTAGTTAGATCATTGAGGAAGTCGAACGTTTGGCCTACCTGGGAAGTTAGTCAGATCATTGAGGAAGTCGAACGTTTGGCCTACCTGAGAAGTTAGTCAGATCATTGAGGAAGTCGAACGTTTGGCCTAACTGGGAAGTCAGATCATTGAGGAAGTCGAACGTTTGGCCTATCTGGGAAGTTAGTGAGATCATTGAGGAAGTCGAACGTTTGGCCTACCTGGGAAGTCAGATCATTTAGGAAGTCGAACGTTTGGCCTACCTGGGAAGTCAGATTGATAGTTAGAGAGGAACAGACCAAGAAGTTAACGCTGTTGTTTCAATGCCAGAATTGCTTGCAACTCTCTTTGCTCAATATGGAACCCCGTGACACTATCTCTGGACAGTAAGATTAGGTTGTTTAACACGAATACAGGTACTTGTGTCTTAATTGAACCCAAACAAAAGAAATAACTATTTTTAGCACGGATTTGAGGTAGTGAGGTCACAGAATAGTCCACTTTTTAACTGTTGGAGGATGTCACAGATTATTCGAGAAAAGACGTGAATTTCTGCTTATTTTTTCAGTCTTAGCAATTAATTTCTTGTGTTAGGGTTAGGGTTTGAATTAGGGTTATTGTTTACATCTTTTCTACACTTCTTTATTATTTAGCAAGTGACGAAGATGAATAAGAGGACCATTGATGGAACACACTTCTCCTCCCCCCCCCCCCCCCCGCGCCTCCCCATCCCCAACTATTCACGAACCCTCAAATAATTATTCACAGACCCTCACATAACTATTCACAGACCCCCCACATAACTATTCACAGAACCTCACATAATTATTCTCTGACCCTCACATAACTATTGACAGACGCTGATAGGCACAGACTGTTACAGTTTATTATGGAGGCGGGGATTTCCAGACGTGAACTTTGGCGTTTGTGTCCTGGCAATATCAGCTGATCACAAGAATGCGCCACTGGTTTGTGGTCCGCATGTAGAAGATTTGCATGTGTCTCTGATTACTCTGCCGAAAAGTCCAGGGTTCGGAGCCGTACAGAGAAAAGGGGGCGTCACAGGATTTCTAAAAATGAAGCATTTTTTTTACAGTGAGAGTCTCGGCTGGGACCAGACACTATGCAGGACCTTCACAAAGCCGGCAACAAGGCCGACTCTTTGAATGAAGTCCGGGCAGCATCAGCGTTTTGTTTGCTGCTCAGCTAATTGAAATCCTCGGTGGAGTTGACAAAGCTGCCATCAACGATAATTCCTGCAGTTGTGGAATTGCAAAGAAGGTTTTGAATATTGTTTATTTGTACCATGAGAAGTGCAGACCTAATCTAGATGCACGGTCTTCTAGATGTTCCAGACGTTCTATCAAGGCATGAGAGTAGGGGCCTGTTGTGGCAAGATCGTCTTCTTAGTCAAGGTTTGTCTGACACAGCTGTTAAATGGTGCCTCCTGGGCTGTGTGTCTCCAGCTGGCCGAGGAATCAGTCCATGTCGAGGCAAAGCAAAGTCATCAAAAAACCTGTCAATTGTTGTATTCCTGGAACCTAATCTCTGTAAAACAACTTGACTTATAGACTCGAGATATAGCTACAATAATTTGACTTATAGACACGAGGTCTAGTTATAACCAATTGACTTATAGACACGAGATCTAGTTACAACAACTTGACTTATAGACTCGAGATCTAGTTACAACAACTTGACTTATAGACACGAGATCTAGTTACAATAACTTGACTTATAGACACGAGATCTAGTATCTAGTTACAATAACCTGACTTATAGACACGAGATCTAGTTACAACAACTTCACTTATATACACGAGATCTAGCTACAATAACTTGACGTATAGACATGAGATCTAGTTACAATAACTTGACTTATAGACACGAGATCTAGTTACAATGACTTGACTTATAGACACGAGATCTAGTTACAATAACTTGACTTATAGACACGAGATCTAGCTACAATAACTTGACTTATAGACACGAGATCTAGTTACAACCAATTGACTTATAGACACGAGATCTAGTTACAACAACTTGACTTATATACACGAGATCTAGCTACAATAACTTGACTTATAGACACGAGATCTAGTTACAATAACTTGACTTATAGACACGAGATCTAGTATCTAGTTACAATAACTTGACTTATAGACACGAGATCTAGTTACAACAACTTGACATATACACGAGATCTAGCTACAATAACTTGACTTATAGACACGAGATCTAGTTACAATAACTTGACTTATAGACACGAGATCTAGTATCTAGTTACAACAACTTGACTTATAGACACGAGATCTAGTTACAATAACTTGACTTATAGACACGAGATCTAGTTACAACCAATTGACTTATAGACACGAGATCTAGTTACAATAACTTGAATTATAGACACGAGATCTAGTTACAACCAGTTGACTTATAGACATGATATCTAGTTACAACAACTTGACTTATAGACAGGAGATCTAGCTACAACAAAGTATCGCTGACGAGATAGTGTACATTTAATCGCAGACCTGTCCCTGACTTTTCTCAGATATGTGCATCACACTC
Organism: Ariolimax columbianus; assembly: GCA_036924085.1. NCBI lineage: Eukaryota > Metazoa > Mollusca > Gastropoda > Stylommatophora > Arionidae > Ariolimax > Ariolimax columbianus. Next base: position 143,289,305 of record JAVGWX010000003.1, on the reverse strand, counting down.
AGTACACCGCCGTACCCATTGTTACAAAACTCTGGAGGAGTTCGTGAAGTAGTCAGGCTTACAGTGTCTAGAAAATAAAAGGATTCGAGGTGACTTAAAACAGATTTATAAGATAATAAACGAAAAGTATATATTAGACTAAAAATTTTTCAAAATACAACCACCCACATGAGAAATAAGGCATATTTACAAATTAACTACAGAAAGGTCCATATTACGAAATATTCTTTTAGTCAGAGTAGTGAATGCTTGGAATGCATTGCCACATAAAGTATGTGAGGCATACATAATTAATGCATTTAAGAATATATTAGATGCGCATAGCTTTTAGAGCAAGGAAATGTAAATGAAACTGATTGTATAGAGACTCTGCAGAGCCTTCTAAATCAAAATAAAGACGTTAAGTTAAATCAGTTTTATGATTGAATTTTAATTTCCTTAAAATCGATTGGCATGCCAGATTAAACAGGTTGGGGAGGGGGGAGGAGCGGTGTCATCTGTCATAGATTTTATAGACCAGTTATTTCCCCTTGCCCTCTCCTTGTGTCATGTGATGTATGTTGTATAATCCATCTGTACACCTTTGTCATCTCCATGTGTCCTCCGTCTGATCACAGCGGAACGCACAACCGGAGGGTGGGTATGAACAAGAGAAAGCCTCTAGGGTTAGATCGATACACCTGTATGGCTTGTTCATGATATGCACGTTCAAGTTACAGCTCAGCCTAATTAGCATTTTCAATTCATCGACCTCCTTTTCAATTCAATACTAAATGGTATCGATTGAAACATTGCACTTTGAATTCCTGTGTTGCAATTCGATCAAATAAATCGTAGCACAGTGTATGTAATATGATGGCTCAATCACTGACAGAAATGTGCTGACTCAATCACTGACAGAAATATGCTGACTCATTCACTGACAGAAATATGCTAACTCAATCACTGACTGAAATATGCTGATTCAATCACTTACTAAAGTATGCTGACTCAATCACTGACATAAATATGCTGACTCAATCACAGACAGAAATATGCTGACTCAATCACTGACAGAAATATGCTGATTCAATCACTTACTAAAGTATGCTGACTCATTCACTGACTGAAATATGCTGACTCAATCACTTGACAGAAATATGCTGACTCAATTGCTAATTGAAATATAGTGAACCAGTCAGTGACTATAGCTTTATGATTAGATGATCTGTAGTCCTACACCAAGGGCAGTGAATGCCTCAAGTCTTACACCAAGGTGAGTGAATGCCTCAAGTCTTACACCAAGGTCAGTGAAGGCCTCAAGTCTTACACCAAGGTGAGTGAATGCTTCAAGTCTTACACCAAGGTGAGTGAACGTTCAAGTCTTACACCAAGGTGAATGAATGTCTAAAGTCTTACACCAAGGTGAGTGAATGCCTCAAGTCTTACACCAAGGTGAGTGAACGTTCAAGTCTTACACCAAGGTGAATGAAGGTCTCAAGTCTTACACCAAGGTGAGTGAATGCCTCAAGTCTTACACCAAGGTGCGTGAAGGTCTCAAGTCTTACACCAAGGTGAGTGAACGTTCAAGTCTTACACCAAGGTGAGTGAGCTTTCAAGTCTTACACCAAGGTGAGTGAAGGCTTCAAGTCTTACACCAAGGTGAGTGAAGGCCTCAAGTCTTACACCAAGGTGTGTGAATGCTTCAAGTCTTACACCAAGGTGAATGAAGGCATCAAGTCTTACACCAAGGTGAATGAAGGCCTCAAGTCTTACACCAAGATGAGTGGAGGCCTCAAGTTTTACAGCAAGATGAGTGGAGGCCTCAAGTCTTACACCAAGATGAGTGGAGGCCTCAAGTTTTACACCAAGGTCAGTGAAGCGACCGTCGTGGATTTCCTGTTAAGTGACAGCTGCACCCTGAAGACCTTGCTCAGAACGATGTAGAGTCGACCATAATGGCGGTATCAGTGACGTGCAGTCATTTTGATTTGACAATCAACACAAATAAAACGGAGGTATTCTTCCAACCTGCTCCCGGAGAGCTGAACAGCGAAACAAACATTTTTATACAAAACCACTGACTCCCACTTAGCTATTCATTGACCCCCACTACAGGCATTTGATGGCTTTACTTATCTGGAAAGTACAGCATGACCACACAAAACCAACGTCTGCAGGCTTTCGATAGCTTCACTTATCTGGACCGTTAACTGAGAAGCGAATATGGACCAAGAGGTCAACAGCACGATAGCCAGGAGATAGAGCGGGAGAAGAAACCCGTGGAAGGAAGGCTACAAACAGCAGGCAAATTAAAGAAGAATGAAAGCAAGCAGAATGAGAGGAAGAAAGAAGACCGGTTACATGTGAAGGACAGAAACAGGGCAGCTGACAGAACGGACAGAAACAGGGCAGCTGACAGAACGGACAGAAACAGGGCAGCTGACAGAACGGACAGAAACAGGGCAGCTGACAGAACGGACAGAAACAGGGCAGCTGACAGAACGGACAGAAACAGGGCAGCTGACAGAACGGACAGAAACAGGGCAGCTGACAGAACGGACAGAAACAGGGCAGCTGACAGAACGGACAGAAACAGGGCAGCTGACAGAACGGACAGAAACAGGGCAGCTGACAGAACGGACAGAAACAGGGCAGCTGACAGAACGGACAGAAACAGGGCAGCTGACAGAACGGACAGAAACAGGGCAGCTGACAGAACGGACAGAAACAGGGCAGCTGACAGAACGGACAGAAACAGGGCAGCTGACAGAACGGACAGAAACAGGGCAGCTGACAGAACGGACAGAAACAGGGCAGCTGACAGAACGGACAGAAACAGGGCAGCTGACAGAACGGACAGAAACAGGGCAGCTGACAGAACGGACAGAAAGACACAGTCAGATCGAACAGCTAGGTCGAAACGTAGAAGAATTTGAGAGCAGATAATGAAACGGATGTAGCCGTTAGTATCTTATCTACTTTCTGTCTTACCACTATCACTCTTCTACTTGCATCACTCTTCTACTTACATCACTCTTCTACTTACATCACTCTTCTCCTTACATCACTCTTCTACTTACATCACTCTTCTACTTACATCACTCTTCTACTTACAACTATCACTCTTCTCCTTACAACTATCACTCTTCTACTTACATCACTCTTCTCCTTACCACTATCACTCTTCTACTTACATCACTCTTCTACTTACATCCCTCTTCTACTTACATCCCTCTTCTACTTACATCACTCTTCTACTTACATCCCTCTTCTACTTACATCCCTCTTATACTTACATCACTCTTCTACTTACATAACTCTTCTACTTACATCACTCTTCTACTTACATCCCTCTTCTACTTACATCCCTCTTCTACTTACATCACTCTTCTACTTACATCCCTCTTCTACTTACATCCCTCTTATACTTACATCACTCTTCTACTTACATCACTCTTCTCCTTACATCACTCTTCTACTTACATCACTCTTCTACTTACATCACTCTTCTACTTACAACTATCACTCTTCTCCTTACAACTATCACTCTTCTACTTACATCACTCTTCTCCTTACCACTATCACTCTTCTACTTACATCACTCTTCTACTTACATAACTCTTCTACTTACATCACTCTTCTACTTACATCCCTCTTCTACTTACATCCCTCTTCTACTTACAACTATCACTCTTCTACTTACATCCCTCTTCTACTTACATCACTCTTCTACTTACATCACTCTTCTACTTACAACTATCACTCTTCTCCTTACATCACTCTTCTACTTACATCACTCTTCTACTTACATCACTCTTCTCCTTACCACTATCACTCTTCTCCTTACATCACTCTTCTCCTTACATCACTCTTCTACTTACATCACTCTTCTCCTTACATCACTCTTCTACTTACATCACTCTTCTCCTTACATCACTCTTCTACTTACATCACTCTTCTCCTTACATCACTCTTCTACTTACATCACTCTTCTACTTACATCACTCTTCTACTTACAACTATCACTCTTCTCCTTACATCACTCTTCTACTTACATCACTCTTCTACTTACATCACTCTTCTCCTTACCACTATCACTCTTCTCCTTACATCACTCTTCTCCTTACATCACTCTTCTACTTACATCACTCTTCTCCTTACATCACTCTTCTACTTACATCACTCTTCTACTTACATCACTCTTCTACTTACATCACTCTTCTCCTTACATCACTCTTCTACTTACATCACTCTTCTACTTACATCACTCTTCTACTTACATCACTCTTCTCCTTACATCACTCTTCTACTTACATCACTCTTCTACTTACATCACTCTTCTACTTACATCACTCTTCTACTTACATCACTCTTCTACTTACATCACTCTTCTACTTACAACTATCACTCTTCTACTTACATCACTCTTCTACTTACATCACTCTTCTACTTACATCACTCTTCTACTTACATCACTCTTCTACTTACATCACTCTTCTACTTACATCACTCTTCTACTTACAACTATCACTCTTCTACTTACATCACTCTTCTCCTTACATCACTCTTCTACTTACAACTATCACTCTTCTACTTACATCACTCTTCTACTTACATCACTCTTCTACTTACATCACTCTTCTCCTTACATCACTCTTCTACTTACAACTATCACTCTTCTACTTACATCACTCTTCTACTTACATCACTCTTCTACTTACATCACTCTTCTACTTACATCACTCTTCTACTTACATCACTCTTCTACTTACATCACTCTTCTACTTACATCACTCTTCTACTTACATCACTCTTCTACTTACATCACTCTTCTACTTACATCACTCTTCTACTTACCACTATCACTCTTCTCCTTACATAACTCTTCTACTTACATCACTCTTCTACTTACATCACTCTTCTACTTACAACTATCACTCTTCTCCTTACATAACTCTTCTACTTACATAACTCTTCTACTTACATCACTCTTCTACTTACATCACTCTTCTACTTACATCACTCTTCTACTTACATCACTCTTCTACTTACATCACTCTTCTACTTACATCACTCTTCTACTTACATCACTCTTCTACTTACCACTATCACTCTTCTCCTTACATAACTCTTCTACTTACATCACTCTTCTACTTACATCACTCTTCTACTTACCACTATCACTCTTCTCCTTACATAACTCTTCTCCTTACATAACTCTTCTACTTACATCACTCTTCTACTTACATAACTCTTCTACTTACATAACTCTTCTACTTACATCACTCTTCTACTTACATCACTCTTCTACTTACATCACTCTTCTACTTACATCACTCTTCTACTTACATCACTCTTCTACTTACATCACTCTTCTACTTACATCACTCTTCTACTTACATCACTCTTCTACTTACATCACTCTTCTACTTACATCACTCTTCTACTTACATAACTCTTCTACTTACATAACTCTTCTACTTACATCACTCTTCTACTTACATCACTCTTCTCCTTACATCTCTAATTAGAACACCCAATGCATTATGGAACGTGCAACAATAACAATCAATGTTTATTTCACAAATAGCAATCGTACCATAACAATAATCGCAGCACGTGAAAACTATAGCTAATGTCAATCACGAGGTTCGTGCAAGTATCGTTGGTCTTTCTTTTGTACTATTAAACCCACGGGTCCTACGACTTTGGTCAACCCACGAGTCCTATGACTTTGGTCAACCCACGGGTCCTATCACTTTGGTCAACCCACCGGGTCCTATCACTTTGGTCAACCCACCAGGTCCTATGACTTTGGTCAACCCACCGGGTCCTATCACTGGTCAACCCACCGGGTCCTATCACTGGTCAACCCACCGGGTTCTATCACTTTGGTCAACCCACTGGGTCCTATCACTGGTCAACCCACCGGGTCCTATCACTGGTCAACCCACCGCGTCCTATCACTGGTCAACCCACCGGGTTCTATCACTTTGGTCAACCCACCGGGTTCTATCATTTTGGTCAACCCACCGGGTTTTATCACTTTGGTCAACCCACCAGGTCCTATCACTTTGGTCAACCCACCAGGTTCTATCACTTTGGTCAACCCACCGGGTTCTATCACTTTGGTCAACCCACCAGGTCCTATCACTTTGGTCAACCCATCAGGTCCTATCACTTTTGACCTTGTTATGGTCAGTTCTATCCCAATGTTCCCAATATTTCCACACAATATTATCTTTCTAAAGTTGACACAAACTAACTAACGAGCTAGCTAACTGGTTCTTGTCCACTGCCAAACTTCTGGTCCTTCCTCCCTCGTCTGGTGGGCATCTGTCCCTCTCCTCAGTTCCTGTAGTGTCTGAGTCTTCTGATCTTCCTCCCTCGTCTGATGGTCATCTGTCCCTCTCCTCAGTTCCTGTAGTGTCTGAGTCTTCTGATCTTCCTCCCTCGTCTGGTGGTCATCTGTCCCTCTCCTCAGTTCATGTAGTGTCTGAGCCTTCTGATCTTCCTACCTCGTCTGGTGGTCATCTGTCCCTCTCCTCAGTTCCTGTAGTGTCTGAGTCTTCTGATCTTCCTCCCTCGTCTAGTGGTCATCTGTCCCTCTCCTCAGTTCCTGTAGTGTCTGAGTCTTCTGATCTTCCTCCCTCGTCTGGTGGTCATCTGTCCCTCTCCTCAGTTCCTGTAGTGTCTGAGTCTTCTGATCTTCCTGTCTCGTCTTCAAGTCAGGAACTCTACGACAAACACAACGGTTCTTGGACCGTGGTGGTTCTCCAATCAAGAGTAACACCTTTCATGTCAGGGGTTGCGATGTCTACGACAGTGATTTTTATAATGTGGGTCTCATGCCAAGAGTAACACCTTTGTTATGACGAGTTTTCAGAACGACAGCTTCGCGTTTAAGGTGTTTAAACACGTCTCTTTATGACTTATATGTAGTCGACAGCCACTCAGGAATTTAGAGTCAATTTCACTTGTGAGAAGATTTCAGCGACCATGCACCATGACAACACACACAATTAAATGCTTATAAGTACTTGTTTGGGTTGGCAGTCTTTACCGCTTACTCAAGTGCTGGTTTGGGTTGGCGGTATCTACCAGTCAACCAAGTGCTGGTTTGGGTTGGCAGTATCTACCAGTTAACCAAGTGCTGGTTTGGGTTGGCAGTATCTACCAGTCAACCAAGTGCTGGTTTGGGTTGGCAGTATCTACCAGTCAACCAAGTGCTGGTTTGGGTTGACAGTATCTACCAGTCAACCAAGTGCTGGTTTGGGTTGGCAGTATCTACCAGTCAACCAAGTGCTGGTTTGGGTTGACAGTATCTGCCAGTCAACCAAGTGCTGGTTTGGGTTGGCTGTATCTACCAGTCAACCAAGTGCTGGTTTTGGTTGGCAGTATCTACCAGTAAACCAAGTGCTGGTTTTGGGTTGGCAGTATCTAACAGTCAACCAAGTACTTGTTTGGGTTGGCAGTCTCTACCACTCAGCCAAGTACTGGTCGACATCTTCCCTATCACTGACTAGAGTATGCTTCTGTGACCTCTCTGTTGTCCTATGCCGTTTATATATCTCTATTCTAATGACTGAATTTAGCTGATGTTCTAGCTCTGTTCTAGCTACTGTACTGTCTGCTCGGTGGTCTTCTGTTTTGTTGTCTATTCTCGAACACCTTAATCTCACAACGTTTATACTATGTATTATCATCGGTTGGGTCCACGTGTTTTATCTGTGTCTAGTTCTGACGTGTAAACTTTCTCTGACATACGGTGCCGCTAAAGAAAGAGTACCTTGTCTTGAACTGTCTATTTGACCTTAAAAGGTTGTGGGGGTCTCCAATACATGTGTTAATTTTGGTCCAGAGGCCGTGAAACTTTTAATTTTGATGAGAACACTCTAAAAACGATGATTGTGGAAGGACCTAAACAATGAGCATTATATTACTTGTAGCTCCCAGTCAGGGTTTTCAAGTTAGATGTGGGGACCTTGAATGGGTTTTGTCAGGAATTCCCTGGCCCTGGCTTGTGTATCCTTTGTCACTGTATCATGTTGATATTGAGATATTCGAGAAGCAGTTACTGAAACAGAGCTGTGAACGGATGAGAGAGAGAGAGAGAGAGAGAGAGAGAGTGAGAGAGAGAGAGAGAGAGAGAGAGAGGAGACTGTGACACACAGATTTGTAACAACATCATAAGATTGATGATCATGTTCATGATTGACACCTGAGATAATTTATTCGATTATTCATGAGCCAGGAGTGGCACACACATGGAGCAACTAACTATGGTATGGTAACTTAATCACTAATTCTAACTGACTAACTCAATTATTAACTAACATTCCGACTCAATGACGAATTCTAGCATGCTGAATCCATCACCGATTTTAAAATCGTGATCAATAACTAACTCTAAAACGCTGACTTAATGTCTAATTCTAAAACGCTGACTCAATAATTAGTTCTAATAATCTGCCTTTTATCAATTCTTACGCATGAACTCATGTGCTAACTCTAACACGCTGAATCATTAACGGGTGTACATGTACACAATGTATCGTATTCTGGTCACGGGAACTCACTTAAATTAACGATATGGATCAGGTTCCGTCTTCTCTTCAACCAGTTTGTATTGCCCTGTCGTACAGTCGACGTATGCCCCTTTCGGTAATTGTTTCCTTTTGCCCATGAAAACAGAATCTATCATTATACAAACATATGGTTAAACATTGATTGCATAATTTATTCATATGCATTAATTATCTTCTAATCTATCTATGACTCATTTCTCTAAATGAAGATTCTTAGTACTAGCTTGGTGAAATCTCCAGATCGAATACCCAGTTCGATATCTGTAACCTGCCTAACAATTGCAACTAATACTTAATTAATCTCTAGAGTGGTGTGGTACTTCGTCTCTGGCGATGTGACTGCTCTTCTGACAATAAGCAGCTTCTGTCCGTCTAGTCTCCGCTGTCCCAGATGTGCCTTTTCCACCTTACGTAATCTGACATGGACAGGTTTTAGACAGTTTTCGAGACAGCATTTGTTGCCCAGGCCTTTTGACTACTTGAAAAATGTGTAATTCTAATTTTTGTTGAAGTCGTGGTTTGACTTGATCGACCCTCATACAATGACGCCTGCTGTCAGGGACAGGCAGTAACAGCGTCACAGAAACGTCAATTAAAACTCAAGCTGTGAAATGCTACCATGTTGTCCATCAAATTGTTGTTCTACTCCTCTGGTGAGAACCTGGCCTTATCGAAACTATTCACAGAAATGGTCAGGTAACAATTTGCTATAAGTTGAGTAGTAAGCATATTCCTATTTGTGTACTTGTTACTATCTATGTTTTATGATGACTCAATCTGCACTGTAATGTGAAAGGATGTTTTAATCTGAATGTGTTACCTTTATATAAATTGTAACATACACAAGGGTGTTTCAACATGAATTGTTATGTTTATTTGTATTGTAACATATACACAGAATTTCAGATCAAATATTTGTTCTTCTGTTTTTCCTTTTGTCTTCTCTCTGACCCACTTCTATTTAAACAAAAACTGTTATCACGGAGGTAGTATAGGAGCATACATCAGCAGATGTAGATATCAACATTGAACTCCACTTTATCCATCTCTCATTAACCATACCCACTGGTAGCCTTATATATTACATCTCATGGCATAAGACAGAAGTGGATAAAAACAGGGCACACGTAGAAGTGTAAGGGGCCCTAAAGAAACGCGTGCTCCCTGATAAAACTCCTCTCGGAGGTCCTGACTGACACTTTCTGACCTTTAATCTGGTGTCGTTACCTGTCTGGCACACTGGCCCACTACAATGTCGGGACCACACATGTGAGTGTTTTGATACTGTTGACAGAATGATTAATCTTTTCGTTGTATTATATTACTATTGTCGTTGATGACTAATAGAAGAAAAGAATTTTGTTTTAAAAACAACAATAGCAAGCAAACCCACTGCCCTTCCCTGCACCCCCCCCCCCATACACACACACCCACACCCACTCATTATATAGAAGAGTGTACAAATTTTAGCCGCATGTTTCCAATTTTACGCATTGATAAACTCATAATGAGCATTGATCACTTCAATATTATAGTTGCGTCCCGTTCGAGCTCTCGCGACGTCACGACAGGGCTCGCGAAATGAGCCGAGCTCAAACCGACCAGTCACATCTCGCATTTCGAACAGGCCTGTTTGTCTCGTCTCGTGGCGCGCGCTGTGTTGTGAGAATGCGACCAGCTGGAAAGTTAGTGGTGTGGTTCTCTTAGTCAAAACTCTCCCGCCGTCTGCTGCCTCTATTGTAAGCTAGTGTTTCGGGACTTCTAATCAAACTGTTTGGATTTCCGACAGGGACAAAAAAAGTTGCGAAACAAAGTGGCCTTGTAACCACTGCTTGCTAACAGACGCCAAGTTGTTATGTATAACATGTTCTGTTATGGATTTTCGAAAACACTAGTTCAGACATCTGACACTGTGCTCCATTCTTTATGCTGGTAGGTAAGTTTGCGTATTGGAAATGGAAACAATTCAGTGTGGCAGTGGGACCATCAATGTTGACCACCAATATAAGACTGCCAGTTGTGTTTATACGTCTGCTCTAATAGTTAGGGAAACAAAACTATAAATTTGGGTACTCTTACAATACTGGGGTCTCATTTGTGGATTTAAGAACTGAGGTATAAAAGCCGCTTGTCCAGCAGTCTCCACACAGTGTGCAGGGCCAGTTATGTTTCACCCACAATAAAAGAAGCTGTTTAATCAGGGTTTGAACGGAGTCACCTAATCCCCCCCCCCCCCCTCACTCATCGGCAATTCCACAAATACAAAGTTTTCCATAGTGTTTGAAAAAAACGAGGAAGAGAAAGAAAAAGATGGACAGATACAGAGAGAGAGAGAGAGAGAGAGATAATAAAGTAATAATTCAGAAAAGTATCAGAAATGAAGCGAACATAACCTCCCTCTTAATAAGAAGAGGTCAAAGGAGCAACCTGTAGAACTCAACATAATCAGCAAGTCATACGTGAACATTCTTATTTAATAGAAGATGAGAAACACTTCCACCGCTACAACATCCTAATTAACTTATAAAGCTGGCCATTACTCGACTATCAAAACATTTGATTAACATGTGAATGTCTCACAGCAAGCCAATCTAATGATAGAGCGATAAGCTTCACCAATACTCACAGAAAACAGGTTGGTGACTGCAGAAGGTGTATGGGGGGGGGGGGCGAGCTGTTACAGCAAGTGTTGGCACATTAGATGAAGGTCAAGTGACAGTTGTTTCATTTAAATAGCACGGGTTTATTGATGACAGCTAACTATGTCAAACGGTGGGCTATTGGTGACAGTTTTAGATGTAAAACAGGGATCAATTGAAGCATTTATATGCTGTAAAACAGGGATACATTGGTGATAGTTTCAGATGTAAAACAGGGCTCAATTTGTGACAGTCTTAGATGTTGTACAAGTTTGAGAAAGTTACCAAATTGGGACAGTTTTAGATGTTGTACAAGTTTGAGAAAGTTACCAAATTGGGACAGTTTTAGATGTTGTACAAGTTTGAGAAAGTTACCAAATTGGGACAGTTTTAGATGTTGCACACGTTTGAGAAAGTTACCAAATTGGGACAGTTTTAGATGTTGTAAAAGTTGTAGAAAGTTAGCAAATGATAAAGATAGATCACAAATGATTCACAAGAAACAACAAAAGTTGCTTCAGATATGACATACCAATAGGCATGAAGGTTGTTAGAGCTGGCAAGTCATGACGGATGTTAGAGTTGGCAAGTCATGAAGGTTGTTAGAGTTGGCAAGTCATGACGGATGTTAGAGCTGGCAAGTCATGAAGGTTGTTAGAGCTGGCAAGTCATGAAGGTTGTTAGAGTTGGCAAGTCATGACGGATGTTAGAGTTGGCAAGTCATGACGGATGTTAGAGCTGGCAAGTCATGACGGTTGTTAGAGCTGGCAAGTCATGAAGGTTGTTAGAGTTGGCAAGTCATGACGGATGTTAGAGCTGGCAAGTCATGACGGTTGTTAGAGCTGGCAAGTCATGACGGATGTTAGAGCTGGCAAGTCATGACGGTTGTTAGAGCTGGCAAGTCATGACGGTTGTTAGAGCTGGCAAGTCATGACGGATGTTAGAGCTGGCAAGTCATGACGAATGTTAGAGCTGGCAAGTCATGACGAATGTTAGAGCTGATCACAGATCAAGCCGCAGACATTAGTGCGGACCACAATCAGACAATGATTAAAATATCTATCAAAGTGAATAGCACAAAAAGGAATATAAAAAAATCAGTAAATTCAGCATGAAAGGTGACCGACATTAAACAGAAGCATCCAGTGGAAGTCAACAATAAATATCATAGCTTACTGTCAGGAAACAATACAACATAGCAATTCTAGAAGAGAATGAAAACAATAAGTGGGGATGTCTAACAACAACCTTACAAACTAGGAAATAAAACTTCCGATAAAAAAGTTTAAGAAAAAATTAAAATAAGAGAAATGTATTTGTAAAACACTCCAGAATATTGGATACTGGACAATGCGATATGTGCTACGTGTAAGGGAGAAACGTGGATAAAATCAAAAAGGTCGGATAATAGAAGATATGAAGAAGACGACAGTGAGATTAGGAAGGAAACTCGAAATCTCCAATACAGATACAACAAACAGCCGACCAAACGATTGGACAGGTCCAGAGCTTCTCCTGTCTGAGAATTAAATAGCGGAAGAAGTAAGATAAGAAATAGAAATAAAACAAAAAACAATACGGATCGGAAAATCTATTCTCAGCGTCCTGTGTTTGATACTATCATCCAAGCTGATCAGAAAATCTATTCTCAGCGTCCTGTGTTTGATACTATCATCCAAGCGGATCAGAAAATCTATTCTCAGCTTCATGTGTTTGATACTATCATCCAAGCGGATCAGAAAATCTATTCTCAGCGTCCTGTGTTTGATACTATCATCCAAGCGGATCAGAAAATCTATTCTCAGCGTCCTGTGTTTGATACTATCATCCAAGCGGATCAGAAAATCTATTCTCAGCGTCCTGTGTTTGATACTATCATCCAAGCTGATCAGAAAATCTATTCTCAACGTCCTGTGTTTGATACTATCATCCAAGCGGATCAGAAAATCTATTCTCAGCGTCCTGTGTTTGATACTATCATCCAAGCGGATCAGAAAATCTATTCTCAGCGTCCTGTGTTTGATACTATCATCCAAGCGGATCAGAAAATCTATTCTCAGCTTCATGTGTTTGATACTATCATCCAAGCTGATCAGAAAATCTATTCTCAGCTTCATGTGTTTGATACTATCATCCAAGCGGATCAGAAAATATATTTTCAGCGTCCTGTGTTTGATACTGACATCCGCGCCAGTCAATTACACATAGCACGTGAGTGATAATCAAGTTCCTATTGACTGTGGTAATGAACGAACGATTGAAGAAGAGAATACGTGTCTTTGAAATATGGATAGATAGAAGAAGAATGTGGAGTGGAAAGAAAAGAAAAAACAAATTAAGAAATGTGGAGACAATTCTGGGCGCAAAAATAATTGATGAACATAATCAGAGTCAACAAAATAAAATAGTTTTTGTTCACATCAGAAATAGCACTTGATGATAACCATACTGGACGGACATATGGAAGACAAATGGGGTAAACAACGCTTTCAGCAGGAAAAGGAGAAATTGTATCATCGAGGCAAGAGATAGAGGGTGTTACAGACCATAGCAGTTAATCCTCATAGTGGTGATGACACTTGGATGGAACACAGTCGCGTTATGACTGAACAATAGCGACACGCATGCGCAATGATAACCAGCTGTAATATAATTATGTTTGATGCCGTATTTTGATTGTCTGCATTAGTTTGTCTGACTCAAGTCCTACTTAAACTAGACTTTGCTATGAGCTTATTCAAACACCTTTCCCGGGCCGATAATGGTTGACTCAAGCCCTAGGTAAACTAGGTTTTGCGATGAACTTACTTAAACATTGTGTTCCCAACCCGTTATTGTTTGACTCAAGTCGCGCTTAAATAGACTTAAATATCTTTAGCACGAGCTTATTCAGACAAGAACTACAAGCATTTCTAACATTTTTAGAAGAAAATAACTTGATTTTGATTACGTTTCTTCACGCGTAGCCCATAACTTGATTTTGTTTACGTTTGTTCAAGCGTAGTCCATAACTTGATTTTGTTTACGTTTGTTCACGCGTAGTCCATAACTTGATTTGTTAAATAACAATCTGGTTTATAACACAGCGAGTGGAAACTTAAGACAGCAGGACTGAAATGCCATGTAATAAACGGTATATTATGTGACTATTTTTTGGTTGGTTTGTAAGTATCTGGTATCAGGGAGTTGTAGCAGGCTCTCCAGGTCATATTAGTGTCTTCATAACGGATTACCAAGCTTGGGACACCCATATTAACACTCTATCTCATCTGGAACTCAAACACCCAAGAAACAGACGCCTGGTACCAAAACACATAATGACACCAAACCACTCTTGTGACAGGTAAGAAACTAACCATACGTGTTTATAGTCAGTTATTAGAACACATATGTCTTCGTTCAGATGCTGTGTGTAAGGGTCTGGCATAGAACACAGATATCTCTTCGTTCAGCCGCTGAGTGTAAGGCTCTGACATCAGATGTGACTCCATGCTCCGAAACATCGAAATAGGGGAAGCCCGTAGATATGCCAAGCAATCTGATCTGATGGGACAGAAACCATCTTGGAAGATGGGAGAACATCTTGGGAAATGTCTAAACTAATGGATCCGAATCATCTAGAAACAACTTATTGCTCGCATTGTGACGTAAGAATCGATGGCGCTTGTTTAAATTGAATAACAAATAACACTGTCAGTGGCAACTGGAGAATTCTCAAGCAATTTCAGAGCGGAGGCAGAGCCACTGAAGGCTGCAGTAGAAGCAATGCTGACAGGAGAAAGCAATGAAAGCCAGATAGTCCTGTTTACAGATGCCCTGTCCGTGGTTACAGCACTAAAAAGCCAGAAAAATACAGAACTTAATGTTTTAAGAGCAGTACTCTGTCAACTATGCCAGCAGTCCGTACCAAAAAGAGTAGTGGCACAGTGGGTTCCATCCCACTGTAACATCCAAGGCAACGAGCAGGCAGACAGACTGGCAAAAGAAGGTGCAAGATTACCACAACCAGATCCTAGTGTGATCTACAAAGAGTCCAAAATGTTTATTAGGGCCAGATACATGGCCAAATGGAAAACAGAGCATACTGGCTACACAAAAAAAATGATGCCTTTTACCATTTGAACAGAAGAGAGCAGGTCGTGGTCTTCAGACTCCGCACAGGCCACAACAGACTATTCAATAAACTAAAGATAAGTGGCACTGACAAATGCACCTGTGGCACAGGGAAAATTACCGCTGAAGAGCTGCTGCAAAATTGCCCGACATACGAAGACCAGAGAAAGCAAATGTGGTCATCACAGTACCAACACTAGACAAGCTCTATGGCAGTGTCGACAGCCTCAGGATGACAGCTGCTTTCTTTGAACAAATTCAAGTTGACGTCTGACAGCGTACGAAGAAGAAGAAGAAGAAGAAGAAGAAGAAGAATAACAAATGTATGTGGGTGACTGGAGTCAGTGTAAAACCATGAGCCAGGGGGTGAACAATGTATGTGGGTGGTTGGAGTCAGTGTAAAACCATGAGTCAGGGGTGAACAATGTATGTGGCTGGTTGGAGTCAGAGTAAAACCACGAATGATGGGGCGGGGGGTGAACAATGTATGTGGGTGACTGGAGTCAATGGAAAACCATGAGTCAGTGAGTGAGCCATGTATGTGGGTGACTGGAGTCACTGTAAAACCACGAGTCACTGGATGAGCAATGTATGTGGATGGTTGAAGTCAGTCAGAATAAAACCATGAGTCAAGGAGTGAACAATGTATGTGGGCGACTGGGTCAGTCAGACTAAAACGATGAGTCAGGAGATGAACAATCTATGTGGGTGACTGGAGTCAGTGTAACACCATGAATCATGGGGTGAACAATGTATGTGAGTCACTGGAGTCAGTCAGTATAAAACGTTGAGTCAAGAGGTGAGTAATTGGAGTCAGTCTTTGTAAAACCATGAGTCAGGGGGGTGAACAATATATGTGGGTGGTTGGAGTCAGTGTAAAACCATGAGTCGGGGGTGAGGGCAATGTATCTGGGTACTAGACTCAGGGTAGATAGTGAGTCAGGAAGTGAAAGATGTTGCATGGCTACTTTTAGAAAAATGTATATCTTCAAATGTGTACATTTTATAGCCTGAAATCAAAAACATTTGTGAAAATTCAGTGAAGAATTTTGTAAGTGTTAAGAATACTGCATCCTTTTTCTTGGTGTCTCTCTCTCCCTCTCCCCCGATGTGTTGATGTATGCCCGCAGGTTCTACCTCAGTGCGTGCTTGTCGTTAGCAGTAATTACAAGTCTCAACTTATTTCATAGTTGCTCTTTTGAAGCAGTTAATGGAATTTCAAACACGCCCGGTTGTCTTATCCCAGCTGCCCCAAGGCGAACCTAGCAGACGATTAAGGAATTTTGGCACAAGCATTTCCATGTAGACATTATTTAAATACCATACTTATCCAGTGGATTCCTGGATGGCATAAACTACATTCTCCATTCCTGGAAAAGGATACTAGTGGGTACTAGAGGCTGACGTTTGCGGACTACATGTTACTTGCGGCACAACAAGGACAACGCGTTTTGTCGCGCGACCTCAGTTACATCTTCGATGATGTACCTTTTCATTGAACATATTTGAGCTCCCCATTTAGACCACCACAGGTGTATCACCAGCATCATTTATATAGTATCGAAAAGATCGGGTAACGGCAGTATAGTTATTCAGAAAGACCGGCCTACAGTGTCTGGAAAAGAGAAGAATTCGAGATAATACATGTTTATAAGATGATCAGAGGAATGGATATATTAGACTATAACAAGTTTTTCAATATATAACCACCTACAAGAACAAGAGGGCATAGCTACAAATTAACTAAAGAGAGGGTCAGATTATATATCAGGAAATACTTTATTAGTCGGATAGTGGTGAATGATTGGAATGTATTGCCAGAGGTAATAATGGAGACAGGGCAATTAATGCATGCAAAAAAGATGGGATGCGAATAGGTATTTTTAGATAAAGTGAATGTAAAAGAAACTGGTTGTGTACAAACTCTGCAGTCTACTAAATCAGTATAAAGACGTTAGGTTAAAACATATTAAACGCATGTATAGAAGTATATTTATTTCAGTGTGTGTGTGTGTCTGTCTGTGTGTCTGTCTGTCTGTGTGTCTGTCTGCCTGTGTGTCTGTCTGTCTCTGTCTCTCTCAATGACTCGTTCCTCAACCAAGCTGCTGGTCCCAACATCGTCTCCAGCGGACCCTGTCTTAGGCCACCGAAGTCCAGTGCGTGGTAATTACTCCTCTGAGGCATGTTGGATGTTGTAGCGTACAGCAAGGGAGTCTGACAACGCATGGGAGGTCTTCCCCGCTGTCTCTTCTTACCTCTGGGGTACCAGGCTGCTGTCGTCGTTCTCCGTTTCGTCGTAACACGTGACCTGCCCATCTATGTTTTGCCTTGTCTGCATGGATTACCGTATCCTTCACCAGGAATAATCGTCCTATGTAATAATTGTGGAGAGCTAAGATACGTTTATTCCGGAGAGTGATTCCGACCAAGCGTCTCTCAAGGGAGGCCTGGGTCACCCTCAATTTGTCCTCTAGTGATTTTGTTAGTGTCCACGTCTCGGCACCGTTGCACATGGCGGGGAGTACAGTGGAACTGAAGAGGGAGGCTCATAGGTCCTGGTCATGGCAACCGTCTAGGACCGTGTTAATAGACGAGAAGGCTGCTCAACCCGCGCGGCGACGTCTTGTCAGTTCAGGTTCCAGGTTATTCTCCATATTGAGATGATGCCCAAGATATATCAAAAGGACTAACCACTGACCGAGAATTATGTGTTAGAGACTTCAGAATGTAGTATTAGAGACTTCAGAATGTAGTATTAGAGACTTCAGAATGTAGAATTGGAGACTTCAGAATATAGTATTAGAGACTTCAGAATGTAGTATTAGAGACTTCAGAATGTAGAATTGGAGACTTCAGAATGTAGTATTAGAGACTTCAGAATGTAGTTTTAGAGACTTCAGAATGTAGAATTGGAGACTTCAGAATGTAGAATTGGCGACTTCAGAATGTAGAATTGGAGACCAGAATGTACTATTAGAGACTTCAGAATGTAGAATTTGAGATTTCAGAATGTAGTATTAGAGACTTCAGAATGTAGAATTGGAGACTTCAGAATGTAGTATTAGAGACTTCAGAATGTAGTATTAGAGACTTCAGAATGTAGTATTAGAGACTTCAGAATGTAGTATTAGAGACTTCAGAATGTAGTATTAGAGACTTCAGAATGTTGCATTGGAGACTTCAGAATGTAGAATTGGAGACTTCAGAATGTAGAATTGGAGACTTCAGAATGTAGAATCTAGACTTCAGAATGTAGTATTAGAGACTTCAGAATGTAGAATTTGAGATTTCAGAATGTAGTATTAGAGACTTCAGAATGTAGAATTGGAGACTTCAGAATGTAGAATTCGAAACTTCAGAATGTAGTATTAGAGACTTCAGAATGTAGTATTGGAGACTTCAGAATGTAGTATTAGAGACTTCAGAATGTAGTATTAGAGACTTCAGAATGTAGTATTAGAGACTTCAGAATATAGTATTGGAGACTTCAGAATGTAGTATTGGAGACTTCAGAATGTAGAATTAGAGACTTTAGAATGTAGTATTAGAGACTTCAGAATGTAGTATTAGAGTCTTCAGAAAGTAGTATTAGAGACTTCAGAATGTAGTATTAAAGACTTCAGAATGTAGTATTAGAGACTTCAGAATGTAGTATTGGATACTTCAGAATGTAGTATTAGAGACTTCAGAATGTAGTATTAGAGACTTCAGAATGTAGTATTGGAGACTTCAGAATGCAGTATTAGAGACTTCAGAATGTAGTATTAGAGACTTCAGAATGTAGTATTAGAGACTTCAGAATGTAGTATTAGAGACTTCAGAATGTAGAATTGGAGACTTCAGAATGTAGTATTAGAGACTTCAGAATGTAGTATTATAGACTTAAGAATGTAGTATTAGAGACTTAAGAATGTAGTATTAGAGACTTCAGAATGTAGTATTAGAGACTTCAGAATGTAGTATTAGAGACTTCAGAATATAGTATTAGAGACTTCAGAATGTAGTATTAGGGACTTCAGAATGTAGTATCAGAGACTTCAGAATGTAGTATTAGAGACTTCAGAATGTAGTATTAGAGACTTCAGAATGTAGTATTGGAGACTTCAGAATACTAAGCCATAGATTGCATAAGAGGTGGTGCTTAGTTTCTTTCCTCACTGCTTCAACTTCCCTAACCGTAAGCCAGGTAACAACTTGCAGCTGGGTCGACTGGAGTAAATAGCTAGCGGAGATGAACCCCTTACCTTTGCCGTGAATATTTAATGCACTACCAAAACGTTAATGACATGCATCATCCTCCTGTCAGTCGCTCCGCTTCTACACCTGCGAGTATGGAGGTCCTTCTGCTCTACCTTAATGTAGGTCACTATTGGCTAGGATTTTGGTTAGCTGTAACAGTTTTGTCCAGACAGCGGATAACAAGCTGTTCTTCTCTGTGTGCTACTGTCGCAGCTTCTTTATAGCACATACCATACACATGGTAACTTCTGAGTTTATCGTCCATCTCTGAGATGATTAGGCGCTCAACCTTATATCCATTTAGACCAGGGGGTTGCATGAAACTTGAAGATTTCGTACACCAACCGTTTTGGGCTTTCATTCGCTCATTCGCTGTGAAGTGAGCAGCTTTTTTCTCAGATATAGCGACATACATAGCGATCAGATTCATTTATAATAATGATTCCAGTACTATTAGGTCAGAAATGAGACTAGTCCCACGCTATTATCCTGTCCAGAATTCAAAATAACAAACAGACAAGCAAGCAAGCAGTTATGTGTGTGAACTCTAAGTGGCTGTTATTTGGTCTCCAACGGTAAGCGGAGCTGTTCTCAGTGGTGACTACTGATGGCTGGGAGTGGTGACTACTGATGGCTGGGAGTGACGGCTACTGATGACTGGGAATGGTGACAATGATGGCTGGAGGAGGTGGCTAGAATGGCTGGGGGAGGCGACTAATGATGGCTGGTGGAGGGGACTAAAGATGGCTGGGAGTGGTGACTAAGGATGGCTGGGAGGTGACTAAAGATGGCTGGGAGTGGTGACTAAGGATGGCTGGGAGGTGACTAAAGATGGCTGGGAGTGGTGACTAAGGATGGCTGGGAGGTGACTAAAGATGGCTGGGAGTGGTGGCTAAGGATGGCTGGGAGGTGACTAAAGATGGCTGGGAGTGGTGACTAAGGATGGCTGGGAGGTGACTAAAGATGGCTGGGAGTGGTGACTAAGGATGGCTGGAAGGTGACTAAAGATGGCTGGGGTTTGGTGACTAAGGATGGCTGGGAGTGGTGACTATGGATGACGAATAAGAAATCACTCCGAGCCTACCAACAACAAGAAGTAGCCTTAAGTTCATCTAGGAACTAATATTAACAGTAAACAAAACACACACGTATGGCATTCCTATAAAACTCATTAAAGGTGTGAACACGGCCGGCTTGCACTATTAGCTGGACGGGGCCAAGTATGAACGGCCGTTCTATCATTGCCTTCCATCTTCCCAGCTATGTTAGATTATCATCATGTCTGATAACATCGATCAGGTGTGTCCAGATAGGCCCGTTGATAACCTTTATCGATATACGATAAACCAACTGTTGGTCTGGACAATATGGACTTCTAGGCCAATCTCTTGAGCACATGTAATCAGTGAAAGGAGCAAGGACCTACTTGAGTCCTCTTTACGTGAGCCTTGAAGATGTGGGTGATGGAAGCCGGGGAGGGGAAGGGGTGAGTTGAGTGAAGTCTTGGTGTAATGGAAGCCGGGGAGGGGAAGGGGTGAGTTGAGTGAAGTCTTGGTGTAATGGAAGCCAGGGGGGTGGGGGTGAGCTGAGATAAGTCTTGGTTCTGCATGGAAGCCAGGGCGGGGGGTGAAGTCTTGGTGTTTCGTGGAAGCCAGGGTTAGGGGGGGGGGGGGGAAGGGCTGAGTGAAGTCTTGGTCTTTCATGGAAGCCAGGTAGAGAGGAGGCAGGGGCGGGTGGGAGACTAATTGAGCGAAGTCTTGGTGTTTCATGGGTAGCGTGGTACATTGGTCCATCTTACCCCCTACGCCACATTTAAGGCAGTGAATCGGTGATCTCCTGGTCGTTGTGCAATGCGAGGGTCCTCAGTAAGCGGACTATTACGGAAAAACTCGATAACAGTGACAACAATTCGTGTTATTTTATACTCAAGCCGTTCCTAACCGCCACTGCACAATCTATGACGCTTAACTGTCAGGGGCGTCTTCTCATCGGTCTCTTCTCCCAGTTATTGTACCAGTTGCAACTGTTCACCCAACTGCTCACAAACATTGTTACCATTCACCCAACTGCTCGCGTATCATATTCAAATGCAGAAGACTATGAAGTTGTGATGTTTGTAATAGAATGCATGTCCACACAGGCCTCTCGCGGTACAGGTTCGCTCATGATGTACCAGAGCCGATCGATTTGATGAAACTCTGTCGCTGACGGTAAATGGGTCTGCTCTATTCTATTGTACTCTACACGCACTAAACAAATTCAAGTAACACTAAATATAAACACAATACAACATATTATTTAATCAAGAAACACCGCCATCTATAAACTCTCAAGCAACTGAAATTCTTTCTCTCACCATTTATACGTTACGATACCCTATTCTATTAATCTTGTTTCCTAATCTGGCCTGCTAATCTGGTCTGCTGCAATCGAACTAAGTTGCGGATTGCCGCTGATGGTAAAGTTCGTAGGCTCTGAACCCAGGTATGACGTACGTGAGCTTGTTCCTCTTTGTCGGCGGTAGATCAAAGTGGTCTCCACGTCGTCGGGATAGACTACATGAAATATTATCCATGGGATTATGGTAAAACTGCTTCTATGTGATGTCGTCGTGATCAGTGGGACTGCGTCAATATGATGAATGGGATGACTGTAAGACTGCCTCTATAAGCTACTGACGACTTGTAATTACGACCACTACAAAATATGAGAGTAGTTACCTTGCTTGCTGCGTGTCTATCTCAACAGCCTCTCCCCGTCGCCTAAATCTAAACTCAAATCTGCCTCAACTGTATATTATCTTCATCGCCTGCCCTCCACTGAGCGTCTCTTTCCAAAGTACTCTGTCTCTGAAATGTTCTCTCTCTGTCTCTGAAATGTTCTCTCTCTGTGTAGTTCTCAACTCAAATCTGCCTTTCTCTGCCGCCTATACTCCATTGAGCGTCTCCTTCCTATCTCTTCTCAAGTAATAATCCTTACGTCTCTCTGCACCGGGATTTATATTCGATCTGCATCCCGAGACCACGTGATTTCCAAAACGACGCGCGTTTTTGTTCATCTGCTTGCCATTATCCCCCATCCTATTTGCGTGGTTTCCAGACTACCCGAGTTTGTCGGCGGCAACGGAGTCTACGTGTCACCCACCACTTATCGTTCCAGATGTGGACACATGGCCTGTAACTTACGTCGGGTTACGTTGTGGTTCGATTTGGTTGATCAAATTCTGGCGGGTAGTTGAATTGTACTGACTCAAATCCCACGAAGAAAGAAATGAATGGTTGTATAAACTATTACTATCTCAACTGTTACATGTTATAACATGGCTAAGCTCCTACCTATATATTGTCTGTACAGCTAAGATCTGTTACAATTAGTCTCTGTTCATGTCCATGGGACATTAACAGCCCTGAAAAACCATATCTCTGATCCGTCCCATTTAACAAGGCTGGCTCTATAGAACTCTGGGATCCATAGAATATCTATCGGTTGATAGATAACTGCTGCTGCCTGAGCTGGTCCATTATGTGTACATGTATCTACCAGCAGATATTAGAAGCATCAGTTCATCCCGTAACCCATCAGGTCGTTGGGGCACACATGAAGACATGAAAATCCCACGCTAACCCTCTCTGTCTGTAGCCGCCTGACGTATCTCACCGGGACGAAGGCCTGACCACTCAGTGATGTTGTCCACCCATCTGTCCTTGGAGGTCCTCGCCATCTCTGTCCCGGTACGGACCCAAAGAGTATATAGTTGGTAATTCCGTTGGACCTCGCGACGTGCCCGCACCAGGACATCTTTCGTCTTTTGATAGCTGTGAACAGATCTTCAAAAGGACCAATAGCGTCTTCAACTCTCTGACGGATTTCTACGTTCGTGACACGAACCTTATATGTAACATTTAGGATTTTTCTATAGCACCTCATTTCCATTGCATGTATTCTGCCCTGGATATCTGCTGTAATGGTCCAGGTCTCGAAGGCATACAGAAATATTGATAGCACCAAAGAGCGCATTAGTCTAACTTTTATGTCGAGGGCGAGCCGCTTGTCTTGCCATATAGGTTTCAGCCGAGTCAGCGCCGCTGTTGTTTGTGCTATTCTTGCAATGACCTCTGGCTTCGAACCCTCTTCGCTGATCAATGATCCCAGATATTTGAAACGTTTTACCACCTCAAGTTCCTGCCTATTCGCCTCCATTACAGATTGAAACCCTGCTACGTTATTGGTCATGGGCTTTGTTTTATCTGCATTTATTTCCATACCAAAACTCAGGGCCGTTCTATCCAATCTACCAATCAACTCCTGGAGTTCCCTTTCTGTGCCTGCCAATACATCAATATCATCAGCAAAGCGGAAGTTTGTTATAAGCATGTCACCTATTTTAACCGTGCCAACATGTCCTTTTAAGGTCGTCTCCATTATTCTCTCCAAGAATATATTGAAGAGTGTGGGGGAGAGTATACATCCCTGTCGCACACATAGAAGGATCATGTCGTGAGAAATGTGGGCGTGTTTGAATGTTACCCCATAAACATTATTTGGTTTCTTTAAATTGGCAGCCACTTCCGTCTTCTTGCTATTTAAACTGAAGCCTCTTTTCCACATATAATATCTATTTAGTGTCATGTCCACGGGCTGATACACCTGCCATTTCCTCCATGGATCGCAAATATCAATGTCTGTTACCATGTGGACAAGTCATGTACTGAGATAACGCGCGTGGGTGTACTGAGAGAATTAGAAACGATTTGTGTGTGTGTACGTACATGCGTGTGTGCGTGCGTATGTGTATGTGTGAGCGCGTGTGTGTTTGGTGTGTGTGTGTGCGTTTGTGCATGCATGCATGTGTGTATGTATATGTGTGAGTGCGCTAATTATAAAATGTTAGTTAGCAAACCTTTTCATTGATCCTTTTTGTTTGTAGTTTCTCTCCACTCTGCGACTGCAGCTCTTCTCGCAGAAGTCCTTTGTGGCTTTGATGTAGACGCCATGGCTCTGCTCGTCAACTACTTGAGCCGTAAATATGTATATGCTTTATAACGCAGAAAAAGATCACCCTATTAATGAGCATAATTCAGAAATTGTTTATATTAATTCACAAAGTGTGTCAAGTTCTGGAAGACCGCTGTGAATTATTTTGTTCGGAATAAATCTATGAGTTTTGGCCACTTGCATTTCTTTAAAGTAGTTACATAAAAATAGCCATCAGATCAGACCTCAGCCTCACTAGAGTCAAATGTTTTCCAATCTTTCCTCAGTCAAGAGAACTGTTCTTCTGAAAACTCTTATGAAAATCTTGACAACTTTTGGCTTCCGAAACATTGCTCTAATAATGAATCAAATTAGAATTGTAATTCATAGCGTGCGGTATCGAGTATTTCATAACGTGCGGTATCGAGTATTTCATAGCGTGTGGTATCGAGTATTTCATAGCGTGTGGTATCGAGTATTTCAAAATATAGATTTTTGTGTTTTATCGGTCGGGATAACTTTGTGCTCAAATCTTAAGCTCCAATCTTAGACTCAAATAGTAGACTTAAATAGTAGACTCAAATAGTAGGCTCAAATCTTAGGCTCCAATCTTAGTTAGGCTCAAATCTTAGTTAGACTCAAATCTTAGACTCCAATCTTAGTTAGGCTCAAATCTTAGGCTCCAATCTTGGTTAGGCTCAAATCTTAGGCTCCAATTTTAGTTAGGCTCTAATCTTAGTTAGTCTCCAATCTTAGTTAGGCTCCAATCTTAGTTAGGCTCCAATCTTAGTCAGGCTCCAATCTTAGTCAGACTCCAATTTTAGTCAGGCTCCAATCTTAGTTAGGCTCCAATCTTAGTTAGGCTCCAATCTTATTAGGCTCCAATCTTAGTTAGGCTCTAATCTTAGTAAAGCTCCAATCTTAGTCAGGCTCCAATCTTATTTTTGAAAATGCAGACACTTCTTAATAATTTAGAGAGATGAAACTTTCGGACGGGTGCAAACCCGATCAGTCAGAAGAAAGCTTTAACTTTCGGACAGGTGCAGACCCGATCAGTCAGAAGAAAGCTTTAACTTTCGGACAGGTGCCAAGCCCGATGACAGTGCTTTATAATTATATTTGTTGGACAGTTTTGTTAGAATGTTGCCCGAACAGAAACTAAAGGCCAACTCTTATTGATGACAAAGACTAAACGCCAACTCTTATCGGTGAGACATGGCCAACTCTTATCGATGACAGAGACTTATGGCCAACTCTTATCGATGAGACATGGCCAACTCTTATCGATGAGACATGGCCAACTCTTATCGGTGAGACATGGCCAACTCTTATCGATGAGACATGGCCAACTCTTATCGGTGAGACATGGCCAACTCTTATCGGTGAGACATGGTCAACTCTTATCGGTGAGACATGGCCAACTCTTATCGGTGAGACATGGCCAACTCTTATCGGTGAGACATGGCCAACTCTTATCGGTGAGACATGGCCAACTCTTATCGGTGAGACATGGCCAACTCTTATCGATGACAGAGACTAATGCCCAACTATTATCGATGTTTAGCTGCTAATAAATCTTTAACGTGCACAGTGTGTACATGGGATCACTCTGTGTTGTGTCCAATATGACTGGGCGCTGATCCCGCCATCACTGAGGCTGTGGGCGCTTGAAAATTGTGGGATGTGAATGTTTCTTGAGAATCACGAGTCTCAACCTCTCAGTCCCAGCAGCCCTCGCTCGCGAAAATCAGGCGCCTTCCCCCCTCAGTCCTAGCAGCACTCGCTGGCGAGAAACAAACGTCACAACCTCTCAGTCCTAGCAGCCCTCGTTCGCGAGAATCAAACGTCACAACCTCTCAGTCCTAGCAGCCCTCGCTCGCGAGAATCAAACGTCACAACCTCTCAGTCCTAGCAGCCCTCGCTCGCGAGAATCAAACGTCACAACATCTCAGTCCTAGCAGCCCTCGCTCGCGAAAATCAGGCGCCTTCACCTCTCAGTCTTAGCAGCCCTCACTCGCGAGAATCAAACGTCACAACCTCTCAGTCCTAGCAGCCCTCACTCGCGAGAATCAAAGTCACAACCTCTCAGTCCTAGCAGCCCTCGCTCGCGAGAAATAAACGTCACAACCTCTCAGTCCTAGCACGCGACATGTTTTCTTCTATTCGTCTACATTATTTGTATATTAATATCATTTATTTTCATTATGCACTATATTTTAATATTAGAAAAATGCCACCTTTCAAGAAAAGAAATGAAAGAGATTTAACAAGAAGATTTGACTTCACTCGACCTCTTTAGTGCAAAGTTAACGTAGATGTAAACAAATCCAGTATATATTTCTCCGCTTGGAAAACGGCCCACTGTATGATGAATGCAATTCTCTTTTACATTAGTCTAAATTGCCTGATTTATTATTAATAGATGATATGTAGCAAAGAATATTACTAAACAAATATTCCACCGTACACTATGTTTACTGAATACTAAAAACAAACCCGAAATACATTACTGCCCTCGGAGTTATTTTCCACTCAAATTAAACAGAAGGCTTTGCAATATCCCTATTTGAAATTGTGGAACTATCAGCGCGAGCGCCTTTACATACGATCATTAACACTGAATACAGTTTGACAACAATGAATAATTGATGATTTGCAGTTATTATGCCAAGTCATGCAATATTTTGTGCCTTAGCTTCATGGAGTGTACGCTACTCATATATATATATATTTATATTTCACTTTCATGATCTGTTTGAATACAACCCTATCTGATGCAGGCGGCAGGTATACCGTAAAGTTTGGGGTGATGGCAGACATAACATTTGAACGGTAGAGAAGCTTCCAAAGCTGCGAGGGAAGCTGGCTGTGTGCGTTGTAAGCGCCTCACACCTGACACCCCAATGCACAGATCTCTCTATCCCCTGTAGTGTTAGAAAGGTCACTATAGTCAAGCCAGAAGGTGATGCGGCGCCTCCTTCTCTCCGTCAATGTCTTTTACACTGTTCAGCGTGTGGTTACAGAAAGTGGGACCACTAGGGGCGGGCGAGTTGGATTTTATTTGCCTGTCTCGTTCACTTCATTCTCGCGTACTTTTCTTTTTGTTTATTTGGTTTGCTTTTCGTTAATTTGAGAGGCCTTCACAGTCTTCGTTCTTGATCCTACGATTTTTTTCTGTCAGCATTGTCTTTTTTTGAAAATTTTTTGACGTTCGTGAGTTTAACATATTCAAAACTGCAATCAATCACTACTGTTCCATTGACGATTCGTGAGTTTAACATATTCAGAACCGCAATCAATCACTACTGTTCCATTGACGATTCGTGAGTTTAACATATTCAAAGCTGCAATCAATCACTACTGTTTCATATCCTTGTGAAGCATAGGTTTTCAACAAATGTATGCCAGTAAGTCCTGAATCGTTGACCTGTCTGTATTTGTTAAAGGTTCTGTGACCTTCATTTTGTACAAGATGGACTTGCAAATCCAATGTCCAACACTTCTTTGTCGCCTCTGACGATATGCATTGCCGGTTACAGTTTTACTAATCTTTGCTCTCCGTTCGAACCATGGTTACACTCAAGCTTATGAAGTATCGATATTTGAGGATCGTTGATCTTACTTGATTCGACTAGATCTATCGAGTGATTGACTCTGCTGTGCTGGTTGACCTGCCCTTCATGACAACAGCTGTTGGTGCAATCTGTTCTGTTGGTTACTTACATAAAACATCGCCATCGACGTCTAATGGTTCCTTCTACTCCGTCGTCGTATAATCTAGTCGTCATTGACATTAACATGAATACCCCACTTCCCTCCTCCCAACCCCAGTCAAATTTATCAAGACGTAAGCGATGGAAATCCTGACGGTGATAATCCTGACATTGGTAATCCAGACATTGGTAATCCAGAGATTGGTAATCCAGACATTGGTAATCCAGAGATTGGTAATCCAGAGATTGGTAATCCTGACATTGGTAATCCATACATTGGTAATCCAGAGATTGGTAATCCTGACATTGGTAATCCAGACATTGGTAATCCAGACATTGGTAATCCAGACATTGGTAATCCAGACATTGGTAATCCAGAGATTGGTAATCCAGACATTGGTAATCCAGACATTGGTAATCCAGACATTGGTAATCCAGAGATTGGTAATCCAGAGATTGGTAATCCTGACATTGGTAATCCTAACATTGGTAATCCTCCCATTGGTAATCCAGACATTGGTAATCCAGAGATTGGTAATCCCAGCGGTGACAATCCCGACATTGGTAATCCAGACATTGGTAATCCCAGCGGTGACAATCCCGACATTGGTAATCCAGACATTGGTAATCCAGACATTGACAATCCCGACATTGGTAATCCAGACATTGGTAATCCCGCAGATACATTTTTGTGAATGCCCCGTCACGAACAACGGAACACCATTAAAAGAAATGCAACGATTTCAGCCCACGGGTATTACATTCACGTGATAGCAGAGGTTGACAGTCAAGAAGGTAATAGCCAAGTATGAAACATCACACAAAAGCTTCCTACACAGAACAAGAACATACCAATGTATGTATGCAACAAGACACTGTACCATTAATGAACAAATGGTAAGCTGAAAATGATTGCTCCAGAAAGTTAGTGGGAACTATATCCAGAGAGGGCCACACTCGCACAGAACTGTCAGGACATTCAAGTTGTGAGCCAACCATTTTCAGACAGTCTCAGCCATGACAGGTTGGCCAGGTATATTCTGTGTCAAGATTGTGACTTCTTACCTCATTGTCCTGGCTTTACTAGTTCTATTGATCACTCTTCAAGCTACACTTCAACTCCCATGCTTCGGTCGTGCGAGGGAGGGGGAGAGAGAGGGATAGAGTATGAGCGAGAATAAGAGAGTGCGAGAGAAAAAGAGTAAGAGTGTTATAGAAAGAGTTGGACAGAGAGATAACGAGAAAGAGAGTAAGAGTGAGAAAGAGAGAGAGAGAGTAAAAGAGAATAAGACAAAAGACAGTGAGAGTAAGAGAAAGAGCGTGAATGAACAAGAGAGTAAGAGAAAGGTGAGAGTAAGAGAGAGAGAGAAAAAAGGACATTGACTCAGACAGAAGGATAGACAGAAAGGTACATGTTTGAAGTCAAACTTCATTTCACTTCACAATGTTGACTGAGACAGATAATGAGAATCGGCTCAAGAGAAAACCATGAAAACGTCAGGTCAAACCACATGAACACGTCAGGTCACACAACATGAACACGTCAGGTCACACACAGCATGAACACGTCAGCTCACACACTACATGAACACGTCAGCTCACACACCACATGAACACGTCAGCTCACACACTAAATCAACACGTCAGCTCACACACTAAATCAACACGTCAGCTCACACACTACATGAACACGTCATCTCACACACTAAATCAACACGTCAGCTCACACACCACATGAACACGTCAGCTCACACACTAAATCAACACGTCAGCTCACACACTAAATCAACACGTCAGCTCACACACTACATGAACACGTCAGCTCACACACTACATGAATACGTCAGCTCACACACTAAATGAACACGTCAGCTCACACACTACATGAACACGTCAGCTCACACACTACATGAACACGTCAGCTCACACACTAAATGAACACGTCAGCTCACACACTAAAGGAACACGTCAGCTCACACACTACATGAACACGTCAGCTCACACACTACATCAACACGTCAGCTCACACACTACATCAACACGTCAGCTCACACACTAAATGAACACGTCAGCTCACACACTACATGAACAAGTCAGCTCACACACTACATGAACACGTCAGGTCACACATTACATGAACACGTCACCTCACACACTAAATGAACACGTCAGCTCACACACTACAAGAACACGTCAGCTCACACACTAAATGAACACGTCAGCTCACACACTAAATGAACACGTCAGCTCACACACTACATCAACACGTCAGCTCACACACTACATCAACACGTCAGCTCACACACTACATCAACACGTCAGGACACACACTACAAGAACACGTCAGCTCACACACTAAATGAACACGTCAGCTCACACACTAAATGAACACGTCAGCTCACACACTACATCAACACGTCAGCTCACACACTACATCAACACGTCAGCTCACACACTACATCAACACGTCAGGACACACACTACATTAACACGTCAGCTCACACACTAAATGAACACTTCAGCTCACACACTACGTGAACACGTCAGCTCACACACTACATCAACACGTCAGGACACACACTACATGAACACGTCAGCTCACACACTACATGAACACGTCAGCTCACACACTACATGAACACGTCAGGACACACACTACATGAACACGTCAGGACACACACTACATGAACACGTCAGCTCACACACTACATGAACACGTCAGCTCATACACTACATGAATACGTCAGCTTACACACTAAATGAACACGTCAGGACACACACTAAATGAACACGTCAGCTCACACACAAAATGAACACGTCAGCTCACACACTACATGAACACGTCAGCTGACACACTACATGAACACGTCAGCTCACTCATTAAATGAACACATCAGCTCACACACTACATGAACACGTCAGCTCACACACTACATGAACACGTCAGGACACACACTACATGAACACGTCAGCTCACACACTAAATGAACACGTCAGCTCACACACTACAAGAACACGTCAGCTCACACACTAAATGAACACGTCAGCTCACACACTACATCAACACATCAGCTCACAACCTACATCAACACGTCAGCTCACACACTACATGAACACGTCAGCTCACTCACTAAATGAACACGTCAGCTCACACACTAAATGAACACGTCAGCTCACACACTACATCAACACGTCAGCTCACACACTACATGAACACGTCAGGACACACACTACATGAACACGTCAGCTCACACACTACATCAACACGTCAGCTCACACACTACATCAACACGTCAGCTCACACACTACATGAACACGTCAGGACACACACTACATGAACACGTCAGGACACACACTACATGAACACGTCAGCTCACACACTACATGAACACGTCAGCTCATACACTACATGAACACGTCAGCTTACACACTAAATGAACACGTCAGGACACACACTAAATGAACACGTCAGCTCACACACAAAATGAACACGTCAGCTCACACACTACATGAACACGTCAGCTGACACACTACATGAACACGTCAGCTCACTCATTAAATGAACACGTCAGCTCACACACTACATGAACACGTCAGGACACACACTACATGAACACGTCAGCTCACACACTAAATGAACACGTCAGCTCACACACTAAAAGAACACGTCAGCTCACACACTAAATGAACACGTCAGCTCACACACTACATCAACACATCAGCTCATAACCTACATCAACACGTCAGCTCACACACTACATGAACACGTCAGCTCACTCACTAAATGAACACGTCAGCTCACACACTACATGAACACGTCAGCTCACACACTAAATGAACACGTCAGGACACACACTACATGAACACGTCAGCTCACACACTAAATGAACACGTCAGCTCACACACTAATTGAACACATCAGCTCACACACTACATCAACACGTCAGCTCACACACTACATGAACACGTCAGCTCACACACTACATCAACACGTCAGCTCACACACTAATTGAACACATCAGCTCACACACTACATCAACACGTCAGCTCACACACTACATGAACACGTCAGGACACACACTACATGAACACGTCAGCTCACACACTACATCAACACGTCAGCTCACACACTACATGAACACGTCAGCACACACACTACATCAACACGTCAGGACACACTACATCAACACGTCAGCTCACACACTACATGAACACGTCAGCTCACACACTACATGAACACGTCAGGACACACACTACATGAACACGTCAGCTCACACATTAAATGAACACGTCAGCTCACACACTAAATGAACACGTCAGCTCACACACTACATCAACACGTCAGCTCACACACTACATCAACACGTCAGCTCACACACTACATCAACACGTCAGCTCACACACTACATCAACACGTCAGCTCACACACTACATCAACACGTCAGGACACACAGAATTGTAAAAAGAATTGTACTGTATTATTAATTTCATTGTTTTTCTGGAGCGTTTTCTTTTGTCTGTCTTTTCACACGCCACACGGATCAGCGAGTTAGCAGCCGAGGTAAGAACTGACTTATTAGTCCGCGAATTGGCACCATTCTTGCTCAGTGCGTGGTTATCTGCTATTTCTGCGCGCTCATTCCCGTGGCGCCAGCATTCGCGACTTTGAAAGTTGGCTTGTTCAGTTACAGCCTTGAGCACTTCGCATATACGGAAGCAGGATTTGGGTGTGGAAACAGTCGCTTATCGGGAAGGTGGATATTGTGAAGTAGGAAAGTGGTAAATATTTATATTTAATAGCGCCTAGTGAGTGCATCTTTCAATGTGCCTTCAAGAAAGTCAAATTAGCGGATGCGCTCTGCTTTAATAGACCAAATATACCAAGTTTCCTTACTTCATTGTAAGACAATCCAGACAGGTCTAACATTATGCAATCAGAGAAGCTTAGAACAAGCGACAGACCAAAGAACGATGACGTAGTGAAGAGACGCGTGAGGTTTTCTATGTACAGTCCGAATTGTTATCTGGGCTGATCGGCATCTTAAACATGGCAGGTAACTTGTTGGAACATGTATACTGTAAACATAGATAGTCGTGTCTGGCTGAGAACATTTTGAATGGATGCGTGTTTCAGAGCAAACACATCATATGTTGTTTCTCATACTATGTCTTGGCCGAGATACGTGGAGTGTCTTCGGCAGAAATGAGTAGTGTAGAGAATTCATCTGCGGATACACCCTTAGTTCATAACAACTCCTCAGATCATATCCCACAATTCACTCCCAGCAGTTCAACCTCTTGATCACAAATCAACAGATCACACGCCACACTTCCCTCCCAATATTCCATATCCCGCAGTTAACACTATACCCAGTAGTCCACAACTTCACAGATCACACCCTGATACACACTCAACAGCCCACATCTCGCCGTTCACACTCAAAACAGCCCACATCTCGCAGTTCACACTCAACAGCCCACATCTCGCCGTTCACACTCAAAACAGCCCACATCTCGCAGTTCACACTCAACAGCCCACATCTAGCCGTTCACACTCAACAGCCCACATCTAGCCGTTCACACTCAACATGCCACATCTAGCCGTTCACACTCAACAGCCCACATCTAGCCGTTCACACTCAACAGGCCACATCTAGCCGTTCACACTCAACAGGCCACATCTAGCCGTTCACACTCAACAGGCCACATCTAGCCGTTCACACTCAACAGACCACATCTAGCCGTTCACACTCAACAGCCCACATCTCGCCGTTCCCACTCAACAGCCCACATCTCGACGTTCACACCATCCGTTCTCTCCAACAGTAAAGCTCCACAATTCACTCCCAGTAGTCCACACTCCCAAAATTCACTCCCAGTAGTCCACACCCCCACAATTCACTCCCAGTAGTCCACACCTCCACAATTCACTCCCAGTAGTCCACACCCACAATTCACTCCCAGTAGCCCACACCCCCATAATTCACTCCCAGTAGTCCATACGCCCACAATTCACTCCCAGAATACCACATCGCCCCAATTCACTCCCAGTAGCCCACACCCCCATAATTCACTCCCAGTAGTCCATACGCCCACAATTCTCTCCCAGTAGTCCACACCCCAGAAATTCACTCCCAGTAGTCCAACACCCCCCCCCCCCCAATCACTCCCAGTAGTCCACATCAACAATTCACTCCCAGTAGACCACACCCCCACAATTCTCTCCCAGTAGTCCACAACAACAATTCACTTCCAGTAGTCCACACCCCCACAATTCACTTCCAGTAGTCCACACCCCCACAATTCACACCCAGTAGTCCATATCCCACTGTCGTCACCACACAACGTACAGTTCACACAATTCACAAGTTAGCTGAGGTAGGTTACAGTTTCTGGACTGGAAAGACATAAAAAGAAGCAATTTACCATACCAGATTAAGGAAGAAATGCTGGCTGAGTGGATAAGACACTAAATCGGCAACCAGAAGGACGTGGGTCCAATCTTAACAAGGAAGTGATACAACATAGAACAGAATCATTAACCAAGTGTGCCTGCGCCACACCAACCCCCGCACTTCTGCCTGAGTGTAGCGATGGAACCACACACTTCCACGCCTGAGTACCACTTCTGGCGATCAGATGGTCTCTAATCGCCGTGCACTGAACCGTTTTCCTTTCTTTTTGTGGGGTACGGAAAGATAGACACGTAACACGCTTGTGACCTTGGACAAGTCTGTTCTGACATGAGTAATATGGGCAGGAAGACTAACACCTGCAGGCAAAACATACTGGCCAAGACCACCACCTCGGCTTCCGAGCAGCCCTCCACTAAACGGGCTGTTTTCATGGCAGCCTGACTAACGAGGTAAGGGATTGACGTGATTCTCATAGAAGTGAATGACACGCAGATGAAGCCAATCATTGAACAACCGCCTGAAGGACCCCGGTCTACCTTCATCAGCACGCTCGGGATGTGAGGAAAGCTACTACAACCTACCACTTAACGTCATATTCAGGGCGCACACAAGAGTAACCTACTCATTATGGGCATTCGCAAACAACAACAACACGAGTAACATGGCGCTTACATGAACAAATCAGGTTCTTGAATATATTAGACACTACACGTTATTAACAAAGAAGAAGTCTCGATAAAAATACCAAAAAGGTTCTAGAATATTGGTCATAAAATTGATGAAGAGAACAATTGTATCCACATTGAAAGTAGCATCGACAAAGATGGCCAACGCTGGTATGCAAGGATCACGGTACGGAAATCAAATGTACGCCAAGCATCCTCGGCCCAAATAAGGACATCTCCGACTTTCTTCTAGTAAAACGAGATTAGTCTGATCAGCACATTCTTACTGTGTCCTACTTTGGGGTTTGGTTAAACGTCCACGAAAGACACTTGTCATATTCTGACAGAAGACTTTCAACAAGAGATGTCTGCGTCACAATCTTTCTGTCAGTAATCACATTTCGTATACAAGTAAAGAGATGCGGGTTGTCGTGATCCCCATAGTAGTGAGCGTCACGCAGATGAAGCCAGCATAACACAACCGCCTAGAGGACAGCGGCTTACCTTCATCAGCATGCTCGGGATGTGAGAAAAGCTAGTCCAACTCGCGACTTGACGTCCTCTTCAGGGAGCACACAAGAGTCAATTTGCTCATTGTGGACGTTAAAAAACAATATGAATAACTGCTATCACATTCCTTGTGTGATTTATTACATTCTTTCTGTTAATCACATTCCTGGTGTGATTTATTACATTCTTTCTGTTAGTTATCACATTCCTCGTGTGATTTATTACATTCTTTCTGTTAGTTATCACATTCCTCGTGTGATTTATTACATTCTTTCTGTTAGTTATCACATTCCTTGTGTGATTTATTACATTCTTTCTGTTAGTTATCACATTCCTTGTGTGATTTATTACATTCTTTCTGTTAGTTATCACATTCCTTGTGTGATTTATTACATTCTTTCTGTTAGTTATCACATTCCTTGTGTGATTTATTACATTCTTTCTGTTAGTTATCACATTCCTTGTGTGATTTATTACATTCTTTCTGTTAGTTATCACATTCCTTGTGTGATTTATTACATTCTTTCTGTTAGTTATCACATTCCTTGTGTGATTTATTTCATTCTTTCTGTTAGTTATCACATTCCTTGTGTGATTTATTACATTCTTTCTGTTAGTTATCACATTCCTGGTGTGATTTATTACATTCTTTCTGTTAGTTATCACATTCCTTGTGTGATTTATTATATTCTTTCTGTTAGTTATCACATTCCTTGTGTGATTTATTACATTCTTTCTGTTAGTTATCACATTCCTTGTGTGATTTATTACATTCTTTCTGTTAGTTATCACATTCCTTGTGTGATTTATTTCATTCTTTCTGTTAGTTATCACATTCCTTGTGTGATTTATTACATTCTTTCTGTTAGTTATCACATTCCTGGTGTGATTTATTACATTCTTTCTGTTAGTTATCACATTCTTTGTGTGATTTATTATATTCTTTCTGTTAGTTATCACATTCCTTGTGTGATTTATTATATTCTTTCTGTTAGTTATCACATTCCTTGTGTGATTTATTACATTCTTTCTGTTAGTTATCACATTCCTTGTGTGATTTATTACATTCTTTCTGTTAGTTATCACATTCCTTGTGTGATTTATTACATTCTTTCTGTTAGTTATCACATTCCTTGTGTGATTTATTTCATTCTTTCTGTTAGTTATCACATTCCTTGTGTGATTTATTACATTCTTTCTGTTAGTTATCACATTCCTGGTGTGATTTATTACATTCTTTCTGTTAGTTATCACATTCCTTGTGTGATTTATTATATTCTTTCTGTTAGTTATCACATTCCTTGTGTGATTTATTACATTCTTTCTGTTAGTTATCACATTCCTTGTGTGATTTATTACATTCTTTCTGTTAGTTATCACATTCCTCGTGTGATTTATTACATTCCTTTTGTTAGTTATTACATTCCTCGTGTCATTTATTACATTCTTTCTGTTAGTTATCACATATATATATATATATAAATATATATCAGAGCACAAATATGTGCAAGCTGCAAGTTACAGGAAAGCGTTTGTGGAAAGAAACTGTACCTAGAGAGTGACGTAGACTATAAATGTACCTAGAGAGTGATGTAGACTATAATTGTACCTTGAGAGTGATGTGGATTGTATAATTGTACCTAGAGAGTGATGTGGACTGTATAATTGTACTTAGAGAGTGATGTGTACTGTATAATTGTACCTAGAGAGTGATGTGGACTGTATAATTGTACCTAGAGAGTGATGTGGATTGTATAATTGTACCTTAAGAGTGATGTGGACTGTATAATTGTACTTAGAGAGTGATGTGTACTGTATAATTGTACCTAGAGAGTGATGTGGACTGTATAATTGTACCTAGAGAGTGATGTGGACTGTATAATTGTACTTAGAGAGTGATGTGTACTGTATAATTGTACCTAGAGAGTGATGTGGACTGTATAATTGTTCCTAGGGAGTGATGTAGACTATAATTGTACCAAGGGAGTGATGTAGACTATAATTGTACCTAGGGAGTGATGTAGACTATAATTGTACCTAGGGAGTGATGTAGACTATAATTGTACCTAGGGAGTGATGTAGACTATAATTGTACCTAGAGAGTGGTGTAGACTATAATTGTACCTAGGGAGTGATGTAGACTATAATTGTACCTAGGGAGTGATGTAGACTCTGTATAATACAACATATGAGTATTTTTTTTCTTGGAATCTACGTGTGTATACTTATAGCCTGCCATTGAGAATTCGTATAGTCAATCTATAGATGAACCTTACTTATACTTATTCATCATATCAAATTGACCAATACTAATTGTAGCCCATCCTCATAGTTACTCTAATCGTGGACAGTATCAGCCTTAATCGCCCAGTCCATTTGTCCCTGAATGACATCACTTGCATGAACCTCCCTTCCTGATAGTGTGCCTCACTTATTAGTTTATGCAGTATTCACCAACCAGCTGGTGCCAGCAATTATCCTTACAAATCCACCAGCTCTCCTCTCCCCACCCCAAATGAAATGTTTTCCCATCTAGTTTACCTGTGCATCAGTTCAGTTGCCATGAGCACATCGAAGCCAAGGGACAATTGGTGTACAAAACCGCTTGTCTTTTGAGTTATTGGCGTGTCCTTGCAATGCTGAGCTTTTGTTACGGTATACGTACCAATGTATTTCACGGTGTACAGATACGTCTTCAATTATGTTGTAAGATATCATGAACTTATGGCCGCGATGATTCATCCGCCTCCCCCCCCCCTCCCAGTAAATGTAGTCCAGAGATGAACATTCCATTGCACAGAGTTTCTCCAACTTCACTCATGTAGTTTTGCTCTCCACCCAAGATCGCTTGCAATCATCTGGGGCGACTACATGAGGGGCGCGGCATTTTCCCACCCCTGATTTCCAGGGACATATGTAGAAGCTGATCAGCTGGACATCCGGAGAGGTGCTGGCTACATGGACCAAAAAAGAGAGGAGGCAGCGATCAAGCGTTCATGTTCTCGCAGTCTCCGTCTGGAGACGTCAGTGTTAATGACTAAGACTTGTCATCACACTCCAAGATAATACCACTTTGGTTACGCATGTGGAAGGCCTCTAGCCCATTTTCGATCTCTATATAAGACCGTCCATGTTTTGGAGCGTACAAGAGGACTGCGGTGACACGTGAGTTACGTAGACTTCGTTTGGTTTCCAGGTGGACCTCCTCCTCTCCGTCCAGACAACAGTTTGGTTTCCAGGTAAACTTACTCCTCTCCGCCCAGACAACAGTTTGGTTTCCAGGTAAACTTACTCCTCTCCGTCCAGACAACCGTTTGGTTTCCAGGTAAACTTACTCCTCTCCGTCCAGACAACCGTTTGGTTTCCAGGTAAACTTACTCCTCACCATCCAGACTCAGTTTGGTTTCCAGGTAGACCTCCTCTTCGTCCAGCCAGTGCAGAGACTTCATGGATGATGCCATACGGCCGATCCTCTGAGTGATTTCTGTGATACTGCGTGCTTGAAAAGTCTGCTGCCCTGATTGAAGAAGTCCTCGGTGGAATTGAAATGATTGCTGTTGACAGTGATGCCCGCCGCAGGAAGACCGGTGCCAGGGCTTTGGTTCTGGTCGCCACCCTTTACATGTGCAGGTCTAGGTGTGAAGTTAATTGTTCCAAGGGGGCTTGTCAAGGCCTGTCATTGTTTTAAGAGCTCCAGGGGGCTTGTAAAGGCCTGTCATTGTTCTAAGAGCTCCAGGGGGGCTTGTCAAGGCCTGTCATTGCTCTAAGAGCTCCAGGGAGGCTTGTAAAGGCCTGTCATTGTTCTAAGAGCTCCAGGGGGCTTGTCAAGGCCTGTCATTGTTCTAAGAGCTCCAGGGGGGCTTGTCAAGGCCTGTCATTGTTCTAAGAGCTCTAGGGGGGCTTGTCAGGGCCTGTCATTGTTCTAAGAGCTCCAGGGGGGCTTGTCAAGGCCTGTCATTGTTCTAAGAGCTCCAGGGGGGCTTGTCAAGGCCTGTCATTGTTCTAAGAGCTCCAGGGGGGCTTGTCAAGGCCTGTCATTGTTCTAAGAGCTCCAGGGGGGCTTGTCAAGGCCTGTCATTGTTCTAAGAGCTCCAGGGGGGCTTGTCAAGGCCTGTCATTGTTCTAAGAGCTCCAGAGGCGCTTGTCAAGGCCTGTCATTGTTCTAAGAGCTCCAGGGGGGGGCTTGTCAAGGCCTGTCATTGTTCTAAGAGCTCCAGGGGGGCTTGTCAAGGCCTGTCATTGTTCTAAGAGCTCCAGGGGGGCTTGTCAAGGCCTGTCATTAGCGTAATCTTGGTCAGTCAAACGCAAATGTCCAACAGTCTCCCAGATTGTATGTTCCCAGGTTCTTTGAGAGTGAA
This sequence comes from Ariolimax columbianus, assembly GCA_036924085.1. Lineage (NCBI taxonomy): Eukaryota > Metazoa > Mollusca > Gastropoda > Stylommatophora > Arionidae > Ariolimax > Ariolimax columbianus. The sequence goes on along the minus strand of JAVGWX010000003.1, from coordinate 143,249,108 downwards.
TGAGCTGACAGCAGCCATCTGCTCATATCTGACTGCTTGCATCAGGGTCAGAGAACCAGAGCTGAACAAGACCCTATTTTACCTCCAAGCGACGGCCCTGGAAACATGCTGCACTAGTGTACTCTGGCTAGTAGAATAGAGATCACAGTGGAAATGCAAACCGGTTCATGAAAAAAGCCAGCTTGAAACCAGATGTGTCGAACTGGGAGACTCATTTATCGCAGCCCCGCTGTAAAGTACGAAACAACGTCACAATATCCTTTTCACGATGAATCTGAATAATAAATTTAAAATAAATAATAATACAAATAATAATAATAACTAGATGACCCATACAGAACATCTGCCCGCTAAAAATATAACTGACATCATTCATGCCACTTTTATGGTTGCCTCGACTTTGAGTGTTTAGGTCTGCTCCTACTTCTCTTGTCCTGACGATTCCAGAGCGGAGACTGTGTTGTTGTGATGCTATCAGGGGGTTTCCAAAATGTTGTCCTTTTCATCGCCAATCTCTTATTTTCACGTCTAGTCCCACTGGCATTTGTCCTGTTCTTTCCCAGTTTTATATTAGTGACTTTATCATACCATTTTATTCCCTCAGTTTGGTACAATCGTCCATTGATGAAAGCCTGTATCTTTTTAGTTGTACTTTTCTTTGTTCCCCACATCACATAGCATACGATAGAGGGAATATGACATTGTATTTTAAGTTTTATATTTTTATGGTAGACTTATTTCTTTCGATTTCCAGAAATTCAACTAACACAGTAAAAGCTTCTTGCCTCTTAGAGTATTCTTCATTTGAAATAAGTACCTCTGAACTTGTCTATATTGCTACCAAGATAAATGAATGAATCTACCTCTAGCAGTATCATTTCTTCCCCCCCCCCCCCCCCCCCAATTCTCACTGTCGTTTGGTGCCTTTATTCACAAATACTATATCTGTTCTTTGTGAACACTGAACCTAATTTGAGCAACCATTCAGTCAGCAGATTTATTGTGTTTTACATTTGGTTTTGGGGATGAGAAAGAAGAGCCAATTCATCAGCCACGCCAAGATCATCATTTTTTCGTAAGCAAAAGCCATGTTCTCACAATCCAGTCAACAGCTAGCAGAAAGAGGAACGGTGGTAAGAAGCAGCTATGTTTCACCCCAGTCCTTATCTCAAAGGTCTCCGAAAGCTCCTCACCTTGTAGAACTCTACAGTTTTCTTAATTATCATTGGGAACATCAGGTCCTTGTTGATCTTGTCATTACCACCTTGGTCTATTCCTCGTCGTTATTAATGCTAATTCCTAGGTATGTAAATATATTGCACTTATTCAATTATCTGACCACTTGTCTTTATGGGGTGTCTTTGTTTGATATTTATTCTCATTTCTTTTATTTTGTTCACACTAATCTGGAACTTCCCTTCTGCTTCATATTTTAGCCTACATCTGTTCCTGTATCCCTTGATGCATATGTGACAGCATACATATGTGCAAAATTGAGTTATTTCAGCTGCTTACTAAATATCCATTTCATTCTGGTTTTGCTTACCTGTGTTATTTGTCACATCCTGGATTTATGATCACAAGAAAGATTGCTGGAACACAGTAGACCTCCCTGTCTGGCAGCAGTTTGACCTCTAAATGAGTTAAACAATTTGAATAGTTTGATTATTCTACATGAAACCTTCATTGTAGTGGGAGATTGAGAACAAATGAAGAAGAAGAAGAAGAAGAAAAAGAAGAAATATATATATCTTGATCTAGTATTCCATGATATCAAAACATTTTTCAAATAGCTTTTTGGCCTATTGTATTAAAAGCCTTTCTAAAACCTATAGCCATGTTTATAAGTGGCATATTTTCCTGATATCTTAATGAAGAGATGGTGTAGTATCTCTATGGAGGATGAGATGTCCGCACTCATGGTTTATGTGAAAAAAGTAAGGGAGGAGAGTGTGTGTTTGCCAATGATGAAAAATCTCAAACACAATAAGTGATACAACAACATCCTATATTTCAATTGATATTGGAATGATAACCATTGACGTACAATTTGTAGACCAAACATGTAAATAGCATACATAGATTTAATTTTAATTCAATATGAACTTACTTAAGCAATAGAGTAGAGGAATTTTTATTCCTGGAAAGGTTTGTCAGACTTTTATTGTTGGACTTCTCGGATATTCCCCCTGAATTTTGTGTTTCAGTAGTTTCATTTGTAGACCACCATTGTCACGTTTCATATTCTCGTGTCGTAACATGTGACTCCACAAACAGAAATATTTGAAATAGTTTAAATAGGAACCTAATACCTAATTATAATGATAGACAATTTCACACACAATAGGTGATAATTCATGATCAACAAAGTCATCAGTCAATGCCATTACACTCTGCTGATATCTTCACTTCTGCAAGAAACTCCACATTCATGTGATTATTTGAGGTCGTGGATGTTAACTATAGTTTTAAGTCAATATTCTTCATTGATACCACATCAATGGCTTGTGTTGCTGATTCTGATGAATAGATTTGGAAATGAATTCTCTGTTCCTTCAATGATGGATCTGCAAGTGTGATGGCACATATTCTTAAAGAATAATAATAATTTACTTACATGTGTTTACATGGCATATTGTTGCTGCTGAATATTATTTTGCCCAGTCAGCGTGTATGAAGACTGACGGTTCAAAGAGCATGTATTTTGTGTGCCACTCTGAAATATAATATTTAAGTTTAATTTTGTATTTATTTTGAATTAGATATGTGTGTTTGTGTGGGTGTGCTTGTGCTGTGTGTGCGGTGGTGAATGTGTGGTGTGGGCGTGTGTCTTGAGAATGTGTGTGCGGTGTGTGTACATAAATATCATTTAATTATTTAATTCAAAAATGCCAAACAATGACACACAATGAATGATAATTATAATTCATCACATCAGTAATGAGACTGGTATTAAAGTTGCTAGATCCTGGCACGTCAATATCCCCGTCAGACCTATTTAGCTGTTTATCATTTGCTTCACTGCGTCGTTAATCCTGGTAAATAGCTTTTGTAATTAATTATATTCCTTTTATGATGGCTTGGTCATCTGCAAATTTGATGGTACATATTATATAATATTCTTTCTCCATTGATCAAAAATGTTCCAATTTCACAGACAAAAGACAGAGGGACCAGGGACCACATATTCAATATGAGAAATATCTACGAAAAATGTAAAGAGTTTAATGTAGACTTGTACACATGTTTCATTGATTACACCAAGGCCTTCAATATGGTAAAACATCAAAATCTTTGGAAAATCATGAAGTAATGGGGTTTCCTGTGCATATAGTCCCTCATTGAAACATTATACCAAGATCAACAAGCCGTTACAAGCCGCTGTCCGAGTATCTGGGTAAACATCAGAATGGTTTGCATTACAAAAGGGAGTCCGACAGCGATGTATCCTCTCACCTTATCTATACAGCATATATGCGGCATGTATAATGAGAAATGTATGAGAAGATGAGAACATTGAAAGTTTCGACCCATTTACTATTTGCGGGTACGAGATTCCAGAGTTATGATAGGCAGATCACACAACGCTACTATCAAGAAGTGCAGAAGGGCTAGAGCAGCTACTTTCAGCCGTTAATGGACATAGTAAAGATCAAAATCTGTTCATAAACATAAACAAAACAAAGATAATGACCACCGATGAAACACAATGTCAGCATAAATTTACAGTGGGTGGTGAGGAAATAGATCAGGTCACACATTTTGAATATCTGGGCTCCAGAATTGACAAAAATGGTGACTGCTCGAAAGAAATCAGAAGAAGACTAGCTATGGCAATGCAGAGACTGAACAGCCTGAAGAAATTATGGCAGTATAAAAGTAAAAGTCTTGAGAGCCTGTGTTTTTCCTGTGGCAGCTTATGGCTGTGAATCATGGACGATTACCAAAACTTCTAGACAAAAAATCGAATCCTTCGAGTCAAAATGTTACAGAAAGATCCTCAGAATACCCTGGACAGAGAAAAGAACAAATGTAGACATTCGGCAAGAGTTGAGCATAGAGGAGAAATGGTTTATCCCTGGTTTATGGGAGCAACGTTCTATAAAGGACATGCTTTATGATGATTATTAGAATGATAACTGGTGATGTATGATCTGTAGGTTACAATCTTAAATCGCTTATCTAGATTACATTTTAATTGAACGGCCAACTTACGTCTGCTGTTGAGAGAACAGGAAATGTGGCCAGATTTTCTTGTTATTGCTGAACCAAACTAAACGCCTGAAAAATGTTAATCGTGTATACGCATTTGATTCTTGGTGCAATATATTTTGTTGTTGTTGTAACGGTTATATTCATTGGCGCACGTCTTTTAAAAAAATAAATAAACCATGTAGTTCGCATCACTTTCATCATCTGGTTTATCAGTTCTTGTACTTCTTCTTTGAACACTCTCAGAATTCGACTTGAACTTGTAGGAAGCAGCGATTATTCTTAGGCTGTCGACACTGCAATCGAGCTCGTCAAGTGTTGACACTGTGATGACCTACATATGCCTTCTCTGGTCCTTGTATGTCGGCCAATTTTGTAGCAGATGTTTTCCTAGTACCACAGATGCATTCGTCAGTAGCACTTATCTTCAATCTATTGAATAGATGGTCTTCAGTTAGTTGTGGCCTGTGCGGATCTTGAAGACCACCATCTGCTCTCTTCTTTTGAACTGCTAGAAAGCATCATTTATTGTGTAGCCAGTATGCTCTGTTTCCCATTTGTCCGTGTGATTAGCTACGAAACTGGCTGTAACGTTATCTGAGCATGTCTCTTCATTTCGCCAACTGCAAAAACAACACCATGTTTATGTCCCCTAAAATATTCGGCGGAAGACTTCCATGTATCATATTGTGTCCCAGCCAACGCAGTGTTAGTTCTTGTACCATTTGCAATACTTGTCTGTGTGCACCTACCTCAGTGAGGACATCGTCATTAGATCCCCCTTTTGTCAATCTCAATTCTTCCATCCTACGGTAGCACCACATTTCAAGCGTTTCCAAGCTTTCATCTATTTTTCAACCCCACAACGCAATTAGCAGATAACTTATAATTTCACGTTTTTTTAAATACTGGTTTAGAAGACTCATCAGAGTCTGTAGACAATCAGTAACATTTGCATTACCCTGCTCTAAAAGCTATGCGCATCTAATCTATTCTTAAATGCATTAACTGTCTCTGCCCCCACTACCTCCTGAGGCAATGCATTCCAAGCATTCACCACTTTCTGACTAAAAAAATATTTCATAGTATCCAATCTGGACCTTTATTTAGCTAATTTGTTTGTATCTGTGCCCTCTTGTTCTCGTTGAAATGAGTAATGATGATTCTTTTCTTGAGTTTTATCCCAATATTATTTGAGGTGAGCAAGGTATATTTTTCTTTTGAAGGTCTGTTTTGCCATTACAGTGCATGTTCCTAATTTCAGTCTCATTGCGGGCGTCTTCTGTTTTGTTTTACGATTAACGAACGTCTGAAAAATGGCAAATATATATTTATATTTTAATGCAGTCTCTTAATTTTTGTATTACGGTAACAGTAATAGGCGTATGGCATTTGTTTAGAAAGTAGGCACGTCTAGTTCTACGTAATGTTAATTGTATATTCGTGTACTTCTTCTTTCTTTTTTACGCTTGTGTCCTGCTTGTGCCATTTAGCGTCAGATTATGAAGAGATTTCTTGACCAGGCCTTAATATGTGCTTCGTACACCGGAAGCTTTACTGCTTCTGTTATTTATGCTATCTATCATTTGCGCGGACAGCCCTTGGCTTTGTATCAATTGTATCTGTATAGCATTTCTTTCTGAGGAATACTATCTGGTGTTTGACGTGTCACGTGGTCGAACCATTTAGTTTTCCGTCTCTTGATGAAGTCTACAACTGGTGTTGTACTTACTTGTTTCCTGATATCCTCGTTTCTGATTCTATCCATTATTGTTACTCCAAGCGTTCTGCGAGAACATTTAGTCTATTTTGTTACATTGTCTCTTTTATCTTTGCTTATCAATATCCAATGTTGGTCATTATTAGGACAATGTGGGTAGAAATATCGTGTTGTAAAGTGTTCTTTTTGTATCCATTGTCACGTTGTAATATCGGGGACATTTGCCCAATGCTTTGACTTGCTTTCATTACATCTATGTTGGATTTAAGTGACTGAAATTTTTCGCCTGATTTTACTTGTTGGTTTTGTATTAATATATTTGTTTCTGTTTTATTTTCTTGCAATCGTTAAAACGTTGATTTTCTCTATGCTGATTTTCACACCGTAATCCGTACAGGTCTCATCAAGATTGTTAAGTTCCTGCAGTTGGTTTTCTGAGGTTGCTATTATTGCTTGGTTATCCGTAAAGTGGAGTTCATTTAAGTGATCACTGAGGTTGGTTCCATGATCAATTAGTGTTGGCTTTCTTACATATTGCGTCTATATATCTGATAAACAGTAAAGGGAATAGTACACAATCATGTCGTAACCCGGTCCTAATATGACATTTTGTCGGAATAACTTAACTTAACGTCTTTATACTGGTTTATAAGACTCTGCAGCGTCTGTATACAACCAGTTTAATTTACATTACCTAAAAGCTATGCTCATCCAATTTGTTCGTAATGTACCTTGACTAACTTAACTTAACTTAACGTCTTTATACTGGTTTAGAAGACTCTGCAGAGTCTTTATACAACCAGTTCCATTTACATCACCTTCCTCTAGAAGCTGTACGCATCCAATCTGTTCTTAAATGCATTGGCCGTCCCAGCCTCCACCACCTCACTTAGCAATGCATTCCAAGCATTCACTACTCTCTGGCTAAAGAAATACTTCCTAATATCTAATCTGGACCTCTCCTTAGTCAACTTGTAGCTGTGCCCTCTTGTCCTTGTTGGTGGTTGTACTTTAAAAAACTTGTTATAGTCTACTTTATCCATTCCTCTGATCATCTTATACACCTGTATTAAGTCACCACGAATTCTTCTCTCTTCTAGACACTGTAGGCCGGTTCTTTTTAATCTTTCTTCATAACTGTAATTATGGAATCCCACTATCAGCTTTGTCGCTCTATTTTGTATTCTCTCCAGCATGTCTATATCCCCTCTCTGATAAGGACTCCACACCTGTACACATTACTCCAATCTAGGTCTAACTAATGCTTTATACAGTTTGACTATCACTTCCTTGCTCCTATGTTTAATATTTCTTTTTATCATCCCTAACATTGCATTTGCCTTTTTTACTGCTACTTGAACTTGCTTCCTCACCTTACATGTATGATCTATTATAACCCCTAAGTCCCTTTCTTTATCTATCTTTCTAATATTGTTCTCTCTATTCATATAAAAACGTGTACATAGATTGGTCAAATGTCTTTTAAAACTATAACGTTCTTGGGCGTAGTCTTTTTCCCAGCATCTTACCAAATATTTTTCCAGTATGTTTAAGCAATGATATTCCTCTATTCGTGTCCTAAACTTGGAAATTTTGTTTTTATATTTAGCAATATATGCCAAATCGGCAACTTTTCACAATTTAAATATTGCTTAATATCCTCCAAGGACCAACATAGTACTCTCCATGGCTACATTATTTAGTAAGCCGGAACATGCATGTGCTAAAACGTTAGTGCGATTGTGGCAAAGGAAATAAAAAGTAGAGGTTGTTCTGGTTATGGCTCACATTGAGAGAAATTATAGAAATATCGAATATTAAAATGATTAAACTTGCCACGTGATATGCGGTACTACGACTATTAATATATTAGAAAGTGAAAAGGACAAGAGAAGAAGAAAAAAAAACAGTTAATGGAAGAGAGCATATATATTGCACATAAGGCGGCAAAGTAAAACAACCTGCCAGACGATCAAACAGCTCACTGACAGCACGTGAAAGTTGCATCATTAACCGTTTCATTACACTGATAGATGTTGTTATTGCCAATTCAATGCTGTGAAATGTCTACCCACATTTTCATTTGCCGTTTCATTACCATTGTAAGGCTGAAAATGTTTTCATTGCCGGGGAATGTGTTAGCATGTTTCCATTTCTCATTTCGCTAGGATTGAATATAACAAAGTCACGTGCTACAGAAACACAACATTGTTACTTACAAATAAAGAGCATGAAACATTTATGTGTGCCAATAACGGTCACAATAACTTGGATTTGACCGTCACAAATCTGCTTCACTTGGTCTGGTTGTTGATGTTGTCGTTGTTGTCGTTGTGGTCGTTGTTGTTGTTGTTGTTGTTGTTGTCGTTGTTGTTGTTGTTGTTGTTGTCGTTGTTGTCGTTGTTGTAGTTGTTGTTGTTGTTGTCGTTGTGGTCGTTGTTGTCGTTGTTGTCGTTATTGTCGTTGTGGTCGTTGTTGTTGTTGTTGTCGTTGTTGTTGTTATTGTTGTTGTCTTTGTCGTTGTTATTGTTGTTTTCGTTATTGTCGTTGTTGTTGTTTTCGTTATTGTTATTGTCGTCGTTGTTGTTGTTGTTGTCGTTGTTGTCGTTGTTGTTGTTGTTGTTGCTGTTGTTGCTGTTGCTGTTATCGTTGTCGTCGTCGTCGTCGTTGTTGTTGTCGTTTTTGTTGTTGTCGTTGTTGCCGTTGTCGTTGTCGTTTTTGTTGTTATTGTTGTTGTTATTGTTGTTGTCGTTGTTGTTGTTGTTGTCGTTGTTGTTTTCGTCGTCGTTGTTGTCGTTGTTGTTGTTGTTGGTGGTGGTGGTGGTGTTATTCTTCTTGTTGTTGTCGTCGTTGTTGTCGTTTTTGTCGTTGTTGTTGTTGTTGTTGTTGGTGATGGTGGTGTTGCTGCTGTTGTTGCTGTTGACTAATGTGCTACACTTGATCTGGTTGATATCTTGAGTCTATTGTCTGTTGTGAAAGCTGCGTTTGCTTATCTGTAGTGAAAGATGAGCCTTTTATAAGGTTGGTCTATTGTTTGATGTATCTATTTTGTCTGGTGAATCTATCGTCTGTTGTATCTATTGTCTGGTGTATATATTGTCTGGTGAATCTATTGTCTGGTGTATCTATTGTCGGATGTGTCTATTGTCTGGTGTATATATTGTCTGGTGTATCTATCGTCTGGTGTATCTATTGTCTGGTGTATCTATTTTGTCTGGTGAATCTATCGTCTGGTGTATCTATTGTCTGGTGTATCTATTATCTGATGTATCTATTGTCTGGTGTATCTATTGTCGGATGTGTCTATTGTCTGGTGTATATATTGTCTGGTGCATCTATTGTCTGGTGTATCTATTGTCGGATGTGTCTATTGTCTTGTGTATATATTGTCTGAATGGTCTATTGCATGAATGATCTATTGTCTGAATGGTCTATTGTCTGGTGTCTATTGTCTGATGTGTCTATTGTCTGAATGGTCTATTGTCTGATGTGTCTATTGTCTGGTGTCTAGTACCTGTTTCTAAAGTAGCTTCTGTTATCTGCTGTAAGTATATTGTATTTTTGTGCCTGTTCCATGTTGTAAGCCCATCGTTTGATATGCTAGTTTTGTCTGTTGTCTGCTGTTGCCGTTGGGACAATGTTGTTTGTTGTTAGTCTTTATTCAGTTCTGAAAATTCTTCCCATTGCATTTTGTGATATCGTTGTATGTTGTGAAAAATGTCTCTGTTGGGAATCTATAGACCGTTGTAAAATATTCTTTTGTCTGTTTGGATGTTTTCTATCAGTTGTGAAATTGCTAGGAGTATATTGTCTGTTGTAAGTTTATTGTCTGTTGTAAGTATATTGTCTGTTGTAAGTATACTGTCTGTTGTGAAAGTTTTTTGTATAGACCACAGTGTCAGCTGACTCATTAAATGTCACGTGAACGTTGAGTTAAATCACTTGCAAACTCCTGTTGGAGGACGTTGGAAACGTCATGATCCTAGGTCCTACCATCACGGTCCTAGGTCCTACCATCACGGTCCTAAGTTACGCTAGGTCTTACCTTCATTATCCTGGATTCCGTGGCGAAGTGGTAAACCGTCGGCCTCGTGTTCAGGTGCTGTGGGTTCGACTCTAGACTCCGCCGTCTTTTTCACGGGTGCTTGATGCGAAGTCCCCTGCATCTCGTAGTCGCCCCCTAGTCGTCTTGTCTTTGACTTGCCACTGGGGTCGGGCCGCTCGAGACGAGAGAGTAAGGATAAAAAGTAGCACAGTTAATCCTTACTAAAAATAGCGCTAGCAAATAAATTGTACCATTATCGTCTACGATGGATGAGGCGGCCTTTGCCTTTCCCTTATCTTCATTATCATAGGTCTTACCTTCATTATCATAGGTCTTACCCTTCATCATCATAGGTCTTACCATCATTAACCTAGGTCTTACCTTCGTTATCCTAGGTCTTGCTTTCATTGTGCTAGATCTTACCTTCATTGTCCTAGGTCTTACCTTCATTGTCCTAGGTCTTACCTTCATTGTCCTAAGTCTTACCTTCATTGTCATAGGTCCTACCTTCATTGTCCTAGGTCCTACCTTCATTGTCCTAGGTCTTACCTTCACTGTCATAGGTCTTATCTTCATAGTCCTAGGTCTTACCTTCATTGTCCTAGGTCTTACCTTCATTGGCCTAGGTCTTACCTTCACTCCACCAGGTCTTACCTTCACTGCACTAGGTCTTACCTTCACTGCACTAGGTCTTACCTTCACTCCACTAGGTCTTACCTTCACTCCACTAGGTCTTACCTTCACTCCACTAGGTCTTACCTTCACTCCACTAGGTCTTACCTTCACTGCACTAGGTCTTAGGTCATGCGATGGTCAATAGGTAGCCAGTTCCATTCATTTCCACCATGCCCCTATTTGATGCTGATTGATCACCATGTCGATCCAAGCGAAGCAGAGCCTCACTACTACATCTGGTCCCATTCAAAGAAGCCTGCATCCAAACAGTTGTAGTGGCTTGTCCATTAACACTGTTCTTACATGACGATGCTGCCAGTATTGTGCCCCATTGCTCGTGTGTTGCATTGTATGCCATACCCGCATTGATGCTATTATTGTCAGTCTTCAATCCCCACCACCCCCACACCCCCTCCATCTCCCCCACCCACACCGATGGTGGCTCTGCTTCTGCCAGATAGCAATTCTTGTTTACATGTTTGTTTATACCGTTTTAAATGCATTTCTGCCGTTTCCCTCTAACTAACCTGGTCATGATGGGATTAAACAGGCAATGCCTATATACAGCATGTGATCCCCTGCTGCTTAGTTAACGCTTCCAGAGTGCCTAGAGATTTGCTTATCTTCTTCTGACTAGACATTCTATTGCCAAGGCGAGTTGAATGCGATGTTCCAGACTCCCATGCATGCCAGTACATATCGTGTAGGCACACCTATACCCGTGCCATCGAACAGGCCAGAGACACATGCCATGTCTTGATAACAGTAATACATATGTCAGTGAAGTATTTAATTACCCACAGACGTTAGCTTTATATTCGTCCTTGAGTGGGGGAAAAAACCACAAACTGTCATGTAGCAGCGAGTAACTATTATCTAGCTTCAGACTTTCGAAATGTCAGTTGTGGGATGGGCGAAAGACTGCATCGATAAATCTTGTAGGAAGTTAGAAAACATGACTTTTATCTGAGCAATTCGTCACATTCCAGTGACTGGTTCTCAACATATGTTTTTGATGGCGGCACAAATGTGATTTGTCACACTGAATCTCAGCCTGCAATCCTGGAAGTTATTAGTGGTATCAGATAAAGACATGTGTGGGCTTAACAGAGAGTCGTGTGTGGGTTTAACAGAGAGTCATGTGTGGGTTTAACAGAGAGTCATGTGTGGGTTTAACAGAGTCATGTGTGGATTCTGTTAGAAGAGTCATGCATGGTCCACCAAGAGTAATGCATGGACCACGAAAAGTAATTCATGGTCCACGAAGACTGATGTGTGGTAACGTGTTGGCATGTGTAGGGTCTCTGCCGAGAGGCTGAGAGTTGCACGTGGTTCTGTGAAGTCATGTGTGGTTCTGTGAAGTCATGTGGGGGTTCTGTGAAGTCATATGTGTTTCTGTGAAGTCATGTGTAGTTCTGTGAAGTCATGTTTGGTTCTTTGAAGTCATGTGTTGTTCTATGAAGGCATGTGTGATTCTGTGAAGCCATGTCTGGTTATGTGAAGTCATGTGTGGTTCTGTGAAGTCATGTGTTGTTCTATGAAGGCATGTGTGATTCTGTGAAGCCATGTCTGGTTCTGTGAAGTCATGTGTGTTTCTGTGAAGTCATGTGGAGTTCTGTAAAGTCCTGTTTGGTTCTGTGAAGTCTTGTGTGTTTCTGTGAAGTCATGTGGAGTTCTGTAAAGTCATGTCTGTTTATGTGCAGTCATGTGTGGTTCTGTGAAGTCATGTGTGTTTCTGTTAAGTCATGTGTGGTTCTGTGAAGTCATGAGTGGTTATGTGAAGTCATGTGTGGTTCTGTGAAGTCATGTGTGTTTCTGTAAAGTCATGTGTGGTTCTGTGGAGTCATGTGTGGTTATGTGAAGTCATGTGTGGTTATGTGAAGTCATGTGTGATTCTGTGAAGTGCTCCATGAACAGAATGTGGGTGTGTAAAGTAGACACGGTAGTCTAATAAATGGGTCGAGGGAGGTGAATTATGATTGGCCTCACGGGATCCCTTATCTGGTCAAGGCTGGGAACTACTGTTCCCTCGGTACACAAGAGTTTGAGATCCGCTCACAGAAGGCAGCCAACGACATCACGTCACTGAAAATGATTGAGACCAGGAGGAAACAGCATTATTCCTGAGGGGAGTCTGAGGCTATAACAGTGAGGCGCCGATTGACTACCTGTAACTATAGGTAAATAGGTAATCGCGGGCCATTCTCATTTAGATTCAGGGACTGGTCGGTGGTCCACATATAACTATTATTAAGGAGGTGTCGGTGGGCCTTATTTATCTAAAGTTAGGGAGGTGACATTGGATCACATTTGCATATAGTTAGAGAGGTGACGGTGGGCAACGTTTATCTATAGTTAGGGAGGTGACATTGGATCACATTTGTATATAGTTAGAGAGGTGACGGTGGGCCACGCTTATCTATAGTTAGTAATGTCGCGGTGGGCCATGTTTATCTATAGTTAGGGAGGTGACGGTGGGCCATGTTTACCTATAGTTAGTAAGGTCGCGGTGGGCCATGTTTGTCTATAGTTAGGAAGGTGGCGTGGGCCACGTTTATCTAAAGTTAGTAAGGTCGCGGTGGGCCATGTTAATCTATAGTTAGGAAGGTGGCGGTGGGCCACGTTTATCTATTGTTAGTAAGGTCGCGGTGGGCCATGTTAGTCTATAGTTAGGAAGGTGGCGGTGGGCCACGTTTATCTATAGTTAGTAAGGTCGCGGTGGGCCATGATACCAAATAGTTAAGAAGGTGACGGTGGGCCATGTGTATCTTTAGTTAGGAATATGGCGATGTGCCACGTTTATCTGTAGTTAGAAAGGTGACGGTGGGCCACGTTTATCTATAGTTAGTAAGGTCGCGGTGGGCCATGTTTATCTATAGTTAGTAAGGTCGCGGTGGGCCATGTTTATCTATAGTTAGGGAGGTGATGGTGGTCCATGTTTATCTATAGTTAGGGAGGTGACGGTGGGCCACGTTTATCTATAGTTAGGGAGGTGGCGGTGGGCCACGTTTTTATATAGTTAGGGAGGTGACGGTGGGCCAAGTTTATCTATACTTAGGGAGGTGACGGTGGGCCATGTGTATCTATAGTTAGTAAGGTCGCGGTGGGCCATGTTTATCTATAGTTAGGGAGGTGACGGTGGGTCATGTTTATCTATAATTAGGGCGGTGACGGTGGGCCACGTTTATCTATAGTTAGTAAGGTCGCGGTGGGCCATGTTAATCTATAGTTAGGAAGGTGGCGGTGGGCCACGTTTATCTATTGTTAGTAAGGTCGCGGTGGGCCATGTTAATCTATAGTTAGGAAGGTGGCGGTGGGCCACGTTTATCTATAGTTAGTAAGGTCGCGGTGGGCCATGATACCAAATAGTTAAGAAGGTGACGGTGGGCCATGTGTATCTTTAGTTAGGAATATGGCGATGTGCCACGTTTATCTGTAGTTAGAAAGGTGACGGTGGGCCACGTTTATCTATAGTTAGTAAGGTCGCGGTGGGCCATGTTTATCTATAGTTAGTAAGGTCGCGGTGGGCCATGTTTATCTATAGTTAGGGAGGTGATGGTGGTCCATGTTTATCTATAGTTAGGGAGGTGACGGTGGGCCACGTTTATCTATAGTTAGGGAGGTGGCGGTGGGCCACGTTTTTATATAGTTAGGGAGGTGACGGTGGGCCAAGTTTATCTATACTTAGGGAGGTGACGGTGGGCCATGTGTATCTATAGTTAGTAAGGTCGCGGTGGGCCATGTTTATCTATAGTTAGGGAGGTGACGGTGGGTCATGTTTATCTATAATTAGGGCGGTGACGGTGGGCCACGTTTATCTATAGTTAGGAAGGTGGCGGTGGGCCACGTTTATCTATAGTTAGGGAGGTGACGATGGGCCATGTTTATCTATAGTTAGGAAGGTGACGGTGGGCCATGTTTATCTATAGTTAGGAAGGTGGCGGTGTGCCACGTTTATCTATAGTTAGGAAGGTGACGGTGGGCCATGTTTATCTATAGTTAGGAAGGTGAGGGTGGGCCATGTTTATCTATAGTTAGGAAGGTGGCGGTGGGCCACGTTTATCTATAGTTAGGAAGGTGGCGGTGGGCCACGTTTATCTATAGTTAGGGAGGTGACGGTGGGCCATGTTTATCTATAACTAATAAATTCATGAAACCAACAACGGCACCCGTCCTGTTATCAACAAGACTATATTTGTATTAGAAGACCAGGCTTCCATCTGCACAGCCTTCGCAGTTTGACTAAACTCCCTGTTTATTTTGTATGCTTAATTTGATCACCTGTCACTGAAAGTTATTCAGTGTTTGACAAATCGATGCTGAATACCTTCCAGAGAATCCGTCAGGTCGGGCCAGCCAGTCGCACCATCGTGTCACGCCTTTGAAAATTATTTCTTCTTTCCGTCGGATTGAACGATTTCACTAGTCAGCATTTGCATTTATTGACAAGTTTTAGCTAATCATTCTGTGCGTGTCTTCCCTACAGAACGTACGAGTATCCCAGCCTCATCTGCTAGTGGACAACATATTTTTCTTAGGCGATGTACGGTTTATAGCTGTTCGTTTGCACCAAAATATGAAATTACGGACACTTCTTCAAAGGCGAACAGCTACAAAGCTGCTATCAGTTGTTTGCCCCACAGCTCTCTGTCTGTGATCTCGTGTGTATGCCTCTTAATGCAGTCCTTCTGACAACATTATGGACGGCAATAAGAAATCACAATCAACGAATCTTTGAGGAATAAAACAGTGTGATAAGAAGAGAGGATATAAACATGTTGGAAATGATAGAAAAAAAGCGACAAAGATGATAGTGGGATTCCAGAATTACGGTTATGATGAATGACATAGCAAATCCGTCCTACAATGTGTAGAAAATAGAAGAATTCGAGGTGACAATACAGGTTTATAAGATAGTGTATAAGGATCATTTAGACTATACATTTTTCGAAATTCGACCACCTACAAGAACGAGGGGGCACTGCTACAAATTAGCCAAAGAAAGGTCTAGATTAGATACCAGAACATATTGTTATAAGTCAAAGAGTGGTGAGTGCTTGGGATGCATTGCCACATGAAATAGTAGTGGCAGGGTCAATTAATGCAATCAAGAATAGATCGGATGCGCATATACTTTTAGATTAGGTGAATGTAGAGGACTCTGGTTGCATAATGACTGCATAGCCTTCTAAACCAGTATAAAGACGTTAGGTTAAGACAAAAATGTTCCACTTCCAAATTTGCTCAGGCGCAAGGAAATGACAATGCTTACTGCGATTATGAGACGCCATCGATTGTGAAAGACATTCTGAATTTAGAGACGTTTAAATGGCCAAAAAAAAACAGGTGCGTGTAAGAAGTACGGGTGTGTGCGTGTGTGTCTATTTGCTTGCGTGCTTACATGTGTGCGTGTGCACTCATGGTTGTGTGTGTATGTCTGCGCCCGTTTTTTCGTGCGTGCGCTCGTGTGTGTGTGTGCGTACGCGCTCGTGTGTGTATGTGTGCAGGAGCGTTTGCATGTGCGTGCGTTCGTGTATGTGTTCGTACGTGCACCCTCGTGTGTGTGTGTCTGCGTGTGCTCGTATGTATATATATATATATAATGATATATAATCACGACTGTAGCCTATCTATAGGCCAGAGACCAGCTTACACATGATGCCAGCTGAACACTTGTATTCTGTTTAGTTGTGCGCACACACTCAAGGTAGATTTATCCTATGACAGAGAAAGTGCGTTCCACCACTCTGACCGTGTTCTCAATTCAGGTGCATGCTTTTTGTTAAATCCTTGCAGAAAGCCTGGGTGACTATAAACAACAATCGGGACCAGATGAAACGTACTAACTAAGACCCCCACCCCACCTCGCTCGTGTTTTTGGAAACAGCAGTCATGACATTGAGGTGGTGATCGTCACTGTGATCCCCATATTGGGAAGCTAACTGTGGAACCTCGCTTTGTACTGCAGACAGAAGGGCTATGGCCTAGCTTCGTAATTACGACTTAGGATGTCAGAAGAGTCACTGCAACCTGCTACTCAAAGAAACGTCAAGAGTTAACTAAGTTCAGCACGAGTATCCTCGATCACCACCAACAACAACAACAGTAACAACAACAACAACAACAGCAGCATCACCACGACCACCAGCACCATGACCATCACTACCATCACCACCACCAGCACCACGACTATCACCACCACCACGACCAACAACAACAACAGCAGCAACAACAACACGCATGTGCTAAATAACCTTGTATGTTCAGTGTCCAATCATCCACATTAATGGCTAGCCTGAGATTTTCGGTTCGTGTCCTAAGAAAGACATACAAGAAGAGAAGTAGTATGGATGTATCCCCTCCTCCATTGTCCTGGATGTATCCCCTCCTTCATCATCCTGGATGTATCCCCTCCTCCATTGTTCTGGATGTATCCCATCCTCCCTTGTCCTGGATGAATCCCTTCCTCCAATGTCCTGGATGTATCCCCTCCTCCATTGTCCTGGATGTATCCCCTCCTTCATCATCCTGGATGTATCCCCTCATCCATTGTTCTGGATGTATCCCATCCTCCCTTGTCCTGTATGTACCCTTCCTCCAATGTCCTGGATGTATCCCTTTCTCCATTGTCCTGTATGTACCCTTCCTCCAATGTCCTGGATGTATCCCTTTCTCCATTGTCCTGTATGTACCCTTCCTCCAATGTCCTGGATGAATCCCTTCCTCCAATGTCCTGGATGTATCCCTTTCTCCATTGTCCTGTATGTACCCTTCCTCCAATGTCCTGGATGTATCCCTTTCTCCATTGTCCTGTATGTACCCTTCCTCCAATGTCCTGGATGAATCCCTTCCTCCAATGTCCTGGATGTATCCCCTCCTCCATTGTCCTGGATGTATCCCTTCCTCCAATGTCCTGGATGAATCCCCTCCTCCAATGTCCTGGATTGATCACCTGGCCAATGTCCTGGATGTACCCCCTCCTTCACTGTCCTGAAGGTATCCCCTCCTCCATTGTTTTCTCCCTGCTGCACATGTACAATGGAACTGATGTTCCAGTAACATTGATCCCTGGACGAGGACAGAAGAAAAGATAAGTACACTCATATAATAGTTGCGCCTGCTGACTGCCTGAGAAAGTTGCCAGACATAGGCCCTTATCCTTGGTCATATAAGAAAAGATTATCTCCCCAACTCCTCTTTCTCCAGCTAACACATTCATTAAACAAATCAAGAACACATGTGGAGATCCATCGGCGTATATGCCGACTGTCAAGACACAGGATGATGACATCTGACAAGTCGTGAAGGGAAGGATTACACATCGGACACTCTAAGTCGTGAAGGGAAGGATGACACATCTGACACTCTAAGTCGTGAAGGGAAGGATGACACATCTGACACTCTAAGTCGTGAAGGGAAGGATGACACATCTGACACTCTAAGTCGTAAAGGGAAGGATGACACATCTGACACTCTAAGTCGTGAAGGGAAGGATGACACATCTGACACTCTAAGTCGTGAAGGGAAGGATGACACATCTGATACTCTAAGTCGTTAAGGGAAGGATGACACATCTGATACTCTAAGTCGTGAAGGAAAGGATGACTCACTCTTATCCTAACATCACACGCCATCCTCTTTGGTTTACAAGCTTTGTGGTTGTAGGGAAAACGAATGCTAGAAATCTGATGTTTCTTAGACAACAACAAAAAAGTGAATGTGTAGAAGATAATGTAAAGTATTGAACATTTGGAATGTTTTCAAGCGTTGTTTGTTCAGGCTGGCTCATCACTCGCCTGGCCTGGCATGTTCCATGTGTATTTGTATATATGGTGTTCTGGGGCTCTGGCATTCTCCTCTGTTCTAACACGGACACAATAATTGTTTACAGAATTGTTAGTTCCAAGTTCGAAATGTTGGTTGATCGAGAAGTTCCTTAATCGGAAAGTTATGGCATGTGTACCTAGATTTGGGACACGATCTTTAGTTTCTGGGGACATTGCCATATTTGAGACTGTATATGTTTCTGTGTGTGATATTATCATATTTGAGACTGTTTATGTTTCTGTGTGTGATATTATCATATTTGAGACGGTATATGTCTATGTGTATGATATTTTTATATTTGAGACTGTGTATGTTTATGTGTGCGATAGTATCATATTTGAGACTGTATGTTTCTGTGTGTGATATTATCATATTTGAGACTGTGTATGTTTCAGTGTATGATATTATCATATTTGAGACTGTGTATGTTTTAGTGTGTGATATTATCATATTTGAGACTGTATGTTTCTGTGTGTGATATTATCATATTTTAGACTGTGTATGTTTCTGTGTGTGATATTATCATATTTGAGACTGTATGTTTCTGTGTGTGATATTATCATATTTGAGACTGTGTATGTTTCTGTGTGTGCTATTATCATACAAGCGATTATTTATGTATGTATGCTTGCTTGCTTGTTTGCTTTTTTGTATGTATGTTTGTAAGTTTTTGTGTTCGTAAGAACGATCATATGTACATACCTTTGAGCGAAAATAGAATAGTTGGTTAGTAGATAGACACATAGACCTACCTCCAAAGCAGACAAACGGATAGACAGGCAGATAGACAAATAGATAGACAGACAAACATATAGACATGCTGAAAGGCAAGCAGGAAGACAGACAGGCAGGCAGATAGACAGACAGACAAGCCGAAAATCATACAGATAGACAGACAGACAGGCAGGCAAACAGGCAGGCAGGCATACAGACAGATAGAAAGGCATACAGACACAGACAGACAGGCAGGCGTACAGATACAGACATATAGGCAGGCATACAGGCAGACATACAGACAAGCAAACATACAGATAGGAAGGCATACAAACAGACGGGCAGGCATACAGACACAAACATACACAAAGAGAGACAGACAGATAGAAGTCGTTATTGACTTCAAGCTATCCAGACACATTCTCTTTTCATAATCGGCTCATTATCTAATATTGAATTTCTCTGGCCATGTCTTCCACATGACGTTACCCCGACGCAGGAAGTCTCAGACTGTTGTCGATGTAAGAGGTGTGTCCTTTTGGAACACACTTGCAGGTGACTGCGCATTTCCTTGGGTCATGTCATATTCTAAAAAACTCAATTATCTGTCGGATTTAGTTAGAGGCGAGACTCGTGACAACCTTTAATAGATACGTTGTCTTGGAACATGATAGTGTCAGGGTACTGATGGAGCAAGTGCGTGTCTGGTTGTGACAGGAGAAAATAAGCTGAGTGTCTTGTTGTGTGAGGAGAAAATAAGTTGAGTGTCTTGTTGTGACAGGAGAAAATAAGTTGAGTGTCTTGTTGTGACAGGAGAAAATTAGTTGAGTGTCTTGTTGTGAGAGGAGAAAATAAGTTGAGTGTCTTGTTGTGACAGGAGAAAATAAGTTGAGTGTCTGGTTGTGGCAGGAGAAAATAAGTTGAGTGTCTTGTTATGGGAGGAGAAAATAAGTTGAGTGTTTTGTTGTGGGAGGAGAAAATAGGTCAGTGCCTTGTTGTGGGAGGAGAAAAAAAGTTGAGTGTCTTGTTGTGACAGGAGAAAATAAGTTGAGTGTCTTGTTGTGACAGAAGAAAATAAGTTGAGTGTCTGGTTGTGACAGGAGAAAATAAGTTGAGTGTCTTGTTGTGACAGAAGAAAATAAGTTGAGTGTCTTGTTGTGGCAGGAGAAAATAAGTTCAGTGTCTTGTTGTGACAGGAGAAAATAAGTTGAGTGTCTGGTTGTTGCAGGAGAAAATGAGTTGAGTGTTGTTGTGACAGGAGAAATCAAGTTGAGTGTCTTGTTGTGGCAGGAGAAAATAAGTTGAGTGTCTTGTTGTGTGAGGAGAAAATAAGTTGAGTGTCTGGTTGTGACAGGAGAAAATAAGTTAAGTGTCTTGTTGTGTGAGGAGAAAATAAGTTGAGTGTCTAATTGTGACAGGAGAAAATAAAATGAGTGCCTTGTTGTGGCGGGAGAACATAAGTTGAGTGTCTTGTTGTGGGAGGAGAAAATAAGTTCAGTGTCTTATTGTGGCAGGAGAAAATAAGTTGAGTGTCCTGTTGTGACAGGATAAAATAAGTTGAGTGTCTTGTTGTGGCAGGAGAAAATAAGTTGAGTGTCTTGTTGTGTGAGGAGAAAATAAGTTGAGTGTCTTGTTGTGGCAGGCGAAAATAAGTTGAGTGTTTTGTTGTGGGAGGAGAAAATAGGTTGAGTGTCTTGTTGTGGGAGGAGAAAATAAGTTGAGTGTCTTGTTGTGGCAGGAGAAAATAAGTTGAGTTTCTTGTTGTGGGAGGAAAAAATAAGTTGAGTGTCTGGTTGTGACAGGAAAAAATAAGTTGAGTGTCTTGTTGTGGCAGGAGAAAATAAGTTGAGTGTCTTGTTGTGTGAGGAGAAAATAAGTTGAGTGTCTGGTTGTGACAGGAGAAAATAAATTGAGTGTCTTTTTGTGGCGGGAAAACATAAGTTGAGTTTCTTGTTGTGGGAGGAGAAAATCAGTTGAGTGTCTTGTTCTGGCAGGAGAAAATAAGTTGAGTGTCTTGTTGTGACAGGAGAAAATAAGTTGAGTGTCTTGTTGTGGAAGGAGAAAAAAAGTTGAGTGTCTTGTTGTGACAGGAGAAAATAAGTTGAGTGTCTGGTTGTGGCAGGAGAAAATAAATTTAGTGTCTTGTTGTGGCGGGAGAACATAAGTTAAGTTTCTTGTTGTGGGAGGAGAAAATAAGTTGAGTGTCTTGTTCTGGCAGGAGAAAATAAGTTGAGTGTCTTGTTGTGGCAGGAGAAAATAAGTTGAGTGTCTTGTTATGGGAGGAGAAAATAAGTTGAGTGTATTGTTGTGGCAGGAGAAAATAAGTTGAGTGTCTTGTTGTGTGAGCAGAAAATAAGTTGAGTGTCTGGTTGTGACAGGAGAAAATAAATTGAGTGTCTTGTTGTGGCGGGATAACATAAGTTGAGTTTCTTGTTGTGGGAGGAGAAAATAAGTTGAGTGTCTTGTTGTGGCAGGAGAAAATAAGTTGAGTGTCTTGTTGTGACAGAAGAAAATAAGTTGAGTGTCTTGTTGTGGCAGGAGAAAATAAGTTGAGTGTCTTGTTGTGACAGGAGAAAATAAGTTGAGTGTCTTTTTGTGGTAGGAGAAAATCAGTTGAGTGTCTTGTTGTGACAGGAGAAAAAAAGTTGAGTGTCTGGTTGTGGCAGGAGAAAATAAGTTGAGTGTCTTGTTGTGACAGGAGAAAATAAGTTGAGTGTCTTGTTGTGGCAGGAGAAAATAAATTGAGTTTCTTGTTGTGGGATGAAAAAAAAAGTTGAGTGTCTGGTTGTGACAGGAAAAAATAAGTTGAGTGTCTGGTTGTGGCAGGAGAAAATAAGTTGAGTGTCTTGTTGTGACAGGAGAAAATAAGTTGAGTGTCTGGTTGTGGCAGGAGAAAATAAGTTGAGTGTCTTGTTATGGGAGGAGAAAATAAGTTGAGTGTTTTGTTGTGGGAGGAGAAAATAGGTCAGTGCCTTGTTGTGGGAGGAGAAAAAAAGTTGAGTGTCTTGTTGTGACAGGAGAAAATAAGTTGAGTGTCTTGTTGTGACAGAAGAAAATAAGTTGAGTGTCTGGTTGTGACAGGAGAAAATAAGTTGAGTGTCTTGTTGTGACAGAAGAAAATAAGTTGAGTGTCTTGTTGTGGCAGGAGAAAATAAGTTCAGTGTCTTGTTGTGACAGGAGAAAATAAGTTGAGTGTCTGGTTGTTGCAGGAGAAAATGAGTTGAGTGTTGTTGTGACAGGAGAAATCAAGTTGAGTGTCTTGTTGTGGCAGGAGAAAATAAGTTGAGTGTCTTGTTGTGTGAGGAGAAAATAAGTTGAGTGTCTGGTTGTGACAGGAGAAAATAAGTTAAGTGTCTTGTTGTGTGAGGAGAAAATAAGTTGAGTGTCTAATTGTGACAGGAGAAAATAAAATGAGTGCCTTGTTGTGGCGGGAGAACATAAGTTGAGTGTCTTGTTGTGGGAGGAGAAAATAAGTTCAGTGTCTTATTGTGGCAGGAGAAAATAAGTTGAGTGTCCTGTTGTGACAGGATAAAATAAGTTGAGTGTCTTGTTGTGGCAGGAGAAAATAAGTTGAGTGTCTTGTTGTGTGAGGAGAAAATAAGTTGAGTGTCTTGTTGTGGCAGGCGAAAATAAGTTGAGTGTTTTGTTGTGGGAGGAGAAAATAGGTTGAGTGTCTTGTTGTGGGAGGAGAAAATAAGTTGAGTGTCTTGTTGTGGCAGGAGAAAATAAGTTGAGTTTCTTGTTGTGGGAGGAAAAAATAAGTTGAGTGTCTGGTTGTGACAGGAAAAAATAAGTTGAGTGTCTTGTTGTGGCAGGAGAAAATAAGTTGAGTGTCTTGTTGTGTGAGGAGAAAATAAGTTGAGTGTCTGGTTGTGACAGGAGAAAATAAATTGAGTGTCTTTTTGTGGCGGGAAAACATAAGTTGAGTTTCTTGTTGTGGGAGGAGAAAATCAGTTGAGTGTCTTGTTCTGGCAGGAGAAAATAAGTTGAGTGTCTTGTTGTGACAGGAGAAAATAAGTTGAGTGTCTTGTTGTGGAAGGAGAAAAAAAGTTGAGTGTCTTGTTGTGACAGGAGAAAATAAGTTGAGTGTCTGGTTGTGGCAGGAGAAAATAAATTTAGTGTCTTGTTGTGGCGGGAGAACATAAGTTAAGTTTCTTGTTGTGGGAGGAGAAAATAAGTTGAGTGTCTTGTTCTGGCAGGAGAAAATAAGTTGAGTGTCTTGTTGTGGCAGGAGAAAATAAGTTGAGTGTCTTGTTATGGGAGGAGAAAATAAGTTGAGTGTATTGTTGTGGCAGGAGAAAATAAGTTGAGTGTCTTGTTGTGTGAGCAGAAAATAAGTTGAGTGTCTGGTTGTGACAGGAGAAAATAAATTGAGTGTCTTGTTGTGGCGGGATAACATAAGTTGAGTTTCTTGTTGTGGGAGGAGAAAATAAGTTGAGTGTCTTGTTGTGGCAGGAGAAAATAAGTTGAGTGTCTTGTTGTGACAGAAGAAAATAAGTTGAGTGTCTTGTTGTGGCAGGAGAAAATAAGTTGAGTGTCTTGTTGTGACAGGAGAAAATAAGTTGAGTGTCTTTTTGTGGTAGGAGAAAATCAGTTGAGTGTCTTGTTGTGACAGGAGAAAAAAAGTTGAGTGTCTGGTTGTGGCAGGAGAAAATAAGTTGAGTGTCTTGTTGTGACAGGAGAAAATAAGTTGAGTGTCTTGTTGTGGCAGGAGAAAATAAATTGAGTTTCTTGTTGTGGGATGAAAAAAAAAGTTGAGTGTCTGGTTGTGACAGGAAAAAATAAGTTGAGTGTCTGGTTGTGGCAGGAGAAAATAAGTTGAGTGTCTTGTTGTGTGAGGAGAAAATAAGTTGAGTGTCTGGTTGTGACAGGAGAAAATAAATTGAGTGTCTTGTTGTGGCGGGAGAACATAAGTTGAATTTCTTGTTGTGGGAGGAGAAAATAAGTTGAGTGTCTTGTTGTTGCAGGAGAAAATACGTTGAGTGTCTTGTTGTGACAGAAGAAAATAAGTTGAGTGTCTTTTTGTGGCAGGAGAAAATAAGTTCAGTGTCTTGTTGTGACAGGAGAAAATAAGTTCAGTGTCTTGTTGTGGGAGGAGAAAATAAGTTGAGTGTCTTGTTGTGACAGGAGAAAATAAGTTGAGTGTCTGGTTGTGGCAGGAGAAAATAAATTGAGTGTCTTGTTGTGGCGGGAGAACATAAGTTAAGTTTCTTGTTGTGCAAGGAGAAAATAAGTTGAGTGTCTTGTTCTGGCAGGAGAAAAGAAGTTGAGTGTCTTGTTGTGGCAGGAGAAAATAAGTTGAGTGTCTTGTTGTGCCAGGAGAAAATAAGTTCAGTGTCTTGTTGTGACAGGAGAAAATAAGTTGAGTGTCTGGTTGTGGCAGGAGAAAATAAGTTGAGTGTCTTGTTGTGACAGGAGAAAATAAGTTGAGTATCTTGTTGTGTGAGGAGAAAATAAATTGAGTGTCTGGTTGTGACAGGAGAAAATAAATTGAGTGTCTTGTTGTGGCGGGAGAACATAAGTTAAGTTTCTTGTTGTGGGAGGAGAAAATAAGTTGAGTGTCTTGTTGTGGCAGGAGAAAATAAGTTGAGTGTCTTGTTGTGGCAGGAGAAAATAAGTTGAGTGTCTTGTTATGGGAGGAGAAAATAAGTTGAGTGTTTTGTTGTGGGAGGAGAAAAAAAGTTGAGTGTCTGGTTGTGGCAGGAGAAAATAAATTGAGTGTCTTGTTGTGGCGGGAGAACATAAGTTAAGTTTCTTGTTGTGGGAGGAGAAAATAAGTTGAGTGTCTTGTTCTGGCAGGAGAAAATAAGTTGAGTGTCTTGTTGTGGCAGGAGAAAATAAGTTGAGTGTCTTGTTGTGGCAGGAGAAAATAAGTTGAGTGTCTTGTTGTGACAGGAGAAAATAAGTTGAGTGTCTGGTTGTGGCAGGAGAAAATAAGTTGAGTGTCTTGTTGTGACAGGAGAAAATAAGTTGAGTGTCTTGTTGTGTGAGGAGAAAATAAATTGAGTGTCTGGTTGTGACAGGAGAAAATAAATTGAGTGTCTTGTTGTGGCGGGAGAACATAAGTTAAGTTTCTTGTTGTGGGAAGAGAAAATAAGTTGAGTGTCTTGTTGTGGCAGGAGAAAATAAGTTGAGTGTCTTGTTATGGGAGGAGAAAATAAGTTGAGTGTTTTGTTGTGGGAGTAGAAAATAGGTTGAGTGTCTTGTTGTGGGAGGAGAAAAAAAGTTGAGTGTCTTGTTGTGACAGGAGAAAGTAAGTTGAGTGTCTGGTTGTGGCAGGAGAAAATGAGTTGAGTGTTGTTGTGACAGGAGAAAATAAGTTGAGTGTCTGGTTGTGGCAGGAGAAAATAAGTTGAGTTTCTTGTTGTGGGAGGAAAAAATAAGTTTAGTGTCTGGTTGTGAAAGGAGAAAATAAGTTGAGTGTCTTGTTGTGTGAGGAGAAAATAAGTTGAGTGTCTGGTTGTGACAGGAGAAAATAAATTGAGTGTCTTGTTGTGGTGGGAGAACATAAGTTGAGTTTCTTGTTGTGGGAGGAGAAAATAAGTTGAGTGTCTTGTTGTGGCAGGAGAAAATAAGTTGAGTGTCTTCTTGTGGCAGGAGAAAATAAGTTGAGTGTCTTGTTATGGGAGGAGAAAATAAGTTGAGTGTTTTTGTTGTGGGAGGAGAAACAAAGTTGAGTGTCTGGTTGTGGCAGGAGAAAATAAATTGAGTGACTTGTTGTGGCGGGAGAACATAAGTTAAGTTTCTTGTTGTGGGAGGAGAAAATAAGTTGAGTGTCTTGTTCTGGCAGGAGAAAATAAGTTGAGTGTCTTGTTGTGGCAGGAGAAAATAAGTTGAGTGTCTTGTTGTGGCAGGAGAAAATAAGTTGAGTGTCTTGTTGTGACAGGAGAAAATAAGTTGAGTGTCTGGTTGTGGCAGGAGAAAATAAGTTGAGTGTCTTGTTGTGACAGGAGAAAATAAGTTGAGTGTCTTGTTGTGTGTGGAGAAAATAAATTGAGTGTCTGGTTGTGACAGGAGAAAATAAATTGAGTGTCTTGTTGTGGCGGGAGAACATAAGTTAAGTTTCTTGTTGTGGGAGGAGAAAATATGTTGAGTGTCTTGTTGTGGCAGGAGAAAATAAGTTGAGTGTCTTGTTATGGGAGGAGAAAATAAGTTGAGTGTTTTGTTGTGGGAGGAGAAAATAGGTTGAGTGTCTTGTTGTGGGAGGAGAAAAAAAGTTGAGTGTCTTGTTGTGACAGGAGAAAATAAGTTGAGTGTCTGGTTGTGGCAGGAGAAAATGAGTTGAGTGTTGTTGTGACAGGAGAAAATAAGTTGAGTGTCTGGTTGTGGCAGGAGAAAATAAGTTGAGTTTCTTGTTGTGGGAGGAAAAAATAAGTTTAGTGTCTGGTTGTGACAGGAGAAAATAAGTTGAGTGTCTTGTTGTGTGAGGAGAAAATAAGTTGAGTGTCTGGTTGTGACAGGAGAAAATAAATTGAGTGTCTTGTTGTGGCGGGAGAACATAAGTTGAGTTTCTTGTTGTGGGAGGAGAAAATAAGTTGAGTGTCTTGTTGTGGCAGGAGAAAATAAGTTGAGTGTCTTGTTGTGACAGAAGAAAATAAGTTGAGTGTCTTGTTGTGGCAGGAGAAAATAAGTTGAGTGTCTTGTTGTGACAGGAGAAAATAAGTTGAGTGTCTTGTTGTGGAAGGAGAAAAAAAGTTGAGTGTCTTGTTGTGACAGGAGAAAATAAGTTGAGTGTCTGGTTGTGGCAGGAGAAAATAAATTTAGTGTCTTGTTGTGGCGGGAGAACATAAGTTAAGTTTCTTGTTGTGGGAGGAGAAAATAAGTTGAGTGTCTTGTTCTGGCAGGAGAAAATAAGTTGAGTGTCTTGTTGTGGCAGGAGAAAATAAGTTGAGTGTCTTGTTATGGGAGGAGAAAATAAGTTGAGTGTATTGTTGTGGCAGGAGAAAATAAGTTGAGTGTCTTGTTGTGTGAGCAGAAAATAAGTTGAGTGTCTGGTTGTGACAGGAGAAAATAAATTGAGTGTCTTGTTGTGGCGGGATAACATAAGTTGAGTTTCTTGTTGTGGGAGGAGAAAATAAGTTGAGTGTCTTGTTGTGGCAGGAGAAAATAAGTTGAGTGTCTTGTTGTGACAGAAGAAAATAAGTTGAGTGTCTTGTTGTGGCAGGAGAAAATAAGTTGAGTGTCTTGTTGTGACAGGAGAAAATAAGTTGAGTGTCTTTTTGTGGTAGGAGAAAATCAGTTGAGTGTCTTGTTGTGACAGGAGAAAAAAAGTTGAGTGTCTGGTTGTGGCAGGAGAAAATAAGTTGAGTGTCTTGTTGTGACAGGAGAAAATAAGTTGAGTGTCTTGTTGTGGCAGGAGAAAATAAATTGAGTTTCTTGTTGTGGGATGAAAAAAAAAGTTGAGTGTC
The DNA here is from genome assembly GCA_036924085.1 of Ariolimax columbianus. Taxonomy (NCBI): domain Eukaryota; kingdom Metazoa; phylum Mollusca; class Gastropoda; order Stylommatophora; family Arionidae; genus Ariolimax; species Ariolimax columbianus. The sequence continues at coordinate 143,221,507 of JAVGWX010000003.1, read as the reverse complement.
TGGTTGTGACAGGAAAAAATAAGTTGAGTGTCTGGTTGTGGCAGGAGAAAATAAGTTGAGTGTCTTGTTGTGTGAGGAGAAAATAAGTTGAGTGTCTGGTTGTGACAGGAGAAAATAAATTGAGTGTCTTGTTGTGGCGGGAGAACATAAGTTGAATTTCTTGTTGTGGGAGGAGAAAATAAGTTGAGTGTCTTGTTGTTGCAGGAGAAAATACGTTGAGTGTCTTGTTGTGACAGAAGAAAATAAGTTGAGTGTCTTTTTGTGGCAGGAGAAAATAAGTTCAGTGTCTTGTTGTGACAGGAGAAAATAAGTTCAGTGTCTTGTTGTGGGAGGAGAAAATAAGTTGAGTGTCTTGTTGTGACAGGAGAAAATAAGTTGAGTGTCTGGTTGTGGCAGGAGAAAATAAATTGAGTGTCTTGTTGTGGCGGGAGAACATAAGTTAAGTTTCTTGTTGTGCAAGGAGAAAATAAGTTGAGTGTCTTGTTCTGGCAGGAGAAAAGAAGTTGAGTGTCTTGTTGTGGCAGGAGAAAATAAGTTGAGTGTCTTGTTGTGCCAGGAGAAAATAAGTTCAGTGTCTTGTTGTGACAGGAGAAAATAAGTTGAGTGTCTGGTTGTGGCAGGAGAAAATAAGTTGAGTGTCTTGTTGTGACAGGAGAAAATAAGTTGAGTATCTTGTTGTGTGAGGAGAAAATAAATTGAGTGTCTGGTTGTGACAGGAGAAAATAAATTGAGTGTCTTGTTGTGGCGGGAGAACATAAGTTAAGTTTCTTGTTGTGGGAGGAGAAAATAAGTTGAGTGTCTTGTTGTGGCAGGAGAAAATAAGTTGAGTGTCTTGTTGTGGCAGGAGAAAATAAGTTGAGTGTCTTGTTATGGGAGGAGAAAATAAGTTGAGTGTTTTGTTGTGGGAGGAGAAAAAAAGTTGAGTGTCTGGTTGTGGCAGGAGAAAATAAATTGAGTGTCTTGTTGTGGCGGGAGAACATAAGTTAAGTTTCTTGTTGTGGGAGGAGAAAATAAGTTGAGTGTCTTGTTGTGGCAGGAGAAAATAAGTTGAGTGTCTTCTTGTGGCAGGAGAAAATAAGTTGAGTGTCTTGTTATGGGAGGAGAAAATAAGTTGAGTGTTTTTGTTGTGGGAGGAGAAACAAAGTTGAGTGTCTGGTTGTGGCAGGAGAAAATAAATTGAGTGACTTGTTGTGGCGGGAGAACATAAGTTAAGTTTCTTGTTGTGGGAGGAGAAAATAAGTTGAGTGTCTTGTTCTGGCAGGAGAAAATAAGTTGAGTGTCTTGTTGTGGCAGGAGAAAATAAGTTGAGTGTCTTGTTGTGGCAGGAGAAAATAAGTTGAGTGTCTTGTTGTGACAGGAGAAAATAAGTTGAGTGTCTGGTTGTGGCAGGAGAAAATAAGTTGAGTGTCTTGTTGTGACAGGAGAAAATAAGTTGAGTGTCTTGTTGTGTGTGGAGAAAATAAATTGAGTGTCTGGTTGTGACAGGAGAAAATAAATTGAGTGTCTTGTTGTGGCGGGAGAACATAAGTTAAGTTTCTTGTTGTGGGAGGAGAAAATATGTTGAGTGTCTTGTTGTGGCAGGAGAAAATAAGTTGAGTGTCTTGTTATGGGAGGAGAAAATAAGTTGAGTGTTTTGTTGTGGGAGGAGAAAATAGGTTGAGTGTCTTGTTGTGGGAGGAGAAAAAAAGTTGAGTGTCTTGTTGTGACAGGAGAAAATAAGTTGAGTGTCTGGTTGTGGCAGGAGAAAATGAGTTGAGTGTTGTTGTGACAGGAGAAAATAAGTTGAGTGTCTGGTTGTGGCAGGAGAAAATAAGTTGAGTTTCTTGTTGTGGGAGGAAAAAATAAGTTTAGTGTCTGGTTGTGACAGGAGAAAATAAGTTGAGTGTCTTGTTGTGTGAGGAGAAAATAAGTTGAGTGTCTGGTTGTGACAGGAGAAAATAAATTGAGTGTCTTGTTGTGGCGGGAGAACATAAGTTGAGTTTCTTGTTGTGGGAGGAGAAAATAAGTTGAGTGTCTTGTTGTGGCAGGAGAAAATAAGTTGAGTGTCTTGTTGTGACAGAAGAAAATAAGTTGAGTGTCTTGTTGTGGCAGGAGAAAATAAGTTGAGTGTCTTGTTGTGACAGGAGAAAATAAGTTGAGTGTCTTGTTGTGGAAGGAGAAAAAAAGTTGAGTGTCTTGTTGTGACAGGAGAAAATAAGTTGAGTGTCTGGTTGTGGCAGGAGAAAATAAATTTAGTGTCTTGTTGTGGCGGGAGAACATAAGTTAAGTTTCTTGTTGTGGGAGGAGAAAATAAGTTGAGTGTCTTGTTCTGGCAGGAGAAAATAAGTTGAGTGTCTTGTTGTGGCAGGAGAAAATAAGTTGAGTGTCTTGTTATGGGAGGAGAAAATAAGTTGAGTGTATTGTTGTGGCAGGAGAAAATAAGTTGAGTGTCTTGTTGTGTGAGCAGAAAATAAGTTGAGTGTCTGGTTGTGACAGGAGAAAATAAATTGAGTGTCTTGTTGTGGCGGGATAACATAAGTTGAGTTTCTTGTTGTGGGAGGAGAAAATAAGTTGAGTGTCTTGTTGTGGCAGGAGAAAATAAGTTGAGTGTCTTGTTGTGACAGAAGAAAATAAGTTGAGTGTCTTGTTGTGGCAGGAGAAAATAAGTTGAGTGTCTTGTTGTGACAGGAGAAAATAAGTTGAGTGTCTTTTTGTGGTAGGAGAAAATCAGTTGAGTGTCTTGTTGTGACAGGAGAAAAAAAGTTGAGTGTCTGGTTGTGGCAGGAGAAAATAAGTTGAGTGTCTTGTTGTGACAGGAGAAAATAAGTTGAGTGTCTTGTTGTGGCAGGAGAAAATAAATTGAGTTTCTTGTTGTGGGATGAAAAAAAAAGTTGAGTGTCTGGTTGTGACAGGAAAAAATAAGTTGAGTGTCTGGTTGTGGCAGGAGAAAATAAGTTGAGTGTCTTGTTGTGTGAGGAGAAAATAAGTTGAGTGTCTGGTTGTGACAGGAGAAAATAAATTGAGTGTCTTGTTGTGGCGGGAGAACATAAGTTGAATTTCTTGTTGTGGGAGGAGAAAATAAGTTGAGTGTCTTGTTGTTGCAGGAGAAAATACGTTGAGTGTCTTGTTGTGACAGAAGAAAATAAGTTGAGTGTCTTTTTGTGGCAGGAGAAAATAAGTTCAGTGTCTTGTTGTGACAGGAGAAAATAAGTTCAGTGTCTTGTTGTGGGAGGAGAAAATAAGTTGAGTGTCTTGTTGTGACAGGAGAAAATAAGTTGAGTGTCTGGTTGTGGCAGGAGAAAATAAATTGAGTGTCTTGTTGTGGCGGGAGAACATAAGTTAAGTTTCTTGTTGTGCAAGGAGAAAATAAGTTGAGTGTCTTGTTCTGGCAGGAGAAAAGAAGTTGAGTGTCTTGTTGTGGCAGGAGAAAATAAGTTGAGTGTCTTGTTGTGCCAGGAGAAAATAAGTTCAGTGTCTTGTTGTGACAGGAGAAAATAAGTTGAGTGTCTGGTTGTGGCAGGAGAAAATAAGTTGAGTGTCTTGTTGTGACAGGAGAAAATAAGTTGAGTATCTTGTTGTGTGAGGAGAAAATAAATTGAGTGTCTGGTTGTGACAGGAGAAAATAAATTGAGTGTCTTGTTGTGGCGGGAGAACATAAGTTAAGTTTCTTGTTGTGGGAGGAGAAAATAAGTTGAGTGTCTTGTTGTGGCAGGAGAAAATAAGTTGAGTGTCTTGTTGTGGCAGGAGAAAATAAGTTGAGTGTCTTGTTATGGGAGGAGAAAATAAGTTGAGTGTTTTGTTGTGGGAGGAGAAAAAAAGTTGAGTGTCTGGTTGTGGCAGGAGAAAATAAATTGAGTGTCTTGTTGTGGCGGGAGAACATAAGTTAAGTTTCTTGTTGTGGGAGGAGAAAATAAGTTGAGTGTCTTGTTCTGGCAGGAGAAAATAAGTTGAGTGTCTTGTTGTGGCAGGAGAAAATAAGTTGAGTGTCTTGTTGTGGCAGGAGAAAATAAGTTGAGTGTCTTGTTGTGACAGGAGAAAATAAGTTGAGTGTCTGGTTGTGGCAGGAGAAAATAAGTTGAGTGTCTTGTTGTGACAGGAGAAAATAAGTTGAGTGTCTTGTTGTGTGAGGAGAAAATAAATTGAGTGTCTGGTTGTGACAGGAGAAAATAAATTGAGTGTCTTGTTGTGGCGGGAGAACATAAGTTAAGTTTCTTGTTGTGGGAAGAGAAAATAAGTTGAGTGTCTTGTTGTGGCAGGAGAAAATAAGTTGAGTGTCTTGTTATGGGAGGAGAAAATAAGTTGAGTGTTTTGTTGTGGGAGTAGAAAATAGGTTGAGTGTCTTGTTGTGGGAGGAGAAAAAAAGTTGAGTGTCTTGTTGTGACAGGAGAAAGTAAGTTGAGTGTCTGGTTGTGGCAGGAGAAAATGAGTTGAGTGTTGTTGTGACAGGAGAAAATAAGTTGAGTGTCTGGTTGTGGCAGGAGAAAATAAGTTGAGTTTCTTGTTGTGGGAGGAAAAAATAAGTTTAGTGTCTGGTTGTGAAAGGAGAAAATAAGTTGAGTGTCTTGTTGTGTGAGGAGAAAATAAGTTGAGTGTCTGGTTGTGACAGGAGAAAATAAATTGAGTGTCTTGTTGTGGTGGGAGAACATAAGTTGAGTTTCTTGTTGTGGGAGGAGAAAATAAGTTGAGTGTCTTGTTGTGGCAGGAGAAAATAAGTTGAGTGTCTTCTTGTGGCAGGAGAAAATAAGTTGAGTGTCTTGTTATGGGAGGAGAAAATAAGTTGAGTGTTTTTGTTGTGGGAGGAGAAACAAAGTTGAGTGTCTGGTTGTGGCAGGAGAAAATAAATTGAGTGACTTGTTGTGGCGGGAGAACATAAGTTAAGTTTCTTGTTGTGGGAGGAGAAAATAAGTTGAGTGTCTTGTTCTGGCAGGAGAAAATAAGTTGAGTGTCTTGTTGTGGCAGGAGAAAATAAGTTGAGTGTCTTGTTGTGGCAGGAGAAAATAAGTTGAGTGTCTTGTTGTGACAGGAGAAAATAAGTTGAGTGTCTGGTTGTGGCAGGAGAAAATAAGTTGAGTGTCTTGTTGTGACAGGAGAAAATAAGTTGAGTGTCTTGTTGTGTGTGGAGAAAATAAATTGAGTGTCTGGTTGTGACAGGAGAAAATAAATTGAGTGTCTTGTTGTGGCGGGAGAACATAAGTTAAGTTTCTTGTTGTGGGAGGAGAAAATATGTTGAGTGTCTTGTTGTGGCAGGAGAAAATAAGTTGAGTGTCTTGTTATGGGAGGAGAAAATAAGTTGAGTGTTTTGTTGTGGGAGGAGAAAATAGGTTGAGTGTCTTGTTGTGGGAGGAGAAAAAAAGTTGAGTGTCTTGTTGTGACAGGAGAAAATAAGTTGAGTGTCTGGTTGTGGCAGGAGAAAATGAGTTGAGTGTTGTTGTGACAGGAGAAAATAAGTTGAGTGTCTGGTTGTGGCAGGAGAAAATAAGTTGAGTTTCTTGTTGTGGGAGGAAAAAATAAGTTTAGTGTCTGGTTGTGACAGGAGAAAATAAGTTGAGTGTCTTGTTGTGTGAGGAGAAAATAAGTTGAGTGTCTGGTTGTGACAGGAGAAAATAAATTGAGTGTCTTGTTGTGGCGGGAGAACATAAGTTGAGTTTCTTGTTGTGGGAGGAGAAAATAAGTTGAGTGTCTTGTTGTGGCAGGAGAAAATAAGTTGAGTGTCTTGTTGTGACAGAAGAAAATAAGTTGAGTGTCTTGTTGTGGCAGGAGAAAATAAGTTGAGTGTCTTGTTGTGACAGGAGAAAATAAGTTGAGTGTCTGGTTGTGGCAGGAGAAAATAAGTTGAGTGTCTGGTTGTGGCAGGAGAAAATGAGTTGAATGTTGTTGTGACAGGAGAAAATAAGTTGAGTGTCTGGTTGTGGCAGGAGAAAATAAGTTGAGTTTCTTGTTGTGGGGGGAAAAAATAAGTTGAGTGTCTGGTTGTGACAGGAAAAAATAAGTTGAGTGTCTTGTTGTGGCAGGAGAAAATAGGTTGAGTGTCTTGTTGTGTGAGGAGAAAATAAGTTGAGTGTCTGGTTGTGACAGGAGAAAATAAATTGAGTGTCTTGTTGTGGTGGGAGAACATAAGTTGAGTTTCTTGTTTTGGGAGGAGAAAATAAGTTGAGTGTCTTGTTGTGGCAGGAGAAAATAAGTTGAGTGTCTTGTTGTGACAGAAGAAAATAAGTTGAGTGTCTTGTTGTGGCAGGAGAAAATAAGTTGAGTGTCTTGTTGTGACAGGAGAAAATAAGTTGAGTGTCTTGTTGTGGGAGGAGAAAATAAGTTGAGTGTCTGGTTGTGGCAGGAGAAAATAAGTTGATTGACTGGTTGTGACAGGAGAAAAGAAGTTGAGTGTCTTGTTGTAGCAGGAAATGTCTTGTTGTAGCAGGAGAAAATAAGTTGAATGTCTTGTTGTGGGAGGAGAAAATAAGTTGAGTGTCTTGTTGTGACAGGAGAAAATAAGTTGAGTGTCTGGTTGTTGCAGGAGAAAATGAGTTGAGTGTTGTTGTGACAGGAGAAATCAAGTTGAGTGTCTTGTTGTGGCAGGAGAAAATAAGTTGAGTGTCTTGTTGTGTGAGGAGAAAATAAGTTGAGTGTCTGGTTGTGACAGGAGAAAATAAGTTAAGTGTCTTGTTGTGTGAGGAGAAAATAAGTTGAGTGTCTAATTGTGACAGGAGAAAATAAAATGAGTGCATTGTTGTGGCGGGAGAACATAAGTTGAGTGTCTTGTTGTGGGAGGAGAAAATAAGTTGAGTGTCTTGTTGTGACAGATGAAAATAAGTTGAGTGTCTTATTGTGGCAGGAGAAAATAAGTTGAGTGTCTTGTTGTGACAGATGAAAATAAGTTGAGTGTCTTGTTGTGGCAGGAGAAAATAAGTTGAGTGTCCTGTTGTGACAGGATAAAATAAGTTGAGTGTCTTGTTGTGGCAGGAGAAAATAAGTTGAGTGTCTTGTTGTGTGAGGAGAAAATAAGTTGAGTGTCTTGTTGTGGCAGGCGAAAATAAGTTGAGTGTTTTGTTGTGGGAGGAGAAAATAGGTTGAGTGTCTTGTTGTGGGAGGAGAAAATAAGTTGAGTGTCTTGTTGTGGCAGGAGAAAATAAGTTGAGTTTCTTGTTGTGGGAGGAAAAAATAAGTTGAGTGTCTGGTTGTGACAGGAAAAAATAAGTTGAGTGTCTTGTTGTGGCAGGAGAAAATAAGTTGAGTGTCTTGTTGTGTGAGGAGAAAATAAGTTGAGTGTCTGGTTGTGGGAGGAGAAAATCAGTTGAGTGTCTTATTGTGGCAGGAGAAAATACGTTGAGTGTCTTGTTGTGACAGAATAAAATAAGTTGAGTGTCTTGTTGTGGCAGGAGAAAATAAGTTGAGTGTCTTGTTGTGACAGGAGAAAATAAGTTGAGTGTCTTGTTGTGGAAGGAGAAAAAAAGTTGAGTGTCTTGTTGTGACAGGAGAAAATAAGTTGAGTGTCTGGTTGTGGCAGGAGAAAATAAATTTAGTGTCTTGTTGTGGCGGGAGAACATAAGTTAAGTTTCTTGTTGTGGGAGGAGAAAATAAGTTGAGTGTCTTGTTCTGGCAGGAGAAAATAAGTTGAGTGTCTTGTTGTGGCAGGAGAAAATAAGTTGAGTGTCTTGTTATGGGAGGAGAAAATAAGTTGAGTGTATTGTTGTGGCAGGAGAAAATAAGTTGAGTGTCTTGTTGTGTGAGCAGAAAATAAGTTGAGTGTCTGGTTGTGACAGGAGAAAATAAATTGAGTGTCTTGTTGTGGCGGGATAACATAAGTTGAGTTTCTTGTTGTGGGAGGAGAAAATAAGTTGAGTGTCTTGTTGTGGCAGGAGAAAATAAGTTGAGTGTCTTGTTGTGACAAAAGAAAATAAGTTGAGTGTCTTGTTGTGGCAGGAGAAAATAAGTTGAGTGTCTTGTTGTGACAGAAGAAAATAAGTTGAGTGTCTTTTTGTGGTAGGAGAAAATCAGTTGAGTGTCTTGTTGTGACAGGAGAAAAAAAGTTGAGTGTCTGGTTGTGGCAGGAGAAAATAAGTTGAGTGTCTTGTTGTGACAGGAGAAAATAAGTTGAGTGTCTTGTTGTGGCAGGAGAAAATAAATTGAGTTTCTTGTTGTGGGATGAAAAAAAAAGTTGAGTGTCTGGTTGTGACAGGAAAAAATAAGTTGAGTGTCTTGTTGTGGCAGGAGAAAATAAGTTGAGTGTCTTGTTGTGTGAGGAGAAAATAAGTTCAGTGTCTTGTTGTGGGAGGAGAAAATAAGTTGAGTGTCTTGTTGTGACAGGAGAAAATAAGTTGAGTGTCTGGTTGTGGCAGGAGAAAATAAATTGAGTGTCTTGTTGTGGCGGGAGAACATAAGTTAAGTTTCTTGTTGTGCAAGGAGAAAATAAGTTGAGTGTCTTGTTCTGGCAGGAGAAAAGAAGTTGAGTGTCTTGTTGTGGCAGGAGAAAATAAGTTGAGTGTCTTGTTGTGCCAGGAGAAAAAAAGTTCAGTGTCTTGTTGTGACAGGAGAAAATAAGTTGAGTGTCTGGTTGTGGCAGGAGAAAATAAGTTGAGTGTCTTGTTGTGACAGGAGAAAATAAGTTGAGTATCTTGTTGTGTGAGGAGAAAATAAATTGAGTGTCTGGTTGTGACAGGAGAAAATAAATTGAGTGTCTTGTTGTGGCGGGAGAACATAAGTTAAGTTTCTTGTTGTGGGAGGAGAAAATAAGTTGAGTGTCTTGTTGTGGCAGGAGAAAATAAGTTGAGTGTCTTGTTGTGGCAGGAGAAAATAAGTTGAGTGTCTTGTTATGGGAGGAGAAAATAAGTTGAGTGTTTTGTTGTGGGAGGAGAAAAAAAGTTGAGTGTCTGGTTGTGGCAGGAGAAAATAAATTGAGTGTCTTGTTGTGGCGGGAGAACATAAGTTAAGATTCTTGTTGTGGGAGGAGAAAATAAGTTGAGTGTCTTGTTCTGGCAGGAGAAAATAAGTTGAGTGTCTTGTTGTGGCAGGAGAAAATAAGTTGAGTGTCTTGTTGTGGCAGGAGAAAATAAGTTGAGTGTCTTGTTGTGACAGGAGAAAATAAGTTGAGTGTCTGGTTGTGGCAGGAGAAAATAAGTTGAGTGTCTTGTTGTGACAGGAGAAAATAAGTTGAGTGTCTTGTTGTGTGAGGAGAAAATAAATTGAGTGTCTGGTTGGGACAGGAGAAAATAAATTGAGTGTCTTGTTGTGGCGGGAGAACATAAGTTAAGTTTCTTGTTGTGGGAAGAGAAAATAAGTTGAGTGTCTTGTTGTGGCAGGAGAAAATAAGTTGAGTGTCTTGTTATGGGAGGAGAAAATAAGTTGAGTGTTTTGTTGTGGGAGTAGAAAATAGGTTGAGTGTCTTGTTGTGGGAGGAGAAAAAAAGTTGAGTGTCTTGTTGTGACAGGAGAAAATAAGTTGAGTGTCTGGTTGTGGCAGGAGAAAATGAGTTGAGTGTTGTTGTGACAGGAGAAAATAAGTTGAGTGTCTGGTTGTGGCAGGAGAAAATAAGTTTAGTTTCTTGTTGTGGGAGGAAAAAATAAGTTTAGTGTCTGGTTGTGAAAGGAGAAAATAAGTTGAGTGTCTTGTTGTGTGAGGAGAAAATAAGTTGATTGTCTGGTTGTGACAGGAGAAAATAAATTGAGTGTCTTGTTGTGGCGGGAGAACATAAGTTGAGTTTCTTGTTGTGGGAGGAGAAAATAAGTTGAGTGTCTTGTTGTGGCAGGAGAAAATAAGTTGAGTGTCTTCTTGTGGCAGGAGAAAATAAGTTGAGTGTCTTGTTATGGGAGGAGAAAATAAGTTGAGTGTTTTTGTTGTGGGAGGAGAAACAAAGTTGAGTGTCTGGTTGTGGCAGGAGAAAATAAATTGAGTGACTTGTTGTGGCGGGAGAACATAAGTTAAGTTTCTTGTTGTGGGAGGAGAAAATAAGTTGAGTGTCTTGTTCTGGCAGGAGAAAATAAGTTGAGTGTCTTGTTGTGGCAGGAGAAAATAAGTTGAGTGTCTTGTTGTGGCAGGAGAAAATAAGTTGAGTGTCTTGTTGTGACAGGAGAAAATAAGTTGAGTGTCTGGTTGTGGCAGGAGAAAATAAGTTGAGTGTCTTGTGACAGGAGAAAATAAGTTGAGTGTCTTGTTGTGTGAGGAGAAAATAAATTGAGTGTCTGGTTGTGACAGGAGAAAATAAATTGAGTGTCTTGTTGTGGCGGGAGAACATAAGTTAAGTTTCTTGTTGTGGGAGGAGAAAATAAGTTGAGTGTCTTGTTGTGGCAGGAGAAAATAAGTTGAGTGTCTTGTTATGGGAGGAGAAAATAAGTTGAGTGTTTTGTTGTGGGAGGAGAAAATAGGTTGAGTGTCTTGTTGTGGGAGGAGAAAAAAAGTTGAGTGTCTTGTTGTGACAGGAGAAAAAAAGTTGAGTGTCTGGTTGTGGCAGGAGAAAATGAGTTGAGTGTTGTTGTGACAGGAGAAAATAAGTTGAGTGTCTGGTTGTGGCAGGAGAAAATAAGTTGAGTTTCTTGTTGTGGGAGGAAAAAAAAAGTTTAGTGTCTGGTTGTGACAGGAGAAAATAAATTGAGTGTCTTGTTGTGTGAGGAGAAAATAAGTTGAGTGTCTGGTTGTGACAGGAGAAAATAAATTGAGTGTCTTGTTGTGGCGGGAGAACATAAGTTGAGTTTCTTGTTGTGGGAGGAGAAAATAAGTTGAGTGTCTTGTTGTGGCAGGAGAAAATAAGTTGAGTGTCTTGTTGTGAAAGAAGAAAATAAGTTGAGTGTCTTGTTGTGGCAGGAGAAAATAAGTTGAGTGTCTTGTTGTGACAGGAGAAAATAAGTTGAGTGTCTGGTTGTGGCAGGAGAAAATAAGTTGAGTGTCTGGTTGTGGCAGGAGAAAATGAGTTGAATGTTGTTGTGACAGGAGAAAATAAGTTGAGTGTCTGGTTGTGGCAGGAGAAAATAAGTTGAGTTTCTTGTTGTGGGGGGAAAAAATAAGTTGAGTGTCTGGTTGTGACAGGAAAAAATAAGTTGAGTGTCTTGTTGTGGCAGGAGAAAATAAGTTGAGTGTCTTGTTGTGTGAGGAGAAAATAAGTTGAGTGTCTGGTTGTGACAGGAGAAAATAAATTGAGTGTCTTGTTGTGGTGGGAGAACATAAGTTGAGTTTCTTGTTTTGGGAGGAGAAAATAAGTTGAGTGTCTTGTTCTGGCAGGAGAAAATAAGTTGAGTGTCTTGTTGTGACAGGAGAAAATAAGTTGAGTGTCTGGTTGTGGCAGGAGAAAATAAGTTGAGTTTCTTGTTGTGGGAGGAAAAAATAAGTTTAGTGTCTGGTTGTGACAGGAGAAAATAAGTTGAGTGTCTTGTTGTGTGAGGAGAAAATAAGTTGAGTGTCTGGTTGTGACAGGAGAAAATAAATTGAGTGTCTTGTTGTGGCGGGAGAACATAAGTTGAGTTTCTTGTTGTGGGAGGAGAAAATAAGTTGAGTGTCTTGTTGTGGCAGGAGAAAATAAGTTGAGTGTCTTGTTGTGACAGAAGAAAATAAGTTGAGTGTCTTGTTGTGGCAGGAGAAAATAAGTTGAGTGTCTTGTTGTGACAGGAGAAAATAAGTTGAGTGTCTGGTTGTGGCAGGAGAAAATAAGTTGAGTGTCTGGTTGTGGCAGGAGAAAATGAGTTGAATGTTGTTGTGACAGGAGAAAATAAGTTGAGTGTCTGGTTGTGGCAGGAGAAAATAAGTTGAGTTTCTTGTTGTGGGGGGAAAAAATAAGTTGAGTGTCTGGTTGTGACAGGAAAAAATAAGTTGAGTGTCTTGTTGTGGCAGGAGAAAATAAGTTGAGTGTCTTGTTGTGTGAGGAGAAAATAAGTTGAGTGTCTGGTTGTGACAGGAGAAAATAAATTGAGTGTCTTGTTGTGGTGGGAGAACATAAGTTGAGTTTCTTGTTTTGGGAGGAGAAAATAAGTTGAGTGTCTTGTTGTGGCAGGAGAAAATAAGTTGAGTGTCTTGTTGTGGCAGGAGAAAATAAGTTGAGTGTCTGGTTGTGGCAGGAGAAAATAAGTTGATTGACTGGTTGTGACAGGAGAAAATAAGTTGAATGTCTTGTTGTGGGAGGAGAAAATAAGTTGAGTGTCTTGTTGTGACAGGAGAAAATAAGTTGAGTGTCTGGTTGTTGCAGGAGAAAATGAGTTGAGTGTTGTTGTGACAGGAGAAATCAAGTTGAGTGTCTTGTTGTGGCAGGAGAAAATAAGTTGAGTGTCTTGTTGTGTGAGGAGAAAATAAGTTGAGTGTCTGGTTGTGACAGGAGAAAATAAGTTAAGTGTCTTGTTGTGTGAGGAGAAAATAAGTTGAGTGTCTAATTGTGACAGGAGAAAATAAAATGAGTGCATTGTTGTGGCGGGAGAACATAAGTTGAGTGTCTTGTTGTGGGAGGAGAAAATAAGTTGAGTGTCTTGTTGTGACAGATGAAAATAAGTTGAGTGTCTTGTTGTGGCAGGAGAAAATAAGTTGAGTGTCCTGTTGTGACAGGATAAAATAAGTTGAGTGTCTTGTTGTGTGAGGAGAAAATAAGTTGAGTGTCTTGTTGTGGCAGGCGAAAATAAGTTGAGTGTTTTGTTGTGGGAGGAGAAAATAGGTTGAGTGTCTTGTTGTGGGAGGAGAAAATAAGTTGAGTGTCTTGTTGTGGCAGGAGAAAATAAGTTGAGTTTCTTGTTGTGGGAGGAAAAAATAAGTTGAGTGTCTGGTTGTGACAGGAAAAAATAAGTTGAGTGTCTTGTTGTGGCAGGAGAAAATAAGTTGAGTGTCTTGTTGTGTGAGGAGAAAATAAGTTGAGTGTCTGGTTGTGACAGGAGAAAATAAATTGAGTGTCTTTTTGTGGCGGGAAAACATAAGTTGAGTTTCTTGTTGTGGGAGGAGAAAATCAGTTGAGTGTCTTATTGTGGCAGGAGAAAATACGTTGAGTGTCTTGTTGTGACAGAAGAAAATAAGTTGAGTGTCTTGTTGTGGCAGGAGAAAATAAGTTGAGTGTCTTGTTGTGACAGGAGAAAATAAGTTGAGTGTCTTGTTGTGGAAGGAGAAAAAAAGTTGAGTGTCTTGTTGTGACAGGAGAAAATAAGTTGAGTGTCTGGTTGTGGCAGGAGAAAATAAATTTAGTGTCTTGTTGTGGCGGGAGAACATAAGTTAAGTTTCTTGTTGTGGGAGGAGAAAATAAGTTGAGTGTCTTGTTCTGGCAGGAGAAAATAAGTTGAGTGTCTTGTTGTGGCAGGAGAAAATAAGTTGAGTGTCTTGTTATGGGAGGAGAAAATAAGTTGAGTGTATTGTTGTGGCAGGAGAAAATAAGTTGAGTGTCTTGTTGTGTGAGCAGAAAATAAGTTGAGTGTCTGGTTGTGACAGGAGAAAATAAATTGAGTGTCTTGTTGTGGCGGGATAACATAAGTTGAGTTTCTTGTTGTGGGAGGAGAAAATAAGTTGAGTGTCTTGTTGTGGCAGGAGAAAATAAGTTGAGTGTCTTGTTGTGACAAAAGAAAATAAGTTGAGTGTCTTGTTGTGGCAGGAGAAAATAAGTTGAGTGTCTTGTTGTGACAGAAGAAAATAAGTTGAGTGTCTTTTTGTGGTAGGAGAAAATCAGTTGAGTGTCTTGTTGTGACAGGAGAAAAAAAGTTGAGTGTCTGGTTGTGGCAGGAGAAAATAAGTTGAGTGTCTTGTTGTGACAGGAGAAAATAAGTTGAGTGTCTTTTTGTGGCAGGAGAAAATAAATTGAGTTTCTTGTTGTGGGATGAAAAAAAAAGTTGAGTGTCTGGTTGTGACAGGAAAAAATAAGTTGAGTGTCTTGTTGTGGCAGGAGAAAAAAAGTTGAGTGTCTTGTTGTGTGAGGAGAAAATAAGTTGAGTGTCTGGTTGTGACAGGAGAAAATAAATTGAGTGTCTTGTTGTGGCGGGAGAACATAAGTTGAATTTCTTGTTGTGGGAGGAGAAAATAAGTTGAGTGTCTTGTTGTTGCAGGAGAAAATACGTTGAGTGTCTTGTTGTGACAGAAGAAAATAAGTTGAGTGTCTTTTTGTGGCAGGAGAAAATAAGTTCAGTGTCTTGTTGTGACAGGAGAAAATAAGTTCAGTGTCTTGTTGTGGGAGGAGAAAATAAGTTGAGTGTCTTGTTGTGACAGGAGAAAATAAGTTGAGTGTCTGGTTGTGGCAGGAGAAAATAAATTGAGTGTCTTGTTGTGGCGGGAGAACATAAGTTAAGTTTCTTGTTGTGCAAGGAGAAAATAAGTTGAGTGTCTTGTTCTGGCAGGAGAAAAGAAGTTGAGTGTCTTGTTGTGGCAGGAGAAAATAAGTTGAGTGTCTTGTTGTGCCAGGAGAAAAAAAGTTCAGTGTCTTGTTGTGACAGGAGAAAATAAGTTGAGTGTCTGGTTGTGGCAGGAGAAAATAAGTTGAGTGTCTTGTTGTGACAGGAGAAAATAAGTTGAGTATCTTGTTGTGTGAGGAGAAAATAAATTGAGTGTCTGGTTGTGACAGGAGAAAATAAATTGAGTGTCTTGTTGTGGCGGGAGAACATAAGTTAAGTTTCTTGTTGTGGGAGGAGAAAATAAGTTGAGTGTCTTGTTGTGGCAGGAGAAAATAAGTTGAGTGTCTTGTTGTGGCAGGATAAAATAAGTTGAGTGTCTTGTTATGGGAGGAGAAAATAAGTTGAGTGTTTTGTTGTGGGAGGAGAAAAAAAGTTGAGTGTCTGGTTGTGGCAGGAGAAAATAAATTGAGTGTCTTGTTGTGGCGGGAGAACATAAGTTAAGATTCTTGTTGTGGGAGGAGAAAATAAGTTGAGTGTCTTGTTCTGGCAGGAGAAAATAAGTTGAGTGTCTTGTTGTGGCAGGAGAAAATAAGTTGAGTGTCTTGTTGTGGCAGGAGAAAATAAGTTGAGTGTCTTGTTGTGACAGGAGAAAATAAGTTGAGTGTCTGGTTGTGGCAGGAGAAAATAAGTTGAGTGTCTTGTTGTGACAGGAGAAAATAAGTTGAGTGTCTTGTTGTGTGAGGAGAAAATAAATTGAGTGTCTGGTTGGGACAGGAGAAAATAAATTGAGTGTCTTGTTGTGGCGGGAGAACATAAGTTAAGTTTCTTGTTGTGGGAAGAGAAAATAAGTTGAGTGTCTTGTTGTGGCAGGAGAAAATAAGTTGAGTGTCTTGTTATGGGAGGAGAAAATAAGTTGAGTGTTTTGTTGTGGGAGTAGAAAATAGGTTGAGTGTCTTGTTGTGGGAGGAGAAAAAAAGTTGAGTGTCTTGTTGTGACAGGAGAAAATAAGTTGAGTGTCTGGTTGTGGCAGGAGAAAATGAGTTGAGTGTTGTTGTGACAGGAGAAAATAAGTTGAGTGTCTGGTTGTGGCAGGAGAAAATAAGTTGAGTTTCTTGTTGTGGGAGGAAAAAATAAGTTTAGTGTCTGGTTGTGAAAGGAGAAAATAAGTTGAGTGTCTTGTTGTGTGAGGAGAAAATAAGTTGATTGTCTGGTTGTGACAGGAGAAAATAAATTGAGTGTCTTGTTGTGGCGGGAGAACATAAGTTGAGTTTCTTGTTGTGGGAGGAGAAAATAAGTTGAGTGTCTTGTTGTGGCAGGAGAAAATAAGTTGAGTGTCTTCTTGTGGCAGGAGAAAATAAGTTGAGTGTCTTGTTATGGGAGGAGAAAATAAGTTGAGTGTTTTTGTTGTGGGAGGAGAAAAAAAGTTGAGTGTCTGGTTGTGGCAGGAGAAAATAAATTGAGTGACTTGTTGTGGCGGGAGAACATAAGTTAAGTTTCTTGTTGTGGGAGGAGAAAATAAGTTGAGTGTCTTGTTCTGGCAGGAGAAAATAAGTTGAGTGTCTTGTTGTGGCAGGAGAAAATAAGTTGAGTGTCTTGTTGTGGCAGGAGAAAATAAGTTGAGTGTCTTGTTGTGACAGGAGAAAATAAGTTGAGTGTCTGGTTGTGGCAGGAGAAAATAAGTTGAGTGTCTTGTTGTGACAGGAGAAAATAAGTTGAGTGTCTTGTTGTGTGAGGAGAAAATAAATGGAGTGTCTGGTTGTGACAGGAGAAAATAAATTGAGTGTCTTGTTGTGGCGGGAGAACATAAGTTAAGTTTCTTGTTGTGGGAGGAGAAAATAAGTTGAGTGTCTTGTTGTGGCAGGAGAAAATAAGTTGAGTGTCTTGTTATGGGAGGAGAAAATAAGTTGAGTGTTTTGTTGTGGGAGGAGAAAATAGGTTGAGTGTCTTGTTGTGGGAGGAGAAAAAAAGTTGAGTGTCTTGTTGTGACAGGAGAAAATAAGTTGAGTGTCTGGTTGTGGCAGGAGAAAATGAGTTGAGTGTTGTTGTGACAGGAGAAAATAAGTTGAGTGTCTGGTTGTGGCAGGAGAAAATAAGTTGAGTTTCTTGTTGTGGGAGGAAAAAATAAGTTTAGTGTCTGGTTGTGACAGAAGAAAATAAGTTGAGTGTCTTGTTGTGTGAGGAGAAAATAAGTTGAGTGTCTGGTTGTGACAGGAGAAAATAAATTGAGTGTCTTGTTGTGGC
Organism: Ariolimax columbianus; assembly: GCA_036924085.1. Lineage (NCBI taxonomy): Eukaryota > Metazoa > Mollusca > Gastropoda > Stylommatophora > Arionidae > Ariolimax > Ariolimax columbianus. Next base: position 143,205,020 of record JAVGWX010000003.1, on the reverse strand, counting down.
GGGAGAACATAAGTTGAGTTTCTTGTTGTGGGAGGAGAAAATAAGTTGAGTGTCTTGTTGTGGCAGGAGAAAATAAGTTGAGTGTCTGGTTGTGGCAGGAGAAAATAAGTTGAGTTTCTTGTTGTGGGAGGAAAAAATAAGTTTAGTGTCTTGTTGTGACAGGAGAAAATAAGTTGAGTGTCTGGTTGTGGCAGGAGAAAATAAATTTAGTGTCTTGTTGTGGCGGGAGAACATAAGTTAAGTTTCTTGTTGTGGGAGGAGAAAATAAGTTGAGTGTCTTGTTCTGGCAGGAGAAAATAAGTTGAGTGTCTTGTTGTGGCAGGAGAAAATAAGTTGAGTGTCTTGTTATGGGAGGAGAAAATAAGTTGAGTGTATTGTTGTGGCAGGAGAAAATAAGTTGAGTGTCTTGTTGTGTGAGCAGAAAATAAGTTGAGTGTCTGGTTGTGACAGGAGAAAATAAATTGAGTGTCTTGTTGTGGCGGGAGAAAATAAGTTGAGTGTCTTGTTGTGGGAGGAGAAAATAAGTTGAGTGTCTTGTTCTGGCAGGAGAAAATAGGTTGAGTGTCTTGTTGTGACAGAAGAAAATAAGTTGAGTGTCTTGTTGTGGCAGGAGAAAATAAGTTGAGTGTCTTGTTGTGACAGGAGAAAATAAGTTGAGTGTCTTGTTGTGGGAGGAGAAAATAAGTTGAGTGTCTGGTTGTGGCAGGAGAAAATAAGTTGAGTGTCTTGTTGTAGCAGGAAATGTCTTGTTGTAGCAGGAGAAAATAAGTTGAGTTTCTTGTTGTGGCGGGAGAACATAAGTTGAGTTTCTTGTTGTGACAGGAGAAAATAAATTGAGCGTCTTGTTGTGGCGGGAGAAAATACGTTGAGTGTGATGTTGTGCAGAGATAATAGATTGGTGTTTAGCTGATAGAATGATAGAATAAGCACTCAGCTGTGACGAGATATTAGACTTAAACATTCAGTTGTGATGAGATATTAGACAAGTACTCAGCTATGATGAGATATTAGACAAGTACTCAGCTATGATGAGATATTAGACAAGTACTCAGCTATGACGATATATTAGACAAGTACTCAGCTGTGACGAGATATTTGACAAGTACTCATCTGTGTCGAGAGATCCATCTTTTATCTAAATGCACATTATCGTGAGAAGCAGTCATTAAACGCAGAGGGTGTGAGTGTATGAAACCAAGATAACAGAAACGAACAGCTTCAGGCATCATGCAAACAATATATGTTATGCTGTGTAATACGACATCACTGTACTCCGGGAAAACTCATGGCTTGTGCAATATCTTTCAAGAGATAACGAATTAGTGAATGGTATAGGTGGCTCATTTAGCTCGTTAATTGTACACACTGCAACGTAATTATAGGGCCATTAATGTTCCACCCCCGTTTCATGTCAATTCCATGCAGTCTGTGCATCGTGAGATTATGGTTTGCAGCGTCACCATCCAGCAGGCTGTCATGGATTGATTTCAGTTTGGCCCATGAATCCATAGTTATTGTATCCACACTATTTTGTTCATTTTCAAGAGGACTTATTAGTGATTTCACTATCGACTATCGTTAATCTCGGAATGAGAGGCCGGTAGACCCATACACGTTCCACAAGGTCTCAGGTCTCTATATCTGCTATCTAGTCATACTGTACCATCCTACTGTACCAACTGACTGTACCATCCGACTATACCAACCGACTATACAACCGATTATACCAGTCAACTATACCAGTCGACTATACCAGTCGAATGTACCAACCGACTGCACCTTCCGACTGTCAGGTCAGGTCATCCCGTAACCGGTGAGGTCGTTGGGGCACACATGAAGACATCTTCACAACCCCGCCCCTCCCCTTCTTTGTCAGCGACCGCTGCCTGTGACTCTTCTAGTCGGAGATTGGTCCATTCTTTTATGTTGTCCTCCCACCTCTTTTTGGGACGGCTTCTTCGTCGTCCTCCTTTCCGTGGAGGATTGTATTTGCAAGACCATTTGATCTCGATATGTGACCGTACCAAGCGAGTTTCCTTTTTTTGACAGTTGCCAAGAGGTCTTTAAAAGGCCCTATTGCTGTTTTAATTATATCTCTTCCTCATTTGTACGTGACGTTTAACAGTCTTCGGAAACATCTCATCTCCAAGGCCTGTATCCTTAGATGAAGGTCAGCTGTAACTGTCCATGTCTCACAAACATAGAGTAATATTTCTAGGACCAGTGTACGCATTAATCTTATTTTCTTGCATAGTGCTAACCGTTTATCTTGTCAGATTTTGTTCAGCGGTCCATTGACTGATATTGTCTGTGCTATTCTGGCCAACACTCACATTTTTTCTTTGGTCACCCATGGCTTCTTTTTTGTTTGGTGACATCTTAGGGTCTCTGTTGCTGTATCTATGAGTGCTGAGTTAACAGACTCTGTTGCTGTATAGGTATCCAGTCCCTCTCTTATAGCCAACAGTGGGACAAATCTCCCTCCTATCGACTGTACCACCGATTGATTATACCAGTAGACTGTCAGTTTGTGGGTTGTATGTGGGTCTCTGTGTGGGTCCGTGTGTGGGTTGGGTCTCTGTGTGGGTTGGGTCTCTGTGTGGGTCAGTTTGTGGACACATGTGTGGGTCTCTGTGTGGGTCTCTGTGTAAGTCTCTGTGTGGGTCTCTGTGTGGGTCCGTGTGTGGACTCTATGTGGGTCGCTGCTAGTGTGTTTACTGAAGATGAAAGCCTAGCACAACTGCCCCTTCTATGGATGTCGAAACAGGCGACTAAAGTATAGTGTGTATGTTGTGACTAGCAACCTCGTCATGTAAAAATACAAATATAAAGAAACTACCATTGCAGGAGCTATTAAATGCATTTGTCCAGGCTTCCTGTAAGGGGATATATACACTTATAGCACTATATCTAATGTGGCACAATGGGGCAGAAAACAAAGGTTGCACGTGTTAATTTATGGAATAAATTCTCCCAGAATATCTGGCCACATACAAAATGATTGCAGACGGCAAGAACCTGCAGACTTTGACGATACAACTGTGTGTTTAGATTAAACTGGAAAATCTTACATTTTATTTACGCAAGCAATTCCAAAAACCAGAAATAGAGGGACACCTAAGATGCACTGTGCATAGAGTTTTCATAAACGGGCGATAAGAACCATCAAAGCTACAGACAAACTGGGAATGGAGAAACAGATGTGCAGCAAGCACATGAAAATACGGTGGGGTGGCATGCTTCAACAGGCTCGAGACGTTACCAGAAGAAGAAGAAGTAAAACAATAATAAGAGTCTAATAGCAAAGGTAAAAGACAAGCAGTCTCTCCTCAGCTTCAAATGTCCTGTATGCTAATTTCCCAAATATCAAATGTTCTCTGTTCACATTCTGCAAACGCCAATGTCCCCTCTGTTGATTCCCAGTATCCAATGTCCCCTCTGTTGATTCCCAGTATCCAATGTCGCCTCTGTTGATTCCCAGTATCCAATGTCCCCTCTGTTGATTGCCAGTATCCGATGTCCGCTCTTTTGATTGCCAGTATCCAATGGCCCCTCTGTTGATTCCCAGTATCCAATGTCCCCTCTGTTGATTCCCAGTATCCAATGTCCCCTCTGTTGATTGCCAGTATCCAATGGCCCCTCTGCTAACTCTCCAGTAACATCTGTCATCTCTATTGGTTTCCAAGTATGGACCGTCCACTATGTCAATTCAATAATTCAAAGATCCTCAATGTTAAGTCCTTCATTTGAATGACCTGCTGTGTTTGGTCTATAATCGTATACATCAATATCTTCTCATTCCCCGTTTTACAATGATCCCTCTGCTCATTCCCCATTTTGCTATGTTCGCTATGCGGAATCACCGTTTTACAATGTTCATTTGCCGATTCCCCATTTTGCTATGTTCGCTATGCGGAATCACCGTTTTACAATGTTCATTTGCCGATTCCCCATTTTGCTATGTTCGCTATGCGGAATCACCGTTTTACAATGTTCATTTGCCGATTTCCCATTTTAGAAAGTTCCCTCTATTCATTCCCCGCTTAGGATGCCCCCATCTACTGATTTCCAGTTATAGGATGTCCCTTTTCACGATGTCCTCTCTGATAATTTACTTTTTTTCCAATGCGCCTTAGTTGATACCCCATTTGATAATGTGAACACTGCTTATTCTGCAATGCCCAAGTGTGTACTCGTCTGAGCTATCACGTGATGTGTCTGATCACTACTTGCTCACTAGTACAACACAGACCGTTATTTAAGTGGGGCAGAGTGAAAGAAGAAAAGTGGTCCACTTTGTTACTTATCTAATTGACATATCATAATCATGTCTGAACAGACGCCCACGTGATCTGTCTGAATCTGTCAGACGATTTGCCGGCTCGTGAGGCTACAGATTACTGCCAGAACTGAATGGCCCCCTAACCACATTCTGCCGGTCCCAGCGGGAAAAGCACCGCTCTGAACAAGGTTGTGAAAGACGAGCGTGTTTCTGTTATTTCTTCTCCTCTACACTTGATAAGTGGGCATCAGTTACTTGTCTGACTATATCATGTGCCAGATTGTCTGACTATGCCATGTGCCAGATTGTTTGACTGTGCCATGTGCCATGTGCCAGATTGCCTGACTATGCCATGTGCCAGATTGTCTGACTATGCCATGTGCAAGAATGTCTGACTATCTCCAATGCCAGGTTGTCTGACTATGCCATGTTACAGGTTGTCTGACTATGCCATGTGCCAGGTTGTCTGACTATGCCATCTGCCAGGTTGTCTCACTATGCCGTGTTACAGGTTGTCTCACTATGCCGTGTTACAGGTTGTCTGACTATGCAATGTGCCAGGTTGTCTCACTATGCCGTGTTACAGGTTGTCCCACTATGCCGTGTTACAGGTTGTCTGACTATGCCATGTTACAGGTTGTCTGACTATGCCATGTTACAGGTTGTCTCACTTTGCCGTGTTACAGGTTGTCTGACTATGCCATGTTCCAGGTTGTCTCACTTTGCCGTGTTACAGGTTGTCTGACTATGCCATGTTCCAGGTTGTCTCAATATGCCGTGTTACAGGTTGTCTCACTATGCCATGTTACAGGTTGTCTCACTATGCCATGTTACAGGTTGTCTCACTATGCTGTGTTACAGGTTGTCTGATTATGCCATGTGCCAGATTGGCTGACGAGGAAAGCTTGTGTTTCCAGAATGTCTGTGATAACTCTTTCCAATGTTTGCTTTTGGGTTTTCACCTGCCACTGCTGTAACTGCAAAATGCCAACAAACCCCAACGGCATGATTATTTATAGAATGAAGGCGCCAAAGCGTACAGCGCCCGGCCATCAGACATAAAAAGATATCTGCCATATTGTATGTGAGTAGTCTCTTTCGTCGTAAGCTTGCAGACGTCAGCTTGAGGTATATCTAAAGACCGCTGTGGTCTGCTTAAGGCCACTGACATCCCAATGGTGATTGCCCAGGTATAGTTCCGTGATGGTCAAATGTCCTTTCTTTGTTCCTCGTATGTTGGAAACACTCATAACAAATGTTCAGCGGTCATATTATGTCTGACAAAACTTATCGGTCATATCATATCTGACAAAAGTTATCGATAATATTATGTCTGACAAAACTTATCGGTCATATTATATCTGACAAAACTTATCGGTCATATTATGTCTGAGAAAACTTATCCGTCATATTATGTCTGACAAAACTTATCGGTCATATTATATCTGACAAAACTTATCGGTCATATTATGTCTGAGAAAACTTATCCGTCATATTATATCTGACAAAACTTATCGGTAATATTATGTCTGACAAAACTTATCGGTCATATTATATCTGACAAAACTTATCGGTCATATTATGTCTGAGAAAACTTATCCGTCATATTATATCTGACAAAACTTATCGGTAATATTATGTCTGACAAAACTTATCGGTCATATTATGTCTGACAAAACTTATCGGTCATATTATGTCTAGGAAAACATTCCTCGGTAGTTCTTAGTTTGTTGAATAGTTAATGTGACAATCTATTGTGACCTCCAGGGAGTCTAAATGTGACCAGCTGTTCGTTTTTATTGAGCTAGTAACGGTTGTTGACTTCGATGCTCCGCATGCCACGCGGTGTTGTATCTATCCCTGGCAAAAGTCATTGATAATATAAACCGATTTTAACAATCTAAGTTGTATGTCTAAACATAGCGTTTTAATATTTTTTAACGGGGGAAAAAAAAATCAAATATGCACTCTTAAAGATCAACAGGATATACTGGAAAAATAGCTAGACACCATTAAGCCATGTCTTTTTCAATTGCTACAACAATGTATTTCGGATATTTTTTTCTGGATGCTGCATCAAATCCCATTATAGAAATTATTGTCATTTGTTATAAAGTGGCTCTCAAAATGCTGGACAGGAAGGCTCGGCAAATCAAAGACGGAAATGCCTCTTTTATGCAAATTGGGACAGGATTAACCTCAATTTAATTACAAATGTTACAAACAAATATCCTCCCTCCACTCCCTCCCTCCAACCATCCCCATTTCCAAGTATACGGGAGCTAAAATCTTTGACAATGGCAGTTCAAAAGGTTTATCAGAAATTCCAAAGGCCAGACACATGGACAAATGGGAAACAAAGTAAACAGACTACACCAAAAATGATGCCTATTACCAGTTGAACAAAAGATATAGCAGGTCGTTGTCTTCAGACTCCGCTCAGGCCACAACAGACTGAGGTACCATCTATTCAATAAACTGGAGATAGGTGCTACTGAAAAATGCACCTGTGATACCGGGAAAATGACCGCTGAACATCTGCTGCAAAATTGTCCGACATACGAGGACCAGAGAAAGCACATGTGGCCATCACCAGTGCCAACACTAGACAAGCTCTATGGCAGTGTCGACAGCCTCAGGATGACTGCTGGTTTCTTTCAACAAATTTAAGTTAACATTTGACAGCATACAAAGACAAAGAATAAGAAGAAAAAGGAGAAGAAAAAAAGATATGGGTGAGGTAAGCCGTACAAAAAACTTTAGACAGAGATTGGTCCTCCATTAAATGCGGCAGATGATGGGCCCATCGGGCCGTTGAGATGTTCCGATCCCCATTGCGACATCGCCCAGGAAGCATCCTTCGAGCAAGGACACAGTCTGCCCTAGCAAGCCAAACGGCTGATCCGGAGGAAACCAGCCAAGAAACGTATCCCAGCAATCAGGATGCCACTCACATGGGGATTTTGAATGATGGACCTGTATCTGGACAATGTTATGGCACTTGGTATGTGATGTACGAACTTCTTCTTCTTCCTTGTTCGTCCTAAATCTCCCGCTACCAAGCCCTAAATCTCCCGCTACCAATCCCTGAACGTTCTGAATCTCCCGCTACCAATCCCCGAACGTCCTGAATCTGCCGCTACCAATCCCCGAACGTCCTGAATCTCCCGCTACCAATCCCTGAATCTCCCGCTACCAATCCCCGAACGTCCTGAATCTCCCGCTACCAATCCCTGAATCTCCCCCTACCAATCTCTGAACGTCCTGAATCTCCCACTACCAATCCCCGAACGTCCCGAATCTCCCGCTACCAAACCCCGAAACGGGCTTTGCAAATAGCAGATGTAGTCAGGAGAACAGAATGGTTTGTGTCGTAGTTTATAGCTTGACTTCGATATTTACGTCTTACGGTCCGACACATCCTACTTCAGCAGCGATGTACAACCAGGCAGATACAGTGCCGAGTTCCCCTGTCTCGAAACAGCCCAACCTTTAATACCGGAGGTCCTTCTCGGTTGCTCGTGGAGTCAGGAGGCTTGAGACTAGAGCTACTGGCCAACCAAAACCAAAACACAAACCTCTTACAATGGTGAACTGGTGCTGGATATCTCGACAGTAGAAGAGATGGTTACAGTAAACAAAGTAGAGCTATAAATCATCTTGTATATAGAGCAAGTAATGGTATGTCGCTTCCAAGAAACGTATCTCAATAAGGACATAGCCCTCAATATGAGAGGTCACCATTGCTAATGGCCTGACCGACAAGACAGACAGGAAGGTGGAATACAGACACTCGTAAGAAATAACAGCAATGCTTATCAACAGGAAGTATATAGGGAGGGGCCAAGTATCCGCTGCTACATCTCAATACAGAAAGTACAGATATTTACCTGTTAAACTATTACTGTCCGAGTGATTGTGCACAGGCACTTGACACGATCCCAACAAAGGAAAGGCGGATTGTGTGTGGAGACTTCAATAGCTGTTCACAGAGCTGAGTCTAGACACGGTCCCAACAAAGGAAAGGCGGATTGTGTGTGGAGACTTCAACAGCCACTCACAGAGCTGAGTCTAGACACGGTCCCAACAAAGGAAAGGCGGATTGTGTGTGGAGACTTCAATAGCTGTTCACAGAGCTGAGTCTAGACACGGTCCCAACAAAGGAAAGGCGGATTGTGTGTGGAGACTTCAACAGCCACTCACAGAGCTGAATCTAGACACGGTCCCAACAAAGGAAAGGCGGATTTGGTGTGGAGACTTCAATAGCCGTTCACAGGGCTGAGTCTAGACACGGTCCCAACAAAGGAAAGGCGGATTGTGTGTGGAGACTTCAATAGCCGTTCACAGAGCTGAGTCTAGACACGGTCCCAACAAAGGAAAGGCGGATTGTGTGTGGAGACTTCAACAGCCACTCACAGAGCTGAGTCTAGACACGGTCCCAACAAAGGAAAGGCGGATTGTGTGTGGAGACTTCAATAGCCGTTCACAGAGCTGAGTCTAGACACGGTCCCAACAAAGGAAAGCCGGATTGTGTGTGGAAACTTCAATAGCCGTTCACAAAGCTGAGTCTAGACACGGTCCCAACAAAGGAAATGCGGATTGTGTGTGGAGACTTCAATAGCCGTTCACAAAGCTGAGTCTAGACACGGTCCCAACAAAGGAAAGCCGGATTGTGTGTGGAAACTTCAACAGCCACTCACAGAGCTGGGACGATCATCAGATGGGAGTGTTGGAGAGTTAGAAAACTGGCAGGATGACAACAGGATTACATTGATAAACCAGCCAACCTACCTTCTACTCCAGAAAATGACACATTACCTGTATACTAGATTTAACATTCCACTTTCCATGCATGGAGGGAAACATTTCACTCGTTGTCAAGAAACAACTTGGTGGTAGCGACCACAGGCTAGCCTTTCTAGACTTTTAAAATGAGTTTGTCAAGGACAACAGCACCCTGTCTCGGGATAATTATAAGAAGGCAGACTAGTTTTGCAAAAGTTGGCAACATTGAAGTTAGCCCAGAGAAACAACGAAATGTTCGCGAGAAACGACTAAATACAGGACGAGGTGGTACGATACACAAAGTTACGGAGACGCCAGTCACACAAAGTTACGGAGACGCCAGTCACACACAAAGTTACGGAGACGCCAGTCACACACAAAGTTACGGAGACGCCAGTCACACACAAAGTTACAGAGACGCCAGTGAAATACAAAGTTACGGAGACGCCAGCCAAACACAAAGTTACGGAGACGCCATTCAAACACAAAGAACTGGAGTTAGCAAAATACAAACTGAAAATGAGAAAGTCGCCAGAACAGACGGAGCGGAGTGTCCAATGAAATGATTCTTAGCTTGTGAGCAGCTGCAGAAACAGAACTGCTGCAGATCTTCAATATTTGTTGGACATCAGGTCAGGTCTCACAGATCTGACGACAAGAAATCATGATACCACTCCCAAAACCAGGGAAAGATAGCCTCACAAGCTGCGTCTGTAAAACAATGGAGCGTATAATCAACCCAAGGCTGCAGTGGTACATTGAGAGCGAAAACCTTCTTGTGCCCTAGCAGGCAGGACTTAGGGAATGCTACACCACATAATTCCAGGCAACGTACTTCTCACAAGAGATCGAAGACGCAATCCAAGACAAGAAATTAGTACTAGCAACATGGATAGACTTAAGGAAATTTTCTGATAAAGGTTGAAACGAAAGACTTTTAAAGAAACTGAGTAATAATGGAGTGATGGGTAAGATGTACAAAATGGATAAAAGCATACTTACATAACGGAAGCGCCAGAGTCCAACTAGATTAAGACAATCCTACTGCGTCATGGTGTGCCCCAGGGAGGGGTTCTTTCCCCTACACTTTTCATAGTTCTTCATCAATGACTTGATTGCTGAATTACCACAAGGAAGAAACGTTGCAATGTATGCAGACGACTGGCTGATATGGTGTACAAATGAGCATGCTACAGTGGCCACCAAAGTACTGCCAAGAGCTATTGATGCCTTGATCTCATGGACAAATAGGTGGTGTGTAAACATTAACACACAAAAAATGCAGCACTACGCTTTTAACCCTCTCCCCAAAACAAAAAGCTGAAGTTATCAAGATAAAAGTAGAACACATGAGAGAAGATAAACAACCCACCTATCTTAGAGCTACATTTGATTAGTGGAACCACATGAGGAGCTAGCGGGAAAATACTTACTAAGTTTACCAACATGGTATACGACCCCATCTGGAATATGGATCAGCAGAGTGGTGCCCAACAGCAAACACTGCCCTAAAGCTGGTGGATAAGGTGCAAGACCAAGGCCATTCAGGTTATGGCGGGAACAATGAAGTTAACACATGTCGTGGAGATGGAGACAATAAGAAGGATGCAAGCATTAAGTGAACGCAGAACAACGAAGGTACTAACGGAGACAAGTTCCCTGCATGTCAAACCATCTAAAAAAGGACAGATTACAACATTTAGCAATGGGACAACTGATAGGTAGTTTTTTTTGCACCAGGAGAAACGAATTCGTAGACAATCTACAGATCAACCTGAAGTTGGTATCCCCTTACAGTCCATGCCAGAACAAACCCCTTGGAGAGAGGAGAATAGACAATAAAATAAAAGTAAAAGGAATAATATTAGACAAGAATGAACAGAACAATGTACAACGTAGGACAGTTCTGTTTCCTGGATGAAGAATACCCACAAGACCTCTGGATATGAGTATAAATAGATGGGTTCAGCACAGCATACAGTAAAGAATCGAAGAGCAAGAGTGTGCATAGAATACCCAAACAACATCAGGGATACACCAACTGGGACATTTGATTGTACAGAAAGCCAGGCAATGAAGGGGATAACTGAGAAACTGTTGAACAACAATCTTGTTCCACAACCTGTAGTATTTCTAACAGATGCATAATCATCCCTCCAAGCACTGAAGTTCGGAAAACGGCCAGGTCTATTGTCTGAACTGAGTAGCTGGCGGATAATTGTGATACAGTGAATACAGTCAAACCATCTGTTTCATAGAACCAACAGTGAAAGAGAAGCTTTCATGATATGTATATGAACTGCAAATGAGATACGATAGGTAAATACCAACGTAACGATAACACAGATATTCAACTTGACAATGACCTGAAGATCACACATGAGTCAGTGTGTATACATCCAACTTGCGATGATGAATTTAGAGATTCAACAGGCGAGTTTGTAAAAGAAAGTCCAAAATACAACGTATAAAAGGACAATTACAAATAAGACAAGGTCACAGCCTATCTATGGGCTGCAATAAACTACATACACACGTCTATGCTTCAGATAAAGGGCTGGAACAGAAACATATATAGATTTAGTTCAGAGAATATGCTGGAACAGAATCATGGATAGATTTAGTTCAGAGAATATGCTGGAACAGAATCATGGATAGATTTAGTTCAGAGAATATGCTGGAACAGAATCATGGATAGATTTAGTTCAGAGAATATGCTGGAACATAATCATGGATAGATTTAGTTCAGAGAATATGCTGGAACAGAATCATCGATAGATTTAGTTCAGAGAATATGCTGGAATAGAATCATGGATAGATTTAGTTCAGAGAATATGCTGGAACAGAATCAAGATAGATTTAGTTCAGAGAATATGCTGGAACATAATCATGGATAGATTTAGTTCAGAGAATATGCTGGAACAGAATCATGGATAGATTTAGTTCAGAGAATATGCTGGAACAGAACCAACACTGCTGTCCACAATAAAGGCCACTAAGTCGCCGCCTTGTTCACATTGCGAGCGTTGTCTCAACCATATCTATCCACATTTATATTTAGCCAACGTATAAAAGGCAAATGAAAATGATAGCACAGCTGTGGAAAATGCTATAGTATTATTTTTAGTAACATATCATTAACACGCTAATCTGGTGTGCATGTCATGAACCAAATATGTGACAGTGAACACATTGATTTCTGCTGCTCCATTCCAAGTCATACTGACAGCTTGTTAAGGAAATCTACCGATAGCTGACACAAAATACTGTGCTGTAATTAGCCTCATGAGGCACATAACTAAAACATGATTTGGGCGTTCAAGAGAAGCGCGAGACAGGTGACAACAGGCGGCATCACGCCAGTGGGTTATCTGTGTCAAGGACGAGATAATGCTATTTATATCCTCAGACATCATACAATGGGAGCTAGGAACTACCAACATGTGGCAGAGTGCTTGAGCGTTGGTCTCTCTTTATATATATTTGTGAACTAATCACACCGTCTCATCCACAGAGGCACGAGTGAACTAATCACGCCACCTCACCAACAGACACAAGTGAACTAATCACACCACCTCACCAACAGACACAAGTGAACTAATCACACCACCTTACCAACAGACACAAGTTAATTAATCACGCCACCTCACCAACAGACACAAGTGAACTAATCACACCACCTCACCAACAGACACAAGTGAACTAATCACACCACCTTACAAACAGACACAAGTTAATTAATCACGCCACCTCACCAATAGACACAAGTGAACTAATCACGCCACCTCACCAACAGACACAAGTGAACTAATCACACCATCTCACCAATAGAGACACAAGTGAAATAATCACACCACATCATCAATAGAGACACAAGTGAACTAATCACACCACCTCACCAACAGATGCAAGTGAACTAATCACACCACCTCACCAACAGAGACACAAGTAAACTAATCACACCACCTCACCAACAGAGACACAAGTGAACTAATCACACCACCTTACCAACAGAGACACAAGTGAACTAATCACATCATCTAACAAAAAGAGACACAAGTGAACTAATCACACCACCTCACCAACAGATACAAGTGAACTAATCACACCACCTCACCAACAGATATAAGTGAACTAATCACACCACCTCACCAATAGAGAGACAAGTAAACTAATCACACCACCTCACCAACAGAGACACAAGTGAACTAATCACACCACCTTACCAACAGAGACACAAGTGAACTAATCACATCATCTAACAAAAAGAGACACAAGTGAACTAATCACACCACCTCACCAACAGACACAAGTGAACTAATCACACAATCTCACCCACGGAATAATACCTAGTATAATGTCTCTTACACTTCGTCCTTGACAGCAGTATCTCCTATTTGACAGCTTTGATCTTTTAGCAATCCTCTAGAGATGTGTGGTGGGAAGACTACAAGATCTGGTGATGGGAAGACTAACACGATATGGTGATGGGAAGACTAACACGATATGGTGATGGGAAGACATATGCTGGAACAACTATAGGTAATGTAGTACTTAGCTGGATACATGTGCTGGGACAACTATAGGTAATGTAGTACTTAGCTGGATACATGTGCTGGGACAACTATAGGTAATGTAGTACTTAGCTGGATACATGTGCTGGGACAACTATAGGTAATGTAGTACTTAGCTGGATACATGTGCTGGGACAACTATAGGTAATGTAGTACTTAGCTGGATACATGTGCTGGGACAACTATAGGTAATGTAGTACTTAGCTGGATACATGTGCTGGGACAACTATAGGTAATGTAGTACTTAGCTGGAGACATATGCTAGGACAACTATAGGTAATGTAGTACTTAACTGGAGACATATGCTGGGACAACTATAGGTAATGCTGGATATTTGACTGTAGACACTTTCAGCTGTGCCATCATTTTCGTTCACCGTGGAGCATACGGCTACATCTGGTCTTCTCTAATAATGCCTGAGTTCAACCACCCCTTATTTCCATACAGATCAGGCATCTGCAAGTACTTAGGCTAGCCTATCTGCCATATTCTTCTTTTTCACTATTTTCTTGTCAATTGGAATCCTTATGAAACCAAGGCTAACACAGTATTTTCTTCCTTACAGGACAGGACGTATGGACCTAGTCACTGTGTATACTCGTCTAGCAGTGGATTCTAATGCTTTTTCATTTGCATGTTAAGTTTGCTAGCCCCATACACAATCTTGTTTAGTCTTCTTTAGTGACGTGCTTGGAGATGCAATGAATATGCACTTCCCTCCCTCTGCACTCCACGTTGTCTCGTCCCACGACATTGTCAACTAAGCGTATGGCAGTCTGTCTCTCGTGTTCTATACATTTCCGCATACATAACTCAACATGTTTTATGATCATCTGTTACACCACTTTCTGGGCTATCAAAACATTTGCAACTAATTTGGATTCTTGTTTGATTTGCACCTTCACTCGTCCTCTCACCCCACCCCATCCAACTGTGATAACTGGGAGATGACAACAAGTGCTCCGCCAGGGGAAAATATTGTGAATACACCGTGGAGATATGGCGTGACTTGTAGATGATTACACCACGTAAACAACGACGATAAATAGCGAGACTTGTAGACCACTACATTACAGATACAACACTTAGACTAAATCTTTGATTCTAGTAGCAGTGTTATGATTGTCCCATGTATAATAATGGTCGTCTGGGAGAAATGTTAGCAGCTTCGCTGTACAGGTGTGAAGCTTCCGGTGGTCAATAAGGAGATTAGATGTTTAAGTGATGTTTTCAAGCTAGGAAATTAGATGTTTAAGTGATGTTTTCACGCTAGGAAATTAGATGTTTCAGTGATGTTTTCACGCTAAGAGATTAGCTGTTTGAGTGATGTTTTCACGCTAGGAGATTAGATGTTTGAGTGATGTTTTCAGGCTAGGAGATTGGATGTTTGAGTGATGTTTCACGCTAGAAGATTAAATGTTTGAGTCATGTTTCACCCTAGCAGATTGGATGTTTGAGTGATGTTCTCGTGTCAAACGACAGTGGATTTTATACCGTGTCTCAGACCAAGAGCTGCACTTATATTACGACGGGTTTTTGTGACAGCTTCGTGTTTAAGGTAAACACATCTCTTTATGACTTATATGCAGTCAACAGCCACTCCACGACTTTAGAGTCAACGTCACCTGTGACAAGGCTTCAGCGACCATGTCCTATGACAAAACACGCAGTCAACTGCTTACAAGTGCTGGTTTGGGTTGGCAGTCTCAACCAAGTGCAGGTTTGGGCTGGCAGTCTCTACCACTCAACCAAGTACTGGTTTGGGTTGGCAGTCTCTACCACTCAACCAAGTGCTGGTTTGGGTTGGCAGTCTCTACCACTCAACCAAGTCCTTGGTCAAGATCTCCCCTCTCAGTGACTAGAGTCTGCTTCTATGACTTCTCTGTTGTCCTAGTGCTGTTCTATCTCTCTGTTCTAACTACTAACTTTAGCTTTTCTAGCTCTGTTCTAACTACTGACTTTATCTGTTGTTCTAGCGCTGTTCTAACTACTGTAATATCTGCTCGGTGGTCTTCTGTTATCTGGTGTATCTTGAATACCCTTGTGCCCAAACGTACATATTATAAACTTTCTTTTTGGGTCCATGTCGTCTATCTTTGTCCTGTTGTGGTGCGTCAACTTTCCTGAACTATTGTGCAGCCAGAGAAAGATTACCATAACCTTTTATGTGACCTGGAAGGTCGTGGGACTTTCCATCTATGTATCTTTGATTTTGGCCAAGAGGACCATGCGATTTTCAATTGGCTGGGAACACTATTTAAACGGCCATTGTCGTAGGATCCGAACATTGACTATTATATTAAACTTGTCACGGGCAGGGTTTTAAAGTTAGGTGGGGTACCTCGAATTGGGTTTCCATGGCTTCCCTGGTCCTGGCTCTTGGCACCTGTGTAGCTCTGTCACAGCAGCTTGCATTAAGGTCAGGAAACCACAGCTGACAGCTTGCATTAAGGTCAGGAAACTACAGCTGACAGCTTTCATTAAGATCAAGAAACTACAGCTGACAGCTTGCATTAAGATCAAGAAACTACAGCTGACAGCTGGCATTAACATCAAGAAACTACAGCTGACAGCTGGCATTAAGATCAAGAAACTACAGCTGACAGCTGGCATTAAGATCAAGAAACTACAGCTGACAGCTGGCATTAAGATCAAGAAACTACAGCTGACAGCTGGCATTAAGATCAAGAAACTACAGCTGACAGCTGGCATTAAGATCAAGAAACTACAGCTGACAGCTTTTTATTAAGGTCAGAAGATCAAAGTAGACCAAGATTTTATTCAACGGTTGCAGCTATTGCAGTATGGGGTCGTGTATTGTCATGTTGTCCTGGCGGTATGGGGTCGTGTATTGTCATGTTGTCCTGGCGGTATGGGGTCGTGTATTGTCATGTTGTCCTGGCGGTATGGAGTCGTGTATTGTCATGTTGTCCTGGCGGTATGCGGTCGTGTATTGTCATGTTGTCCTGGCGGTATGCGGTCGTGTATTGTCATGTTGTGCTGTCGGTATGCGGTCGTGTATTGTCATGTTGTGCTGTCGGTATGCGGTCGTGTATTGTCATGTTTTCCTGGCGGTATGCGGTCGTGTATTGTCATGTTGTGCTGTCGGTATGCGGTCGTGTATTGTCATGTTGTGCTGTCGGTATGCGGTCGTGTATTGTCATGTTGTGCTGTCGGTATGCGGTCGTGTATTGTCATGTTGTCCCGGCAGTATGGGGTCGTGTATTGTCATGTTTCCGGGCAGTATGGGGTCGAGCTCATGTTCCAAAAAGGCCATTTTTACTCAGAAGTCCGCTTGGATTTGATTGCTGGTCGAGGATTATTCCTGAGATCTGGTCACGTGGCACTGGTGACAGTGTTCCCTCTGGGCATGTAGGGCCCTAAAATAACTCCTCGTTCATCTCAAAAGAGTCACCATAATCTTCCATAAAGATTGCTGTGAACGAAACTTCTTCGGTCTTGGTGAGGATGGATTGCCCCATTCTTTGCTCACTTTCTTCATTCCGGGCTTTTGGTAGTGAACCGAGGTTTCATCTCCAGTAACAATTCTTGCTAGGAAACATTCAACCGAGGTTTCATCTCCAGTAACAATTCTTGCTAGGAAACCATCAACCGAGGTTTCATCTCCAGTAACAATTCTTGCTAGGAAACCATCAACCCAGGTTTCATCTCCAGTAACAATTCTTGCTAGGAAACCATCAACCGAGGTTTCATCTCCAGTAACAATTCTTGCTAGGAAACCATCAACCGAGGTTTCATCTCCAGTAACAATTCTTGCTAGGAAACCATCAACCCAGGTTTCATCTCCAGTAACAATTCTTGCTAGGAAACCATCAACCCAGGTTTCATCTCCAGTAACCATTCTTGCTAGGAAATCATCAACCCAGGTTTAATCTCCAGTAACAATTCTTGCTAGGAAATCATCAACCGAGGTTTCATCTCCAGTAACAATTCTTGCTAGGAAATCATCAACCGAGGTTTCATCTCCAGTAACAATTCTTGCTAGGAAATCATCAACCGAGGTTTCATCTCCAGTAACAATTCTTGCTTGGAAACCATCAACCGAGGTTTCATCTCCAGTAACAATTCTTGCTAGGAAACCATCAACCGAGGTTTCATCTCCAGTAACAATTCTTGCTAGGAAACCATCAACCGAGGTTTCATCTCCAATAACAATTCTTGCTAGGTAACCATCATCGTCATCTTTGTCAAAGCGCCGCAAAAATTCCTAACAGATATCAACGCGTCGTTGTTTTAATTCTTTATTAAGCTGCCGTAAAATCCACCTAGCAGACACTTTGTCGTGTTGTAGCAAAGCATGGTTGGGGTGGTGGGCTGAACCTTGACTGATGTCCAGATGTGGTGGGCTGAACTTTGACTGATGTCCAGATGTGGTGGGCTGAACCTTGATTGATGTGGTGGGCTGAACCTTGACTGATGTCCAGATGTGGTGGGCTGAACCTTGACTGATGTCCAGATGTGGTGGGCGAACCTTGACTCATGTCTAGATGTGATGGGCTGAACATTGACTGATGTCCAGATGTGGTGTGCTGAACCTTGACTGATGTGGTGGGCTGAACCTTGACTGATGTCCAGATGTGGTGGGCTGAACTTTGACTGATATCCAGATGTGGTGGGCTGAACCTTGACTGATGTGGTGGGCTGAACCTTGACTGATGTCCAGATGTGGTGGGCTGAACCTTGATTGATGTCCAGATTGGTGGGCTGAACCTTGACTCATGTCAAGATGTGATGGGCTGAACCTTGACTGATGTCTAGATGTGGTGTGCAGAACCTTGACTGATGTGGTAGGCTGAACCTTGACTGATGTCCAGATGTGGTGGGCTGAACTTTGACTGATGTCCAGATGTGGTGGGCTGAACTTTGACTGATGTCCAGATGTGGTGGGCTGAACCTTGACTCATGTCCAGGTGTGGTAGGCTGAACCTTGACTCATGTCCAGATTTGGTGTGCTGAACCTTGACTGATGTCCAGATGTGCAGCAATTGTATTCAGTCAATTGGCGATTTTCGTTTACGAGGCGGTCAACGGATGCAATCGACTCTGGTGCCTGACCTGGCCGTGAACAGTCTGTCACATAACGCATGCCGTTTTGCAACTTCTATCTCTACTCATATACTGGACCTTCATTTGCCGATGAATGTCTATAGATTTCGGCCCTTCACTGCTCATAAACGGATAACAGAACGCTGCTACTCTTTGGTGCATTTTAATAGTGGGGAGGCCATCTTTTGACTGCAATAATGACGTCATGTTGTTCGTTTACACCGGGATGGCACAAGTAGGACACTCCAGACATCCTTAGCAGTAACATATCAACAAGTTACAAAGTCATGGTTTTTATCATTTCGATCTCACTTTACAGTTTTTCTTTGAAAGCCCTCCTTGTAAATGGTTGCCTAATGTTCATGAAATCTTGCACCGATTGAGAACCTTGGTTCTGTAACCTTTGACAAGGCAACTGCAAGGAGGGATTCGTGTTTCTTGGGGTTGTCAGTAAGGGGTTGTCAGTAAGGGGTTGTCAGTAAGGGGTAGTCAGTAAGGGGTTGTCAGTAAGGGGTTGTCAGTAATGAGTTATCTAGGATGATACTAGACAATAGAATCTCAGCTGTTCCGTCTTGTTGGGGATATTGTCTGTTGTCTTGTACTTATTGTCTGTTGTCCTGTTTATATTGTCTGCTGTCTCGTATATATTGTCTGTTGTCCTGTATATATTGTCTGTTGTCCTGTATATATTGTCTGTTGTCCTGTATATATTGTCTGTTATCCTGTATATATTGTCTGTTGTCCTGTATATATTGTCTGTTGTAAAGTGGGGATAATTACTGAGATTCTGTCAAATACCGGTACTTACATTAGAGAGGAACTGGTGGTGAAACGGTTTGCATGTCGGTCCCCTGACTTTAGAGAGGAGCTGGTTTGCATGTCGGTCCCCTGACTTTAGAGAGGAGCTGGTTTGCATATCGGTCCCCTGACTTTAGAGAGGAGCTGGTTTGCATGTCGGTCCCCTGACTTTAGAGAGGAGCTGGTTTGCATGTCGGTCCCCTGACTTTAGAGAGGTGCTGGTTTGCATGTCGGTCGCCTGACTTTAGAGAGGAGCTGGTTTGCATGTCGGTCCCCTGACTTTAGAGAGGAGCTGGTGGTGAAGTGGTTTGCCTGTTGATTCCCTGACCAGGGGGTCAGTCTTCAAAACTTCGGTAAGGGAGGCATTAACATTTTTTTTTATAGCAAACAAACCTTAAGTCTACAGTGCAAAGCGACTGCAAAACAAGCAGCCTTTTTTTCTCAACCCTATATGTCCTCTTGATGGACCTTAACCATGAGAATAACCGTCGCGATTACTTTTTGTATGTTTGTATGTTAGTATACGTTAGAATAAGCCGTAATAGCATACGTTAGAATATATCTGTTAGTATACGTTAGAATATAGCTGGTATAACCTACGTTAGAATATAGCTGGTATAGTATACTTTAGAGTATAGCTGTTATAGTATACGTTAGAATATAGCTGTTATATTATACGTTAGAATATAGCTGTTATAGTATATGTTAGAATATAGCTGGTATAGTATACATTAGAATATAGCTGTTATAGTATACTTTAGAATATAGCTGTTATAGTATACGTTAGAATATAGCTGTTATAGTATACGTTAGAATATAGCTGCTATAGTATACGTTAGAATATAGCTGTTATAGTATACGTTAGAATATAGCTGTTTTTGTATACGTTAGAATATAGCTGTTATAGTATACGTTAGAATATAGCTGTTATAGTATACGTTAGAATAAAGCTGTTATAGTATACGTTAGAGAACTGAGTCATTGATTCGATCAGGCAAAATACACTGACCAGGACGTCGTGTTAGGGTCAAGCACTGACCAAACACATAATCTCTCTTCTATGTAGCGTTCCTGGAAACTGGCTGTCTGCAAGGTAGTCTAACTGACGAGATGTGGATCGACGTGATCCCCGTAGTAGTGAGCTTCATGCAGATGAAGCCAAGCATAGCACCACCGCCTGGAGGACCGCGAGCCACCTTCATCAGCACGCTCGGGATGTGAGGAAAGATACTACAACCCACTACTTAACTCCCTTTTCCAAGCGCACGAAAGAGTGAACCAGCACATTGTAGGAAGGAAAGAACACCAACATAGAATCCAGTTGAATTGGTCGTTGTCTAATATAGCTGTATAGTGCACACTAGAATTGGTCTCTCTTGTATATAGCTGTATAGTGCACACTAGAACTGGTCTCTCTTGTATATAGCTGTATAGTGCCCACTAGAACTGGTCTCTCTTGTATATAGCTGTATAGTGCACACTAGAATTGGTCTCTCTTGTATATAGCTGTATAGTGCACACTAGAATTGGTCTCTCTTGTATATAGCTGTTATAGTGGACGCTAGAATTGATCTCTCTTGTATATAGCTGTATAGTGCACACTAGAATTGGTCTCTCTTGTATATAGCTGTATAGTGCACACTAGAATTGGTCTCTCTTGTATATAGCTGTATAGTGCACACTAGAATTGGTCTCTCTTGTATATAGCTGTATAGTGCACACTAGAACTGGTCTCTCTTGTATATAGCTGTATAGTGCACACTAGAATTGGTCTCTCTTGTATATAGCTGTATAGTGCACACTAGAATTGGTCTCTCTTGTATATAGCTGTTATAGTGCACACTAGAATTGGTCTCTCTTGTATATAGCTGTATAGTGCACACTAGAATTGATCTCTCTTGTATATAGCTGTATAGTGCACACTAGAGCTGGTCTCTCTTGTATATAGCTGTTATAGTGGACGCTAGAATTGATCTCTCTTGTATATAGCTGTATAGTGCACACTAGAATTGGTCTCTCTTGTATATAGCTGTATAGTGCACACTAGAATTGGTCTCTCTTGTATATAGCTGTTATAGTGGACGCTAGAATTGATCTCTCTTGTATATAGCTGTTATAGTGGACGCTAGAATTGATCTCTCTTGTATATAGCTGTTATAGTGCACACTAGAATTGGTCTCTCTTGTATATTCTTATGTTCTCAGCCACTGTGCAGATTCCAGCGCTGGTATGATATGGATGTAGCCGGAGGAAGGATTTCCTGCTTAGCGGGCTAGGCTCGAGCAGCTTACTCCGATGCGTTACAACTATCGTTTACGGAAGATGATTAACCGATATGTGAGCTCATCTCAATAGACTCAAACTCTAGATCAAAGTAGACCCGCAACCTGTTAGGCACCATCTATGCTGCTGTAAACAATACACCTAACCATGACCGGTTTTATGCCATGTCACACAGTTAGATAGCCATGACAGTTAGTCGCTTCTTACGCCATGCTCTCTGTGAGGCAGTGGTGCTATTCCTGTCCTTGTCCCACCCCCGACAGACTACTCGGGTTCAATTGTAGCTGTTAGAATATACGCTTGAGTTGGTCGTTGTTTTATACAGCTGCTAATACGATACGCTAGAATCCGTATTTGAAAAGCCCGAAGAGAACACGAATCGAAAGATAAGACTAGAGAATTTGAATCGTACATACGGATAAGAAAGTCTTGGGGGAAAGGTAAGATATGACGTCACCAGTTAGATAGAACTAATAACATTACTCAATCATGCGCCGGCAGCCTATCTTGGCTAATCAAGCCAGCAACACCAAGATCAATGCAGGTCAGAGATATGTGCCGGGGCAGAAGAATGTTTAGAATTTCATAAAAAGCTAACGAGACTAATGACGACCTCGTTGAAAGGGCTAACAAGCAAATCAAAATCATTTGATGTAACAAGAAGAGCCGTTTGTATTTCATTAGCTTGTTTAGAGTAATAGATAGCTTAATAAACACATGGGAGAAGAAGACATTGATGGACAGGTGGAGGGACTAAAGGAAAGAGAGGAGTAACTGCGCATCCACAACCAGGGCAGGCAGTACGGTCCATTATCTTATTAGTACAGAACCCCTCCAGCAGTCAGGTCGTTCAGTGAAAGCGGCACGGAACTTGGCCATGATGCTTAGACTTGTATTTGTTGGTCAAGTTAGTGGACTTCTATATGACTGTTACAGCTGCTGGTCAGCTGGCTCAATTGGTATGCCTTCTACCTTATCTGTACAGCTATTGGTCAGCTGCCCAATTGGTATATCTTCTACCTTACCTGTACATCTGTTGGTCAGCTTGCCCAGTTGGTATGCCTTCTACCTTACCTGTACAGCAGCTGGTCACCTTGCCCAGTTGGTGTGCCTTCTACCTCACCTATACAGCAGCTGGCCAGCTTGCTCAGTTGGTGTGACTTCTAACCTCACCAGTACAGCAGCTGGTCAGCTTGTCCAGTTGGTGTGCCTTCTACCTCACCTGTACAGCAGCTGGTCAGCTTGCCCAGTTGGTGTGACTTCTACATCACCTATACAGCAGCTGGTCAGCTTGTCCAGTTGGTGTGCCTTCTACCTCACCTGTACAGCAGCTGGTCAGCTTGCCCAGTTGGTGTGACTTCTACCTCACCTGTAAAGCAGCTGGTCAGCTTGCCCA
The DNA here is from genome assembly GCA_036924085.1 of Ariolimax columbianus. NCBI lineage: Eukaryota > Metazoa > Mollusca > Gastropoda > Stylommatophora > Arionidae > Ariolimax > Ariolimax columbianus. Next base: position 143,181,835 of record JAVGWX010000003.1, on the reverse strand, counting down.
GTTGGTGTGACTTCTATCTCACCTGTACAGCAGCTGGTCAGCTTGTCCAGTTGGTGTGACTTCTACCTCACCTGTACAGCAGCTGGTCAGCTTGTCCAGTTGGTGTGCCTTCAACCTCACCTGTACATCTGCTGGTAAGCTTGCCCAGTTGGTGTGCCTTCTACCTCACTTGTACAGCAGCTGGTCAGCTTGCCCAGTTGGTGTGACTTCTACCTCACCTATACAGCAGCTGGTCAGCTTGTCCAGTTGGTGTACCTTCCACCTCACCTGTACAGCAGCTGGTCAGCTTGTCCAGTTCGTGTGCCTTCTACCTCACCTGTACAGCAGCTGGTCAGCTTGCCCAGTTGGTGTGATTTCTACCTCACCTGTACAGCAGCTGGTCAGCTTGTTCAGTTGGTGTGCCTTCTACCTCACCTGTACAGCAGCTGGTCAGCTTGCCCAGTTGGTGTGCCTTCTACCTCACCTGTACAGCAGCTGGTCAGCTTGCCCAGTTGGTGTGACTTCTACCTCACCTGTACATCAGCTGGTCAGCTTGTCCAGTTGGTGTGCCTTCTACCTCACCTGTACAGCAGCTGGTCAGCTTGCCCAGTTGGTGTGACTTCTACCTCACCTGTAAAGCAGCTGGTAAGCTTGCCCAGTTGGTGTGCCTTCTACCTCACTTGTACAGCAGCTGGTCAGCTTGTCCAGTTGGTGTTACTTCTACCTCACCTGTACAGCAGCTGGTCAGCTTGTCCAGTTGGTGTGCCTTCTACCTCACTTGTACAGCAGCTGGTCAGCTTGCCCAGTTGGTGTGCCTTCTACCTCACCTGTACAGCAGCTGGTCAGCTTGTCCAGTTGATGTGCCGTCTACCTCACCTGTACAGCAGCTGGTCAGCTTGCCCAGTTGGTGTTACTTCTACCTCACCTGTGTAGCAGCTGGTCAGCTTGTCCAGTTGGTGTGCCGTCTACCTCACCTGTACAGCAGCTGGTCAGCTTGCCCAGTTTGTGTTACTTCTACCTCACCTGTACAGCAGCTGGTCAGCTTGTCCAGTTTGTGTGCCTTCTACCTCACCTGTACAGCAGCTGGTCAGCTTGCCCAGTTGGTGTGACTTCTACCTCACCTGTACAGCAGCTGGTCAGCTTGTCCAGTTGGTGTGCTTTCTACCTCACCTGTACAGCAGCTGGTCAGCTTGCCCAGTTGGTGTGCCTTCTACCTCACCTGTACAGCAGCTGGTCAGCTTGATTCTAATCATGCATGACCTGATCTGCCCACGCCGGACGTTATGTAATGCAAAGAGTCCCTATCTCTCGTGCGGCTATTGTGTAGCCAGTTATACCAGTGTTTACAATTCATGCGTCAAGTTAAGAGTTTCTTTAGTTGAATCGATCGTTTGCGTTCTGTGTGTTTTTTGCTTTGAAGCTTGAAAGTAACGAAGAAAGGGAAACTCATAGCTGGGCAGGTCAATTGATAAACAAAGGTGCATCGATCATGACAGGACAAGTATTTTTAAGCAATCGGATCTTGAAACACTCCATTCAACAGTAATGGAAAGATGTTAGTACTTGGGAGACATACACAAGTAGAGGCAAACATAAAGGCAGACATATTGAAATTATACACACATGAAACACACTCGCGACACATTCACAGAGGAAGCTCATTTTTCTAACGTAACACGTTAGAAAAATACACTCTAGAAACGTACACACCAGACGACAGAGGGGGACATTCACGCCGACAACATATGGAGCAACGGACTGCTACAAAGGGTTCTCTGCTTCAATGTCTAGTATGTACCGTGTTCTTGTATCCCGCATGCGAAGCTCTAGTTGTCCTAACCTCCGCTTCCACTATTTTTAAATATACTTGCTTTTACAAATAAGTTGGCCGCGCCTGACTTGCTAAGCTGTCTACTCGCTCCAGAGTTTGTGTCTTTTTCAGCTGTTTGCTAGTTCCTGTTTGAATTATAATTGACAACTTCTTCACCAGTTGGTATCTATGACTTTATGCTCTGTAATGATTGTGTTTTCGATCGGTTATCCTGTTTGTTTTTCTGAATCTTGCTGCAGCTGTGCCAGACTTCAGCCATGGGAAACCAGTCCATGAAGACGTTCTGTACCCCATAACTAAGCCAATGTTATCATTACTCAAAGACCTTCCTGCTTAGACTAAAGCCGCCTCCCTCCTCCCCCTCGCCTTTTATTTATACAGGAGGTTATATGATACCTCTTCCAACCCCGTATATTTAGCACATCAAGCGTCCCGCTGTCCTTAAGGTGGACATAATCCAGAAGACTCAGGGGTCAAACACGGACACGGAAAGCCTGAGACAAATATTAGTCCAACACACACTCTTCACTGCCCTCATCTCGAAGCAGCGGAGTACTCGGCTCCACCTAGAACAGGATCAGCAGTTGAGGTAGTGATCGTTCGGCACAACGGACCTTAGATGCCTATGAGAACATTATTATTATTGCCTTGACATCCAAACCTATCCATATCCATGCCAGTGCATGGATATTGATAACAGTGCTTCCTGAATGTGTATAGTTCCCACCTCTACACCACCACCCCCTCCCAACCCCAAGCACCCAGCTCCATTAGTTATTATCTTCTTCATTACACCCTGTTGTTTTTTCTTCTATTTGATAATCAATCACAAAGCGTTCGAGCAGATATACAGATATAGGATTTGGGTGAAGATGTATGATTAGTCAAATGTCACCAGTACAATCTTTAGTCAATAACTAACTTTAATATTACAACTAATACCACTATTATCTGACTAGTATAACTAATACCACTTATCTGACTAGTATAACTAATACCACTATTCTCTTACTAGTATAACTAATACCACTATTCTCTGACTAGTATAACTAATACCACTATTCTCTTACTAGTATAACTAATACCACTATTCTCTGACTAGTATAACTAATACCACTATTATCTGACTAGTATAACTAATACACTATTCTCTGACTAGTATAACTAATACCACTATTATCTGACTAGTATAACTAATACACTATTATCTGACTAGTATAACTAATACCACTATTATCTGACTAGTATAACTAATACACTATTCTCTGACTAGTATAACTAATACCACTTATCTGACTAGTATAACTAATACCACTATTACCTGACTAGTATAACTAATACCACTATGCTCTTACTAGTATAACTAATACCACTATTCTCTGACTAGTATAACTAATACCACTATTATCTTACTTTAACAATTAATATCATTCGTATCTTACATTAACAGTCAATGCCACTATCATCTTACATTAACAATTAATGCCACCTTTATCTTACATTAACAATTGATACTACTTTTATCTTACATTAACAATTAATGCCACCTTTATCTTAAATTAACAGTTAATGCCACTATCATCTTACACTAACAATTAATGCCACCTTTATCTTAAATTAACAGTAAATGCCACTATCATCTTACATTAACAATTAATGTCACCCTCGTCTTACATTAACAATTGATACTACTTCTGGTACAATAAAAATCTGGATCCAACGCTGCTCTTCTAGTTATATCATTATTTACATTTGCCAGCCTAGAAAACGTCCGTTCAAACTGATATGTCAGCTATCATACCGTTGTTATCAAGGACACGGCAGAATTGCGGACATGTGAAGAAATCAACAAGGAAACGTGTATACACATCAGTCTACTCATCCGGACACTCGAGATCTGGCCCCCGTTTCAAGGTGGTATGTTCAGTGCAGAGTGTGGCCCGAGGGCCTCACCAGTTATGCTCACCTTCCGTCTGATGTTGTATAATGAGAAAGCAGAATATAGCAGCAAACATCACAGACTGTAATGGGTGTATAGATGTCTCCATTGCTAATAGCCAGCCACACATTAGACGCGAACCAAGCTTAGCCTCAGGCTAACATGACGGGTTCAGTTCGTGGAATCAAACCAACCAGATTGTTGTAGAATGTCAAATGAGGACGATTACTAAGATTAACAGTTAGGCGACAAATAATACCCGAAGCTAAAAATGGGCTAATGGACGCGTGAGCATGTTCTCCCTTATCTGTATCTCGTCTGTGTCCTGTCTGTATCCCATTTGTTTACGATCGGTACTTTTACCGTAAATATCTGGGGTCACAAAGGAGAACAAAATCTTGCTGTATGTCTGTGTGTGTGTGTGTTTGTGCGTATATGCGTGTGTGTGTTTGTGCGTATATGTGTGTGTGTGTTTGTGCGTATATCTGTGTGTTTGTGTGTTTGTACGAATGTGTGTGTGTGTGTTTGTTCGTATATGTGTGTGTGTGTTTGTGCGTATATGCGTGTGTGTTTGTGCATATATGTGTGTGTGTTGTGCCTATATGTGTGTGTGTGTGTTTGTGCGTATATGTGTGTGTTTGTGCATATGTGTGTGTGTGTGTGTGTGTGCTCCGCATATATATAGCTTCGCACGTTATAAACCATCACTGGAGCGTATGGTGTAGGGGAGACAACTCAAGTGCGAGCTTAGTTTGCAACCCCTATAGACGGGGCTCGAAATCGCTTCTGGTCCAGTTTGGATGGTCGTGTCGAGGATTATTAAAAAAGGATTGACAAAACTACTGTACCATAACACTGCTACAGTGAAACACATTACAAAGAGATACATCATACACACACGTATCCACTGGCCAATATTTCCACACTACAAACAGAGACACACACGAATCCACTGGTCAATACGTACACACTACAAACAGAGACACATACTCATCCACTGATCAATATGTACTGATATAACCTAAAAGACTGCGGTCTGTGGTTGAAAGGCTCGTGCCCTGGCCAGTAGAATTCAGAAAGTCAAACCTGTAGATAAACAATATATTAGTTATCACTCCAATATGTATCGTTTTCTTGTGCGCTTATCACAAGATTACCGCCGTGTCACATCACCAAATGTATATTTCCCCCCACCCCCAGATATCCCCCAAATGTCTATTTTCCTCACATATGCCTCAATGCCTACTTCCTCCATATATGCTCCACATGTCTATGTTTTCCGTCTATGCCTATATGTCCCTCGCACCCCCTCTCCCTCTATGCCCCAAATGTAATCTTTTCCCATATATGCCCCAAATGTCTATTTTCTCCATCTATGCCCCAAATGTCTATTTTCTCCAACTATGCCTCAAATGTCTATTTTCTCCATCTATTCCCCAAATGTCCCTCCCCCTCACTTAGATATGTCCCACATTGCTCTGCGTCGATGGGAGATGACATTGACACAATTAAGATATTCTCAACGTTTCTGTTAATGGCGTTTCTTTCTCGCGGAATACATTTCTACGGGGGTGTCATGTATGTGGTAAGTTCTATGAGGACATGGAGGGAGATCACGAGAGCAACATTAGTTGGACGCTGGTAATTGGACGCAGTCAGCACTTTCAAACAGGCGACACACACCTCTCCAGTCAGCACTTTCAAACAGGCGACACACACCTCTCCAGTCAGCACTTTTAAACAGGCGACACACAACTCTCCAGTCAGCACTTTCAAACAGGCGACACACAACTCTCCAGTCAGCACTTTCAAACAGAAGATACACAACTCTCCAGTCAGCACTTTTAAACAGGCGACACACAACTCTCCAGTCAGCACTTTCAAACAGAAGACACACAACTCTCCCGTCAGCACTTTCAAACAGGCGACACACAACTCTCCAGTCAGCACTTTCAAACAGGCGACACACAACTCTCCCGTCAGCACTTTCAAACAGGCGACACTTAAGGCTTCATTCGACCTTTATTTATGTTTCTGTGAAACCATATTTGAGCAAGTCTGTCCAATATTTACTTTTCGTCTGAAGGAGAAAGTGAAAAATTAAAGAAAAACAGAAAAAAGTGATGCCAGATATTGTTACACTGAGCTTATGTAAACAATCGAGAATTGAAGTTATAGAAATATGAGTAAGCAATTGTAACACTGATATGTAACAACAACCGTATTGTGTTCCAGTGGGAACTGTGTGCATACCGCTAACGCGCTGAGAGCACTGCCAATCCAAACAAGGTTTCGAGAAGATAAACGCACAATAATGGACAAATCATGCTCGATAGCTAGATTGGTGACGTCACGACTATTTGGTCAAATATTAGTGGTTCAACACAGGGTTGGTCAAATATTAGTGGTTCACCACGGGGTTGGTCAAATATTAGTGGTTCACAGCAGAGTTGGTCAAATATTAGTGGTTCACAGCAGATTTGGTCAAATATTAGTGGTTCACAGCAGATGTTGTCAAATTTTAGTGGTTCACAGCAGATTTGGTCAAATATTAGTGGTTCACATCAGATTTGGTCAAATATTGGTGGTTCACAGCAGATTTGGTAAAATATTATTGGTTCACAGCAGATGTTGTCAAATATTAGTAGTTCACTGCAGATTTGGTCAAATGTTCACCACAGATTTGGTCAAATGTTCACATCAGATTTGGTCAAATGTTCACATCAGATTTGGTCAAATGTTCACATCAGATTTGGTCAAATATTCACCACAGATTTGATCAAATGTTCACTTCAGATTTGGTCAAATGTTCACGTCAGATTTGGTTAAATGTTCGCATCAGATTTAGTCAAATGTTCGCATCAGATTTAGTCAAATGTTCGCATCAGATTTAGTCAAATGTTCGCATCATATTTAGTCAAATGTTCGCATCATATTTTGGTCAAATGTTCACATCAGATATAACAAGATGTTATAAACTCCACATATTAGCTACTTTCCCTACTTTTGAGTCTATAACATATACAGAATAGCAGAGGTGTGTGCAGTCAAATGGTTAGGTTAATTTTAATTGTAACGCTACACCAAATTTCAGAAAACAGTATGTAGGTTTTATAAAATTGTTCTGTAATGTTCTGTAATGTTCTGTAATGTTCTGTAATGTTCTGTAATGTTCTGTAATGTTCTATAATGTTCTATTACTTCTGGATGCACATATCTTTGTTGCACTATCAACTTATTAATTCCCATGTGTGTATTTTTACAGAGTTTGAGGAGGTGATGTCTTAGGCTGATTGAAATACGGTGTGTGTGTGTGTGTATCTCGCTTACTGTGCGAGCAGTCTAAGGTTCAAATCCCGGACGAGCACTAACATTTCTCCCTTCTCAATTTGTTTCAATTCTGATCAATACATTCATTATACTATGGCTTCATTTTATGATAAATTCAGCACAACAGAATTGAAAGCTGAGATCGGGAAACAACTGCGGTTTGTTTATTTCGCGGTCTATTTCATTCCTTCTCATTTTCTGTTTCAAGTCTGATGAGTCCATCCCATTAAATAATGATGGGAGACTTCAGCACACGATAGGTAAATATCTGAGATCGGACAACGGCTTCGGTTTATTTATTTTCCGGCCGGTGGCGCCAGCTACGGAATGTACATAGTCGCAGAGCAGGCGTTCTCAACCAAGTGCTCGGGAGCACCACGGTGCTCTTTTAATGACATTTGATGCTCACGTCATGCAAGTAAAAAAGCCCTCGTTTACATCTGTATTACAAATCCAATCGAATAATGTTGCTATCGATCCATTGTATTGTAGACGATCTAACGTTGCGCGTTTGCTGCAATAAAACGTATCTACTGCTCTATGTTCTGACATATTTCGTTCTGGTGACTTGATTCAAGGGCTTCCTCGATGGGGGTCAGGGTTCGCGTTGTGTTGTATCATGGGTATCACATGGAAGCAGCATATCATTCCGGAGGTGGCAGAAAATGTACCAGGTATTGGAAACAAGAACAGCCAGACTGAACAAGAAAGGAGAGACATAACCCTGAGGTACATAGCGGAAAACTACCCAAGCATTGACTGGACCCATACATACACCGACGATTCTGTAACAAACATAACACAGAATGGAGGGGCAGGGGTATTCCTAAGCCTAACAAATAGTAGAAAAATAACACTGTCAGTGGCAACTGGAAAATTCTCAAGCAATTTCAGAGCGGAGGCAGAGGCACTGAAGGCTGCAGTAGAAGCAACGCTCACAGGCGAAAGCAATGAAAGCCAGATAGTCCTGTTTACAGATGCCCTGACCGTGGATACAGCACTAAAAAGCCAGAAAAATACTGAACTTAATGATATAAGAGCAGTACTCTGTCAACTATGCCAGCAGTCCGCACCAAAAATAGTAGTGGTACAGTGGGTTCCATCCCACTGTAACATCCAAGGCAACGAAGAGGCAGACAGACTGGCAAAAGAAGGTGCAAGACTACCACAACCAGATTCTAGTGTAACCTACGAAGAGTCGAAAAGGTTTATTAGGGCCAGATACATGGCCAAATGGGAAACAGAGCATACTGGCTACAAAAAAAAATGATGCCTATTACCAGTTGAACAGAAGAGAGCAGGTCGTGGTCTTCAGACTCCGCACAGACCATAACAGACTGAGGTACCATCTATTCAATAAATTGAAGATAGGTGGCACTGACGAATTCACCTGTGGTACAGGGAAAATGATCGCTGAACATCTGCTGCAGAATTTCCCGACATACGAGGACCAGAGAGCACATGTGGCCATCACCAGTGGCAACACTAGACAAGCTCTATGGCAGTGTCGACAGCCTCAGGATGACAGCTGCTTTCTTCGAACAAATTCAAGTTGACGTCTGACAGCGTAAGAAGAAGAAGAAGAAGAAGAAGAAGAAGAAGAAGAAGAATGATGGGCATGTTCTGCTTTCTTCGCTCCTGACAAGTTCAATAGGGCCGTCGTGTTTGTTAAACAATTTTATATCCAATGTGAATAATGCAGTCAAAGTTTGTTGTGAGATTATCTTAAAAATATAAGTTATGTATTGTGAATAGTTTTGCCAGAGTTTGTTGTTGGGTTAAGTTAAAAATATACAGAATGCACAAATGTATAGTGCGGAAATGCAGCATTGAAGATTTTGAATAATTCAGTAGTTTCATCATCGAAACACGGACCCAGCATACCTGTATGTAGTGAACCAGGAACATCATACATAAATGTAGTGAACCAGGAGGAGCATAAAAAGAATGTAGTGAACTAGGAAGAGCATACCTGTATGTAGTGAACCAGGAAGAGCATACATGTATGTAGTGAACCAGGAAGAGCATACCTGTATGTAGTGAACCAGGAACATCATACCTGTATGTAGTGAACCAGGACGAGCATACCTGTATGTAGTGAACCAGGAACATCATACCTGTATGTAGTGAACCAGGAAGAGCATACCTGTATGTAGTGAACCAGGAAGAGCATAAAAATAATGTAGTGAGCCAGGAATAGCATACACGTAAGTAGTGAGCCAGAAACATCATACAGGTATGTAGTGAACCAGAAATATCATACCGGTATGTAGTGAACCAAGATTAGCATACATGTATGTATTGAGCCAGGATTCGCATAAAGAGAATGTAGCAAGCCAAGAAAAAAGAAAAAAAACTCTTGTTAAGATAACTGGGAAAGGGAATTTCAAGTAGTAACTAATGACAACAATACAGAAGTGGTTTGTCACGTGCACGGGGCTTTCTTATTGGGGTTGAGAAGGGCAAATTGGCCAAGACATTTTAATACACATCAAAGTTCGTTCGGCGAGGAGTACCCCCATGTGGTCAGACTCAAGAGTGTGTAAAATAGGGGAGCTCAAGTCGCACTAAAGCGCAAATAGAAATATGTTTCGTCTAGCAGCGCCGCTAGCAACCTTTTAATCGAAGTGTCTATATCAGTGTCTATATCAGTGTCTATATCAGTGGCTATATCAGTGTCTATATCAGTGTCTATATCAGTGTCTATACCAATTTCTATATCAGTGTCTATATCAGTGTCTATATCAGTGTCTATACCAATTTCTATATCAGTGTCTATATCAGTGTCTATATCAGTGTCTATATCAGTGTATATATCAGTGTCTATATTAGTGTCTATACCAATTTCCATATCAGTATCTATATCAGTGTCTATACCAATTTATATATCAGTGTCTATACCAGTGTCTATATCAGTGTCTATATCAGTGTCTATATCAGTTCCTATACCAATTTCTATATCAGTGTCTATATCAGTGTCTATATCAGTGTGTATATCAGTGTCTATATCATTGTCTATATCAGTGTCTATATCAGTGTCTATACCAATTTCTTTATCAGTGTCTATATCAGTGTCTATATCAGTGTCTATACCAATTTCTATATCAGTGTCTATATCAGTGTCTATATCAGTGTCAATACCAATTTCTATATCAGTGTCTATATCAGTGTCTATACCAGTGTCTATACCAATTTCTATATCAGTGTCTATATCAGTGTCTATATCAGTCTAAATCAGTGTCTATACCAATTTCTATATCAGTGTCTATATCAGTGTCAATACCAATTTCTATATCAGTGTCTATATCAGTGTCTAAATCAGTGTCTATACCAATTTCTATATCAGTGTCTATATCAGTGTCTATATCAGTGTTTTTATCAGTGTCTATACCAATTTCTATATCAGAATCTATATCAGTGTCTATATCAGTGTCTTTATCAGTGTCTATACCAATTTCTATATCAGAATCTATATCAGTGTCTATATCAGTGTCTATATCAGTGTCTATACCAATTTCTATATCAGTGTATATATCAGTGTTTATATCAGTGTCTATATCAACTTCTATATCAGTGTCTATACCAATTTCTATATCGGTGTCTATATCAGTGTCTATATCCGTGTCTATATCAATTTCTATATCAGTGTCTATACCAATTTCTATATCAGTGTCTATATCAGTGTCTATATCAGTGTCTATATCAGCGTCTCATAAAATTATTAAGCATGTCATAGCATGTTCCAGTGAGGAAGTTGTGAAGGAGTGTCTTTTTGGGCAGTGACCACTCTGGCGGAGAGTATACCCGAAAAGTCTAGAAATTTTTCTGATTAATGCTGCAAACAATGTGCCTCTTAGTAATGTCACGGTTGGTAGGCGCGGTGACGTCAACCCGGCTCAAATATTGCAGAAAACGTTGCTAGACTATATGAATGTAGTTACTGTGCTCTTGCTGTTGATGGATCGACGGACATTGCGTCTGCCACGCATGAGAGGTGTTTTGTGTGCTTGGTTAACGATCACAGAACTGTAGAGAATTGATTTCTGACAGTGATACCGATCGCATGTGCTACCACGGGTCAAGTAATTTACAATGGTGTTACTAACTTCTTTGGTGTTACCTCCTTTGTTGTTACCTCCTTTGGTGTTACCAACTTCTTTGGTGTTACCTCCTTTGGTGTTACCAACTTCTTTGGTGTTACCTCCTTTGGTGTTACCTCCTTTTGTGTTACCAACTTCTTTGGTGTTACCAACTTCTTTGGTGTTACCAACTTCTTTGGTGTTACCTCCTTTGGTGTTACCAACTCCTTTGGTGTTACCAACTTCTTTGGTGTTACCTCCTTTGGTGTTACAAACTTCTTTGATGTTACCTCTTTTGTTGTTACCAACTCCTTTGGTGTTACCAACTTCTTTGGTGTTACCTCCTTCGGTGTTACCAACTCCTTTGGTGTTATCGCCTTTGGTGTTACCAACTTCTTTGGTGTTACCTCCTTTGGTGTTACCAACTTCTTTGGTGTTACCTCCTTTGGTGTTATCAACTCCTTTTGGTGTTACCAACTTCTTTGCGGCTAATGATATCGATATTCTAAAAAATCTATTGTTTTTCAAAAATGAAATCCATTAGATTGCGTGGCACTTAATATTACAAGTGAACGGTGGTCGCAATCTTAGAAGGCAGAGAACCTCTGGCGTAAAGCCAGCTCTTATTATGTCATCAATAAAAGCCCGGATGATATTTGTAGGAAACGAAACTTGTTTGTGTCTGCCTTCCTTGTTGAAACAATTGATGATTAGAAACTTTCTTTCCGAAAAATTATTTTAAGTTCTCACGATGGTTTAGAGGTGTGGTGATACTTGGCTAGGTTACAAGAGGTCCTTCGTTCGAATCCTAGACGAGAGCTAAGATATTTTTCTTGTTTTGATTTTCGTTTTAAATCTTGTTTAACTTGTATCATTACATTTCATTTTATTATGCCATTTTAAGAATAACCAGAGCCATAAAAGTCAAGTAAACAAAATCAAACGTGTATCACGCGCTTGAGATGGAACATGGAGCAGCAGGTTGGAGAGGGAAGGTTCGGTGGGGAGGGTTTGGGGTTCGAAGGTCGTTGTAGAGATTGGCTAGTTGAAGAGAGGGAGGGTCTGGGGTTGGAAGGTCGTTGTAGAGATTGGCTAGTTGACGAGAGGGAGGGTCTGGGGTTCGAAGGTTGTTATAGAGATTGGCTAGTTGAAGAGAGGGAGGGTCTGGGGTTGGAAGGTCGTTGTAGAGATTGGCTAGTTGAAGAGAGGGAGGGTCTGGGGTTGGAAGGTCGTTGTAGAGATTGGCTAGTTGAAGAGAGGGAGGGTCTGGGGTTGGAAGGTCGTTGTAGAGATTGGCTAGTTGAAGAGAGGGAGGGTCTGGGGTTGGAAGGTCGTTGTAGAGATTGGCTAGTTGAAGAGAGGGAAGGTCGGTGGGGAGGGTCTGGGGTTGGAAGGTTGTTATAGAGATTGGCTAGTTGGGGAGAGGGAGGGTCTAGGGTTGGAAGGTTGTTATAGAGATTGGCTAGTTAGAGAGAGGGAGGGTCTGGGGTTGGAAGGTCGTTATAGAGATTGGCTAGTTGGAGAGAGGGAAGGTCGGTGGGGAGGGTCTGGGGTTGGAAGGTCGTTATAGAGATTGGCTAGTTGGAGAGAGGGAGGGTCTGGGGTTGGAAGGTTGTTATAGAGATTGGCTAGTTGGAGAGAGGGAGGGTCTGGGGTTGGAAGGTTGTTATAGAGATTGGCTAGTTGAAGAGAGGGAGGGTCTGGGGTTGGAAGGTCGTTATAGAGATTGGCTAGTTGGAGAGAGGGAAGGTCGGTGGGGAGGGTCTGGGGTTTGTAGGTCGTTATAGAGATTGGCTAGTTGGAGAGAGGGAAGGTCGGTGGGGAGGGTCTGAGGTTGGAAGGTCGTTATAGAGATTGGCTAGTTGGAGAGAGGGAAGGGATATGTGGTTTGGAGGATGATGCAAGAGTGCAATGGCGAAAGCTCCGAGCGAAGAAAGAACATACAATTGAATATGCTGCTCCATATTGTAGAGTTGGACTGGCGAGAAGATGTTCTGCCCGCGTCTGCTGCTGTGTCTTCCATATTGTAGAGTTGGACTGGCGGGAATTGGGTCTGCTCGCGTCTGCTGTTGTGGCTAAATTCTTGATCAGCTCTAAGGAAGCAAACTGGCACCTATTTGTGTTTTGCTTGTGGTTTGATTATAGATGATCCTATTCAAAAATTTAAAAGGTTAAATAGTAGATTTTTATTGTGACTTTAATATGACTTCATGTGACCTACAAAAGTTCTTTGCCGTGTGTTCAATAGTTTTTAATTTTAAAACTATAACCGTCCTTTAACTCTCTTGACATCAAATAGTATAATAATGTGTAATAGTATAATAATGTGTAATAGTATAATAATGTGTAATAGTATAATAATGTGTAATAGTATAATAATGTGTAATAGTATAATAATATGTATATACTTTTCATCTGTATTTTTTTCTTTATTATCCATCATAAATTTATCACTTTTTCCCTATTGGAGTCATTTAGCGCTGTTCTGCGACACGTACTCGAATATGGACCCAGACAATGGTCAATAATAGGCAAGCCCGTTCGTGGTTCCTGGGAGGGACACTGTCAATCTGACATCATTAAGAAGGGCAAACTAAGACATTGGGAGACTATGCAGTGGATGGTTGGCAGGAAATGTCAACTATGTGAATAGAGCACCAGGGTCATTGATCCAAGAGCTAACAATGCAGACTAACGAACAGACTCAAGAGTAGCTGTGGAAGCGAGCGACGACCATAGGACTAATGTCACCGGCTGTACGAGAAGTATGTAGCTGATATGGCCAATTTAGACAAAATCGGAGAAAGTTGTCTATTTTCCCGGAAACGGAAGTGATCAGTAATAGAAAACGAAAAGGGAATTCAGAATAACTATCGGAGCCGAAGATAGTAGCAGAGTGAATCAACTGACAACATCCACTCACAGATTGCTGATGCTTCAGCCACTCATAGCTGGCTGCTTGCAACTGGGTCAGCGAGTCATAGATGACTGCTTGCATCAGGGTCAGTGACTCATAGCTGGCCTCTTGCATCAGGGTCAGAGAAACCAGAGATGACGAAGACTATTCCGTCTCACAGCTGCCGCCCTGAAAACAGGTTGTGCTAATGAAGTCTAGCTAAGATAATATGGATCCCAGTCAAAAGGCAAACACGGTCAACCAATAAGGCTGCTGAAATCGATGTATTAGCCAAAATGCGTAGATATCGAAGCCTCGCTGTAAACTTGGACATACCGTCCTTGTAGAACCAACTCTAGAGAAGTCGAAGATTGAATGGGGAGCGGTTGTTGATTGTTGGAGGTGTTCATGTAAGGAGAGGTCGATCAGAAAGTATAACCGCTTTATGAGATTAGAAGCTATGCCCTCTAGTTCTTGCAGTCTGTTGAACTTGGAAAAACGTGTTATCATCTAATTTATCCTTTCCATTTATTAATTTATAAACCTGTATTGCCACCTCGAAGTCTTCTCTTTTCTAGACTTTGCAGACCAGTTTTTTTTCTAAGTCTCTCCTCATAACTATAATTCTGGAATCCCACGATCATTTATGTGGCTCTTCTTTGTATCCTTTCCACACTGTGATAAGGACTCCACACCTGAATTCAGTACCCCAATTTAAGTCTCACCAATGATTTATACAGTTTGATTATCACTTCCTTGCTTCGATGTGTAATGTTTCTTTTAATCACACCCAGCATTATATTAGCTTTTCACAGCCACCTGAACCTGCTCTCACACCTTACACGTATGATCTATTTTAACACCTAGGCCCCTTTCCTTTTTAATCTTTCTAATATTGTTCACTCTCATCACGTAATTCTGTTTCATATTTGATCTTCCCACGTGAATGACTGTACATTTGTCTACATTAAATTCCATCTACGAGCTCACAGACCATTTATGAATAGTAGCTAAATCTGATCTCAATAGATCCACCTCTGCCGGAGAAGAGACCCTGCTGCATAATTTTGTGTCATCCACAAATTGTGCAATCATGGATGCGATATTATTATCCAAATCATTTATGTATATCCAGAACAAAATTGTTCTCAATACCGATACTTGAGTCACTCCACTTATAACATCACACCAGTCAGAGTACTCCTCATTTATGCTTTCTCTCTGCCTTCTGCCTGTTGAACCAATTGTCTGTCCACTTGGCAACTCCTCCACCTATACCATGGGATTTCAATTTCCCTGATAAGGTACTCTACCAAAAGCCTTTGCAAAGTCCAATAAATAACATCCACCGGCTCTCCAACATTTTGGCAACCTCTTCCATGAATTCTAATAGATTGCTTAAACACGATATTGGTTAAACACGATCTGCCTTTAGTAAACCCATGCTGACTATTTTTTTATTAAATTAAACTTGTCCAAGTGCAGTACTACGTTGTTCTTGTCCAAGTGCAGTACTATGTTGTCCTTGTCCAAGTGCAGTACTATGTTGTCCTTGTCCAAGTGCAGTACTATGTTGTCCTTAATAATGGACTCTAAAATTTAGCAGAGTATGCTCGTCAAACTCGCCGGTCTGTAATTGCCTGGATCTTCTTCATCGTACGCTGTTTACAGCGATATTTACGTTGCACTGTTTTATTCTGTTAAGCCTGTGGCTCAGTGCATCCGATTTCAACAGGCGTTTCTGTAGGGTTGCCCGCCTTAGCCTTTGGCTGTCCCCAGCCTAACTGCAAGGCAGCAGTTGTTTTTGGTCAGAGTTGTCTCTCTTAGGAAGTTGTCTTGCAGGACTATCGAGTCTTCCCTACTCGTGTCTATAGGGTTTGGCAATGATATGATGGACTATGTACTAGTTTGTACTATCCCGGAAGAGAGGCAGTCCAGTGTGACTGTGTCCCAGGATCGTCACGTCCTGCCTGGATCTGATTTCTTGTTCTTTTTGAACAAGGGGATCACATCTGCATCTTTCCCATCTCTTAGAATAATTCCCTTCTCAAAAGTTTGAGAATAAAATCTGGACAATGGTTGTGCCAGCCAGTATCTGAGATCAAATAGCCATTTTGGATTAATGCCATCATAACCAGGACTTTTATCCCCTTTCGAACATTCCATTTAAAAAAAATAAACATTGTTTCAGTAATGTAGATTGAATGTAATCCTCGTGAATATCTCTCTTTGAAAGACATCTAAGGACTCTGAGATCTTGGAGCAGTCTTCTTTAGTGAAGGCTGAGCTGAAGTAATGATTAAGTAGATTAGCAGCATGAAAATTATCTTATTATATTTCCCGTTCTATCTTGGAGTGGGTCTGTGGTGTCTTTTGTTCTCTGTTTATGTCTAACATAGGAACAAAAACTCTTGCTATCAGTTTTGATATTTTCAGCAAGTTTTTTTTCAAAGTCAATCTTTTCAGATCTATTTACTTTATACGATTTTTGTTGTTGTAATTCCAAATATTTCAAATATGTTTTATTATACTTTCCATTATCTACATATTTTCTTCCAAGCTTTATTCTTAGCTCTTCTACACTTAACCACGGATCGAGTTATCCAGCTTTATTCTTAGCTCTTCTACACTTAAACACGGATCGAGTTATCCATTTTTTTCCTTTTAGGGTTCAATCTCCCACTTGGAACAAATTCATTTTCCAGGTGATCAAGATGGACTTGAATTTAGCCCATTCTTTCTTCACATCTACGCAAGAGAAAATTTATATCCATACTATGTAGCGTGCTGCATCTATCAACTTCTGTACATCTGTTCTAGAGTAGTCGTAAGTTAGTGGACAAAATCTATCATCTTTTATGGCTGCAAGATCCCAACCGAAAATGTTATGGTTACTTCAGCCGAATAGTTCACCAACTGTAACATTTCAAATCATATTGTTCTCTGTAGTAAATATTGTCCAGTGTATTTCCGCCTCTAGTACAGTCTGCAACATGTTGAAATAAATGTTTAGCTATACGTTTAACAAATGGATGGAATTCTACACGTGCTTCCATCTTCTGCCAATTAATTTCTGGAAAGTTTAAATCCTCCATTAATAATAATTTCTCTGCACTGGATATTTCTATAGCCTGAAAGAGATCCTATCATCATCGTTAGTACTTGATGGAGTCCGGTAACATATTCCAACGTTTTTTCTATAGCCTGAAAGAGATCCTATCATCATCTTTAGTACTTGATGGAGTCCGGTAACATATTCCAACGTTTTTTCTATAGCCTGAAAGAGATCCTATCATCATCGTTAGTACTTGATGGAGTCCGGTAACATATTCCAACGTTTTTTCTATAGCCTGAAAGAGATCCTATCATCATCTTTAGTACTTGATGGAGTCCGGTAACATATTCCAACGTTTTTTCTATAGCCTGATAGAGATCCTATCATCATCTTCAGTACTTGATGGAGTCCGGTAACATATTCCAACGTTTTTTCTATAGCCTGAAAGAGATCCTATCATCATCTTTAGTACTTGATGGAGTCCGGTAACATATTTCAACGTTTTTTCTATAGCCTGAAAGAGATCCTATCATCATCTTTAGTACTTGATGGAGTCCGGTAACATATTCCAATGTCTTTTCTATAGCCTGAAAGAGATTCTATCATCATCTTTAGTACTTGATGGAGTCCGGTAACATATTCCAACGTTTTTTCACCCCGGCATATGATTTCTGCCCATACACTTTCAATATTGATTCCAGAAGATATGTCATCTCTGATGGTTGGGGTAACGGAGTGAATACAGTATAATAAAACACCCCCTTCCTTAACGTTGTCTCCAACTATCCATTCCCCGTAAACATTGCATAACCCTCTAACGCTAGTTCACTATCTGCAATGTCCGCATATGTCTATGTCTCTGTTAACCCTATTAATAATGGCTTGTCTTCCTCTATATACATTGCCAATTTCTCTCGTTTATTTACTATGCTTCTAACATTTGCATAAAAACATTTCAGAGTACTGTGTTGTTTTTTTCCCCGTTTTTGATTTCCATTTTGTAGTTGAATGACTGAGACGTTGTTTCCACTGCCTGTCATTACTGACCATTATAACGATCGCTCCATACCCTGTTTCTTTATCTTTCTTGTACCACCTCTCTGTTCTCTAGGGTGTGTAGATTTTCTTGTTTTTTGTCTACTGCTTGCTCTGATCAGCAAGACCCACTGTCATTTCAGAATATTGAAGTATGCAAGCCTGCTCTTGACCCCCTGTGTTACCGAAGATAGGGTAGGTAACTTCAGCCATACTGTACGTGGGTCAGCACATGTGTAATATCGAGTAGGTTCAGTGCTGTAGCCAAACTGACCGGCTGTCCCGATTGTACTGTGTCCAACCGTATTCATGTCCTTTATACCGGCAATGATTTCAAACACTTTGAAAGACTCCAAACGCGTGAAGTTCAGACGTTTGCACTGGGCCGATAAGAAACAACACAGTCCCATGGTAACCAAACCCTACCTCGAACAGCTTAGCGATGACCGTACCAGAATACTCGAATAGAAAACACCACAAGGTTAACTAGCAAACAATCTAATGGAACAATACAACGTCAGACTGCTTTGGAATTCAGAATGAAAGTAAGACAATAATACATACTCTCATCTAATATATTGAACATCTATGCTGAAGCCACAATCAAACATGTCAAAAGCGATCAATGGTACGAACAATGCTGCCCTCTAACAATCCATGGAAATGAAATACCAGAACTAACATGCACAGGTGACACAGTTAACCACCAAAGTGTACAGGGTGACGAGCAGATAATCGTGTCTGTTAAACCGTGTATGTGCGAACACAATCTCGGCCTGAGCCTTAGTGAAAACCAAGATATTCATCATAGACTAAACAAACCCAAAACAGACCTAGACACTCTAGGAAATAAAGAAACCGAAGACGTCCTACATTTCTAATATCTCTGCCCCATTATAAACAACACCGGAGAATGCAAATCAGAAGAAGAGTGACGCTGGAAATGTAGAGGTTAGATAACTTGAGAAACGTTTGGCATAACTCCAACAAAATAATCCAAATAAATTCGGAGGACATGCTTATTCCCTGCGGCAAAGTACTGAAACATGGACAACCACACGAACACTAACGAAGAAAATGGAATCCTTCGAATTGAAATGCTACACAAAAGTTCTCAGAATACTAAGGATGGTGAGCAAGAAAATCACAGACGTCAGGAGAGAGCTAGATACAGGTTCCAACTGGCTGGTCAACAGCATTACGGCTTGGAAACTAAAATACTTTGACCACATGAAACATCAAAATATTTTGCGTTCGAGCGCGCGCGCACACACACACACACACACACACACACACAACCATACACACATACGCATAAGAACTGCAAGGTATAGAAATATTAGCCTCATCTCATGTCAGACTATAGGGTGATGTCACCTTGGAGTAGTAGCCCGATTTCAGTCTTGTCTGACTATAGATTGATGCCACCTTGGAGTAGTAGCCCCATTTCTTGTCTTCTTCTTCTTCTTCTTCATCGTACGCAGTCAGACATCAACCTTAATTTTTTAGAAAAAAGCAGCGGTCATCCTGAGGCTGTCGACACTGCCATAGAGCTTGTCTAGTGTTGCCACTGGTGATGGCCACATCTGCTCTCTCTGATCCTCGTATGTCGGGCAGTTTTGCAGCAGATGTTCAGCGGTCATTTTCCCGGTACCACACGAGCATTCGTCAGTGCCACCTATCTTCAACTTGTTGAATAGGTGGTACCTCAGTCTATTGTGGCCAGTGCGAAGTCTGAAGACCACGACCTGCTCTCTTCTGTTCAACTGGTAATAGGCATCGTTTTTGGTTTAGCCAGTATGTTCGGTTTCCCATTTGGTCATGTATCTAGCTCTAATAAGCCGTTTTGACTCTTCGTACGTCATACTAGTATCTAGTTGTGGTAGTCTTGCACCTTCTTTTGCCAGTTTGTCTGCCTCCTCGTTGCCTTGGATGTTTCAGTGGGATGGGACCCACTGTACCACTACCCTTTTTGGTGCGGACTGCTGGCATAGTTGACAGAGTACTGCTCTTAAATCATTAAGTTCAGTATTTTTCTGGCTTTTTAGCACTGTGACTACGGCCAGGGCATCTGTAAGCAGGACTATATGGCTTCCATTCCTTTTACCTGTCACCATTTCTTCCACTGCCGCCCTCAGTGCCTCTGCCTCAGCTCTGAAATTGCTTGTGTATTTTCCAGTAGCGAATGACAGTGTTATTTTTCTACCATTTGGTAGGTTCAGGAATGCTCCTGCCCCTCCGTTCTGTGTAGTGTTTGTTACAGAACCGTCGGTGTATACATGGGTCCAGTCCATGCTTGGGTAGTTTTTCATTATATAGCTCAGGGTAGTATCTCTTCTTTCTTTTTCAGTCTGTCAGTTTTTGTTTCCAATACCTGGTATATTTTCTACCACCTGTGGATATATATCCTGCCTCCAGGTAGGTTGTCGTACAATAGGGATGGGCTTTGGTGTTGTTAGTGCGTTCCTGGGGTCTTCGTGCATCTTTGCTTTGGCTATTTCTGCAAAGTATCTCCGCTTTAGTGTCCCATTTCCGAAATTGTTTAGTCTCTGGTGCATTGGATGGTCAGTCAGTCTTCTGAGTTTCTCTGACTGCTGCTGGGCTCTGCAGTCTCATCTGTCGGTCATGGATTGCAGTTTTGTAATCTTTTCAAGTTCTACAATTGGCGTTGACTTCATGCCTCCTGTTATAACTCTCATGGCTTGGTTTTGGAGTTTGCTAATTTTATCGAAGTTCGCCTTTGCTGCTGTTGTCCATGCCGCAATGCCATACTCGAGAACTGGTCTCACTCTTCCAGTGTACAGTTTCTTTAGTATACTTTCGTCTGTTCCCCAGCTTGTGCCAGCAAGTTTCCTCATGATTGCCATTCTTTCTCTGGATCTCAACCGGTTTCTCTCGATCTGACTTTTCCATGTCATGCGCCGATCAAATGTGACTCCCAGGTAGTTTGGGTTGTCGTTTGGCTGCAGGTATTTGCCGTTCAGACTTAATTTGGTGTTTAGGGGTTTGTTTGATAGCGAGAATATTGTACATGTAGTTTTTGTCCTCATTTATTTTGACCAGCCATGAGTTCGCCCACTTTTCCAGCGATGTTAGGGCCTGCTGCATCCGATTTCTTGCTATGGTGAGATTCTTTTCAGAGGTCCACATAGCCAGATCGTCTGCAAACATTGAGCTATGGACTCTTCTTGGTATAACCATTTCTTGTCTGACTATAGGTTGATGTCACCTTGGAGTAGTAGCCTCATTTCATGTCTGACTATAGGTTGATGTCACCTTGGAGTAGTAGCCTCATGTCTTGTCTGACTGTAGGTTGATGTCACCTTGGAGTAGTAATCCCATATCTAGTCTGACTATAGGTTGATGCCACCTTGGAGTAGTAGCCCCATGTCATGTCTGACTATAGGTTGATGCCACCTTGGAGTAGTAGCCCCATGTCATGTCTGACTATAGGTTGATGCCACCTTGGAGTAGTAGCCCCATGTCATGTCCGACTGTAGCTTGATGCCACCTTGGAATAGTAGCCCCATGTCATGTCTGACTGTAGCTTGATGCCACCTTGGAATAGTAGCCCCATGTCATGTCTGACTGTAGCTTGATGCCACCTTGGAATAGTAGCCCCATGTCATGTCTGACTGTAGCTTGATGCCACCTTGGAATAGTAGCCCCATGTCATGTCTGACTTTAGCTTGATGCCACCTTGGAATAGTAGCCCCATGTCATGTCTGACTGTAGCTTGATGCCACCTTGGAATAGTAGCCCCATGTCATGTCTGACTGTAGCTTGATGCCACCTTGGAATAGTAGCCCCATGTCATGTCTGACTGTTGCTTGATGCCACCTTGGAGAAGCAACTCTCTCCTGAGTTTTTGGTTTTCCTTTTCCTTTCCCCGTTGTCTCCTTACTTCCCTTTGTTGCTTGAGCTTATTTTCGGCCAGCGTAACGTGGTTATTCAGCTTTATCCATTTGGATCGGTCTGCAGCTACGTCTTCCCAAGATGGCAGATCCATATCCAGATCCTTCATGTCCCGCTTACATGCGTCTTTGAACCACAGCTGTGGTCGGTCAGCTGTTCTTTTACCACACGCCAGCTGCCCATATAGAATATCTTTGGGGATGCGACCGTCTTCCATTCGGCGAACATGACCAAGCCATCGCAGTCTTTGTTGGCGAAGGAGGCTGTATATACTTGACAGACCTGTGAGAAAATACACTTCCACATTTGTCACCTTGTCTCTCTATGAGATGCCAAGGATGGATCTCAGGCGCCGTTGGTGAAAGTGGTCCTTGAATTGAAATATATTAAGTCCTGTGACAGTGGCCCTGAGATCTAGGTGTGATGTACGTCCTGTGACAGTGGCCCTGAGATCTAGGTGGGATGTACGTCCTGTGACAGTGGCCCTGAGATCTAGGTGGGATGTACGTCCTGTGACAGTGGCACTGAGATCTAGGTGTGATGTACGTCCTGTGACAGTGGCCCTGGGATCTAGGTGTAATGTACGTCCTGTGACAGTGGCCCTGGGATCTAGGTGTGATGTACGTGGCGCACAGATCTGAGTAGGATGGGCGTTTTGCGTCAGTGGCGCACAAATATGATGAACATTTTGAGGCAGGGCTCCTTGAATTCCAGTGTTTGTGTACGTGCTGCGTCAGTCACGCGTAGATCTCACCGTGAAGTACATTCTGCGTCAGTCATGCGTAGATCTCACCGTGAAGTACATTCTGCGTCAGTCACGCGTAGATCTCACCGTGAAGTACATTCTGCGTCAGTCGCCTACAGATACCAGCGTTATGTAATTCTTGTGTAAGTGGTAAGTACAACTCTATAATTTCTTGGTTTAGTGTAAATCGTCATTTAATCTCAGTGATTTCTTTCGCGAAATATTTCTTGCGCGATATGTTTCTTGCACGATATATTTTTTGCACGATATGTATTTTAATTCTTGCCTTGTAGGCATATGACTCGGACGACAGAGATATCGCAATAAACTGCATACAGATAAACGAAACCATACGTTCGTTATTTGGTCACGGTCTCGCCAACAGCTACCTGAATAACTTCTTACTAATTTAATGGCATTTTTTATCGTCAGTTAGTTCTGTCGGGGGTTGACTGGGTATCCTTGCACCATCATGATGATAGTGTGAAAGTTTGGATCGCAGCCAGGATGAAGAAACTCAGCAGATTCAGTGTTGTACTAGAGATACCACGAGAATTTTGTTTTGTTTTTGTGGCGTTCGGTGTGCGTTGCATTGTTTTTATTTTGCACCTTTTTACCCAGTGCATCCGACTTTGGCATACATTTTATGTAAGGGTCTGCTTCCTCTTGCATTTGTTAAGGATTTGCTTCTCAGAGGGAACGACCGGTATTATGACGGGAAGCGAACACAGCACCTTCGGGTTGCGAGCCCTGTCACTTAACCACTAGTCCAAGCCGTCCCCTATACCCCGATCCTAGGCGCGCGCTAGGACTCTGCCTGTGATATCCAGACATAAACTGACACAGGTCAAAGTCTCTGTGCAGGACACTAAAGACAAGGACAAACGAAGCATAAGAACACTTCAAACATCAAACGAACAAGAATTAAGTGAGTGACGCCGGGGGAGACACAACAGAGGAAGCGATTGAACTACAGTGGATGTCACAGTCAAGTGGGAAGAATGGGCTCAGACTGATGATACACATTCCCACAGATTCATCAAATTTCTGAGCTTACCATGGAGAGAAGGAAGCAACAAACATGGGGGGCCGAGGTTAACCAGCTGGTACGGGCTAACATCATGAGAGTGATGTCGTCTAGGCTGGACGGGACGCAGTAGGAAATCAGGCTGGGGCTTCCATGCAGCAGTCACATGTTGCTGAACGAAGCGGGGCATGCGTATCAATCATCTCCGGCATGACATTGGGAATGGAGGCAGTCATCTTATCTCTGAGGCGGTAACCTGAAACCTCTTTAACAAGTGCGGACATCGTGCCAGACTCCTAATCCTTACCTCGGAAAGTGCAGAAAGGTTGGCCAAGACATTAATGGACAGCTTGCAAGGCTGGTGTGAGGGTCTGCTGCCCTGGTCATGTTGAGGTTCCGGGCAATGGAAGACCGAACATCGTTGTTACGTCAGCAGCAATTGTGAGCACATTAGAGATGAATAGGGCTGACATTTAGAAGTCTAGCAAATACTTCGTGATGTATGACGTCACTGCAATAGATCCATCACCAATTGACAGACTACAGAACTTTGAAATCAGTTGGTACAGGACAGCACGGAGCAGGCATGTTGTCAAGCAACGGACTAGAGAAACCATCTTTACCAACAGCCTTCGCCATTTACTGAAAGGCATTGAGTACGTAGTGATATGTTCAAAGTGCAGTGAAGTCGATTCTCAAGAACAGAACAAGACTAATTAAAAACAGATCTTGCTAATTTCTAAACGTTTAAATTTTCAGTGAAGTATAAAATTCTGCAACTAGTTTGTTGTTTCTTCCTTGCTGTTTATCAATTGAGAGAAACCGTTATGTTGGACAAGTAAAACGTGAATCATTGGTCTAAAAATAATTACTGTGTGTTTGCTGTTGGTGGGACGAGTCGCTTGAGAATCAGACCTCTGTCTGGAGATGGTTTGGAGACACGATGTTTGATTGTTAGTGTAGGCAGGGCGGGACAATGCCAGCACACGACCTATGTCCGCGGACTCGATGTTTGAATGTTCCAGCCTTACCTCATCTGCCATACGGAAAAATTATTATAATCTATTGTTCTTTATGGTAGTGGTTGGTTATTGTGTTCTGTAATGCAACATGTGATTCAATTAACGCGATCCCATATTATATCATTGCGCCCGTGGGAAATAGCGGTTCGAATTAAGAACTCTAGACTTACAATGACTCGATTTACGAACTATAGGCTTTCAGCAGTTGGACTTGAAGCCATTGGTCAGGACCCTGTTAGCTCGTAGAACAAGGCCCGTTTAGGAGACAAGCCAGCGAACTTCCACGGCTCCAATATCGCACAAATTTATGTCAGTTTGAATTTAACACCAACAAAAAATTACCGTTTCAGCATTTAGACTTAAGAAATATATTTCTTGATGTCTCTCTCTCTCTCTCTCTCTCTCTCTCTCTCTTTCTCTCTCTTTCTCTATCTATCTATCTATCTATCTCTGTCTATCTCTATCTAGCGCTCTCTATCTCTCTTTCTTTCTCACCCTCTCTCAATTTCTATTTCTATCTCTTCCACACACACACACACACTCTCAATCATACTTTCTCTCTCTCAATATATTGATATTTAATTCAATAATTTCATAATTGTCTCTCGTTTTCTCTCTTTCAATTGTGTATTCAACCTCTCAATCTTAATCTATTACTTTCCCCTTTTCTTTCTCTTTTTGTTTCTTTCTTTATTTCAGTCTGTCTCTCTCAATCTCTCTTTCACTCTCGATCGTTATTGTTCTTTATCGGCCAATCCATCTTTATGTATTTCTTTATCTCTTTCAATCGCTTTCCCATGCATTATGTCTTGTTTTTTTTCATTTTGTTTTTTCTGTCCCTCAATCTCTATTTGCTGCACTCCCTCAAAATCTTTCTCTCAATCAATTGTTTTCTCAAGTTTCCTCTAGTCTCTCTCTCTCTTTTCCTCTCTCTTTCCCGCTCTCTTTCCCTCTCGCTTTCCTTCTCTCTTTCCCTCTCTCTTTCCCTCTTTCTCTCTCTCTCTCTCTCTCTCTCTCTCCCTTATTCGTCATCGCTGTTATTGTTGGAGCTGAGTGATATTGCTAGTCTTTAGACCCCGTTAGACGTAAGCTAATATCCTACCCATACCTCCAGACCAGTCCCGCTGTACCGTCTGTCGGGCTTGTCAAGTTTGTCTGGAACTAGACAACCACAATCCACCTAATCAATATATTTTCAAATTAGACGTTTTCAGTTTTTAAATGCCCAAGAGCAGCTCCGAAAAGAGGCGGAAACAAAAAGCGTCCGTTTAGAACCCGTACTTTTATTCAAAAATGGCTCGCCGTACGTACTTTTCAAATTTGACATTTCTCATGCATCCTTTAGCAGCGTGTCATTTGTAGGATATATATAATTAAGATGATGAGCGTTGCTCGGTGGTTTCTGCAATCTTGAGGCAGGTGAAAAGCTGTTCTGGGCCAGCTATTTACTGCGGGCTGCTGGAAGCCCGCTGTATGCAAGCTTCCGCAAACATCTAGAATAAATTTTAGTTGAATTAGGGACACCAACATTTGTCACATAAAATACACGAGCCATTTGTTAGCAACTCACATGGCCAACAACGGCAGGAAATTCAATCATGATTGAATGAAACCCGCGAAGATGCAGAGAATACTTAGAGAAGGGACGTTCGTAGGAAGAAAAACAGACACTCGTGGTTCATTAAAGCCACGTTGACAATAAATAAATCATAATAAAAGCTGTCAACGCCGGAAATGTATATTATCGTGTGTGTTCTGTAATACGATGAGTATTCGAGTAGTCAAAATGATGAATTTAAGAATTGTTGAATATAAAATGATGTATTTGAGAATTGTTGAATATAAAATGATCCATTTGAGAGGTGTTGAATATAAAACAATGCATTTGAGAGGTGGTAAATATAATATGATGCATTTGTAAATTGTTGAATTTAAAAGTGCAATCCTGAAACACACATGAACGTAGCACAAACATTTTATAATCTCGTTGTGAGTGACAGTACAAATATTTCAAATATCAAGGAGAGTTTGCAAAGTTGAAAACTTGGAGAAGTCAAGGACGGAACGATGAGGAAGCTGGAAACTGGGAAAGAAGCACGAATAAATATAAAACGTGTTTGGTATAAGCCTGACGAACTGTTGAAGCCTGACGAACTGTTAAAGACTGACGAACTGTTGAAGCCTGACGAACTGTTGAAGCCTGACAAACTGTTAAAGACTGACGAACTGTCAAAGACTAACGAACTGTCGAAGACTGACAACCTGTCGAAGCCTGGCGAACTGTTGAAGACTGACGAACTGTTGAAGACTGACGAACTGTTGAAGACTGACGAACTGTTGAAGACTGACGAACTGTTGAAGACTGACGAACTGTTGAAGACTGACGAACTGTTGAAGACTGACGAACTTTGAATGTAATCAAATCTTCCAGAAGACGTCCATATAGCGGCTGTATGTGCCAATCTATCAAACACTTTTAGCAAAGTGGATTCAGAGCTAACAACTGATGAAAGCGAGAAATGTCTCTGAGCAAATTGACGAGAGGAATAGATTCGTTTAGTGATTCTGGGACAGGTATGTCTAGAATCTACGTTCACTGTTCTTTCTCATCAACTACCCAGTTACCATCACTTTTTAGTGCATTCTTCTTTCTATCTAATCAAGTCCAATGAATGTTTGTGTGTAAATCATGGTAGATAACGTCGATTATCTGGTTTCCGAGACGTCTGCTGAGTTTTGAAACACAACAAAGTGTATGCATCCATCAAACACTGCACTAAAAGATGTCTGCTGAGTTTTGAAACACAACAAAGTGTATGCATCCATCAAACACTGCACTAAAAGATGTCCGCTGAGTTTTGAAACACAACAAAGTGTATGCATCCATCAAACACTGCACTAAAAGATATCTGGTTGAGTTTTGAAACACAACAAAGTGAATGCATCCAACAAACACTGCACTAAAAGATGTCTGGTTGAGTTTTGAAACACAACAAAGTGTATGCATCCATCAAACACTGCACTAAAAGATGTCTGGTTGAGTTTTGGAACACAACAAAGTGTATTTATCCATCAAACACTGCACTAAAAGATGTCTGGTTGAGTTTTGGAACAAAACAAAGTGTATGTATCCATCAAACACTGCACCAAAAGATGTCTGGTTGAGTTTTTAAACACAACAAAGTGTATTCATCCATGAAACACTGCACTAAAAGATGTCTGGTTGACTTTTGGAACACAACAAAGTGTATTTATCCATCAAACACTGCACTAAAAGATGTCTGGTTGAGTTTTGGAACACAACAAAGTGTATGTATCCATCAAACACTGCACCAAAAGATGTCTGGTTGAGTTTTGAAACACAACAAAGTGTATTCATCCATGAAACACTGCACTAAAAGATGTCTGGTTGACTTTTGGAACACAACAAAGTGTATGTATCCATCAAACACTGCACTAAAAGATGTCTGGTTGAGTTTTGAAACACAACAAAAACACTGCACTAAAATGTGTCTGGTTGAGTTTTGAAACACAAAAAAATGTATGCATCCATCAAACACTGCACTAAAAGATGTCTGGTTGAGTTTTGGAACACAAAAAAATGTATGCATCCATCAAACACTGAACTAAAAGATGTCTGGTTGATTTTGAAACACAACAAAGTGTATGCATCCATCAAACACTGCACTAACAGATGTCTGGTTGAGTTTTGGAACACATAAAAGTGTATGTATCCATCAAACACTGCACTAAAAGATGTCTGGTTGAGTTTTGAAAGATAGATAGCAGCATAGTCCACAGCAACAAAAAATTAATTTAAAAAAAGATTACAACATAAAAGCAAGCGACGACGAGCCATGAGAACAACGCCGATAAATGCAAAGGAGAATATCACAAGAATCGAAAGTTTGGAGACGAGCAGAGACCAAACAACACTCCAGCAGGAGGAGAAGTTCAAACCAATGTCTGATCACCAAATATATGACAGCATAAATTTCATGGGAAGAGGGAGATTAAAGAGAAACCACTTCAAATTTAAAAAAACATAAGAACTTGCAAGAACAGATCAAATCAAAAGTCAGGCAGTGGTTAGAGATCTAGAACAAACATCCCAACATTCAACATGTTAAAAAGCCAAGTCCCCCCTGAGATGGTAGAAACCACAGAGGATATAGCGAAGAAATGAACAGGCATATTTACAAAATAAATTTATCACAGAAGAATATCTTAGGAGAGGATACCCACCAGAAACATGGACACACGTATATACAGATGGCTCATCTAACAAAGCCACATCCAATGGAGGTGCAGGGGTCTATTACAGACTAAGGAATGGAGAAGAACAAACTCGAGTATTAACAACGGGAACATACTCCAATAACTTCGGCGCAGAAGCAGAGGCACTGAAGGCCGTAGCTGAGCTTGTAATCCAAAATAAAGATATCCACCAAGAAAACATAGTATTCCTCACTGATGCCGTGTCAGTATTAGAAGCGCTAAAACAACACAGAGATGAAGATCTCGAGCAATGTATGTTCTCCCGGACACAGCTCTCAGCAGAACACCCAAGGTTGGTCATACAGTGGATCCCATCCCACTGCAATGTTGAAGGCAATGAAGCTGCAGACAAACTAGCAAAGTGTGGAGGAGCATCCCCACAAACATACCTGAGTATCACATATAATGAGGCCAAGACCATAATTAAAGCCAACTTCGGGGTAAAATGGGCTCATCAACACCCAGGCTTCCGACAAGAAGACAGCTACTTTAACTTAACTAGAGAAGAGCAAGTCATCATTTTCAGACTGAGAACTGGGCATAACAGACTCAAGGGTCATCTTTACAACAAAATGAGGATTGGGACAGATGACAGGTGCCCATGTGGGACGCATATCATGACCGTGGAACACATCCTACAAAGCTGCACGCTCACGTAGGTAGAGAGAGAACAATACTGGCCTCGTGAGGCAGAAATGAGACAAAAGTTGTATGGAGATGAAACAGCCTTACAAACAACGGTGTCCTTTGTAAGAGAAACTGCGACCTGGATCTGAGGATGTAAGAGAAACCGAGACCTTGATCTGAGGATGTAAGAGAAACCGGGACCTTAATCGGGTGATGTAAGAGAAACCGGGACCTTGATCTGAGGATGTAAGAAATACCGGGACCTTG
This sequence comes from Ariolimax columbianus, assembly GCA_036924085.1. Classification (NCBI taxonomy): domain Eukaryota; kingdom Metazoa; phylum Mollusca; class Gastropoda; order Stylommatophora; family Arionidae; genus Ariolimax; species Ariolimax columbianus. Next base: position 143,151,810 of record JAVGWX010000003.1, on the reverse strand, counting down.
ATCTGAGGATGTAAGAGAAACCGGAACCTTGATCTGAGGATGTAAGAGAAACCGGGACCTTGATCTGAGGATGAACAACGAAGAAGAAGAAGAAACATGATAAAGTATAAATGCACACCACAATGTTACGACGTCTAGTGAGTTTCTGAAACATAATAAAAGTATGAATTAGCACCACTGTGTTGAATGACGTATGGTTAAGTTCCTTAGAAAATGTATGCACGCACCAAACACCGTGTTGAATGACATATGGTTACACCCTGAAACGTAACACAGTTTTCCCTATCCAGGAAGCCCGCAGACCGTGTTGAATGACGTACGGTTACACCCTGAAACGTAACACAGTTTTCCCTATCCAGGAAGCCCGCAGACCGTGTTGAATGACGTACGGTTACACCCTGAAACGTAACACAGTTTTCCCATCCAGGAAGCCCACAGACCGTCGAAAGACAATCTGAGGAAAATGCAGGGATGTACCGAGTCTCCTGAATGAAGCCCGGACACATTGTCCAGGCCTAGAATAGTAACACTGTAACCTGGCAGGCATGTCGTAAGAAACAACTACGGAGAGCTGTTTCTGGCGGCAGCTACCCCAACTGTAGTAACTTTAAACCGCATGAAAATTAAATGACAGCCTGTAGACATCTTTGATAGAGAAGGATCGATTTCATCAAGTCGACGGACACATTTTCTTTTCCTTAAACATCTCATCAACGACAAGGTCAATCGTCTCATTATCGTGACAAGGTCATTAACTGCGTTCCTTGTCCTCTTCCCTACCTCTTATGACCTTCCTGGCCTTACCTCTTGTCATCTATCTGACCTCTTGTGACCTTCCTTACCTCTTGTGACCTTCTTTACCTCTTGTCATCTAACTGACCTCTTGTGACCTTCCTTACCTCTTGTCATCTACCTGATTTCTTCTGACCTTCATTCCCTCTCGTTTTCTATCTGACCTCTTGTGACCTTCCTTACCTCTTGTCATCTACCTGACCTCTTCTGACCTTCCTTACCTCTTGTCATCTACCTGACCTCTTCTAACCTTCCTTACCTCTTGTCATCTATCTGACCTCTTGTGACCTTCCTTACGTCTCGTTTTCTATCTGACCTCTTGTGACCTTCCTTACCTCTTGTCATCTACCTGACCTCTTGTGACCTTCCTTACCTCTTGTCACTTATATGACCTATTGTGACGTTATTTCACTGAATGCTCGTCAAATCACATGCCAAAACGTTCGACTTGATTTTCATTTTTTAGACGTTATATTCTTTACGTCATAAACTATTCTCAGGCGTTAGTTAAAAGTTATTGGGGGTCAATGGAGTTCTGCACAGGAATCACAGAGACCAAATGTCCTAACGATGACCAAAATAACGTCATCAAAGTCTAGAACTGGGTTACATAACTAAAAAGTGAAGGTTGGATGTGCCACATCTGATGTCTGGTCACTTAATACGTGGACAGCTGATCTATGTGTCGAATTCTTGTTTAGTTAAAACTCGTCAATATGTTCTTCAGTTGCCACATTCCCCCATAAACGTCTTCATTTTTCACTTTCACATAAACGTCTTCAGTTATCGTTATTTTTCATAAACATCTTCAGCTATCACTCTCACATAAACATCTTCAGTTATCACTCTCACATAAACATCTTCAGCTATCACTTTCACATAAACGTCTTCAGTTATCGTTATTTTTCATAAACATCTTCAGCTATCACTCTCACATAAACATCTTCAGCTATCACTCTCTCATAAAAATCTTCAGTTATCGCTCTCTCATATTCGTCTAATTTGGTGAGTGATTGATTTGGTGAGTGATTGATTTGGTGAGTAATTGATTTGGTGAGTGATTGATTTGGTGAGGGATTGATTTGGTGAGTGATTGATTTGGTGAGTGATTGATTTGGTGAGGGATTGATTTGGTGAGTGATTGATTTGGTGAGTGATTGATTTGATGAGTAATTGATTTGGTGAGTGATTGATTTGGTGAGTGATTGATTTGGTGAGGGATTGATTTGGTGAGTGATTAATTTGGTGAGTGATTGATTTGGTGAGTGATTGATTTGTTGAGTGATTGATTTAGTGAGTGATTAATTTGATGAGTGATTGATTTGTTAATTTATTCATTCGTTGAGTGATTGATTTGTTCATTTATTCATTGATTGATTGATTTGTTGAATGATTGATTTATGGATGTATTTATTGATTGATTTATTGATGTGTTGATTTACTCATTGATTTGTTGATGTTTTAATTGATTGATTGGTTTGTTGATAAATTGGTTGATTTGTTAATTGATTGATTAGTTGATTTGTTGTTCGGTTGATTTATTGATTCGTTCGTGTATTTAATGATTGACTGATTTTTTGATGTATTTGTTAATTGATTTATTGATTTGTTGAATGATTGCACACCCATACAGATACATACACATACATATGCACACACAAATACACACACATATGCACACACACAGAAACATACACATACACATAGATACACACATACACACACAAACAGACACACACACATACAGATACACACACAAACACTTACATGCACAAACACACACATGCATATACACATGAATACATACATACAAACACACATACAAACACACATACCGACATACACATACCAACACACACACATACATACACACACATCACATACACGAACACACACCCATACACGGACAAATACACACATACACGAACACACACACACATACACGAAAACCCACACACATACACGAACACATACATACACCCACATACACGAACACACACATACATACATGAACACACACACACACGAACACATACACACACGAAAACACACACATACACGAAGACACACACACATGCACGAAGATTACACACACATGCACGAACACACACACATGCACGAACACACACACACACATATGCACGAACACACACACGCGCATGCACGAACACACACACATGCACGAACAGACACACACACACACACACACATACACCATATATTTATGCCGAGAGTCGCCAGTAATCGAACGTTCACCTCCCTACAAGAATTGACGCTCATGTTGTGGAACGTTTCTACAGGATTCGATAGCCAGCCCAGTGCACAACCCTCTGTAGTCGCATCTTACAGCATGGCTAGCAGGCTGTAGTGCTATTATGCCTTTCGGACTTGGCCTAACCTGGGCGTTACACATGCATGCTATATCCTTTGTTCAATAAGTGCACTTTCCTTCTGGTATCGATATGATGTACCATAAACAGTTCACTCGAATTCCTCCGACATTTTTGGTTGAACCGCCAACTGTGCGGGGGAAAAGTATCAGATGAGCAGACGACATTGTTTGCAGAAGATGTCCCACTGCTTGGTCGAGCCACGTAACATCGATCACTTCAAGGTAGTTGTGGTTGGGAAGCTGGGAGGTGAACTGGGAGGGGTGAACCTGCTTTACGAGGGGCCCAACAACAGCACGTGACGATTGAATGGCGGGAAGGCGGTGAGAGATTTCCATTTCCGGTTAAATAAGAAAAATAAAATGTTCTCTCCCAGCGTATGGTTTGCTGAAACTGTGTGAAGATGGGAGGGAAGGCTGGGATAGAGAGGGAGAGAGAGAGAGAGAGAGAGAGAGAGAGAGAGAAAAGAGAGTGAGAGAGAATGAGAGAGAGAGAAATAGGGAAAGCGAGAATGTGTGAGACAAAAAAGACAGTAGTATGTAATAGGGGAATGATGGAAAAGATAGAGAAAGATAAAGAACGATAAAGAGAAAGAAAGCAAAAGACAAAATGAGAGCAAGAGAAAGAACACGAAAGAGAGATGGAAAAGAAAAAGCAAAAAAGGGCACAAGAGAAAGAAAAACATAAGAAATTAAGAGACAAATTGAGAGAAAGATAGACGAGAGAGAGAAAGCCTGTCTCAAAGGAAATACGTGCGATGTATCAGTTATGATTTATGCAGAACTTTTCTCTACATGATGAGGTTGCTAACCGAATTCACACAACTCTATAGCTACCGCGACGACATGTTTCAAACCTTGTAGTAGTTTCATTGTTGCGAAACTGGTTACGAAATGAATCAGTCGACTGAAGTCACTAGCACACGATTTTAAGAATGGCAGTTACATTTTCTAGGCTGACTTCTTACATATTATGTAACATTAACTAGGCTGACTTCTTACATATTTGGTAACATTAACTAGGCTGACTTCTTACATATTATGTAACATTAACTGTGTCCGCTCATGATATAATCTGTAACATTATCTACGAATGGACTTCAAATGAAAACCTAAGGTACTGTGGACTCCACAGACATCCGCGCTAGATGATCTTCTGAAAATGACTCAGATGTAAGAGACACCCAGATGTAAGAGAGACTCGGGTGTAAGAGAGACTCAGATGTAAGGGAGACCCAGATGTAATAGAGACTCAGATGTAAGAGAGACTCGGGTGTAAGAGAGACCCAGATGTAAGAGAGACTCCGGTGTAAGAGAGAGACATATGTAAGAGATACCCAGATGTAAGAGAGACTCGGGTGTAATAGAGACACAGATGTAAGAGACACTCAGATGTAAGAGAGACTCAGGTGTAAGAGATACTTAGATGTAAGAGACACCCAGATGTGAGAGAGATTCGGGTGTAAGAGATACTTAGATGTAAGAGACACCCACATGTAAGAGAAGATTCTCGTGTAAAAGAGACTCAGATGTAAGAGACACCCAGATGTAAGAGAGACTCTGGTGTAAGAGAGACTCAGATGTAAGAGATATTCAGATGTAAGAGAGACTCAGGTGTAAGAGTGACTCAGGTGCAAGAGATACCCAGATGTAAGAGAGACTCAGGCGTAAGAGAGACTCAGATGTAAGAGACACCCAGATGTAAGAGATACTCGAGTGTAAGAGAGACTCAAATGTAAGAGAGGCTCAGATGTAAGAGAGACTCAGATGTAATAGAGACTCAGATGTAATAGAGACTCAGATGTAAGAGAGACTCAGATGTAAGAGAGACCGAGATGTAAGAGAGACCCTGATGTAAGAGAGACTCAGATATAAGAGATACGCAGGTGTAAGAGAGACTCAGATGTAATAGAGACTCAGATGTAACAGAGACCCAGATGAAAGAGAGACCCAGATGAAAGAGTGACCCAGATGTAAGAGAGACTCAGATACTACGGTCAGGTGGACCGTTGAGAACGACATCCACGGGAGACTTGTCAGCTGGATCCATAAACCCCCCCCCCCCCCACTCCTGTCTCCACCCCGGACAGACAGTAAGGTGAAGCCTAAACTCCTCAGGGGGCACGCTCGTAAGGCTAGTGTGAGAAACTTGTCACAGTGTAGACCAGACGAAGATAAGTTGCAGACTGCCAGAGACCAGCCACATCGCCAGATAACGAAGAGGAACACAGCACGCCAGTTAGCTCATCAATTACAAACTAGTTGCAAATTGTTAGCAATCATAGTGATAGACAATAGAGTCTGAGCTAGATCCAGAGCTTTCATCTAGCGCATGCTGACAGAATTTGTTTAGAAAGATTAGTCAGAGTTGATAATGATTTCAATTATTTTAAAGTGAATTCAATGAATTACCTTGTGTTTTTATTTTGAAAGATGAAGTGTGAGTATTCTCTATGATCTTGTGAGGACAGACTAGAAGAGAAGACGGACGATGTTAAATTGATCAGTATGTTTCACCTGATCCTGACGTGCGGTGGAGTTTTGGGCAGTATGTTTCCTGACGTGAGGTGGGGTTTTAGGCAGTATGTTTCCTGACGTGAGATAGGCTCTTGTGCAGTTTGTTTCCTGACGTGAGTTAAGCTCTTGGGCAGTTTGTTTCCTGACGTGAGATAGGGTCTTGGCCATTTTGTTTCACCTGATCCTGATCGTATGTGGGGGTCGTGATTAGTATGATTCACCTGGTCCTGATCGTATGTGGGGGTCGTGATTAGTATGATTCACCTGGTCCTGAAGTTAGGTTGGTGTCTTGATCACTACGTTTAACCGGCCTCTAATGTTAGTATTTATACATTCATTAACATATGTACTTGTTTATAATTCACAGGCTGCCTCCACCTTGATCCAAACACGTCAAGCCATTATAAGAATTGTCAAAGAATGAGTGAGGAACGCCTACAGAGAGGAAGCAGCAAGGATCAGCTGGTCCATCACTTGTTTGGTTACTGAAAACACCCAATTACACTATCCGGTGATCCTGGACTAATCCAGGATATTTAAGCTGTCAAACTTCGCTTCTCATCCACTCCGCCCACAACAGTCAACAAACATTTATATAACTGTAACATTATGTGGAAAACTTGCTGTGAACGTTCTGTGAGACTTTTGTCTAGAATATTCTGTGGGAGATGTGTGCTAAATGTTTGTGAGAGTTTTATGTGGACAAATATGTGAGAATTGTGCGTGGAACGTTTCCTGGAAAGTTTTGTCTGGAACGTTATGCGTAAGACTTACGTGGAATCTGAATTCTCCCCATTGTAGAATGCATGGCATATTTCTTGATAGTGGACATGTAATTTCCATCTTTTAAGATAGAATTGATGCTACAATTGACACGGATTGTAACACGCATGCTACATTACCTTACCAATACCACAATAATATGACACCATGTTCCTGAGACCAATAATTGGCAACAACATTTGCTAGAACAAGTAATAATTATGCGCTCTTTACAGACACACTTCAAATGTCAAGGAGCATACACATTGTCCACATATTAGCGACATTCGTAGCTAGAGTTCGCAGAGCAGCACTGCACCTGAACACGAGGAAGACACAATCAAGATTATGTGGGCACATTTACTCAAACTTGTGTGATCTTTCACTGAATGCACATCAGGTACGGCTGGATAACCATATCCTGTTTTGGTAGATTCATTCGTTCTTGTTTGAAGACTGTCAGAGGAACGTATGTGCTCCAGCCCATGCTTGATCAGCCACATCGTTAGAACGATGAAAGCACTCAATGATACCCTCACCACGACTGCAGCAACTGATGGTGTTACTCACGAACAATGAACACGCATGTCTGCTGCTGGTTCACCTTCTTGATCGTCTTGACCTACACAGAGGGTGAGTAAAATTGGTGATACCGCCTCTCATGTCATATGTGTGCATTCAGGTGGACATATGTCTGTACGTGTGTCAGTGTGTGCCTATGCGTGTCTCTGTGAATGTCCCTGTCTGTCTCTATATGTATTTGTGTGTGTATGTGTGTGTGTGTGTGTGTATGTGAAAGAAGCCTCATTGTCTGTATACCACACCTGCCTTCACATTGTCTGTATACCACACCTGCCTTCACATTGTCTTTATACCTCACCCACTCTCACATATCTTTATACCACGCCTGCCTTCACATTGTCTGTATACCCCACCTGCCTTCACATTGTCTTTATACCTCACCCACTCTCACATATCTTTATACCACACCTGCCTTCACATTGTCTGTATACCACACCTGCCTTCACATTGTCTTTATACCTCACCCACTCTCACATATCTTTATACCACGCCTGCCTTCACACTGTCTGTATACCACACCTGCCTTCACATTGTCTTTATACCTCACCCACTCTCACATATCTTTATACCACACCTGCCTTCACATTGTCTGTATACCACACCTGCCTTCACATTGTCTTTATACCTCACCCACTCTCACATATCTTTATACCACGCCTGCCTTCACATTGTCTGTATACCACACCTGCCTTCACATTTTCTTTATACCTCACCCACTCTCACATATCTTTATACCACACCTGCCTTCACATTGTCTGTATACCACACCTGCCTTCACATTGTCTGTATAACTGACCCACCCTCATATATCTTTATACCACACCTGCCTTCACATTGTCTTTATACCTCACCCACTCTCACATATCTTTATACCACACCTGCCTTCACATTGTCTGTATACCTCACCCACTTTCACATATCTTTATACCACACCTGCCTTCACATTGTCTGTATACCACACCTGCCTTCACATTGTCTGTATACCACACCTGCCTTCACATTGTCTGTATACCTCACCCACCCTCACATATCTTTATACCACACCTGCCTTCACATTGTCTTTATACCTCACCCACTCTCACATATCTTTATACCACACCTGCCTTCACATTGTCTGTATACCACACCTGCCTTCACATTGTCTGCATACCTCACCCACTCTCACATATCTTTATACCACACCTGCCTTCACATTGTCTGTATACCTCACCCACTCTCACATATCTTTATACCACACCTGCCTTCACATTGTTCATCTAAAGCTGGATGGAAATAGAAGCCAATTATCTTAGATTATATCTCAGTTAAACAGAAGAGAGCAGGTGGTGATCTTCAGACCCGAACAGGTACCATCTATTCAATAAACTAGGTGTTACTGACAAATGCACCTGTGGTACTGGGAAAATGGCCTCTGAACATCTGCTGTATAATTGCCCAACATACGAGTATCAGAGAAAGCACATGTGCCCATCCTCATTGCTAACACTTGTCAAGTTCTATGGCAGTGTCGACAGCCTGAGGTTGACCGCTGCTTCTCTGTAACAAATTCAAGTCGACGTTCTACAGCGTATGAAGAAGGCGATATTCCAACTATTCTGACAATGAACATCGGAGGTAGGCAGAGACACGATTCCGCATGTTAGCAGATCTGCATTACACATGACATTCTTCCTGCGTGGAGTGTGTACTGCGCATTTGACATTCTTCCTGCGTGTAGTGTGTACTGAGCATATGACATTCTACCTGCGTGGAGTGTGTACTGAGCATATGACATTCTACCTGCGTGGAGTGTGTACTGAGAATCTCCACTGATGACAATCACTCCTAACTCTACATAAGCCAAAGATTACAGAAACACTGACAGGCTAATACAGGCGAGTCAGATTCCGCTCTATAACTGCCATAGCTGTGGATTTAAGTCTCATAATAGATTTCAGATCGAAATAATTTGTAACAAAATCGGCTCTCTTTCTTCTTCTTTCTTCTTCTTTCTTCTTCTTTTTTCTTCTTGTTTTTCCTCCTTCCTTCCTTTCTTCCTTCCTTTTTTTTTCTTTTGTCCTTACTCCCTCGTTTCCTCCCTACCTTCCTTCCTTCCTCCCTCCCTTTCTTTTTTCTTTCTTTCTTTCTTCCTTTCTCCCTTCCTTCTTTGATCCTTCCTCCCTTCCCTCCTTTCAACCCTTCCTTCCCTTCCTTTCCTTTTCCTGCCTTTCCTTTCCCTTCTTTGTCTTTTAATATCCTTTCCTGTCTTTTCCTTTCCTTTCTTCATCCGTTCCTGTCCGTTCCTTTCCTTTCCCGTCTTGCCCGTTCCCTTCCCGTCCTTTCACTTCCTATGCTTTCTTTTCCTTTCATTTCCTTGCCTTTGATTTCCTTTCCTTTCCCTTCCTTTCTTTTATCTGTCTTTCTTTTCTGTTCCTTTTTTTCATTCCCCCCCACCCATTCCTTTCCCTCCCTTTCTTTTCCCTCCCTTTACTTTCCCTTCCCTTCCTTTCCTTTTCTTTCATTTTCCTTCCATTCCTGTCTCTTTCTTTCCTTCTTGTCTTTCCTTCCCTTCCCTACTTTCCCTTTTCCTTCCTTCCCTTTCCCTTTCTTTCTTTTCCCTTCTTTTCTCCTTCCTCTTTGTTCCCTCCTTTACCTTTCTTTCTTTCTTTTTTTCTTCTTCTTCTCCTTCATCTTCTCATCCTTCTCCTCATCCTCCTCCTTTGTTCTCCTCCTCATCCTTCTCTTCATCCTTTTCTTCATGCTCCTCTTCCTTCTCCTCCTCATCCTACTCCTTCTCCTCCTCCTCCTTATTATCCTCCTCCTTCTCCTCCTCCTCCTTCTTCTCCTCCTCCTTCTCCTTCTCCTTCTTCTCCTCCTCCATCTTCTACTCATTCATCTCCTCCTTCTCCTTCTCCTTCTTCTCCTCGTCCCTCCTCCATCTTCTACTCATTCATCTCCTCCTTCTCCTTCTCCTTCTCCTCCTTCTTCTCCTCCTCCTCCTTCTCCTTCTTCCCCCCCCCCCTACTTCTCCTTCTCATTCTTTTTCTTTTTTTCTTTTTTTCTGTTTTTCTTCTCTTTTTTCTTCTTATTCTCTTTTTTTCATTTTCCTCCTTTTTACTCATCATTTCCATCCTCTTTCTCCTTCTTCTTCATCTCCTCTTTCTACGTCATCTTCATCTCCTCTTTGTACTTCTTCTTTATCTCCTCCTCCTTTTCTTCTTCCTCTTCACCCTCCTCCTCCCGCTGTCTGCCGTCCACTCTCTGTCTGCCGTCCGTTGTCACTTTGATGTCTGCTGTCTTATGTCTGTTGTCTGCTGTGTGCTGTCCGCTGTCTGATGTCTGCTGTCTTATGTCTGTTGTCTGCTGTGTGCTGTCCGCTGTCTGATGTCTGCTGTCTGTTGTCTGCTGTCCACTGTCGACTCGTTCACCGCGCAAACATCTCGGCCCCAAAATGGACAAAAAATCTGACATGCGATTAACCAGAAAAAGATGACAGATTATAATAAATCGCTGGTCTCTGTGGGCATCTTCCCTGTAGAGGTGTAACCTGTTGACATCACCCCTGCGGACATGTTCCTATTGACATGTTCCCCACTGACATGTTCCGTGCAGATATGTTCCCCTGTATGTATGTTCCCTGCTGGAGTGTCCCCTGCTGGCATGTTCCCTGTAGGGGTGTAACCTGTTGACATCACCCCTGCGGACATGTTCCTATTGAAATGTTCCCCACTGACATGTTCCGTGCAGATATGTTCCCCTGTATGTATGTTCCCTGCTGGAGTGTCCCCTGCTGGCATATTCCCTGCTGGCATGTTCCCTGCTGGCATGTTCCCTGAAGCTGTGTGATATTGAAATTCCGGAATGTAGTGTTGTAAAAGAGAGCGCTGATGACGTGTAGAGAACAGTGTCATCATTAGTTCTGGGTGTTTCATCAGCTGGGTTGGCTAGAGCCCTTATTAATAACGCTTTCTTTAACCATCAAACACAAATTTACGTTTGGGTGAACTGGACTGTGTAGAAAGCAGGGATTAAACCCAATCCTTCCCCCGCGAGATACACAATCTCTCACATCTCTAACACCTACTTATCGATTCACCTGCAGGCTCCAAGTCGAGCACTGAGCCACTAATACGTATGCAACTCAAGCCCCTACCCGCTTCCTCGTAGGAAACCTGTCTCCAGGCGATTCAGTGTCAGCATCAATAGCAATTGTTTTACATGAAGATGTTGCTAACTCCAAGCCAAATATTTTCATTCAGCTTTGATTAGGTACTTGTAAGGATACAGCATTCTTATTCAGTTGAATCGTGGTACCACTCTGGTGACAACATTCTATAGGATGGTTTACAAGCATAGCCGCCTGACCACAATAGAAGGCGATTGACGTGACAACACGAGCAAACTATTAGACCGTCAGATACCTGGCATGTTCCAAACAAGCCTAAATACGATCTTGCAATTGCTGGGCGCTGTCACACAATTGCTGGGATTTGTCACACAGTTTCTGGGAATGTCACACGTTCGCAGGGAGATGTCACACGTTCGCAGGGAGATGTCACACGTTCGCTGGGAGATGTCCCACGTTCCTTGGGAGATGTGATAAGTTCGCTGGGAGCTGTCACGCGTTCGCTGGGAGCTGTCACGCGTTCGCTGGGAGATGTGATAAGTTCGCTGGGAGCTGTCACGCGTTCGCTGATAGATGTCACGCGTTCGCTGGGAGATGTCACACGCTCGCTGGGAGAGGTCACACGTTCGCTGGGAGATGTCTCACGTTCGCTAGGAGATGTCACACATTCGCTGGGAGATGTCACACATTCGCTGGGAGATGTCACACGTTCGCTGGGAGATGTCACACGTTCGCTGGGAGATGTCACACATTCGCTGGGAGATGTCATACAATTGTAATATGGTTGGGACATGCATGGTGATATCATAGAAATGATGAGTTCCATCGCTGAATTATCAACCGATTGGGGCTGGTGGTGTGCATATCTCGGTAGGGGTAGATACTTCATGTCAGTCAGGTGATACTATCATTATCAAACGTCACGTGACTCTGCTAATAGTAGCCCTTGTTGTTAGTACAGGTGTAAATAGTAGCGTTCATACATACATACATACATACATATATCCATACATACATACATAATTGCATACGCACGCGCAGACGCCCACACACACACTCGCTCCGAGATATTGTAGAATTCCCTCCCAGAAACTGTAGGACTCATCGAGTAGCCTTGTGTGTGAGAACACACTTGATTTGTTCACCTGTCTTACTTATGACGATTTACCTATCAATGTTTTTTACCCGGACAGTGTATTACAACCACAAATACACTCCCCCACGTATTTCGTCCAGATTATTCTTACATACAAATGTCTGATAGTTTGTCCCGTTTTAAAGACAGCAAACATTTTCTTTGAAAGTTTCCTTGTTCAATAATATGTTGGTCGCTGGTAGGTGCAGACAAAACTGAAACGGTTGTTTGGGCACACAAAGTTCAGCGGAATAGTTGGAGTTAAGACTAAATGTCTTTATGTGGATCATCTTTGTTCGGTGAGTTGGGAAGTACATTTGGTGAAGTGTAGATGTCTTTGTATAAACAAGTTACTGATATGATAAACTGGTTCTGATGTGGGGAGACTGGTTCTGATGCGGGGAGACTGGTTCTGATGTGGGGAGACTGATTCTGATGTGGGGAGACTGGTTCTGATGTGGAGAGACTTGTTCTGATGTGGGGAGACTGGTTCTGATGTGGGAGGACTGGTTCTGATGTGGGAGACTGGTTCTGATGTGGGAGGACTGGTTCTGATGTGGGAGACTGGTTGTGATGTGGGGAGAGTGGTTCTGATGTGGATAGACGTGTTCTGATGTAGGGAGACTGGTTCTGATGTGGGGTGACTGGTTCTGATTTGAAGTAGTTGGTTCTGAATTGTGAGGTGGTTGGTTCCTCTGTGAGGTGGTTGGTTCTGAATTGTGAGGTGGTTGGTTCCTCTGTGAGGTGGTTGGTTCTAAATTGTGAGGTGGTTGGTTCCTATGTGAGGTGGTTGGTTCCTCTGTGAGGTGGTTGGTTATGATTTGAAGTGGTTGGTTCCTCTGTGAGGTGGCTGGTTCTGATGTGGGAATGCTAGCTCTAATGTGGGTTGTCTATCTCTAATGTTGTTTGTCTGGCTCTGGTGTGGGTTGACTGGCACTGATGTGGTTTGTCTGGCTCTGATGGGGGTTATCTGACTCTGACGTGGGTTATCTGACTCTGATGTGGGTTATCTGACTCTTATGTGGGTTGACTGACTCTGATGTGGATTATCTGGCTCTGATGTGGGTTATCTGGCTCTGATGTGGGTTATCTGACTCTGATGTGGGTTGACTGACTCTGATGTGGATTATCTGACTCTGATGTGGGTTATCTGGCTCTGATGTGGGTTATCTGACTCTGATGTGGGTTGACTGACTCTGATGTGGATTATCTCACTCTGATGTGAGTTATCTGGCTCTGATGTGGGTTATCTGACTCTGATGTGGGTTGACTGACTCTGATGTGGATTGACTGACTTTGAAACTCTGACTGAATCTTGGATTAGTCCGTGTTTCTTACCCATCCCATTGCTTCCTAGCTGCCTGGTTTAGTGTGACCTATTTGAATGGTAAAAACGACACGTTGCAACTAGCCTTATATTGCCCCGAGGTCCGGGATCATGTACAGGATGACCCCTATCATCCAGTTGGGATCACTGACCGTGTCACACGAGATGAGATTAGACAATATTTAATAACCTGGCGCTACAGTGCATGGTGTGTCAGAATGGTTCTAGCAGAATCACAGAGTTACAGTACACGCTGTTCTGGGAGAGTTGGGCGGTTCTAGTTGAATAAATCTTAGCTGTTCTAAGTTATGGTAGTGGATTTCCTTCCCTGCTGACTTTCATTCCATAACATGTATTTCACGTACCAATTCACTGCGATGCAGATTGGAAAGTATGGTGGTAGGGATGCAAACTCGCTATCTATCTCCTGAAAAGCGAACAATTCTGAAGGTAAATCCTGCTTCTGTAAATACGTGAAGGTCTAGATTCTCAATGTAAATTATGTTTTTTGTTCTTTCAATGTGTGTTTGGAAAGTTAAAGATACGTTTTACTTTCATAAATCTTTGTCTTCTATTTGATCTGTTCTTGATAATGGTTACCGTCTCAACATCAGGGGAAATCGTTAGCTTTGTGCTATCATTTATGCAAAAAATGTTCAGTAGGGAAACAGAATGATAATATTAGAGGATGAAACTTACAAAAATACAGCGAAAGCAAAAGGTGAGGGGAAAATGAAAAGATAATGGGTGGAGTATTCATTCTCACCAGATGCATTGGTGAAAGACAGAAATGGTTAACAGAACGAGAAAGATTGAATGATTTACCTGCAGCCAGAAGCGACAGTCTGCGGTCCGAGATGTAGATAGATATGCCGATAATGATATCATATTTGTCATACCTGCAGGAGATCCTTGCAAGATCTTGCGATCTGTTATCACACGTTTATAAATACATACATAACTTGAGCTTGCAGGTAAAACAGGTACCCCCCAGGTGATGACAGAATACGAAACTCTGAAATATATGAACAATACAGTCGGTAGCAGTTATGTGTTCACCCGTATTGATAGGGTTGTGTCGGGGCAGGTGATATGTTCACACGTATTGATAGTCTTGTGTCGGGGCAGGCCATATGTTCACACGTATTGATAGTCTTGTGTCGGGGCAGGTGATACTGTTGTGTGGCTTGTTGTGTAGCATGTTGTATAGCATGTTGTGTAGCTTGTTGTGTAGGTTGTTGTGTAGCTTGTTGTGTACGTTGTTGTGTACGTTGTTGTGTAGGTTGTTGTGTAGGTTGTTGTGTAGCTTGTTGTGTAGCATGTTGTGTAGGTTGTTGTGTAGCATGTTGTGTAGCATGTTGTGTAGGTTGTTGTGTAGCATGTTGTGTAGCTTTTTGTGTAGGTTGTTGTGTAGCTTGTTGTGTAGCATGTTGTGTAGCTTGTTGTGTAGCATGTTGTGTAGGTTGTTGTGTAGCATGTTGTGTAGCATGTTGTGTAGCATGTTGTGTAGGTTGTTGTGTAGCATGTTGTGTAGCATGTTGTGTAAGTTGTTGTGTAAGTTGTTGTGTAGCATGTTGTGTAGCATGTTGTGTAGCTTGTTCTGTAGCATGTTGTGTAGCTTGTTGTGTAGCTTGTTGTGTAGCATGTTGTGTAGCATGTTGTGTAGCTTGTTGTGTAGCTTGTTGTGTAGCATGAGATGTAGCATGTTGTATAGCATGTTGTGTAGCATGTTGTGTAGGTTGTTGTGTAGCATGTTGTGTAGCATATTGTGTAGGTTGTTGTGTAGCATGTTGTGTAGCATGTTGTGTAGGTTGTTGTGTAGCATGTTGTGTAGCATGTTGTGTAGGTTGTTGTGTAGCATGTTGTGTAGCATGTTGTATAGCATGTTGTGTAGGTTCTTGTGTAGCATGTTGTGTAGGTTGTCGTGTAGCATGTTGTGTAGCTTGTTGTGTAGCATGTTGTGTAGGTTGTTGTGTATCATGTTATGTAGCTTACTGTGTAGCTTGTTGTGTAGCATGTCATGTAGCATGTTGTGTAGCTTGTTGTGTAGGTTGTTGTGTAGGTTGTTGTGTAGCATGTTGTGTAGCATGTTGTGTAAGTTGTTGTGTAGGTTGTTGTGTAGCATGTTGTGTAGGTTGTTGTGTAGCTTGTTGTGTAGCATGTTGTGTAGCTTGTTGTGTAGCATGTTGTGGTGCTTGTTGTGTAGCATGTTGTGTAGCATGTTGTGTAGCATGTTGTGTAGCTTGTTGGGTAACTATATGGGATAGCTGTAACGCTTACAAATAGATGAACTATATTCACATCCGGAGGTTTCTTACATTTTTATGAATACTTTTAATGGTCTAGGTCGCCGGCTTCAAACACAAGTTTCTAGCCTAGGACCAGAACACGGCTGACTCAACTACTAGGATTAGAACACTGCTGACTCAACTACTAGGACCAGAACACTGCTGACTCAACTACTAGGACCAGAACACTGTTGACTCAACTACTAGGACCAGAACACTGCTGACTCAACCACTAGGAACAGAACACTGCTGACTCAACTACTAAGAACAGAACACTGCTGACTCAACCACTAGGAACAGAACACTGCTGACTCAACTACTAAGAACAGAACACAGCTGAGTCAACTACTAAGAACAGAACACTGCTGACTCAACCACTAGGAACAGAACACTGCTGACTCAACTACTAAGAACAGAACACTGCTGACTCAACCACTAAAAACAGAACACTGCTGACTCAACTACTAACAGCAGGAGACTGCTGACTCAACTACTAAGAGCAGGATACTGCTAACTCAACTACTAAGAACAGGATTCCGCGGACTCAACTACTAAGTGCAGGATACTGCTGACTCAACCCGCACTTAAATATGAGTAGAACATACATAAATGAACAACCCTACCTGTAGACACTGCTAACCAATGAACAATCTATCTATAGACACTGCCAACCAATGAACAATCTACCTGTAGACACTGGTAACCAATGAACAATCTACCTGTAGACACTGCTAACCAATGAACAATCTATCTATAGACACTGCCAACCAATGAACAATCTACCTCTAGACACTGCCAACCAATGAACAATCTACCTATAGACACTGCCAACCAATGAACAATCTACCTGTAGACACTGGCAACCAATGAACAATCTACCTATAGACACTGCCAACCAATGAACAATCTACCTGTAGAAACTGCCAACCAATGAACAATCTACCTATAGACACTGCCAACCAATGAACAATCTACCTATAGACACTGCCAACCAATGAACAATCTACCTATAGACACTGCCAACCAATGAACAATCTACCCATAGACACTGCCAACCAATGAACAATCTACATGTAGACACTGCCAACCAATGAACAATCTACATGTAGACACTGCCAACCAATGAACACCCCTACCTGTAGACACTGCCAACCCTAATTTGTAACTGTCGAACATGGCCTGCTGCCGTGCCCTGCAAGAGATGAGACATCATCTCCGTTACAGATCCTAATCGTCGAAAACATCATCTTTGACAGGCCAGTCTACTCGATCAGACATGTGTAATATCAGATGATGACATTAAAGGATGGTTAACCATGCCCTACTCTAGATACTACAGACGGCCACGGGTTAACGCTCAGTGAATGTAGGTCAGATCAAATAGTCAAGTCCAATACGCGTTTTAAAGCACCATCATTATGCTGCTTGCCCATTGCAGAAAGTAGTTCTTTCTCGTTTGTGTCACCGGCAGGCTCAGAATCTCTTTCAAATCCGGTTCATCTTCACCTCGGCTTGCCTCGTCCTCATTTGCCGGCATCAGCCTCAGCATCGCTTGTTGGGCACCAGCATCTGCCTCGCTTGCCGGAAACCAGTCTCTGCCTCACTTGCCGGACACCAGTCTCTGCCTCACTTTCCAGGCCCCAGCATCTGCCTCACTTGCCGGACACCAGTCTCTGCCTCACTTTCCAGGCACCATTCTCTGCCTCGCTTGCCGGACACCAGCCTCAGTCTTCATTGCCGAGTACCAAACCTTCCAATATCGTCCTCAGAATCTTGTTTGGGTTGGTATATGTGATACGTTTTCATGTTAGTTCACATCTGTAATGCATTGGCCACTCTGCTTCTTACTTCCATTGTTCCTTTTAATCCAGCCTACATATTCTTGGGATATTCGTAGCTTCTTGTCTCTCCATGAGATCTTGACATCGGATCTTTGCCTTACAAATGTTTTGTACCTGGATGTATTGTTTAACCGACTGGATCATCTGGTGGAGCCCCGAAACGTCCTTCAACATGTCAACTGTATCATATGTACATCTTAGTTCAGGTATCGCTTCTACTCTGATTGTGAACGGGTCCAACTATTCAGGCTGTATCATTGTGAACGGGTCCAACTACTCAGGTTCTATCATTGGGAACGGGTTCAACTATTCAGGTTCTATTATTGTGAACGGGTCCAGCTATTCAGGCTGTATCATTGTGAACGGGTCCAACTATTCAGGTTGTATCATTGTGAACGGATCGAACTATTCAGGCTCTGATTGTGAACGGGTCCAACTATTCAGGTTCTATCATTGTGAACCGGTCCAACTATTCAGGTTCTATCATTGTGAACGGGTCCAACTATTCAGGCTGTATCATTGTGAACGGGTCCAACTATTCAGGTTGTATCATTGTGAACGGATCGAACTATTCAGGCTCTGATTGTGAACGGGTCCAACTATTCAGGCTGTATCATTGTGAACAGGTCCAACTATTCAGGTTCTATCATTGTGAACAAGTCCAACTATTCAGGTTCTATCATTGTGAGCGGGTCCAACTATTCAGGTTCTATCATTGTGAACGGGTCCAACTATTCAGGTTGTATCATTGTGAACGGATCGAACTATTCAGGCTCTGATTGTGAACGGGTCCAACTATTCAGGCTGTATCATTGTTGACGTTTCTCATTATGGTTCCCCATAAATGTAGAAAAGATCATGAGAGTGTACACAGTCTTGGCTTACACTATTCAGCACTTCAGACAGCCAGATGTCTCTTCAGCTATTCCAACCGTTGCACGTTGTTCTGAATCCAGATTAGTTTAATCAGATACGTTGAGAGACCATGTCTTGTATGTTTCTTCGTGGCATTTCTTATCGCGCTCAGTCATACTCGTTGATGTAATGTATGAACAAAGTGTGCAAGTCGACCTTATATTCTCTGCTCTTTTCCCTAATATTTAGCATATTAAGGATCGGTGATGCCTCCTGCCTCTGCCCTCATCTAAATCCTACCTATGCCTCGTTTACTTTCTCATTGCGATTGTTTTCTAAACTCTTCACCTTCATGATGATCAGTTTGAGTGTTTTGTTAAGAGGACTTCTTGAAGCGATTGCTCGGTAGATAGTGCATCGCTGGAGACCACCATCTTTGCTAGTTGGATATACACACATCTTTTCCGTGCTCTTATACCAGATCTTATTGTCCGTGCTCTTGGTCATGTTATACCAGATCTTATTGTCCGTGCTCTTGGTCATGTTATACCAGATCTTATTGTCCGTGCTCTTGGTCATGTTATACCAGATCTTGTTGTCCGTGCTCTTGGTCATGTTATACCAGATCTTATTGTTCGTGCTCTTGGTCATGTTATACCAGATCTTGTTGTCCGTGCTCTTGGTCATGTTATACCAGATCTTATTGTTCGTGCTCTTGGTCATGTTATACCAGATCTTATTGTTCGTGCTCTTGGTCATGTTATACCAGATCTTATTGTCCGTGCTCTTGGTCATGTTATACCAGATCTTGTTGTCCGTGCTCTTGGTCATGTTATACCAGATCTTATTGTTCGTGCTCTTGGTCATGTTATACCAGATCTTATTGTTCGTGCTCTTGGTCATGTTATACCAGATCTTATTGTCCGTGCTCTTGGTCATGTTATACCAGATCTTATTGTTCGTGCTCTTGGTCATGTTATACCAGATCTTATTGTCCGTGCTCTTGGTCATGTTATACCAGATCTTGTTGTCCGTGCTCTTGGTCATGTTATACCAGATCTTATTGTTCGTGCTCTTGGTCATGTTATACCAGATCTTATTGTCCGTGCTCTTGGTCATGTTATACCAGATCTTATTGTCCGTGCTCTTGGTCATGTTATACCAGATCTTATTGTCCGTGCTCTTGGTCATGTTATACTAGATCTTATTGTCCGTGCTCTTGGTCATGTGCCTAATTTTATTGCGAGAAAAAGTAAATGAAAAAAAATATTGGTTAAAGATAAGTTTAATGAAAATATTTAAATGGGTATGGTTAGATTGAACTAACATTGGAAGAAGTACGCTCTTCAATTAAAAGCCTGAAAAAGGGAAAGTCCCCAGGATGCGATGATATCCCAGCAGAGCTAATACAAGCAGGAGGAGAGGCATGTGCTCGAGTCTATCACAAGCTGTGTAAACAGATATGGCACAGTGCAGAGTGGCCAGAAGCATGGAAGAAATCAATTTATATTCCTCTCCCCAAAAAAGGCAACCTGAAGCTGTACACGAACTACCGAACTATCGCACTGATCAGCCATGCTAGCAAGATACTCTTGCGAATCCTAATAAGAAGGATAGAGAAAAGGTTTGAATCTGAAATTCACGTAGTCCGGGCAGGTTTTAGGAAAGACAGAGGGACCCGGAACCACATATTCAATTTAAGGAATATCTATGAAAAGTGTAGATTGTTTAATGTAGACCTGTACACATGTTTCATTGATTACACTAAGGCTTTCGACACGGTAAAACGTCAAAATCTGTGGAGAATCATGAAGGAAATGGGGTTTCCTTTGCATATAGTCCATCTCATTGAAACATTATACCAAGATCAACAAGCCGCTGTCCGAGTATCTGGGCAAACATCAGATTGGTTTGCAGTACAAAAGGGAGTCCGACAGGGATGTATACTCTCACCTTATCTGTACAACATATATGCGGAATGTATAATGAGAAATGTGCGAGAAGATGAGAACATTGAAAGTTTCGACCCATTTACGATTGGGGGTACGAGATTCCAGAGTTACGATATGCAGATGACACAGTGATACTATCAAGAAGTGCGGAAGGGCTAGAGCAGCTACTTTCAGCCGTTAATGGACATAGTAAAGATCAAAATCTGTTCATAAACATAAACAAAACAAAGATAATGACCACCGACAAAACACAATGTCAGCATACATTTACAGTGGGTGGTGAGGAAATAGATCAGGTCACACATTTTGAATATTTGGGCTCCAGAATCGACAAAAATGGTGACTGCTCGAAAGAAAACAGAAGAAGACTAGCTATGGCAATGCAGAGACTGAACAGCCTGAAAAAAGTATGGCAGGGCACAAACAAAACGATAAAAGTAAAAGTCTTGAGAGCCTGTGTTTTTCCTGTGGCAGCTTATGGCTGTGAAGCATGGACGATTACCAAAGCTTCTAGACAAAGAATCGAATCCTTCGAGTCAAAATGTTACAGAGAGATCCTCAGAATACCCTGGACAGAGAAAAGAACAAATGTAGACATTCGGCAAGAGTTAAGCATAGAAGAGAACTGGTTTATCAATTCCATGTTGGCTAGAAAATGCAAATACTTTGGTCACATCAAGAGACACAACGGTCTTGAGAGGACGGTGATGGAAGGTATGGTGCCAGGCAAAAGAGGAAGGGGTAGACCAAGAAGACGATGGCACCAAGATATCCAGGAGTGCCCGAGTATGAGTGGCGGAAGCTGGTGTTTTGGCAAGGGAACGAGTTTCTTTCAGACAGTGATGTGAGCGACGTTCTACAAAGGACATGCTACATGATGATGGTTAGATACCGCACCGAGACGAAACACAAACAATCCAATCTCCATGTCTCCCCAATTTTAGTGCAAAGTGTGTGGTAAATGTTGACCCTGACCTCTCCTCGTGCCTGTAAAAATGCATATACCATCTCATCCCGGTTATTCCCCGTTCTCTAAGCTATGTCAAGCTATTGGAACCTCTTCTATCTGATGTTCTGGCTCTATGTCCTGGCTCGTGTGCCTGGTTCTTGTGCCTGGTTCTTGTACCTGGTTCTTGTGCCTAGTTCTTGTGCTTCGTTCCTGTGTCTGGTTCGTGTGCCTGGTTCGTGTGCCTAGTTCTTGTACCTGGTTCGTGTACCTGGTTCGTGAGCCTGGTTTGTGTGCCTGGTTCGTGTGTCTGGTTCTTGTGCCTTGTTCTTGTACCTGGTTCTTTTACCTGGTTCTTGTGGCTGGTTCTTGTGCCTGGTTCTTATGCCTAGTTCGTGTGCCTAGTTCTTGTGACTGGTTCGTGTGCCTAGGTCATGTGCCTGGCTCGTGTGCCTGGTTCCTGTGCCTGGTTCTTGTACCTGGTTCTTGTGCCTAGTGCTTGTGCCTGGCTCTTATGCCTGGTTCTTGTGCCTGGTTCGTGTGTCTGGTTCTTGTGTCCGTGTGCCTGGTTCGTGTGCATTGCATTTTGGGGCTTATTCCGGTGTCTTTGTGCATTTATCTTCAGCATTGCTTCCATTGCTTGTGTATGTCCTGGCTCTATGTCAGTGAATTACAATTTTCCTCATTGACTACAAGCAGTGATGGTTTTAAGTCGCTGGTTAGTGTTCTGGCTTCTTTCAACTAGTCTCCTTCATTCCCTTGTTTGTGTTTTAAGTCGCTGGTTAGTGTTCTGGCTTCTTTCAACTAGTCTCCTTCATTCCCTTGTTTGTGTTTTAAGTCGCTGGTTAGTGTTCTGGCTTCTTTCAACTAGTCTCCTTCATTCCCTTGTTTGTGTTTTAAGTCGCTGGTTAGTGTTCTGGCTTCTTTCAACTAGTCTCCTTCATTCCCTTGTTTGTGTTTTAAGTCGCTGGTTAGTGTTCTGGCTTCTTTCAACTAGTCTCCTTCATTCCCTTGTTTGTGTTTTAAGTCGCTGGTTAGTGTTCTGGCTTCTTTCAACTAGTCTCCTTCATTCCCTTGTTTGTGTTTTAAGTCGCTGGTTAGTGTTCTGGCTTCTTTCAACTAGTCTCCTTCATTCCCTTGTTTGTGTTTTAAGTCGCTGGTTAGTGTTCTGGCTTCTTTCAACTAGTCTCCTTCATTCCCTTGTTTGTGTTTTAAGTCGCTGGTTAGTGTTCTGGCTTCTTTCAACTAGTCTCCTTCATTCCCTTGTTTGTGTTTTAAGTCGCTGGTTAGTGTTCTGGCTTCTTTCAACTAGTCTCCTTCATTCCCTTGTTTGTGTTTTAAGTCGCTGGTTAGTGTTCTGGCTTCTTTCAACTAGTCTCCTTCATTCCCTTGTTTGTGTTTTAAGTCGCTGGTTAGTGTTCTGGCTTCTTTCAACTAGTCTCCTTCATTCCCTTGTTTGTGTTTTAAGTCGCTGGTTAGTGTTCTGGCTTCTTTCAACTAGTCTCCTTCATTCCCTTGTTTGTGTTTTAAGTCGCTGGTTAGTGTTCTGGCTTCTTTCAACTAGTCTCCTTCATTCCCTTGTTTGTGTTTTAAGTCGCTGGTTAGTGTTCTGGCTTCTTTCAACTAGTCTCCTTCATTCCCTTGTTTGTGTTTTAAGTCGCTGGTTAGTGTTCTGGCTTCTTTCAACTAGTCTCCTTCATTCCCTTGTTTGTGTTTTAAGTCGCTGGTTAGTGTTCTGGCTTCTTTCAACTAGTCTCCTTCATTCCCTTGTTTTTGGATTCTTGTGATCGTCTATTCTTCTGAATAACTCTTATGATCTCTCTTGTGCTGTCGTTGAATATGGCGGTATTGCGCTCCGTCGCGGATTGTTTTAACGTTTCTCTTTCTTATATGAGTCTCAAGGTCTTTGTTTAATGTGACTCTCATTCGTGTTTCCGTTTCCTAGACATTTTACTACTTATCGATAAGATGCGAGTATTCTTATATGAGTGCCAATTTCAATTCGTCGTATATCTCCCAGCACTACCATAAGTATCAGGAATCTGTTTTTTTCCTTCTATGGTAAAAAGTTGACGTAGTCCTGTGTTTTTTTAAGTTTTATTGTGATGTCCGTGACTGGCAGTTGATGATTTGGGCTGTAGTGGGGACCTGGTAGTGTCTTGATGTCCGTGACTAGCAGTTGGTGATCAGAGTCACAGTCATCTCCTGTCAGTGTCATCAACGATGCGACTTCTGATCTCCATCTATGTAGCATTAGAATGTAATCTTTTTGATTCCAGTTTTATCCACCCGGTGAAGTCGACGTATAGTCTTCTAGACCTTGTTCAAGAAGAATGTTTGCGATGGAGGGGTTGTTTTATACGCATAATTTCATGAATGTTTCGCCTCTCGTTTCTGTGCCCTAGTCCAACGGGTCACCGCATTTGATTATCTTACTGTGTCCATTCTCTTCTTATTTCCACGTTGAAATCTCCCATGAATGTCGGGATATCTTGTTTCTCCACTGTCTGTTTGGTCTAATGTAGATCATTATCAAATGTATCCATCTCTTCATCTTCTGCTGCTGTTGCTGGTGCGTATGCACGTATTATAATGATTCTTATTTTCATATTCAATCTTATCGCTAGGACACCGTCGTCGGCACGGTGGCATCTCAGCAACGCTGCGATCGCTCTCTTTGATAAGAGGGCTTCAACTCCGCCCTATCTGCTCTATTCGCTTTCCGTAAATATCAAGTATCCACCTATTTCTGTTCCCAGACTGCCAATTCGTTCACTTTAATGACTTCTATCTTTTCTTTTTTTAAACGGGAGGAGTATGTCTTAGTGTAGACTTGGCGTTTGCTATGTTACAATCTTAGTGTAAACTTGGCGTTTGCTATGTTACAATCTTAGTGTAGACTTGGCGTTTGCTATGTTACAATCTTAGTGTAGACTTGGCGTTTGCTATGTTGCAATCTTAGTATAGACTTGACGTAGGTCATGTTCCAACTCTGAGTTTCGTATTGAGTTAAGTGCCCGGATGTTCTAGTGTATTACTGTCGTACTTACGGCCGACATCATTATGATGTGCAGTTGCCCTGGCCTCATCCCCACTTTGGTTCCTTGCTCTGCCTGACATGCAGGTCTTACCATCAGATCATTTGGTGTCTTTATGTTGGGCTCCCATTGTGTCTTAGCTAAATAATATGGTGGTGTCCTCTTGTCTTCCACATCCACATGGGGGATTTATGATCAGTATTTGATTATTGCTAGAACAAGGGAGTCCCTACTCTGTTCATTGGCATAATTGTCCACCTATTACAGTGGGTACTCGCCCCCCCCCCCCTTCTTCGAGCTGTGTTTGCCGCAAACAGACGCGTGTCATCCTAGCTGTTGTAGTACGCCTTCTGTGTAGACCGGCGTGTCGCTTGAGTCTATTGTTTAACCATGGTGTGCTCCCTAGGTGAGGTCTCGATTAGGTTCGTGGCACGTGTCGGTGGACCCAGCATCTGTGGCAGAAATTTGAGTACCTCTTCTGCCAGGGGTCTCTGTAAGGTTGGTTAGCTGTACCATTATCTAACATCCTACCCCATTAGACCTTTAATGTCTAACATCTTACCCCATTAGGCCTTAAATGTCTAACGTCCTACCCCATTAGGCCTTAAATGTCTAACGTCCTACCCCATTAGACCTTTAATGTCTAACATCTTACCCCATTAGGCCTTAAATGTCTAACGTCCTACCCCATTAGGCCTTAAATGTCTAACGTCCTACCCCATTAGGCCTTAAATGTCTAACGTCCTACCCCATTAGGCCTTTAATGTCTAACGTCCTACCCCATTAGGCCTTTAATGTCTAACGTCCTACCCCATTAGGCCTTAAATGTCTAACGTCCTACCCCATTAGGCCTTTAATGTCTAACGTCCTACCCCATTAGGCCTTTAATGCGGGAATGTATTAGATAGTGTAGAACAACTTGATATAACTCTTTAGTGTGGTTTAATAGAAATCGTTGATACGGGAAGGTTTCTAGATATTGTAACTTAAAAACGTTATCACATAAGGATATGTGTAAGATATGTGAGTGCCACTTATCTGCTTTGGTGCGGTCAGGTAGAAGATATCATAGAATGACATAACCGTTATCTTTAAAGCAACAACATCGTCTGTCTTAGAAGAAATGTTTATGTCTGGAATTTTCTCAGTTTGCGATATTTTGCAATCGCATTTTTTGGCGCTAGAATAAAGAAATATTAAATTTCCAAGAATTCTGCTTTTCAGTGAAGAGATTCCAGGAATATAGGATTGAGTAGGCAGAGTTATATTTCCTGTGTACGTTGGGACGGATATCTTGAGTCGTGGAGCGAGTTTACAGTACAATCTAACCGATAACTCGAGTAAAGCGAGTTTACAGTACAATCTAACCGATATCTTGAGTCAGGGAGCGAGTTTACAGTACAATCTAACCGATAACTCGAGTAAAGCGAGTTTACAGTACAATCTAACCGATAACTCGAGTTGAGCGAGTGTACAGTACAATCTAACCGATAACTCGAGTTGAGCGAGTTTACAGTACAATCTAACCGATAACTCGAGTTGAGCGAGTTTACAGCACAATCTAACCGATATCTCGAGTCGTGGAGCAAGTTTACAGCACAATCTAACCGATAACTCGAGTTGAGCGAGTTTACAGCACAATCTAACCGATAACTCGAGTGGAGCAAGTTTACAGTACAATCTAAGCGATATCTAGTCGAAGTGTACAGTACAAGCTAACCGATAACTCGAGTGGAGCCAGTTTAAAGTACAATCTAAGCGATATCTAGTCGAAGTGTACAGTACAAGCTAACCGATAACTCGAGTCGTCGAAGTTTACAGTACAATCTAGCCGATGACTCGAGTTGTGGAAGTTTACAAGTTACATTATTGGAAAGCGGAGACACATATAGATAACAGCTTTGTAGTTCAACAGAATCGCAATGTTCGACGGGTCATTGCAAATAATAACCAATATGAATACACTAAAAACATTATTTTAATACTATTTCTCGGTCTCATCACCTTGGAGTAAATATGTCATCAACCAATCATTTCCAAGCAGACATGTCACGTGTGCTAGTTCCTCCAACCACATGTCCCTGCTGTCCTTGTAGCTGACTCTAGTGCTCCTCCCCACCCGTTCCTTTGCCCTCCCTTGCGTCCCCTTTCATGTGGGTGACTTGGCAAAGATTGTCTTTCGTAACTGACCCAGATCCATCGTTGGGTGTGGCCTCTCCAGCTCCACCATCCTCTCAAGATCACCTCGCCCTCCCTAGCTTTTGACTGTCACCGTCCCACTCAACCTGCCACCGTCCCACTCAACCTGTTCCCATCCCACTCAACCTGTTCCCGTCCCACTCTATCTGTTCCCGTCCCACTCAACCTGTTCCCGTCCCACTCAACCTGTTCCCGTCCCACTCTATCTGTCACCGTTCCACTCAACCTGTTCCCGTCCCACTCTATCTGTCACCGTCCCACTCAACTTGTTCCTGTCCCACTCAACCTGTTCCCGTCCCACTCAACCTGTTCCCGTCCCACTCTATCTGTTCCCGTCCCACTCAACCTGTTCCCGTCCCACTCAACCTGTCACCGTCCCACTCTATCTATCACCGTCCCACTCAACCTGTCACCGCCCCACTCTATATGTCATCGTCCCACTTAACCTGTCACCGTCCCACTCAGCCTGTCACCGTCCCACTTAACCTGTCACCGTCCCACTCAACCTGTCACCGTCCCACTCAACCTGTCACCGTCCCACTCAACCTGTCACCGTCCCACTCAGCCTGTCACCGTCCCACTCAGCCTGTCACCGTCCCACTCAACCTGTCACCGTCCCACTCAGCCTGTCACCGTCCCACTCAACCTGTCACCATCCCACTCAATCTGTCACCGTCCCACTCAGCCTGTCACCGTCCCACTCAGCCTGTCACCGTCCCACTCAACCTGTCACCGTCCCACTCAGCCTGTCACCGTCCCACTCAACCTGTCACCGTCCCACTCAATCTGTCACCGTCCCACTCAGCCTGTCACCGTCCCACTCAGCCTGTCACCGTCCTACTCAACCTGTCACCGTCCCACTCAGCCTGTCACCGTCCCACTCAACCTGTCACCGTCCCACTCAATCTGTCACCGCCCCACTCAGCCTGTCACCGTCCCACTCAGCCTGTCACCGTCCTACTCAACCTGTCACCGTCCCACTCAGCCTGTCACCGTCCCACTCAACCTGTCACCGTCCCACTCAATCTGTCACCGTCCCACTCAGCCTGTCACCGTCCCACTCAACCTATTATACTAGCTACTATAGAAAGTTACTTGGAATACTTGCTGTCCTGGTATTCAAACAGGCATGCTCATGCATGTTGCCAGGTAGCTGAAGGCTTCCGCTATGTGTAGTAGATATTTTGAACGCTCTGCGGCTTACTATGCCTGGTGAAAGGTACAAATCATTTGGGTAGGTTTTAACTTTAATATTAATTTTTTTGTGGTCCAGGCAAAGGCCATTAAGTCTACTCTTTCGATTTCTGCCAGGGGATTTGTAACGTGCTCGATACTGAACACGGGGGTCTGGTCTCCCTACCCAGAGATCAGGGGTCCGATCTCACTGCCCAGAGATCAGGGGTCCGATCTCACTACCCAGAGATCAGGGGTACGATCTCAGTACCCAGAGATCAGGGTCCGATCTCATTACCCAGAGATCAGGGGTCCGATCTCACTACCCAGAGATCAGGGGTCCGATTGCACTACCCAGAGATCACAGGTCCGATCTCACTGCCTAGAGATCAGGGGTCCGATCTCACTACCCAGAGATCAGGGGTCCCTCTTCACTACCCAGAGATCAGGGGTCCGATCTCACTACCTAAGATCAGGGGTCCCACTTCACTACCCAGAGATCAGGGGTCTCACCTCACTAACCAGAGATCAGGGGTCCGATCTTACTACCTAAAGATCAGGGGTCCCACTTCACTACCCAGAGATCAGGTGTCCGATCTCACTACTCAGAGATCAGGGGTCCGATCTCACTACCCAGAGATCAGGGGTCCGATCTCACTACCCAGAGATCAGGGGTCCGATCGCACTACCCAGAGATCAGGGGTCCGATCTCACTGCCCATAGATCAGGGGTCCGATCTCACTACCCAGAGATCAGGGGTCCGATCTCACTACCCAGAGATCAGGGGTCCCACTTCACTACCCAGAGATCAGGAGGTCTTACCTCACTAACCAGAGGTCAGGGGTCCGATCTCACTATCTAAGATCAGGGGTCCCACTTCACTACCCAGAGATCAGGGGTCCGATCTCACTACCCAGAGAACAGGGGTTCCACCTCACTACCCGGAGATTAGGAATAATTTTGACCAGAAGATCCAAGTGAAAAAATCCCGGTCTTCACCGTGATTCCAACCCGCGACCTGCGTCACCCGAGGAGGGCACCTTACCTCGAGACCACTGTCACGTTGTTACTCCCTGACGTCACTCAGAATGATGATGGCCCCAATATAACACACACACACACATTACACACACACACACACACATTACACGCGCATTACACACACATTACACACACACACACACATTACACACACATTACACACACACACATTACACACACATTACACACTCACACACATTACACACACATTACACACAGACACACATTACACACACACACACATTACACACACATAAAACACATAAGTGTACATATAAGTGTAGCTGTTTATTTGTTCGTCGGTCCCGATGTTATCATGAATTCAGCACATCGACACCTGAATCAGCCGTGATAGATCAGTTGGTAGCCTGAATCAGCCGTGATAGATCAACTTGTAGTGTGGAGACCGGTTGTTTTGTTTTCTCGAATCCGGTTAATTTTAATATGTATTTCTTTGAAAGTTGATGACGAAAGCCTTATTGATTTTCAAAATTTTATTTGTAAAACCATTGTCTCTAAGATACTAAATCTCAAGGATACATACTAAAACCACTTTTTTATATCATCTGTTACATGATTAAATTTTGAGGTTATGGTATCATAACATATTTTGTGATTATTTTGAAGAAGACATTATTGATCAGTTCTTCCCAAACATTTTCGGCTCATTGCACCCTTCTTAGTTCTTAGTCCACATGTTCTTCTACATGGGCAGATGCCCCTGTGAAGGTCTTAATAGACTCAAACACTAAAGCAAATTAAACCCCAGCCTGTTAGGCGCCATCTATGTTGTTATAAACAAACCACCTAACCGTGGCCGGTGTTATGCCATGTCACACAGTTAGTCGCCTTTTACGACATGCTCTCTGTGGGGCAGTGGTGCTATTCTTGTCCTTGTCCTACACAAAGACCACGGCAGACCATGGGGGAACCCTTAGTGTACCAGAATTTGTCCACGTCACCGCAAGTCAGAAAATAATCCTACTTAACAGTTACAGTGCGCAGTTGATGTGGTTAGGTTGGTTGACTCATAAAAGTGAATGAAACACATATTTCAAATCACAAACGGTTTATATCAAATGTAAATAATTACATACCTTGAACGACCATATCTTTGAATAATCGTAATTAATGGGACGTATACTACTGTTATTCATCGTACATCTTCTCAAGTGTTGGAATCAAACTGGACACAACATCCTTCATGTCCTGTTCCCCAACGATTATCGCCCGATTCTTGCTTCTCTTCACAGCGATCGCTGAAAACCCAGTTCCGCACACATATGACGTCACACATGGAATTCACATTCGCAAAGCTGTACCACTTAGACGTGATATATCCATCTTTTACTGATATCCAAAAGCCAATTTGTTCCGTGCTACTAAATGTGTTTCCTTTCGTGTGCTGTCGCATGACAGCTGAATAATATTCCTTTCTTGTAGTACAGAGAAATATGTTTCTACGAATTGTTTTGAATACTTGTGTTTTTCCTCGTCAAGAAAAAATGTGCATTTCCTGTCGTAATTCAAACGCACTATTCAATACATTATCACAAGAGAGCCAACGCGAGGGAGGGGGTGGAGGGGGGGAGAGGCGAGGGCCAGTAGTAAAAGACGTGTATTCAGCTTCCATATCCTCACATAACTGTTGGATAAAACCTAGCTTTTACTGGTCCAGTTTTTATAGAGTTTACCACATTCACCACACATTGTAAGACCAGATTCAGTGGAGGGTTCAGAGACTTTGATGCGAGGGCTTCTCTGTGAATGATGCAATGGGTTCACACCGGAACATTGCTTCGAATAAGCGTCTGCACCTCTCCACAACTACCGGACATAGATCGACCACCATCAGTACAGACACACACACTCCACAACTACCGGACATAGATCGACCACCATCAGTACAGACACCAACCCTCCACAACTACCGGACATAGATCGACCACCAGCAGTACAGACATCAACCCTCCACAACTACCGGACATAGATCGACCACCATCAGTACATACACCAACCCTCCATAACTACCGGACATAGAATGACCACCACCAGTACAGACACCAACGCATTTTGTCCATTCCACATTATTGTCAAACATAAATATGTCCATAATCTCTAACAGATCTTGAGCCTTTGCACTTGTAGTAATACTTTTATAAAAGAGAAGGTCTTCCATGATGGCATTACCATCTATGAATCGCACAGAGCAAATCAAATGTGCATCCTTGTTACTGTCCGTATTCTCATTCAGCTGCAACCCAAATTCTTTCTCTTTGCTTCTTTCAATTAATTGATCATTGAGAACATTTGACGTGTGCTGGATTCTGCTACAGATAGTATTTTTAGACAAAGGCACCTCTGACAGAAGTTTCTGCTAACTTTCTGCGTGGTCTACCAACCATATTTCAATGACTGGTTTCTAAGTGATGTGTTAGTTTACTTGGGGCCCTGTACTCTGGTGCTAACACTTTCGTACATAGTACACTCTGCTGTCTATCTTCATCGTTGACATATGTCCATCTAAAGCCAATCTTCAGATAACTGTCGCGGTATTTACGACATGTTCACTACTTTACACATCGCCCCTGGTTTGTTGTGCGCCATCTTTATGCTCACGCTTACGACGCTTATTATTCATGTTCAATCATAATGTGTCCATTTTTAGGAAAAATAAAGAACAACTTGTCAAAGTTGACTTGATCACAACACAATCCAGTTAGTTCAACTTGATCACAACACAATCCAGTTAGTTCCACTTGATCCCAACACAATCCAGTTAGTTCCACTTGATCACCATAAATCCAGTTAGTTCCAGCTCCAATAACTGAGGATCGCAGAGACAACTGTTTATATACAAACACCATGTGCCGAGACATGAGAATAACCCCGTCACTATCCTCAGATTGATGAACTGTTGACCAAATCCCAGCGCCGTCCATATTAAAACGTGCCCCCTGATCTAAACATCTCTGTTCAAGTTGATGCTATCTTTATTTTCTGCTCTTGTTTTTATCAAAAATATTCGCTAGAGCAAATCGGTTGATCAATTAATTTCTTAAAATCGAACCTCTTTGTCGGAAAAAAGGCGCAAATGGCTTTGAAGTTCAATAGTTCATTCACAGGAAGTGACATTTAAAATGTTGGATTTTACTAAGCTTCGAAAATTGTTCTTTAAACTTTGCTAATAGAAATTTCACATAACAAGCCATTCCAATTGGCTTTCTTTAAAAAAAATAAAAAAACAAGTACGGACAACAAGCCACCTGAAGTGGCGTCTGTAGTCTAAGAGTTATTAAAGAAGTTAAAACATGTCATCACAGAACTTAAATGGACATAAAAAATATATTCAAAATATATTTCAGTTTTTTTAATCTACTTCAATCAAAATTGACGTGCTATTGCCAGTGGCTGATAACTCACAAACACAAACACAAACAAAGGAACTATATGTAAAAAGATTCGATTAAAAGAAATCAACAGTTTCCACAGTAGCTGGTCTAATGGTATAAATACCAGACCTGGAAGTGACGTCATGTGCTAACGTTCTGGCTGGAAGGCTATTTCAGCTGAAGTGTTGCAGACCACACAACCTGTCAGACGTGTTAAGAGATTTGCGAGTTGTGCACAGATGTAAGTTTGTATTGTGTCAGGATTGCGCCAGTTGAGCTGCTGTGCTCGCCACCCTAATCCAAATGCATTCACCCATTTATGTATAGCCGTGGTCGGAATTAGCAGAAGTATTACCATAACCTTGACAGCTCCAGAGCATCACACGAGCCACCCAGCGTGACGTCCTTCCGGTTGTGTCATGCGTTCATGTTGTATGTGAATCGATATCTGCTCAATGTCCAAAATGTACAGTCATGGAGTGTGTGTAATATTTTCTTCATATTTTTTTGGCCGATTCTGTTTTGATGTTTATTATCAAGACGTTATTCTATTCGTAACATTCCTTTTCTAGCGATTGCATCCGCTTAACCAACAGATGGTGTCCTGTTAGCTTGACCAAAAAGTGCTGGCCTTCTGTTAGTTTGAAAAAGAGGTGTTGGCCTACTGTTAATTTGACCAAGAGGTGTTGGCCTACTGTTAGTTTGACCAAGAGGTGTTGGCCTACTGTTAGTTTGACCAAGAGGTGTTGGCCTACTGTTAGTTTGAGCAAGAGGTGTTGGCCTACTGTTAGTTTGACCAAGAGGTGTTGGCCTACTGTTAGTTTGACCAAGAGGTGTTGGCCTACTTACTGTTAGTTTGACCAATAGGTGTTGGCCTACTGTTAGTTTGAGCAAGAGGTGTTGGCCTACTGTTAGTTTGACCAAGAGGTGTTGGGCTACTGTTAGTTTGACCAAGAGGTGTTGGCCTACTTACTGTTAGTTTGACCAATAGGTGTTGGCCTACTGTTAGTTTGAGCAAGAGGTGTTGGCCTACTGTTAGTTTGACCAATAGGTGTTGGCCTACTGTTAGTTTGAGCAAGAGGTGTTGGCCTACTGTTAGTTTGAGCAAGAGGTGTTGGCCTACTGTTAGTTTGACCAAGAGGTGTTGGCCTACTTACTGTTAGTTTGACCAATAGGTGTTGGTCTACTGTTAGTTTGACCAAGAGGTGTTGGCCTACTGTTAGTTTGACTAAAAAGTGTTGGCCTACTGTTAGTTTGACCAAGAGGTGTTGGCCTACTGTTTGTTTGACTAAAAAGTGTTGGCCTACTGTTAGTTTGACCAATAGGTGTTGGCCTACTGTTAGTTTGAGCAAGAGGTGTTGGCCTACTGTTAGTTTGACCAAGAGGTGTTGGGCTACTGTTAGTTTGACCAAGAGGTGTTGGCCTGCTTACTGTTAGTTTGACCAATAGGTGTTGGCCTACTGTTAGTTTGAGCAAGAGGTGTTGGCCTACTGTTAGTTTGACCAATAGGTGTTGGCCTACTGTTAGTTTGAGCAAGAGGTGTTGGCCTACTGTTAGTTTGAGCAAGAGGTGTTGGCCTACTGTTAGTTTGACCAAGAGGTGTTGGCCTACTTACTGTTAGTTTGACCAATAGGTGTTGGTCTACTGTTAGTTTGACCAAGAGGTGTTGGCCTACTGTTAGTTTGACTAAAAAGTGTTGGCCTACTGTTAGTTTGACCAAGAGGTGTTGGCCTACTGTTTGTTTGACTAAAAAGTGTTGGCCTACTGTTAGTTTGACCAAGAGGTGTTGGCCTACTGTTAGTTTGACTAAAAAGTGTTGGCCTACTGTTAGTATGACCAAGAGGTGTTGGCCTACTGTTAGTTTGACTAAAAAGTGTTGGCCTACTGTTAGTTTGACCAAGAGGTGTTGGCCTATTGTTAGTTTGACTAAAAAGTGTTGGCCTACTGTTAGTTTGACCAAGAGGTGTTGGCCTACTGTTAGTTTGACTAAAAAGTGTTGGCCTACTGTTAGTTTGACCAAGAGGTGTTGGCCTACTGTTAGTTTGACTAAAAAGTGTTGGCCTACTGTTAGTTTGACCAAGAGGTGTTGGCCTACTGTTAGTTTGACTAAAAAGTGTTGGCCTACTGTTAGTTTGACCAAGAGGTGTTGGCCTACTGTTAGTTTGACCAAGAGGTGTTGGCCTACTGTTAGTTTGACCAAGAGGTGTTGGCCTACTGTTAGTTTGACCAAGAGGTGTTGGCCTACTGTTAGTTTGACCAAGAGGTGTTGGCCTACTGTTAGTTTGACCAAGAGGTGTTGGCCTACTGTTAGTTTGACCAAGAGGTGTTGGCCTACTGTTAGTTTGACCAAGAGGTGTTGGCCTACTGTTAGTTTGACCAAGAGGTGTTGGCCTACTGTTAGTTTGACCAAGAGGTGTTGGCCTACTGTTAGTTTGACCAAGAGGTGTTGGCCTACTGTTAGTTTGACCAAGAGGTGTTGGCCTACTGTTAGTTTGACCAAGAGGTGTTGGCCTACTGTTAGTTTGACCAAGAGGTGTTGGCCTACTGTTAGTTTGACCAAGAGGTGTTGGCCTACTGTTAGTTTGACCAAGAGGTGTTGGCCTACTGTTAGTTTGACCAAGAGGTGTTGGCCTACTGTTAGTTTGACCAAGAGGTGTTGGCCTACTGTTAGTTTGACCAAGAAGTGCACCAACATGTGTTGAGTTTCAACTGTAGCATTGTGTGGTTCAGTAGTTAGTGCACTTGTATCTCTTAGGAAACAGATCAGATTCGATCCCTAGTTTCGACACTCTTCAGTCTATTGTTTCCAGATTATCCATTTTTCAGCCAGAACTGGCCGATTTTCCCGTCGCTTAGCTGGCATCAACAATAAACACAGATCTTGTTGGTAGACGAAATAATAATAATAATGTTCGCTTTGGCGTATGAGGCCCGTTCTGTCAGTTGGTCACATCCATGACCCACATCCATGACCCACAGTATGACTCACAGCACTACCCACATCCATGACCCACAGCATGACCCACACCCATGACCAATAGCATGACCCACATCCATGACCAATAGCATGACCCACAGAACTACCCACATCCATGACCCACAGCATGACCCACATCCATGACCAATAGCATGACCCACAGCACTACCCACATCCATGACCCACATCCATGACCCACATCATGACCCACATCCATGACTCACATTCATGACCCAAATCGATGACCCACAAGCATGACCCACAGCATGACCCACATCATGACCCACATCCATGACCCACATCCAAACTACACATCCATGACCTACAGCATGACCCACATCCATGGTCCCCATCCCTGACCCACAGCATGACTCACATCCATGGTCCCCATCCCTGACCCACAGCATGACTCACATCCATGATCTACAGCATGACCCACATCCATGACCTACAGCATGACCCACATCCATGACTCCCATCCATGACCTACAGCATGACCCACATCCATAACCCACATCAATGACCTACAGCATGATCTACATCCATGGTCCGCCATCCCTGACCCACAACATAACCCACATCCATGACTCACATCCATGACCTACAGCATGACCCACATCCATGGTCCCCATCCCTGACCCACAGCATGATCTACATCCCTGACCCACAGCATGATCCACATCCATGGTCGCCCCCCCTGACCCACAGCATGACCCACAGCATAACCCACATCCATCACCCACAGCATGACCCCCATCCATGACCC
The DNA here is from genome assembly GCA_036924085.1 of Ariolimax columbianus. Classification (NCBI taxonomy): domain Eukaryota; kingdom Metazoa; phylum Mollusca; class Gastropoda; order Stylommatophora; family Arionidae; genus Ariolimax; species Ariolimax columbianus. The sequence goes on along the minus strand of JAVGWX010000003.1, from coordinate 143,115,733 downwards.
ACAGCTGAGGCGTGGTTCCAGACCTCGTCTAGGACGGAGGTGGAGGAGGACCTATACTGTTCTAGGGTGACCTCTCCTGCGTCTCCAGCCGGTCGGGAGAAGACCTTTGACTCTGAGGATCGACTTGTGTTGTATCTTGTGGGCCGGGGTTTCCTGGTCCAGCCATACGTGACCGACCGAAAAAACTCGTCGCCGGTCAAGTGTTTCTGAGATTGGATGGAGGCCTGTTTTAGCAGAGACCGCCACGTTGCGGATGTAGTCGTGCCATCGGATTCCCAGGATACGCCGCTGGTTGGGGATGTGAAAGGCTTCCAGTCTCGACATGTCATATTTCAGCAATGTCCATGTTTCGGAGCTGTAAAAAAGGACTGGAACCCGTAGGATTGGTAGATGAGGATGTTTGTCCCAAGGGAGATCTTCCAATTACTCCACACACGTCAGAGGTCGTGCATAGCAGACGCAGCTAGTCCGATCCGCCTTGACATAACGGGACCGCTGCGCCCATTGAATAATATCATGCTACCGAGATAGATGAATTCGCAGTGTGACCTTGAGTTTCAATAGACGAAAGCCTTGACGTTTTTCTTAAAAGTAACTTCAATTGATGTTATTTCCTCTCATGACTTGCGTCAGATTTCATAACTGTTGCAAGCAATAGTTTTGCAATTGTTTTTAGAGATTTTCTTTGCCCTTAATAATTGCACTGACATTAACAAATAAAATCCGCTATTTTTTACTTAACCGGCAACAACATTAATCGCTGTTATTATTAATGATAAAAAAAGAAAGCCGTCTCAGATATTCGACCGCGTGGAGCTTGCATCGACCAACTTGACTTTTTAAAGCCAAATTCCATAAATTTGTAGTTTTTTCCCCCCTTGTTTAGCGGCAACATATTTTTTTAGACAATTGTTTTAAGGATTTTGGGGTTTTGTTGAAGTTAAACAATTCGCCTGGCTTTTTCTGGATAGATAATTGGACACATAAATATTTGTGTGGCATTCTCTGGGACACGCGCAAATTTGGGGCATAAAGTATGGCTATGAGTTTGTTGGAGTCCGTAACGGAAGCAAGGAATGGTGACAACAGAAACTGCCAATCAAGGCGTAAGAGGTGGTTCAGGAGAGTCGGCGCTGGACTGGTGACCTCATCCTGTAGAAACTGTAAGCGCCACAATCTTCAATAAATATGGACAAGCTAACTAAACGACATTCAAACCCAATCACCAAGGACGCAAGTGGGTCCTATGCCAAGGTGGGGAATGGGGCGGGGGGAGGCCTCAATTAGTCTGTCAATTTTTAGTAGTCTGTCAATTATTAGTAGTCTGTCAATTATTAGTAGTCTGTCAATTTTTAGTAGTCTGTCAATTTTTAGTAGTCTGTCAATTATTAGTAGTCTGTCAATTTTTAGTAGTCTGTCAATAATTGGTAGTCTTTCAAGTATTGGCATTGCGTGAAGTCCTGGTACTCTGTCACGTACTGACACTCTGTCAAGTACTGACACTCTCAATACAATCTCTGTTAAGATATTTAGATTGCGTTTCTCTGGTCGGATATATTTTAACACCGATATTGTTATGTGACATATTAGTGAGACGATCTAACTTTCTAGGGGGATGATTAGTCATGATGTCCTATGATGGTTTCAGACGTTGATTGCTTTCTGCAGACAGTCAGAGATCACAAGAACTCATCTCGGACTTTCTTCGGAAAGGTTGAGGGATTGTCTGGCAGACCAAGCAAAATTAGACCAAGTAGTCATCTTTATAAGGGACGCAACTGTTTAACGTGTCTGGAGGCTGACTGGAGTTATCTTTCGTGTCCTTTGTCCGGAGTTATCTTTCGTGACCAGCGACTAAGCAAAGAGCTTACGATAGGATAATGGAAGCAAAGCCAAGAACACTTCTCATCAAGCGTTCTCTCCGGGCCTGGACTGAGGTTAGGCTGACACGAATAGCTACATTTCTTAGTAATAATGTACTCTTTCTCGGAGAATATCCCTGGTTGACTGTTTGACAATGTACTTTGTCTAGAGGGGGTTAGCCCTGGTTCACTTTGTTTGATTTCCCGGGACATTTCTAAAAGTATTGTGACGTCCTGGGTAATGGGAAAAGAGCCTACAGCGTCAAGAGGATGGCATGCTCTACAAGATTAGCAATGACAAGGAAACATTTTCAATCAAAATTCTGGAAAGCTTTAAAAAAAATGTTACCATAAATCAAGGCTGCAAATATTAGCCACCTTTCAGATGACAGCTTCATATAGTTTTCGATAAAAGCCCTCAATCTGAACCCAGTTTAATTCAGTTTTCGAAAGAAGGAAACAAGTTGGAAACCAGGCAGGACTCCTTCATGTCTGGTCAACCAATGGCCATCTCTTGTACCGTGTCTAGTGATGCTGACTAGCAACTCCACCCACAGCCTTCTTCTGATCACTACACATGCCCTTTGTTTTCCAAATAATTTGGTTTTTGTAATCTAAATAATCTATATGTGCTTCTTCTAACTTATATCGGGCCAGCTGTCACCAAATCTACAGATCTATCCATTAAATGAGATGCTTGTGAGAATGCCAACCTGAACATTTGTGGGAAACACAACTTCCAAACACGATCGTCCTATTTACCAATACGCATGCGCTGTGTGAAGTTGACATGGTGCTCTACACATTCAGACAAGTTCAGACTGTTCATGCAAATGAGAAGACGTTTCATATCGGTGGTGGCCAAGAGATGACGTTTCATATCGGTGGAGACCAAGGAGTTCCCGTCTCATATCAGTTGTCATCGATATGGTGTCTCAAACCAGTGGAGGCCATCGTTTCATTTTGGTGAGCACCATGGAGATCTCGTTTAATATGGGTGGAGACCAAATAGGTGTGGATTTACTTCAGAGTGTAAAGATGCAAGAGGCCAAATGTTTTATTGTTGCGTGAAAAGATCTAAGAAAAAGCGGGAAGTCTTGTCTAAGGCAACAAGAGACAAGTTATTTGAAGACATGCTTGTACCAGAAATGTTGAGGTGGCATGTAGGGTCAAGGTTAACTCATGGAATCAATCTAATCGAGCCTGGAAAGTCCTAGAACACCCCGTCATAAGGCAGTTGCCAAATGGCTAAAGAATCAGAAACGAGTTGATGAGGAAAACGGAGAATAAAGTAAAGAAAATGTGGCTGATGAAATCATTTTTACAAGTAAATATTCCTCCAATTTGTGAATCATGTTTCTTTGTTCCCCTGGAAGTCTGGCATTAAATGGGTTATCTACCCTCCCAGCCCGGCCTGCCCTTTAAGCTAATGGCACAGTTATTCAGTAGCGTGACAAGCATGGCTTCCGCTTAGTCGGTCTGCGGTGCTCACTGACCTTTGTACGTCACGTAAAACACATTGACTCTGGCTAGGCAAGTGAGATGCGCGCAATCACAACTTGAGCCGTTGTATATCTGGGGAGATATATTATATCACGCATTTGACATGTCACGCAGTTCATATTATCGTCTGCCCCAAAAAGGTAAAATAATTCAAGGATATTTTGTCAAATCTCACTTTAATACACATGCAGCAGTTTGATTATTTGCAAGAATAATTTTTTAAGCCTACATCAACTTCTGCGTACGTCCTGAACAGGACACTGTAACGATAACTAAGCTTTTCTCAATTATACTAGTCTAGAAGACTCTACAGAGTTCTATACAATCACTTTATTCCACTTTAGCTACACTAAACAATTGCTTTTCATCCACTCTATTCTTGAATGCGTTAACTGACACCGCCTCTATTATATTATTTGGCAATGCATTCCAAGCATTGACCACTCTATGACTAAGACAATATTTCCTAATATCTAATCTGGACCTGTCTCTAAACAATTTGAAGCTGTGCCCTATTGTTCATGTAGCCGGTTGTACCATCAAAAACGTGCTATAGCCTAATGTATCCTTTCTATTTATTATTTTATTATTAGTTTATGTAGTAGTTTACAGCACAGCTGCGTTATCTCCGGTCTCAGAACAACATCTTTAGGACCAGGTTAGCCTTCTCTAGTCGATCCCCATTTTGAAAGCCAGACTCCGTGCAGTCTGTTTGCAGGGCCGTCACTTGGAGGTGGTATAGGGTATTGGCCAGATATACTTTACTGGCCCTGAAGCAAGCAGCCAGCTATGACTCTCTGTACTACTGTCTGTCAGCCCACTCTCTGTACTACTGTCTGTCAGCTCACTCTCTGTACTACTGTCTGTCAGCCCACTCTCTCTGTACTACTGTCTGTCAGCCCACTCTCTGTACTACTGTCTGTTAGCCCACTCTCTGTACTACTGTCTGTCAGCCCACTCTCTCTGTACTACTGTCTGTTAGCCCACTCTCTGTACTACTGTCTGTCAGCCCACTCTCTCTGTACTACTGTCTGTTAGCCCACTCTCTGTACTACTGTCTGTCAGCCCACTCTCTGTACTACTGTCTGTCAGCCCACTCTCTGTACTACTGTCTGTCAGCCCACTCTCTGTACTACTGTCTGTCAGCCCACTCTCTCTGTACTACTGTCTGTTAGCCCACTCTCTGTACTACTGTCTGTCAGCCCACTCTATCTGTACTACTGTCTGTTAGCCCACTCTCTGTACTACTGTCTGTCAGCCCACTCTCTGTACTACTGTCTGTCAGCCCACACTCTGTACTACTGTCTGTCAGTCCACTCTCTGTAGTACTTTCTGTCAGCCCACTCTCTGTACTACTTTCTGTCAGCCCACACTCTGTACTACTTTCTGTCAGCCAACTCTCTGTACTACTTTCTGTCAGCCCACTCTCTCTGTACTACTGTCTGTTAGCCCACTCTCTGTACTACTTTCTATCAGCCCACTCTCTGTACTACTTTCTGTCAGTCCACTCTCTGTACTACTTTCTGTCAGCCCACTCTCTCTGTACTACTTTCTGTCAGCCCACTCTCTGTACTACATCTGTCAGCCCATTTTCTGTACTACTTTCTGTCAGCCCACTCTCTGTACTACTGTCTGTTAGCCCACTCTCTGTACTACTTTCTGTCAGCCCACTCTCTGTACTACTTTCTGTCAGTCCACTCTCTGTACTACTTTCTGTCAGCCCACTCTCTCTGTACTTCTTTCTGTCAGTCCACTCTCTGTACTACTGTCTGTCAGCCCATTCTCTGTACTACTGTCTGTTAGCCCACTATCTGTACTACTGTCTGTCAGCCCATTCTCTGTACTACTGTCTGTTAGCCCACTATCTGTACTACTGTCTGTCAGCCCATTCTCTGTACTACTGTCTGTTAGCCCACTATCTGTACTACTGTCTTTCAGCCCATTCTCTGTACTACTGTCTGTTAGCCCACTATTTGTACTACTGTCTGTTAGCCCACTCTCTGTACTAATTTCTGTCAGCCCACTCTCTGTACTACTTTCTGTCAGCCCACTCTCTGTACTACTTTCTGTCAGTCCACTCTCTGTACTACTTTCTGTCAGCCCACTCTCTCTGTACTACTTTCTGTCAGCCCACTCTCTGTACTACTGTCTGTCCGCCCATTCTCTGTACTACTGTCTGTTAGCCCACTATCTGTACTACTGTCTGTCAGCCCATTCTCTGTGTTACATAATATTCTGACAGGTACACTAAAGTACACCATTTGCTGTTAAACCTGTGTACGAGCATATGATGCTTGCAAACACGTCCACCTGATAGACTTTGATATCCCTCAGATAATCTGGCGATGTTGACGAAATCCGAGCATCAGTCAGTTGTACCACGTTGTGTTCACCACAATACAAACATCACATTTGCACCTTCGTCACGCCCAGATGCACCCAGACGCTCTTTAGAAGTCTGTTTTATCAGCTAGAGCCGTGTGTTCGGAACCTCTTTATATCTTCGCTTCACCTTGGTCGTCCTCTCATTTATTATTGTTGTTTTATTCTCGTCTCGTCTGCTTTTACGTCACACACATTCACACACATTCACACACACGCACACACATGCACACACACACTCACACAGATAAACACACACATTCACACACATACACACACACTCACACACATTCACACACATGCACACATTCACACACACATTCACACACATACACACACTCACACATATACACACACACTCACACACATTTACGCACAAACACACTCACACACACTCACACACATTTACGCACAAACACACTCACACACATTCACACACATACAAAAACATGCACACACATACACACACACTCACACACATTCAACACATACACACACACTCACACACATTCACACACATATTCACATACATTCACACATACACACATACACACACATTCAGAAACATACACACACACTCACACACACACACTCTCTCTCTCTCTTTCTCTCTCTCTCTCTCTATCTATCCATCATGTCTCAACGGTGTTGAGTTTTAACAGCGATTTATCTATCCAGCTATCTTTCTTTATATCTGTAGATATATAAATCTGCCTGTATTTCTGTTTTATTTGTCTGTATGTTTGTTCTGTCCGTTTGTCTTTCTCTGTCTGTCTATTTGTATGTATGTCTGTTCTGTCTGTCTGTCTCTCTGTCTGCCTGCCTGCCTGTCTGTCTGTATGACTGTCTGTCTCTTTCTGCCTGTCTGCCTGTCTTGTCCGTTTGTTTGTCTGTCTGCCCTCCTATCTGCATGTCCATCTTCTCTGTTTGTCTGTCTCTGTCTGTCTAACAGTTGATCTACCTGCCTGTCTGTATATCTGTTTATGTATCCATATTTTGATCTAAATGTTTACCTTCTATTCACAGATCAATCCATGTATTTCTTATCAATTCACCAGTCCGACCATCCACCCGTCCTACCATCGACCTGACCTACCATCCACCTGTCCAACCATCCACCCGTCCAAAATCCACCCATCCAATCATCCACCCGTCCTACCATCCACCCGTCCGGCTATCCATCCGTCCGACCATCAACCTGTCCGACCATCCACCTGTCCGACCATCCACCTATCCGACAATCCACCCGTCTGTCCTTGTTCGTCAGGAACTATGTCCCTTACCCACCTATGTCTCTCTACTAGGTCGTGTGTCCGTCTGCCAACATACACGACTATACCTGTAAGTCTAAATACGTCTTTCTGCATGCAATCTGTCTCTTTATTCATGTCTGTCTGTTCGTCAGTCTAGTCGCCCATGCTAGGGATCAATACAAGAACAACCACACACAGCAACAACTTTACAAACAGCCAAACAGCTCATAAGATCAGCAAACAAAGAAACTCGGTGAACAAATGGGCCACTGGAGGTCTCTAGACAAATGACAAGCCTGAGTCCAGGTGACAGTGTCAATCAACTCACAAGGAAGGATCAGAGTACCGTTTTCCGACTGAGAACCCAACACATCCCACTAAACAAACACCTGAACAGAACCCAACACATCCCACTAAACAAACACCTGAACAGAACCCAACACATCCCACTAAACAAACACCTGAACAGAACCCAACACATCCCACTAAATAAACACCTGAACAGAACCCAACACATCCCATTAAACAAACACCTGAACAGAACCCAACACATCCCACTAAACAAACACCTGAACAGAACCCAACACATCCCACTAAACAAACACCTGAACAGAACCCAACACATCCCACTAAACAAACACCTGAACAGAACCCAACACATCCCACTAAACAAACACCTGAACAGAACCCAACACATCCCACTAAACAAACACCTGAACAGAACCCAACACATCCCACTAAACAAACACCTGAACAGAACCCAACACATCACACTAAACAAACACCTGAACAGAACCCAACACATCCCACTAAACAAACACCTGAACAGAACCCAACACATCCCACTAAACAAACACCTGAACAGAACCCAACCACAACATACTCATGAGTGCCAGCTGTGTACACACCCATATGAAATCGTTGGTCATCATCTCTTTGAGTGCTCAGCGCTCAATGGTTTTAGGAGAATGCTTCTTTCTCCGTGGCCAGATACATGGAACACTTTGTATGGCACTAGACAACAGCTGATAAACATTTGCAGATACTATTACATGGCATTGGGAAGAAAGATTAGAGCCCGGATGCTGCTGGATCCGTAACAGCAACAGAACATTCTATATTATGATTGTAGAACATTCCATATTATGTTTCTCGAACATGCAAACAGACGGCTTATGGGTGTTGGTTCTATGGACTGTCCAAACATTTTGAAGTGGAATCTTTGTGGTCTATGGTTTTCTTCAACTTCTCTCAAGTATTCCCACAAACAGTTTTGATAGCAATTTCAAAATATATACATTTCCATGTAGCTGATAATTTAGTTGCGCATTCTTTCATCTGCCGTCAGCTGCTGTTATATAACCGGCATCGCTGTTATTCCCTGTACTCTTAAATCCGTCATCTTTATCTCATCGGTATTAAGTGCCTTGCTTATCGGGTTTACTGATCAGTTCTTTATGCAATCATATTTCCTTTTGTCATATCAACACGTCAGAAGCTTTCTGTCTGTCAAACCAGGTTGTCTGCCATCACAGATCGTTTTTGTTTGCCGTCTTCTGCAACTTTCGGCCTTGATATGTACTTTCCTGTCAGTAGGCGGTATAATGCGTCAATTATTTTTAGTTTGGTTCTAATCGAACTCTTTCATTTTTGTCTGGCTAAATTGTTACCTGCTTTCTTATGATGTTCATGTAAATCTGTACCTGAGGGTGTATCGTGTAAATCTTTCTATGAGGGTGCGTCGTGTAAATCTGGGTTTGAGAGTGTGTCGTGTAAATCTCTACCCGAGAGTGTGTCGTGTAAATCTCTATCCGAGAGTGTGGCTTGTAAATCTCTATCCGAGAGTGTGGCTTGTAAATCTCTATCCGAGAGTGTGGCTTGTAAATCTCTACCCGAGAGTGTGTCGTATAAATCTCTATCCGAGAGTGTGGCTTGTAAATCTCTACCCGAGAGTGTGTCGTGTAAATCTCTACCCGAGAGTGTGGCATGTAAATCTCTACCCGAGAGGGTGTCGTGTAAATCTCTATCCGAGAGTGTGGCTTGTAAATCTCTATCCGAGAGTGTGGCTTGTAAATCTCTATCCGAGAGTGTGGCTTGTAAATCTCTACCCGAGAGTGTGTCGTGTAAATCTCTATCCGAGAGTGTGGCTTGTAAATCTCTATCCGAGAGTGTGGCTTGTAAATCTCTATCCGAGAGTGTGTCGTGTAAATCTCTATCCGAGAGTGTGGCTTGTAAATCTCTATCCGAGAGTGTGGCTTGTAAATCTATATCCGAGAGTGTGGCTTGTAAATCTCTACCCGAGAGTGTGGCTTGTAAATCTCTACCCGAGAGTGTGGCGTGTAAATCTCTACCCAAGAGTGTGGCATGTAAATCTCTACCCGAGAGTGTGGCGTGTAAATCTCTACCCGAGAGTGTGTCGTGTAAATCTCTACCCGAGAGTGTGGCGTGTAAATCTCTACCCGAGAGTGTGTCGTGTAAATCTATACCCGAGAGTGTGTCGTGTAAATCTCTATCCGAGAGTGTGGCTTGTAAATCTCTATCCGAGAGTGTGGCTTGTAAATCTCTATCCGAGAGTGTGGCTTGTAAATCTCTACCCGAGAGTGTGTCGTATAAATCTCTATCCGAGAGTGTGGCTTGTAAATCTCTACCCGAGAGTGTGTCGTGTAAATCTCTACCCGAGAGTGTGGCATGTAAATCTCTACCCGAGAGGGTGTCGTGTAAATCTCTATCCGAGAGTGTGGCTTGTAAATCTCTATCCGAGAGTGTGGCTTGTAAATCTCTATCCGAGAGTGTGGCTTGTAAATCTCTACCCGAGAGTGTGTCGTGTAAATCTCTATCCGAGAGTGTGGCTTGTAAATCTCTATCCGAGAGTGTGGCTTGTAAATCTTTATCCGAGAGTGTGTCGTGTAAATCTCTATCCGAGAGTGTGGCTTGTAAATCTCTATCCGAGAGTGTGGCTTGTAAATCTATATCCGAGAGTGTGGCTTGTAAATCTCTACCCGAGAGTGTGGCTTGTAAATCTCTATCCGAGAGTGTGGCTTGTAAATCTCTACCCGAGAGTGTGGCGTGTAAATCTCTACCCGAGAGTGTGGCATGTAAATCTCTACCCGAGAGTGTGGCGTGTAAATCTCTACCCGAGAGTGTGTCGTGTAAATCTCTACCCGAGAGTGTGGCGTGTAAATCTCTACCCGAGAGTGTGTCGTGTAAATCTCTATCCGAGAGTGTGGCTTGTAAATCTCTACCCGAGAGTGTGGCTTGTAAATCTCTACCCGAGAGTGTGTCGTGTAAATCTCTATCCGAGAGTGTGGCTTGTAAATCTCTACCCGAGAGTGTGGCTTAGAGTGTGGATAGTGACAGTTACTGGTTAAAGTCTACAGTCTGGTTGCCATACTGGTAGTTAGATGTCCATGATTCTAAACCATTCAATATGACTGATGTTAGATGAACAGTCTAATCTTATTTTTCTGGAGGAAAGCGGGTGATTTATGTCAATGAGGAAGAGTGATTAACACAATTCTGGTTCTGTTAATGTTGGTGTTAGTATATTGATTTATTATTTCCGGTTTTGTTAATGTTGGTGTTAATATATTGATTTATTATTTCCGGTTTTGTTAATGTTGGTGTTAGTATATTGATTTTTAACTCCGTCCTTCTCTATTTAGTTCCCCAAATAGCTCTCCTTAAACTTCCGCTTCCAAGAGTTCTTGTCCTGCTTGTTGCCTGAACACTACCAGATAGCACTCATCATTGCTAGATCATTCCACAGAAGTAAACCGCCAATATTTATTGATTTCGAGCAGATTCTCTGTTTAGTAAAACGACAGCAAAACAATTGGTTTTAAATTTTAATAACAAAAGAATTTAGTTAAATATAAATGAAGAGATAAACTTGTCTTTCAAAAGAAAAATTTAGATGATTCTTTGACGAAGATAATTTGCCAAATCCAGTTAGGTCATTAAGGAAAGCTTAAAGCACCTTGCTACAAGTTCACGAAGAAAAACTTCCCCGAAACAAAGTCACTGCCATCAATATGGAAGATGTGTCTTCAGATAATAGATTGAGCAGTTGCCAGCTCTGAAGTTCAAACTGAACGTACCCACTCACAGTGTTCCATTAGTGGCCAGGCTGGGTTAACGAATATCAGCTGTTTGTGAGCATTTAAAGCATTGTCTCCCATTTTTGGGTGGAGATGTTTTGTTCAGACTGTGGGAAAACTGACGTCTGAAATGAGCGATTGGGAGCTGTTGTTGAAACAAGCAGCCGGCTAGGAGGGAAGGCCAGGACTTCATCGTTTCTCAAATAGTAGCTGGGAAATGAGTGCCGCACTCAACCATGTTCCCATTCCACTGCCCGCTGTTCCCATTCCACTGCCCGCTGTTCTCGTTCCATACGCCAGCTCTTTACTGAAATGATTTTTGGTTAAATGATGTAAGTCGGTCTCAATTCAAAGACTAGGTTTCCTGTGGGCTGGAAATGTTAAGCCTGGAAAGTGTTTTGTCGGCATTGTTACCGGCCATTTTGACTGGGTCTGTGAATATACTGTGTCTTTTGTCCAGACTACGTCTAAATCGAGATGCTGTTAGCATGTTTGGTCTAGCTTTCAACAACGTTTACATGTACCAGATGTAGGTCTCAAGAATTCATCACTATCCTCTCAAGCAAACATCAGTAAACAGTTTCAGTGTCTGTTATACTGTAAACAGTTTCAGTTTTTGTGAACCAATAAACAGTTTCAGTTTTTGTGATACTGTAAACAGTTTCAGTGTCTGTGATCCTGTAAACAGTTTCAGTGTCTGTGATCCTGTAAACAGTTTCAGTTCTTGTGATCCAGTAAACAGTTTGTGTTTGTGATCCAGTAAACAGTTTCAGTTGTGTGATCCAGTAAACAGTTTCAGTTGTGTGATCCAGTAAACAGTTTCAGTTCTTGTGATCCAGTAAACAGTTTCAGTTCTTCTGATCCAGTAAACAGTTTCAGTTCTTGTGATCCTGTAAACAGTTTCAGTTTTTGTGATCCAGTAAACAGATGCCAGTTTTTTTGTGATTGTGACAGTTCCAGCTGGAACATGGGCAAACACAGGTTGCCGGAATGCATTGGACGAGCGCAGGTTACGCCAGGACCAGTCACCATTTCTGCACTAGGTCGACAAAGGAAGCGAGGGGTTTAGGTGGAAGACTTTGTCTGGTACAGGGGTGGGTGTTTGGAGCTGAGATGGATGCTCGGAGCTGAGATGGGTGCTCGGAGCAGACTACTTTGGCGTTTAGAATTAGTGTAGAAGGGGGTTGGTAACAGTCTGATGCTGCCACGACCGGCTACGACATTTAGGGTGACACGGATTCGTGGATAGTCATCTAATAACAATTAGTTGGGGGTAGTTTCAAATACGAGTGATGTCTAAGTCAAACAACCAACAGAAGTCCATTGGACAGCCATGTTGTTGCTTGAGACTATAAAATACTCTGCAAGGATGAACTCAGGAGACTGGCTAGCAGATCGGCTGAGAGGCTGTCAGAAGTTTGAGAGTAAGTGAGTTTGCAAGATGATTTTACATTCATACATCTCGAGTTTTGACCAGTCGTTCAATAGGTGCTTATGATAGACGCCATTTGAACAGTAAGAGATCTGAATGTGTGTGTTGTTTGTGCAGGACACTTTGTGAACGATGTGTATTTTGATTAAGTGAGACCGCACATATTCGCTTGAATACATGAAGTGATCTGAGTATTTTGGAATGCACAGATCGCCTGAATATGTGATCCGATTATGTGAGAGCGTACCGATTCTTCTGAGTACGTGATCTGAATTTGAAGACGAGTTAATGATTGTGTGTTGAGTGTGCAGATAGGGGAGTAATAATCCAGGTGGTATGCACTTTACAGGAGTAAGATCAAAAGCTAGTGCTTAAAACCTCTTATTGTAGTTCAATATATATATTATGATTATCTAGTTAGATGTTCTTTGCTTTTTGTTGATATTCATGTTAATAAATGATATTGTTTTGTTTTATGATTGTGATGCAGATATATTTATAACTCTTTAGATAAGTAAACTGCTCAGCTAAACTTAGACTTATATAATGATTCAGTAAACAGTTTCAGTTTTTGTCCTCCAGCAAACAAATGTCAGTTTCTGTGATCCACTAAACAGTTTTTGGGACATTGAAAGGCATTCCGATTATAGAGCTGGGAAAATCAGCAAATATTGAGCCCTTTTAATTAAGGATAACATACAAACCTCTAACTCAATTTGAAAACTAAAAAAGGATACTTGATCATTCTCTACAGGAGAAGTTACAAGAGAGAATTTAAAAATTTAAAAAAATTAGGAAAAGCTCCAACCATCTGGCCATAGAAATCCACTGAAAATACGCAGACATCTTTAATGCTAAAACAAAAAAGTGCAAAGTACTAATTCCAGAACCTTGGACACAGAGCCAGAACCTTGGACACAGAGCCAGAACATTGAACACAGAGCCAGAACCTTGGACACAGAGCCAGAACATTGAACACAGAGCCAGAACCTTGGACACAGAGCCAGAACCTTGGACACAGAGTCAGAACCTTGGACACAAAGCCAGAACCTTGGACATAGAGCCAGAACCTTGGACACAGAGCCAGAACCTTGGACATAGAGCCAGAACCTTGGACACAGAGCCAGAACCTTGGACACAGAGCCAGAACCTGTCCAAAATAATCTTCGAGGTTCTTGGGTTAACGAAGAAAAGTGAGCAGTCATAAAAAAAAAACGACAAAACCACGTTCTGTATGAGCTCAAGAGATAGTACCCTAGCAACTCTTGGACACTCGTGTTCGCAGATGGATCAGCTTCAGTGGGCTATAAAATGGGAGGCAGTGGAATCTACATAGCACACTCCTATGGCGAGATAGAAAATCACTCCATACCAGCAGTTACCTGTACCAATTTCAGAGCTGAAGCAAAAGCTGTTCATGCAGCAACCCAGACTCTTATAGCTAAAACATAACTACATGAAAAACGGTCATTCTAAGAGCCTCCATGATTGTACTCCAAGCCATGTTAAGCCCTAAACAAGATAGACTCTTCCATAAAATAAAATAAAACATAGGATTGCTATCCCAAAAAAAACAGATTTAGTCCTACAATACATTCGGGCCCACTGTGGGATCCCTGGAAACGAGAAAGCAGATGGGCTAACAAAAGCCGGAAGTGCAGGCACGCAGACTCCCCAACCACAGAGCTATAAAGAAGCAGCGACACTCATCAAACGATCCATGAGGACAGATTGGAGAGACCAGCACAAAGAATACAAGCCACAAAATGACAGCATAGATACACTTGGCAGAGATGGGCAGACAAAGATCTTCAGACTCAGAACGGGACATTGTAGACTCAAGGCCCACCTCCACAGAATGGGTCTCCCCTCCACGTGCGATTGTGGAGCACCCAAGGAAACACCAAAACATGTCCTGCAGGACTGCCCGACCTATCCAGACCAAAGAGAGACAGTCTGGCCTGAGGGAGCGACCATGCTAGAAAAGCTGTGGTGGACCGGCGAAGATCTGAAACGCAGTTACCTTCGTGAACCTCACCGGACTAGCAGCACAGCATCAGTTGTCGTGAACCTCCCCGGACTAGCAGCACAGCATCAGTTGATCGCGAACCTCACCGGACTAGAAGCATAGCATCAGGTGATCGTGAACCTCCCCGAGCTAGCAGCACAGCATCAGTTGATCGTGAACCTCACCGGACTAGAAGCATAGCATCAGTTGATCAATGAAGAAGGAGAACCATGTGGCCCAGGAAACAGATGCCTGCTTGTAATCATTTATATTTATCTGTTAGACCAGATCGCGTCAGCTGGAGAAAGGCGGCTGGTCAATTCGCTTCTAACACTATGCTGAGATATGAGACATGTAGAGCTGAGATATGAGACATGTAGTGCTGATATATGAGACATGTAGTGCTGAGATATGAGACATGTAGAGCAGAGATATGAGACATATAGAGCAGAGATATGAGACATATAGAGCTGAGATATTTTCCGAAGAGGCATGGATACAGCGGGATTAAAATCAATCTGTATTACGAAGAAAATGGTTTTTAAAAAATTGGTACTCATCCAAAATTGCTGTTTGAAATTAGAGATCAACTAGCAAAACCATTTACTATATTATGTTCTCAATCACATGCAAAAATGATTATTCCAGGGGATTGGAAAGATGCAGGAACGATCCACTTATTCAAAAAGGGCAAAAAATCCGATCCAGCAAATTATAGACCGGTGAATTTAACGAGCATAGTCTGTAAATTGTTAAGAGTCAATAATCAAAGAAAACATTGTAATTCCTTTATACAAGTTTAATCATAAATAGTCAGTATGGCTTTACTAGAGGGAGATCATGCTTAACAAATCTATTAGAATTCATGGAGGAGGTTACTAAAATGATAGATAAAGGGGAACCAGTGAATATTATTTATCTAGATTTTACTAAGGCCTTTAATAGAGTACCTCATCAAAGATTATTTAGAAAGTTTAATGTATATGGAATAGGTGGAGAAGTTGCCAAATAGATTGAAAATTGGTTAACGTGAAGAAGGCAGAGGGTGGGCATAAATAAGGAGTACTCTGAGTGGTGTGAAGTGAAAAGTGGAGTGCCACAGGGCTGGGTTTTGGGACCGGACCAATTTTGTTCTTGATATATATAAATGATTTGGACATTGATCCATGATTCAAAATTGGCTAATGACACAAAACTATCCAGTAGTGTCTCATCTAAAGCAGAAGTGGATATATTGATGTCGGATTTAGATAAAATTCAAGAATGGTCTGTAAGCTGGCAAATCGAGTTTCACGTAGATAAATGTACAGTCATCCACATGGGTAGACCCAATTTGGAACATAATTACAGAATGAGAGAGAACAATATTAGAATGATAGAAAAGGAAAATGACCTAGGGGTTATAATAGATCGCACAGGTAAGGTGAGTGAGCAAGTTCAGGTAGCAGTGAAAAAGGCAAATGCAATGTTAGGCATGATAAAAAGAAATATTAAACATAGGAGCAAGGAAGTGATAGTCAAACTGTATAAAGCTTTAGTTAGACCTAGATTGGAGTACTGTGTACAGGTGTGGAGTCCTTATCGTAGAGGGGATATAAACATGTTGGAAAGGATAGAAAGAAGAGCGACAAAGATGATAGTGGGATTCCAGAATTACAGATGAGGAAAGACTCCGAAAAACCGGCTTAAATTCTAGAAAAGGGAAGAATTCGAGGTTATTTAATAAAAGTTTTTAAGATAATCAAAGGAATGGATAAATTAGACTATAACACGTTTTTCAAATACAACCACCCACAAGAACAAAGGGCATCGATACAAATTAACTAAAGAAAGGTCCAGATTAGATATTACGAAATATTGTTTTTGGCCAGAGAGTGGTGAATGGTTGGAAAGCATTGCCACAGGAAGTAGTGGAGACGGGGACAATTAATGTATATAAGAATAAATTAGATACGCATAACTTTTAGAGCAAGGAAATGTAAAGGAAACTGTTTGTATACAAACTCTGCAGAGTCTTCTAAACCAGTGTAAAGACGTTCAGTTATATTCGACATGTAGCGCTGATATATGAGATGCATGCTGCTGGTAGATTTTCAAGTTGTTTACGACATCGATATGAAACAGACTTGTTCCAAAAGAAAATGATCCATCAAACTGAATACTTTAGCCCACCTTTACCCAGCCCATCTTAACAATGCCCACCTTTACCTAGCCCCGCCCCCCCCCACCTTTAACTAGCCCCACCATTACCTAGCCCACCTTTACCTAGCCCCACCTTTACCTAGCAAACCTTTACCTAGCCCACCTTTACCTAACCCACCTTTACCTAGGCCCACCTTTACCTAGCCCTTCCCCCTTTACCTAGCCCACCTTTACCTAGCCCCACCTTTACATAGCCCCCCTTTATCTAGCCCTCCCCCTTTTACTTACCCACCTTTACCTAGCCCACCTTTACCTAACCCTCCCGCCTTTACCTAGCCCACCTTTACTTAGCCCACCTTTACCTAGCCCCCCTTTTTACCATGCCCACATTTACCCAGCACCGCCCCCCTTTACCATACCCACCTTTACCTAGCCCACCTTTACCTAGCCCCGCCCCCCTTTACCTAGCCCACCTTTACCTAGCCGACCTTTACCTAGCCCACCTTTACCTAGAACTCCCCCCTTCACCTAGCCCACCTTTACCTAGCCCGCCTTTACCTAGTTCCCCTTTTTACCATGCCCACCATTACCTAGCCCCGCCCCCCTTTACCTAAACCAACCTTTACGTAGACCCCTTTACCATGACCACCTTTATCTAGCCCCCCCCCCTTTACCATGCCCACCTTTACCTAGCCCCCCCTTTTTACCATACCCACCTTTACCTAGCCATCCTTTACCTAGCCCCGCCCCAATTTACTATACCCACCTTTACCTAGCCCACCTTTACCTAGCCCCACCCTTCTTTACCTAGCCCCACCTTTACCTAGAACCCTTTACCATGCCCACCCTTACCTATCCCCCCCCCCCCTTTAACATGACCACCTTTACCTAGCCCCCCCCTCCTTTACCATGCCCACCTTTACCTAACCAACCTTTACCATGCCCACCTTTACCTAGCCCTTCCCCCCTTTACCTAGCCCACCTTTACCTAGCCCACCTTTACCTAGACCTCCCCCTTTTACCTAGCCCACCTTTACCTAGCCTGCCTTTACATAGTTCCCCTTTTTACCATGCCCACCTTTACCTAGCCCTTCCATCCTGTACCATGCCCACCTTTACCTATCCCCGCCCCCCTCTACCTAGCCCCACCTTTACGTAGACCCCTTTACCATGCCCACCTTTACCTAGCCCCCCCCTTTACCATGCCCACCTTTACCTAGCCCACCTTTACCTAGCCCACCTTTACCTAGCCGATCTTTACCTAGCCCCACCTTTACCTAGCCCACCTTTACCTAGCCCACCTTTACCTAGCCCTCGAACCCTTTACCTAGCCAACCTTTACCTAGCGCTCCCCCCCCCCTTTACCTAGCCCACCTTTACCTAGCCCACCTTTACCTAGCCCTTCCCCCTTTATCTAGCCCACATTTACCTAGCCCCACCTTTACTTAGCCCTCCCCACCTTTACCTAGACCCACCTTTACCTAGCCCACCTTTACCTAGCACACCTTTACCTAGCCTACCTTTACCTAGCCCTCCGCACCTTTACCTAACCCACCTTTACCTAGCCCCTCCTTTACCTAGCCCCACCTTTACCTAGCCCACCTTTACCTATCCCACCTTTACCTAGCCCACCTTTACCTAGCCCACCTTTACCTAGCCGCTCTTTACCTAGCCCCACCTTTACCTAGCCCACCTTTACCTAGCCCACCTTTACCTAGCCCTCCAACCCTTTACCTAGCCAACCTTTACCTAGCGCTCCCCCCCTTTACCTAGCCCACCTTTACCTAGCCCTTCCCCCTTTATCTAGCCCACATTTACCTAGCCCCACCTTTACCTAGCCCTCCCCACCTTTACCTAGACCCACCTTTACCTAGCCCACCTTTACCTAGCACACCTTTACCTAGCCTACCTTTACCTAGCCCTCCGTACCTTTACCTAACTCACCTTTACCTAGCCCCTCCTTTACCTAGCCCCACCTTTACCTAGCCCACCTTTACCTAGCCCTCCTCACCTTTACCTAGCCCAACCTTAACCGAGCCCCACCTTTACCTAGCCCCCCCCCCCTTTTACCATGTCCACCTTTACCTAGCCCATTTTTACCATTCCCACCTTTACCTAGCCCCCTCCCCCCCCCTTTACCATGCCCACCTTTACCTAGCCCAACTTTCCCATACCCACCTTTAACTAGCCCCTCCCCCTTTACCTAGCCCACCTTTACCTAGCCCCACCTTTACCTAGCCCCGCCTTTACCTAGCCCACCTTTACCATGCCCACCTTTACCTAGCCCTCCCCCTTTATCTAGCCCACCTTTACCTAGCCCACCTTTACCTAGCCCCTTTTTTTACCATGCCCGCCTTTACCTAGCCCCCCCCCCTCGTCATCTTTACCATGCCCACCTTTACCTAGCCTCGCCCCCCCCCCTTTACCTAGCCCGACCTTTACCTAGACCCCTTTACCATACCCACCTACCCACCTTTACCTAGCCCCCCGCCCTTTACCATGCCCACCTTTACCTAGTTCACCTTTACCTAGCCCCCCCCCCCCTTTACCATGCCCACCTTTACCTAGCCCACCTTTACCTAGCCCACCTTTACCTAGCCCACCTTTACCTAGCCCACCTTTACCTAGCCCACCTTTACCATGCCCACCTCTACCTAGACCCCCCCCCCTTTACCATGCCCACCTTTACCTAGCCCACCTTTACCTAGCCCACCTTTACCTAGCCCACCTTTACCTAGCCCATCTTTACGTAGCCCACCTTTACCTAGCCCACCTTTACCTAACTCTCATCCCTTTACCTAGCCCACCTTTACCTAGCCCACCTTTACCTAGGCCCCCCCCCACCTTTACCTAGCCCACCTTTACTATGCCCAAATTTACCTAGCCCACCTTTACCATGCCCACCTTTACCTAGCCCCCCCCCCCTCCTTTACCATGCACACGTTTACCTAGCCCCCCCTCCTCCCTTAACCATGCCCACCTTTACTTAGCCCACTTTTACCATGCCCACCTTTACCTAGCCCCTTTTTACCTAGTTCCCCTTTTTGCCATGCCCACCTTTACCTTGCCCTCCAACCCTTTACCTAGCCAACCTTTACCTAGCGCTCCCCCCCTTTACCTAGCCCACCTTTACCTAGCCCACCTTTACCTAGCCCACCTTTACCTAGCCCTCCCCCCTTTATCTAGCCCACATTTACCTAGCCCCACCTTTACCTAGCCCAACTTTACATAGCCCTCCCCACCTTTACCTAGCCCCACCTTTATCTAGCCCACCTTTACCTAGCACACCTTTACCTAGCCAACTTTACCTAGCCCTCCCCACCTTTACCTAAACCACCTTTACCTAGCCCCTCCTTTACCTAGCCCCACCTTTACCTAGCCCACCTTTACCTAGCCCTCCCCTCCTTTACCTTACCCCACCTTTACCTAGCCCACTTTCACCTAGCCCCGCCCCCCTTTACCATGCCCACCTTTCTGAGCCCCGCTCCCCTTTACCTAGCCCCCACCTTTACCTAGCCCCCCCCTTTTACCATGCCAACCTTTACCTAGCCCACTTTTACCATGCCCACCTTTACCTAGCCCCCACCCCTTTACCATGCCCACATTTACCTAGCCCAACTTTACCATGCCCACCTTTACCTAGCCCCCACCCTTTACCTAGCCCACCATTAACTAGCCCCACCTTTAACTAGGTCACCTTTACCATGCCCACCTTTACCTAGCCACACCTTTACCTGGCCCACCTTTACCTAGCCCAACCTTTACCTAGCTCACTTTTACCTAGCCCACCTTTACCTAGCCCCTCTTTTTACCATGCCCACCTTTATCTTACCCCCCCCCCTCCCTCTTCTTTACAATGCCCACCTTTACATAGCCACACCCCCCTTTACCTAGCCCCACCTTTAACTAGAACCCTTGACCATGCCCACCTTTATCTAGCCCACCTTTAACCAGCCCACATTTACCTAGACCACCTTTACCATGCCCACCTCTACATAGGCCCCCCCCCCTTTACCATGCCCACCTTTACCTAGCCCACCTTTACCTAGCCAACCTTTACCTAGTCCACCTTTACCTAGCCCACCTTTAACTAGCCCACCTTTACGTAGCCCACCTTTATCGAGTCCACCTTTACCTAAGCCTCCCCCTTTTACCTAGCCCACCTTTACCTAGCTCACATTTACCATGTCCACCTTTACCTAGCCCCTCCCCCCCCACACCTTTACCTAGCCCACCTTTACCATGCCCACCTTTACCTAGCCCTCATCCTTTACCATGCCCACCTTTACCTAGCCCCACCTTTACCTAGCCCCACCTTTACCTAGCCCCACCTTTACCTAACCCACTTTTACCATGCCCACCTTTACCTAGCCCCCCCCCTACCTTTACTATGCTCACCTTCACCTAGCCCACTTTTACTCAGCTCCCCCCCCCCTTTACCATGCCCACCTTTACCTAGCCCACCTTTACCTAGCCCACCTTTACCTTGCCCCACCTTTACCTAGCCCACCTTTACCCAGCCCACATTTAACTAGCCCACCTTTACCATACCCACCTCTACCTAGCCCCCCCCCCCCTTTACCATGCCCACCTTTACCTAGCTCACCTTTACCTAGCCCACCTTTACCTAGCCCACCTTTCCTTAGCCCACCTTTACCTAGCCCACCTATACCTAACCCTCCCCCCTTTACCTAGCCCACCTTTACGTAGCCCACATTTACCATGCCCACCTTTACCTAGCCCCCCCCCCCTACCTTTACCTAGCCTACCTTTACCATGCCCACCTTTACTTAGCCCACGTTTACCATGCCCACCTTTACCTAGCCACCCCTCCCACTCCTTTACCATGCACACGTTTACCTAGCACCCCCCCCCCCTTTACCATGTAAACCTTTACCATGCCCACCTTTACCATGCCCACCTTTACCTAGCGCCCCCCCCCTTTTACCATTCCCACCTTTACCTAGCCCCCCTTTATCTAGCCCCACCTTTACCTAGCCCACCTTTACCAAGCCCCCCCCCCCCCCAACTTTACCATGCCAACCTTTACCTAGCCCACCTTTACCATGCCTACTTTCGCCTAGCCCACTTTTATCTAGCCTCCCCCCTCCTTTACCATGCCCACCTTTACCTAGCCCACCTTTACCCAGCCCACATTTACCTATCCCACTTTTACCTAGCCCACCTTTACCATGCCCACCTTTACCTAGCCCCCCCCAACTCCCTTTATCATGCCCACCTTTACCTAGCCCACCTTTACCTAGCCCACCCTTACCTAGCCGACCTTTACCTAGCCCACCTTTACTTAGCTCAACCTTTACCTAGCCCACCTTTACCTAGCCCCCACCCCCCTTTACCTAGGCCACCTTTACCATGCCTACCTTTACCTAGCCCACCTTTACCATGCCCACGTTTACCTAGCCATCCCACCTTTACCATGCACACCTTTACCTAGCCCCCCCCCCGACCTTTACCATGCCCACCTTTACCTAGCCCCACTTTACCATGCCCACCTTTACTTAGCCCCCCCTCCCTTAACCATGCCCACCTTTACCTAGTCCACATTTACCATGACCATCTTTACCTAGTCCCCACCCCCCCCCCCCTTTACCTAGGCCACTTTTACCATGCCCACCTTTACCTAGCCCACCTTTACCATGCCAACGTTTACCTAGCCATCCCTCCTTTACCATGCACACCTTTACCTAGCCCCCCCCCCACCTTTACCATGCTGACCTTTACCTAGCCCCACTTTACCATGCCCACCTTTACCTAGCCCACTTTTATTCAGCTTCCCCCCCCCTTTACTATGCCCATCTTTACCTAGCCCACCTTTCCCCAGCCAAAATTTACGTAGCCCACCTTTACCTAGCCCACCTTTACCATGCCCACCTTTTCCTAGCCTCCCCACCCCTTTACAATGCCCACCTTTACCTAGCCCACCTTTACCTAGCCCACCTTTACCTAGCCCACCTTTACCCAGCCCACATTTACCTAGCCCACCTTTACCATGCCCACCTCCACCTAAGCCCCCCCCTTTACCATGCCTACCTTTACCTAGCCCACCTTTACCTAGCCCACCTTTACTTAGCCCGCCTTCACCTAGCCCACCGTTACCTAACCCTCCCCCCTTTACCTAGCCCACCTTTACGTAGCTTACCTTTACCATGCCCACCTTTACCTAGCCCCCCCCCCCCTACCTTTACCTAGCCCACCTTTACCATACCCACCTTTACCTAGCCCACCCCTACCTTGACCACCTTTACCTAGCCCCCCCCTCCTTTAGCAGGCGCACGTTTACCCAGCCCATCCCCCCTTACCATGCCCACCTTTACCTAGCCCACCTTTACTATGCCCACCTTTACCTAGCCCTCCCCCCTTTTACCATTCCCACCTTTACCTAGCCCCCCCTTTACCTAGCCCCACCTTTACCTAGCCCACTTTTACCTAGCCCCATCTTTACCTAACCCTCCTTTACCATGCCCACCTTTACCAAGCCCCTCCCCCCCCCACCTTTACCATGCCCACCTTTACCTTGCCCTCCAACCCTTTACCTAGCCAACCTTTACCTAGCGCTCCCCCCCTTTACCTAGCCCACCTTTACCTAGCCCACCTTTACCTAGCCCTCCCCCCTTTATCTAGCCCACATTTACCTAGCCCCACCTTTACCTAGCCCAACTTTACATAGCCCTCCCCACCTTTACCTAGCCCCACCTTTATCTAGCCCACCTTTACCTAGCACACCTTTACCTAGCCAACTTTACCTAGCCCTCCCCACCTTTACCTAAACCACCTTTACCTAGCCCCTCCTTTACCTAGCCCCACCTTTACCTAGCCCACCTTTACCTAGCCCTCCCCTCCTTTACCTTACCCCACCTTTACCTAGCCCACTTTCACCTAGCCCCGCCCCCCTTTACCATGCCCACCTTTCTGAGCCCCGCTCCCCTTTACCTAGCCCCCACCTTTACCTAGCCCCCCCCCTTTTACCATGCCAACCTTTACCTAGCCCACTTTTACCATGCCCACCTTTACCTAGCCCCCACCCCTTTACCATGCCCACATTTACCTAGCCCAACTTTACCATGCCCACCTTTACCTAGCCCCCACCCTTTACCTAGCCCACCATTACCTAGCCCCACCTTTAACTAGGTCACCTTTACCATGCCCACCTTTACCTAGCCACACCTTTACCTGGCCCACCTTTACCTAGCCCAACCTTTACCTAGCTCACTTTTACCTAGCCCACCTTTACCTAGCCCCTCTTTTTACCATGCCCACCTTTACCTTACCCCCCCCTCCCTCCTCTTTACAATGCCCACCTTTACATAGCCACGCCCCCCTTTACCTAGCCCCACCTTTAACTAGAACCCTTTACCATGCCCACCTTTATCTAGCCCACCTTTAACCAGCCCACATTTACCTAGACCACCTTTACCATGCCCACCTCTACATAGGCCCCCCCCCTTTACCATGCCCACCTTTACCTAGCCCACCTTTACCTAGCCAACCTTTACCTAGTCCACCTTTACCTAGCGCACCTTTAGCTAGCCCACCTTTACGTAGCCCACCTTTATCGAGTCCACCTTTACCTAAGCCTCCCCCTTTTACCTAGCCCACCTTTACCTAGCTCACATTTACCATGTCCACCTTTACCTAGCCCCTCCCCCCCCCCACACCTTTACCTAGCCCACCTTTACCATGCCCACCTTTACCTAGCCCTCATCCTTTACCATGCCCACCTTTACCTAGCCCCACCTTTACCTAGCCCCACCTTTACCTAGCCCCACCTTTACCTAACCCACTTTTACCATGCCCACCTTTACCTAGCCCCCCCCCCCCACCTTTACTATGCTCACCTTCACCTTGCCCACTTTTACTCAGCTCCGCCCCCCCCTTTACCATGCCCACCTTTACCTAGCCCACCTTTACCTAGCCCACCTTTACCTTGCCCCACCTTTACCTAGCCCACCTTTACCATACCCACCTCTACCTAGCCCCCCCCCCTTTACCATGCCCACCTTTACCTAGCTCACCTTTACCTAGCCCACCTTTACCTAGCCCACCTTTACTTAGCCCACCTTTACCTAGCCCACCTATACCTAACCCTCCCCCCTTTACCTAGCCCACCTTTACGTAGCCCACATTTACCATGCCCACCTTTACCTAGCCCCCCCCCTACCTTTAACTAGCCTACCTTTACCATGCCCACCTTTACTTAGCCCACGTTTACCATGCCCACCTTTACCTAGCCACCCCCCCCACTCCTTTACCATGCACACGTTTACCTAGCACCCCCCCCCCCCTTTACCATGTAAACCTTTACCATGCCCACCTTTACCATGCCCACCTTTACCTAGCGCCCCCCCCTTTACCATTCCCACCTTTACCTAGCCCCCCTTTATCTAGCCCCACCTTTACCTAGCCCACCTTTACCAAGCCCCCCCCCCAACTTTACCATGCCAACCTTTACCTAGCCCACCTTTACCATGCCTACTTTCGCCTAGCCCACTTTTATCTAGCCTCCCCCCTCCTTTACCATGCCCACCTTTACCTAGCCCACCTTTACCCAGCCCACATTTACCTATCCCACTTTTACCTAGCCCACCTTTACCATGCCCACCTTTACCTAGCCCCCCCCCCCAACTCCCTTTATCATGCCCACCTTTACCTAGCCCACCTTTACTTAGCTCAACCTTTACCTAGCCCACCTTTACCTAGCCCCCACCCCCCTTTACCTAGGCCACCTTTACCATGCCTACCTTTACCTAGCCCACCTATACCATGCCCACGTTTACCTAGCCATCCCTCCTTTACCATGCACACCTTTACCTAGCCCCTCCCCCCGACCTTTACCATGCCCACCTTTACCTAGCCCCACTTTACCATGCCCACCTTTACTTAGCCCCCCCTCCCTTAACCATGCCCACCTTTACCTAGTCCACATTTACCATGACCATCTTTACCTAGTCCCCACCCCCCCCCCTTTACCTAGGCCACTTTTACCATGCCCACCTTTACCTAGCCCACCTTTACCATGCCAACGTTTACCTAGCCATCCCTCCTTTACCATGCACACCTTTACCTAGCCCCCCCCCCACCTTTACCATGCTGACCTTTACCTAGCCCCACTTTACCATGCCCACCTTTACCTAGCCCACTTTTACTCAGCTTCCCCCCCCCCTTTACTATGCCCATCTTTACCTAGCCCACCTTTCCCCAGCCAAAATTTACGTAGCCCACCTTTACCTAGCCCACCTTTACCATGCCCACCTTTTCCTAGCCTCCCCACCCCTTTACAATGCCCACCTTTACCTAGCCCACCTTTACCTAGCCCACCTTTACCTAGCCCACCTTTACCCAGCCCACATTTACCTAGCCCACCTTTACCATGCCCACCTCCACCTAAGCCCCCCCCCCGTTTACCATGCCTACCTTTACCTAGCCCACCTTTACCTAGCCCACCTTTATCTAGCCCACCTTTACTTAGCCCGCCTTCACCTAGCCCACCGTTACCTAACCCTCCCCCCTTTACCTAGCCCACCTTTACGTAGCTTACCTTTACCATGCCCACCTTTACCTAGCCCCCCCCTACCTTTACCTAGCCCACCTTTACCATACCCACCTTTACCTAGCCCACCCCTACCTTGACCACCTTTACCTAGCCCCCCCCTCCTTTAGCAGGCGCACGTTTACCCAGCCCATCCCCCCTTACCATGCCCACCTTTACCTAGCCCACCTTTACTATGCCCACCTTTACCTAGCCCTCCCCCCTTTTACCATTCCCACCTTTACCTAGCCCCCCCTTTACCTAGCCCCACCTTTACCTAGCCCACTTTTACCTAGCCCCATCTTTACCTAACCCTCCTTTACCATGCCCACCTTTACCAAGCCCCTCCCCCCCCCCACCTTTACCATGCCCACCTTTACCTAGCCCACCTTTACCATGCCTACTTTCACCTAGCCCACTTTTACCTAGCCTCCCCCCCCCTTTACCATGCCCACCTTTACCTAGCCCACCTTTACCCAGCCCACATTTACCTATCCCACCTTTATCAAGCCTACCTTTACATTGCCCACCTTTACCTAGCCTCCCCCCTCCTTTACCTAGCCCACCTTTACCTAGCCCACCTTTACCTAGCCCACCTTTACCTAGCCCACCTTTACCTAGCCCAACCTTTACCTAGTCCACCTTTACCTAGATCTCCTCCCTTTTACCTAGCCCACCTTTACCATGCCCACCTTTACCTAGCCCCCCCCCCCCCCCTTTACCTAGCCAACCTTTACCATGCCCACCTTTACCTAGCCCACCTTTACCATGCCCACCTTTACCTAGCCATCCCTCCTTTACCATGCACACCTTTACCTAGCCCCACTTTACCATGCCCACCTTTACTTAGCCCCCCTCTTTACCATGCCCACCTTTACCTAGCCCCCTCCCCTTACCTAGCTCACCTTTACCATGCCCACCTTTACCTAGCCCCCCCCCCCTTTACCATCCCTACCTTTACCTAGCCCTCCCCACCTTTACCATGCCCACCTTTACCTAGTAGCCCCCCACTTTACCATGCCCTTCTTTACCATGCCCACCTTTACGTAGCCCACTTTTACCTAGCCCACCTTTAGCATGACCACCTTTACCTAGTTCCCCCCCTTTACCATGCCAACCTTTACCTAGCACCCCCCCCCCTTACCATGCCCACCTTTACCTAGCCCCCCCCCTTTAACATGACCACCTTTACCTAGCCCCCCCCCCCCTTTACCATGCCCACCTTTACCTAACCCACCTTTACCTAGCCCACCTTTACCTAGCCCAACCTTTACCTAGTCCACCTTTACCTAGATCTCCTCCCTTTTACCTAGCCCACCTTTACCATGCCCACCTTTACCTAGCCCCCCCCCCCCTTTACCTAGCCAACCTTTACCATGCCCACCTTTACCTAGCCCACCTTTACCATGCCCACCTTTACCTAGCCATCCCTCCTTTACCATGCACACCTTTACCTAGCCCCACTTTACCATGCCCACCTTTACTTAGCCCCCCTCTTTACCATGCCCACCTTTACCTAGCCCCCTCCCCTTACCTAGCTCACCTTTACAATGCCCACCTTTACCTAGCCCCCCCCCCTTTACCATCCCTACCTTTACCTAGCCCTCCCCACCTTTACCATGCCCACCTTTACCTAGTAGCCCCCCACTTTACCATGCCCTTCTTTACCATGCCCACCTTTACGTAGCCCACTTTTACCTAGCCCACCTTTAGCATGCCCACCTTTACCTAGTTCCCCCCCTTTACCATGCCCACCTTTACCTAGCACCCCCCCCCTTACCATGCCCACCTTTACCTAGCCCCCCCCTCCTTTAACATGACCACCTTTACCTAGCCCCCCCCCTTTACCATGCCCACCTTTACCTAACCCACCTTTACCATGCCCACCTTTACCTAGCCCTTCCCCCCTTTACCTAGCCCACCTTTACCTAGCCCACCTTTACCTAGACGTCCCCCTTTTACCTAGCCCACCTTTACCTAGCCCGCCTTTACATAGTTCCCCTTTTTACCATGCCCACCTTTACCTAGCCCTGCCATCCTGTACCATGCCCACCTTTACCTAGCCCCGCCCCCCTTTACCTAGCCCCACCTTTACGTAGACCCCTCTACCATGCCCACCTTTACCTAGCCCCCCCCCCCCTCTTTACCCTGCCCACCTTTACCTAGCCCACCTTTACCTAGCCCACCTTTACCTAGCCGCTCTTTACCTAGCCCCACCTTTACCTAGCCCACCTTTACCTAGCCCACCTTTACCTAGCCCTCCAACCCTTTACCTAGCCAACCTTTACGTAGCGCTCCCCCCCCTTTACCTAGCCCACCTTTACCTAGCCCACCTTTACCTAGCCCTTCCCCCTTTATCTAGCCCACATTTACCTAGCCCCACCTTTACCTAGCCCTCCCCACCTTTACCTAGACCCACCTTTACCTAGCCCACCTTTACCTAGCACATCTTTACCTAGCCTATCTTTACCTAGCCCTCCGCACCTTTACCTAACCCCCCTTTACCTAGCCCCTCCTTTACCTAGCCCCACCTTTACCTAGCCCACCTTTACCTAGCCCGCCTTTCACATAGTTCCCCTTTTTACCATGCCCACCTTTACCTAGCCCTGCCATCCTGTACCATGCCCACCTTTACCTAGCCCCGCCCCCCTTTACCTAGCCCCACCTTTACGTAGACCCCTCTACCATGCCCACCTTTACCTAGCCCCCCCCCCTCTTTACCCTATCCCACCTTTACCTAGCCCACCTTTACCTAGCCCACCTTTACCTAGCCGCTCTTTACCTAGCCCCACCTTTACCTAGCCCACCTTTACCTAGCCCACCTTTACCTAGCCCTCCAACCCTTTACCTAGCCATCCTTTACCTAGCGCTCCCCCCCTTTACCTAGCCTACCTTTACCTAGCCCTTCCCCCTTTATCTAGCCCACATTTACCTAGCCCCATTTTTACCTAGCCCTCCCCACCTTTACCTAGACCCACCTTTTCCTAGCCCACCTTTACCTAGCACACCTTTACCTAGCCTACCTTTACCTAGCCCTCCGTACCTTTACCTAACTCACCTTTACCTAGCCCCTCCTTTACCTAGCCCACCTTTACCTAGCCCTCCTCACCTTTACCTAGCCCAACCTTAACTGAGCCCCACCTTTAGCTAGCCCCCCCCTTTTACCATGTCCACCTTTACCTAGCCCATTTTTACCATTCCCACCTTTACCTAGCCCCCTCCCCCCCCCCCTTTACCATGCCCACCTTTACCTAGCCCAACTTTCCCATGCCCACCTTTACATAGCCCCTCCCCCTTTACCTAGCCCACCTTTACCTAGCCCCACCTTTACCTAGCCCCGCCTTTACCTAGCCCACCTTTACCATGCCCACCTTTACCTAGCCCTCCCCCTTTATCTAGCCCACCTTTACCTAGCCCACCTTTACCTAGCCCCCCTTTTTACCATGCCCGCCTTTACCTAGCCCCCCCCCCTCGTCATCTTTACCATGCCCACCTTTACCTAGCCTCGCCCCCCCCCCCTTTACCTAGCCCCACCTTTACCTAGACCCCTTTACCATACCCAACTACCCACCTTTACCTAGCCCCCCGCCCTTTACCATGCCCACCTTTACCTAGTTCACCATTACCTCGCCCCCCCCCCTTTACCATGCCCACCTTTACCTAGCCCACCTTTACCTAGCCCACCTTTACCTAGCCCACCTTTACCTAGCCCACCTTTACCTAGCACACCTTTACCATGCCCACCTCTACCTAGACCCCCCCCCCTTTACCATGCCCACCTTTACCTAGCCCACCTTTACCTAGCCCACCTTTACCTAGCCCACCTTTACCTAGCCCGTCTTTACGTAGCCCACCTTTACCTAGCCTACCTTTACCTAACTCTCATCCCTTTACCTAGCCCACCTTTACCTAGCCCACCTTTACCTAGGCCCCCCCACCTTTACCTAGCCCACCTTTACTATGCCCACATTTACCTAGCCCACCTTTACCATGCCCACCTTTACCTAGCCCCCCCCCTCCTTTACCATGCACACGTTTACCTAGCCCCCCCCCTCCTCCCTTAACCATGCCCACCTTTACTTAGCCCACTTTTACCATGCCCACCTTTACCTAGCCCCTTTTTACCTAGTTCCCCTTTTTGCCATGCCCACCTTTACTTAGCCCCGCTCCCCTTTACCATGCCCACCTTTACCTAGCCCACCTTTACCTAGCCCCTCTTTACCTAGCCCACCTTTACCTTGCCCTCCAACCCTTTACCTAGCCAAACTTTACCTAGCGCTCCCCCCCCTTTACCTAGCCCACCTTTACCTAGGCCACCTTTACCTAGCCCTCCCCCCTTTATCTAGCCCACATTTACCTAGCCCCACCTTTGCCTAGCCCAACTTTACCTAGCCCTCCCCACCTTTACCTAGCCCCACCTTTATCTAGCCCACCTTTACCTAGCACACCTTTACCTAGCCAACTTTACCTAGCCCTCCCCACCTTTACCTAAACCACCTTTACCTAGCCCCTCCTTTACCTAGCCCCACCTTTACCTAGCCCACCTTTACCTAGCCCTCCCCTCCTTACCTTACCCCACCTTTACCTAGCCCACTTTCACCTAGCCCCGCCCCCCTTTACGATGCCCACCTTTCTGAGCCCCGCTCCCCTTTACCTAGCCCCCCCTTTTACCATGCCAACCTTTACCTAGCCCACTTTTACCATGCCCACCTTTACCTAGCCCCCACCCCTTTACCATGCCCACATTTACCTAGCCCAACTTTACCATGCCCACCTTTACCTAGCCCCCACCCTTTACCTAGCCCACCATTACCTAGCCCCACCTTTAACTAGCTCACCTTTACCATGCCCACCTTTACCTAGCCAAACCTTTACCTGGCCCACCTTTACCTAGCCCAACCTTTACCTAGCTCACTTTTACCTAGCCCACCTTTACCTAGCCCCCCTTTTTACCATGCCCACCTTTACCTTACCCACCCCCCCCTCCCTCCTCTTTACAATGCCCACCTTTACATAGCCCCGCCCCCCTTTACCTAGCCCCACCTTTACCTAGAACCCTTTACCATGCCCACCTTTATCTAGCCCACCTTTAACCAGCCCACATTTACCTAGACCACCTTTACCATGCCCACCTCTACCTAGGCCCCCCCCTTTACCATGCCCACCTTTACCTAGCCCACCTTTACCTAGCCAACCTTTACCTAGTCCACCTTTACCTAGCCCACCTTTAACTAGCCCACCTTTACGTAGCCCACCTTTATCGAGTCCACCTTTACCTAAGCCTCCCCCTTTTACCTAGCCCACCTTTACCTAGCTCACATTTATAATGTCCACCTTTACCTAGCCCCTCCCCCCCCCACACCTTTACCTAGCCCACCTTTACCATGCCCACCTTTACCTAGCCCTCCTCCTTTACCATGCCCACCTTTACCTAGCCCCACCTTTACCTAGCCCCACCTTTACCTAGCCCCACCTTTACCTAACCCACTTTTACCATGCCCACCTTTACCTAGCCCCCCCCCCCACCTTTACTATGCCCACCTTCACCTAGCCCACTTTTACTCAGCTCCCCCCCTTTACCATGCCCACCTTTACCTAGCCCACCTTTACCTAGCCCACATTTAACTAGCCCACCTTTACCATGTCCACCTCTACCTAGCCCCCCCCCCCTTTACCATGCCCACCTTTACCTAGCTCACCTTTACCTAGCCCACCTTTACCTAGCCCACCTTTAACATGCCCACCCTTACCTAGCCCCCCCTCCCACTCCTTTACCATGCACACGTTTACCTAGCACCCCCCCCCCCTTTACCATGCAAACCTTTACCATGCCCACCTTTACCTAGCGCCCCCCCCCCCTTTATCATTCCCACCTTTACCTAGCCCCCCTTTACCTAGCCCCATCTTTACCTAGCCCACCTTTACCAAGCCCCCCCCCCAACTTTACCATGCCAACCTTTACCTAGCCCACCTTTACCATGCCTACTTTCGCCTAGCCCACTTTTACCTAGCCTCCCCCCTCCGTTACCATGCCCACCTTTATCTAGCCCACCTTTACCCAGCCCACATTTACCTATCCCACTTTTACCTAGCTCACCTTTACCATGCCCACCTTTACCTAGCCCCCCCCCCCCCAACTCCCTTTATCATGCCCACCTTTACCTAGCCCACCTTTACCTAGCCCACCCTTACCTAGCCTACCTTTACCTAGCCCACCTTTACTTAGCTCAACATTTACCTAGCCCACCTTTACCTAGCCCCCACCCCCCTTTACCTAGGCCACCTTTACCATGCCTACCTTTACCATGCCCACGTTTACCTAGCCATCCCTCCTTTACCATGCACACCTTTACCTAGCCCCCCCCCCCCGACCTTTACCATGCCCACCTTTACCTAGCCCCACTTTACCATGCCCACCTTTACTTAGCCCCCCCTCCCTTAACCATGCCCACCTTTACCTAGTCCACATTTACCATGACCATCTTTACCTAGTCCCCACCCCCCCCCCTTTACCTAGGCCACCTTTACCATGCCCACCTTTACCTAGCCCACCTTTACCATGCCAACGTTTACCTAGCCATCTCTCCTTTACCATGCACACCTTTACCTAGCCCCCCCCCCCACCTTTACCATGCCGACCTTTACCTAGCCCCACTTTACCATGCCCACCTTTACCTAGCCCACTTTTACTCAGCTTCCCCCCCCCCCCTTTACTATGCCCATCTTTACCTAGCCCACCTTTCCCCAGCCAA
Organism: Ariolimax columbianus; assembly: GCA_036924085.1. Lineage (NCBI taxonomy): Eukaryota > Metazoa > Mollusca > Gastropoda > Stylommatophora > Arionidae > Ariolimax > Ariolimax columbianus. The sequence goes on along the minus strand of JAVGWX010000003.1, from coordinate 143,082,755 downwards.
AATTTACGTAGCCCACCTTTACCTAGCCCACCTTTACCATGCCCACCTTTTCCTAGCCTCCCCCCCCTTTACAATGCCCACCTTTACCTAGCCCATCTTTACCTAGCCCACCTTTACCTAGCCCACCTTTACCTAGCCCACCTTTACCCAGCCCACATTTACCTAGCCCACCTTTACCATGCCCACCTCCACCTAGGCCCCCCCCCTTTACCATGCCTACCTTTACCTAGCCCACCTTTACCTAGCCCACCTTTACCTAGCCCACCTTTACTTAGCCCGCCTTCACCTAGCCCACCGTTACCTAACCCTCCCCCCTTTACCTAGCCCACCTTTACGTAGCTTACCTTTACCATGAACACCTTTACCTAGCCCCCCCCCTACCTTTACCTAGCCCACCTTTACCATACCCACCTTTACCTAGCCCACCCTTACCTTGACCACCTTTACCTAGCCCCCCCCCCCTCCTTTACCAGGCGCACGTTTACCCAGCCCATCCCCCCTTACCATGCCTACCTTTACCTAGCCCACCTTTACTATGCCCACCTTTACCTAGCCCTCCCCCCTTTTACCATTCCCACCTTTACCTAGCCCCCCCCCTTTACCTAGCCCCACCTTTACCTAGCCCACCTTTACCTAGCCCCACCTTTACCTAACCCTCCTTTACCATGCCCACCTTTACCAAGCCCCTCCCCCCCCACCTTTACCATGCCCACCTTTACCTAGCCCACTTTTACCATGCCTACTTTCACCTAGCCCACTTTTACCTAGCCTCCTCCCCCCCTTTACCATGCCCACCTTTACCTAGCCCACCTTTACCCAGCCCACATTTACCTATCCCACCTTTATCAAGCCCACCTTTACATTGCCCACCTTTACCTAGCCTCCCCCCTCCTTTACCTAGCCCACCTTTACCTAGCCCACCTTTACCTAGCCCACCTTTACCTAGCCCAACCTTTACCTAGTCCACCCTTACCTAGTCCAACCTTACCTAGATCTCCTCCCTTTTACCTAGCCCACCTTTACCATGCCCACCTTTACCTAGCCCCCCCCCTTTTACCTAGCCAACCTTTACCATGCCCACCTTTACCTAGCCCACCTTTACCATGCCCACCTTTACCTAGCCATCCCTCCTTTACCATGCACACCTTTACCTAGCCCCACTTTACCATGCCCACCTTTACTTAGCCCCCCCCTCTTTACCATGCCCACCTTTACCTAGCCCCCTCCCCTTACCTAGCTCACCTTTACCATGCCCACCTTTACCTAGCCCCCCCCCCCTTTACCATACCCACCTTTACCTAGCCCACCTTTACCATCCCCACCTTTACCTAGCCCTCCCAACCTTTACCATGCCCACCTTTACCTAGTAGCCCCCCACTTTACCATGCCCTTCTTTACCATGCCCTTCTTTACCATGCCCATCTTTACGTAGCCCACCTTTACCTAGCCCACCTTTAGCATGCCCACCTTTACCCAGTTCCCCCCCTTTACCATGCCCACCTTTACCTAGCACCCCCCCCCCTTACCATGCCCACCTTTACCTAGCTCCCCCCCCCACCCCCCGTTACCATGCCGACCTTTAACATGCAAACCTTTACCTAGCCCACCTTTACCTAGCCCACCTTTACCCAGCCCACTTTTACCTAGCCTACCTTTACCTAGCCCACCTTTACCTAACCCTCCCCCCTTTACCTAGCCCACCTTTACCTAGCCCATCTTTACCATGCCCACCTTTACCTAGCCCCCCCCCACCTTTACCTAGCCCACCTTTACCATTCCCACCTTTACCTAGCCCACCTTTACCATGCCCACCTTTACCTATTCCACCTTTACCTAGCCCCTTCTTTTACCATGCACACCTTTACCTACCATCCCCCCCACTTTACCTAACCCAACTTTAACATGCCCACATTTACCTAGCCCCCCCCCCCTTTACCATGCCCACCTCCACCTAGGGCCCCCCCTTTACCATGCCCACCTTTACCTAGCCCACCTTTACCTAGCCCACCTTTACCTAGCCCACCTTTACTTAGCCCGCCTTTACCTAGCCCCCCCCCTACCTTTACCTAGCCCACCTTTACCATACCCACCTTTACCTAGCCCACCTTTACCATGACCACCTTTACCTAGCCCCCCCCTCCTTTACCATGCACACGTTTACCCAGCCCCCCCCCTTACCATGCCCACCTTTACCTAGCCCACCTTTACTATGCCCACCTTTACCTAGCCCCCCCCCCTTTACCATTCCTACCTTTACCTAGCCCCCCTTTACCTAGCCCTACCTTTACCTAGCCCACCTACACCTAGCCCCACCTTTACCTAAACCTCCTTTACCATGCCCACCATTAACAAGCCCCTCCCCCCCCACCTTTACCATGCCCACCTTTACCTAGCCCACCTTTACCATGCCTACTTTCACCTAGCCCACTTTTACCTAGCCTCCCCCCCCCCTTTACCATGCCCACCTTTACCTAGCCCACCTTTACCCAGCCCACATTTACCTGTCCCACCTTTACCAAGCCCACCTTTACATTGCCCACCTTTACCTAGCCCCCACCCCCCCTCCTTTACCTAGCCCACCTTTACCTAGCCCACCTTTACCTAGCCCAACCTTTACCTAGTCCACCTTTACCTAGATCTCCTCCCTTTTACCTAGCCCACCTTTACCTAGCCCACCTTTACCATGCCCACCATTACCTAGCTCCCCCCCCTTTACCTAGCCAACCTTTACCATGCCCACCTTTACCTAGCCCACCTTTACCATGCCCACCTTTACCTAGCCATCCCTCCTTTACCATGCACACCTTTACCTAGCCCCTCCCTCAACTTTACAATGCCCACCTTTACCCAGCCCCACTTTACCATGCCCACCTTTACTTAGCCCCCCCTCTTTACCATGCCAACCTTTACCTAGCCCCCTCCCCTTACCTAGCCCACCTTTACCATGCCCACCTTTTCCTAGCCCCCCCCCCCTTTACCATACCCACCTTTACCATCCCCACCTTTACCTAGCCCTCCCCACCTTTACCCTGCCCACCTTTACTTAGTCCCCCCCCCCCGTTTACCATGCCCTTCTTTACCATGCCCACCGTTACGTAGCCCACCTTTACCTAGCCCACCTTTACCATGCCCAACTTTACCTAGTTCCCCCCCTTTACCATGCCCACCTTTACCTAGCACCCCCCCCCCTTACCATGCCCACCTTTACCTAGCTCCCCCCCCCACCCCCCGTTACCATGCCCACCTTCAACATGCCAACCTTTACCTAGCCCACCTTTACCTAGCCCACCTTTACCCAGCCCACTTTTACCTAGCCTACCTTTACCTAGCCCACCTTTACCTAACCCTCCCCCCCTTTACCTAGCCCACCTTTACCTAGCCCATCTTTACCATGCCCACCTTTACCTAGCCCCCCCCCCACCTTTAACTAGCCCACCTTTACCATGCCCACCTTTACCTAGCCCACCTTTACCATGCCCACCTTTACCTAGCCCCCCCCCTCTTTTACCATGCACACCTTTACCTACCCCCCCCCCCCCACTTTACCATGCCCACCTTTACCTAACCCAACTTTACCATGCCCACCTTTACCTAGCCCCCCCCCTTTACCATGCCCACCTTTACCTAGCCCCCCCCCCCCTTTACCCCCTTTCGCCCCAATTTTACCTAGCCCACATTTACGTAGCCCCACCTTCACCTAACCAACCTTTACCATGCCCACCTTTATCTAGCCCTCCCTCCTCCATTACCTAGCCAACCTTTACTTAGCCCCCCCCCCTTTACCATGCCCACCTTTACCTAGCCCACCTTTACCATGCCCACCTTTACCTAGCCCCCCCTCTTTTACCATGCACACCTTTACCTACCTCCCCCCCTTTACCTCGCCCACCTTTACCTAGCCCACCTTTACTATGCCCACCTTTACCTAGCCCCCCCCTCCTTTACCATGCCCACCTTTACCTAGCCACCCCTTTACCTAGCCCCACCTTTACCTAGCCCACCTTTACCTAGCCCCCACCTTTACCTAACCAACCTTTATCATTCCCACCTTTATCTAGCCCCCCCCCCTCCCCCTTACCTAGCCCACCTTCACCATGCCCACCTTTACTTAGCCCCCCCCCCATTTACCATGCCCACCTTTACCTAGCCCACATTTACCATGCCCACCTTCACCTAGCCCAGTTTTACCCAGCCTCCCCCCCCCTTTACCATGCCCACCTTTACCTAGCCCACCTTTACCCAGCCCACATTTACCTAGCCCACCTTTACCTAGCCCACCTTTACCATGCCCACCTCTACCTAGGGCCCCCCCTTTACCATGCCCACCTTTACCTAGCCCAGCTTTACCTAGCCCACCTTTACCTAGCCCACCTTTCCCTAGCCCACCTTTACTTAGCACCTTTACCTAGCTCACCTTTACGTAACCCTCCCCCCTTTACCTAGCCCACCTTTACCTAGCACACCTTTACCTAGCCCCCCATCCCACCTTTACCTAGCCCACCTTTACCATGCCCACCTTTACCTAGCCCACCTTTACCATGCCCACCTTTACCTAGCCCCCCCCCCTCCTTTATCATGCACACGTTTACCTAGCCCCCCCCCTTACCATGCCTACCTTTACCTAGCCCCCCTTTACCTAGCCCCCCCCCTTTACCATGCCCACCTTTACCTAGCCCCCCCCCTTTACCTAGCCCCACCTTTACCTAGGCCACCTCTAACAAGCCCCACCTTTACCTAACCCACCTTTACCATGCCCACCTTTACCAAGCCCCCCCCCCTTACCTTTACCATGCCCACCTTTACCTAGCCCACCTTTACCATGCCTACTTTCACCTACCCACTTTTACCTAGCCTCCACCCCCCTTTACCATGCCCACCTTTACCTAGCCCACCTTTACCAAGCCCACATAGACCTAGCCCCCCCCCTTTACCATGCCCACCATTACCTAGCCCACCTTTACCTAGCCCACCTTTACCTAGCCCACTTTTACCTAGCCCTCCCCCCTTTACCATGCCCACCTTTACTTAACCCCCCCCCCCCCGCTTTTTACCATGCCCACCTTTACCTAGCCCACCTTTACCAAGCCCACATAGACCTAGCCCCCCCCCCCCTTTACCATGCCCACCATTACCTAGCCCACCTTTACCTAGCCCACTTTTACCTAGCCCTCCCCCCTTTACCATGCCCACCTTTACTTAACCCCCCCCCCCGCTTTTTACCATGCCCACCTTTACCTAGCCCACCTTTAACCTAGCCCACCTTTACCTAGCCCACCTTTACCTAGCCCACCTTTACCTAGCTCACCTTTACCATGCCCACCTTTACCTAGCCCACCTTTACCATGCCCACCTTTACCTGGCCCACCTTTACCATGCCCACCTTTACCTAGCCTCCCCCCCTTACCATGCTCACCTTTACCTAGACCCTCCCCCCCCATTTACCTAGCCCACCTTTACCATGCCCACCTTTACCTAGCCCCCCCCCCTTTACTATGCCCCCCTTTACCTAGCCCACCTTTACCATGACCCACCTTTACCTAGTCCTCCCCCCTTTACCATGCCTCCCTTTACCTAGCCCACCTTTACCTAGCCCTCCCTACCTTTACCATGCCCACCTTTACCTAGCCCTTCCCCCACTTTAACATGCCCACCTTTACCCAGCCCACCTTTACCTAACCCACCTTTACCTGGCTCACCTTTACCATGCCCACCATTACCTAGCCCCCCCCCCCTTTTACCATGCCCAGCTTTACCATGACCACCTTTACCTAGCCCCCCCCCCCATTTACCATGCCCACCTGTACCTAGCCCCCCTCCCCGTTACCATGCCCACCTTTACCATGCCCACCATTACCTTGCCCACCTTTACCTAGCCCACCTTTACCTAGCCCACTTTTACCTAGCCCCCCCCCCTTTACTATGCCCACCTTTACTTAACCCCCCCCCCCTTTTTACCATGCCTACCTTTACCTAGACCCCTCCCCCCCCCCCTTACCATGCCCACCTTCAACTTCAACTTGTCTTCTACTTGAGGGAGACACTTATGTCTTCAGCTTGAGGGAGACACTGATGTTTTCAGCTTGAGTGAGGGAGACACTGATGTCTTCAGCTTGAGTTAGGGAGACACTGATGTCTTCAGCTTGAGTGAGGGAGACACTAATGACTTCAGCTTGCGTGACGGAGACACTGGTGTCTACAGCTTGAGTGAGTGGGACACTGATGTCTTCAGCTTGAGTGAGAGAGGCACTGATGTCTTCAGCTTGAGTGATGGAGACACTGATGTCTTCAGCTTAAGTGAGGGAGACACTGATATCTTCAGCTTGAGTGAGGGAGACACTGATGTCTTCAGCTTGAGTGAGGGAAACACTGATGTCTTCAGCTTGAGTGAGGGAGACACCGATTTCTTGAGCTTGAGTGAGGGAGGCACTGATGTCTTCACCTTGAGTGAGGGAAACACCGATGTCTAAAGCTTGAGTGAGGGAGACACTGATGTCTTCGGCTTGAGTGAGGGAGACACTGATGTTTTCAGCTTGAGTGAGTGAGACACTGATGTCTTTAGCTTGAGTGAGGGAGGCACTGATGCCTTCAGCTTGAGTGAGGGAGACACTGATGTCTTCAGCTGGAGTGAGGGAGACACTGATGTCTTCAACTGGAGTGAGGGAGACACTGATGTCTTCAGCTTGAGTGAGGGAGGCACTGATATCTTCAGCTTGAGTGAGGGAGACACTGATGTCTTCAGCTTGTGTGAGTGAGACACTGATGTCTTCTGCTTGAGTGAGGGAGACACTGATGTCTTCAGCTTCAGTGAGTGGGACACTGATAACTTCAGCCGGAGTGAGGGAGACACCGATGTCTTCAGCTTGAGTGAGGGAGACACTGATGTCTTCAGCTTGAGTGAGGGAGACACTGATATCTTCAACTTGAGTGAGGGAGACACTGATGTCTTCAGCTTGAGTGAGGGAGACACTGATGTCTTAAGCTTGAGTGAGGGAGACACTGATGTCTTTAGCTTCAGGGAGACACTGATGTCTTAAGCTTCAGGGAGACACCGATGTCTTCAGCTTGAGTGAGGGAGACACCGATGTCTTCAGCTTTAGGGAGACACTCGTGTCTTCAGCTTGAGTGAGGGAGACACCGATGTCTTCAGCTTGAGTGAGGGAGACACTGATGTCTTCAGCTTGAGTGAGGGAGACACTGATGTCTTCAGCTTGATTGAGGGAGACACTGATATCTTCAGCTTGAGTGAGGGAGACACTGATGTCTTCAGCTTGAGTGAGGGAGACACTGATATCTTTAGCTTTATGGAGACACTGATGTCTTAAGCTTCAGGGAGACACCGATGTCTTCAGCTTGAGTGAGGGAGACACTGATGTCTTCAGCTTGATTGAGGGAGACACCGATGTCTTCAGCTTGAGTGAGGGAGACACTGATGTCTTTAGCTTGAGAGAGGGAGACACCGATGTCTTCAGCTTGAGTGAGGGAGACACTGATGTCTTCAGCTTAGTGAGGGAGACACCGATGTCTTCAGCTTGAGTGAGGGAGACACTGATGTCTTCAGCTTGAGTGAGGGAGACACCGATGTCTTCAGCTTCAGGGAGACACCCGTATCTTCAGCTTGAGTGAGGGAGACACCGATGTCTTCAGCTTAGTGAGGGAGACACTGATGTCTTCAGCTTGAGTGAGGGAGACACTGATGTCTTCAGCTTGAGTGAGGGAGACACTGATGTCTTCAGCTTGAGTGAGGGAGACACCGATGTCTTCAGCTTGAGTGAGGGAGGCACTGATGTTTTCAGCTTTAGTGAGGGAGACACCAATGTCATCAGCTTGAGTGAGGGAGACACTGATGTCTTCAGCTTGAATGAGGGAGACACTGATGTCTTCAGCTTGAGTGAGGGAGACACTGATGTCTTCAGCTACTTGTGTGAAGGTACTTTGTTGGATTCCTTTTATCTGCACGTTTGACTTAACTCAGCTGTAAATGGGTACCTAGTGGGTTACTTGTTTGGAAGGAATACCATAATATAACCCTTAGCTCAACTTAAATAATAGGCTGCACACACCACTATAACAGAGATAAAGCGTTGCCACCACTATAACAGAGATAAAGCGTTGTCACCACTATAACAGAGATAAAGCGTTGTCACCACTATAACAGAGATAAAGCGTTGTCATCACTATAACAGAGATAAAGCGTTGTCACCACTATAACATAGTTTTAGCGTTTTTCTAGGCGTCCTCAGAAGAGTTTAAAAATAGTCCGCGCGTTGAACGGGATCACGCTTTACAATGAAGTTGTTAAACGAGCGAGCACTTTATTTATTCAGTATGACTATCATAAATTATAGCCAATAGTTGATTGCTCGTTACTGTAAGATCTCAAATAAACCCATGGTCAGTCCACATAAAGATAGCATTCTGTCTCTGGCTTCTTGCGTCGCCAGACAGTTAACACATCTACCACTCTCTTAACGTAGCGGCCATGTTTCTGTCATCGCCATACAGCCGAGCCCTCAAATAACACCATATCATTACTTCAACAACTGAGTAACTTGTCTTTTGCTTGTCTCGTCCCTATACATTTTATCCCTAAATTAAGGTTGAGGTGGGACATGCTGTCACGATGCGCCTCTTGTAGAGCTGCACATACTTTAAATCATATTCCCCTGTTGCATTTCTCGCCGTCGTGACGGCTAATTTCACCGTGACCTATTGTTGATCTGTTAGGCTAAATGATATGACCTGCCATTGACAGTCTGAATATTGTCACGTGATCTTGTGTTGGCACATGGTAATATGATTCTGACTTCCACGAGCCAATTGGTGTGTATGGCTCACGCGGCACATGGTCTCGTGACTGGGGTCATCAAAGCTATCTTAAGTTAGTCAAAGAATGTAGAGTCTTCTACCATAGGATGTAGCGCCGTGTACCATATGATGTAGAGTCGTGTACCATATGGTGTAGATCTTCTACCATATGATGTATGCGCATTTTCTTGTGTGTAGCTTACAGTTTCTACATGTACGCGTGATGAGGTAGCTGGCTTGATGCCAACCCCATCCTTAGTCGCCAAATCGCAATGCATTGTAAGTAACAGGATGTCAAGACAGTGGGATGTCAGAACAAGATGTCAAGACAGTGGGATGTATGAACAAGATGTCAAGACAGTGGGATGTATGGACAAGATGTCAAGACAGTGGGATGTATGAACAAGATGTCAAGACAGTGGGATGTATGGACAAGATGTCAAGACAGTGGGATGTATGAACTAGATGTCAGGACAGTGGGATGTATGGACAAGATGTCAAGACAGTGTGATGAATGAACTAGATGTCATGTCTGATAATGAAGCGAGATCCAACATTGTGATTATATAAGTTCGTTAGTGGGGTCATTTGGGCTTCGTTCAATCCAGCCCATCCACGGATATGTTGTTTTATTACGTCCGACAAGTATGTCTTAACCATTTCAGCTTGCTTCCCCAGTCCCTCAATCCCTGCTCGTGCTTGCTGATTTATTCTCATTCACATCAATGTGTCAGTTTCTGGCAATCATTGACAAAGTAAACAGAATATTTAAAAGCACTTTTGTATCACAGCAACGAAGCTAACACTGAATTGTTCAATATGGTTTCACTCGTGGCAAGATAGAAACATCAAAAATAGATAACAATCGATAACGCTGGATAAACAAGTGTCGTTAATGTGGAACACCCGTTACTTGATAATTGATTAGAAATTCATATTCACTTCTTAGCGTCACTGCCAAACTCCTTGTAGTTAGTGTGCTCGTGTTGACATCAACCACAATGTCTTACCACCTGAATCTTGTTACCAACCTTGGACATTTTCCTGAGGAATGTCAAACGTGGAATGATTGAAGTAGTTGTCGTGAGGGAAGTGGGACGTTAGTCCGGACAGGCACAACATGCTGACTAGGACGCCGCGTCAGGGTCAGAAACATACTGACAGGACGCCGCGTCCAGGTCAAGCACAACATACTGACCAGGACGCCGCGTCAGGTTCAGATACAACATACTGACCAGGACGTCGCATCCAGGTTCAGACACAACATACTGACCAGGACGTCGCGTCCAGCTTCAGACACAACATACTGACCAGGACGCCGCGTCAGGTTCAGACACAACATACTGACCAGGACGTTGCGTCCAGGTTCAGACACAACATATTGACCAGGACGTCGCGTCCAGGTTCAGACACAACATACTGACCAGGACGTCGCGTCCAGGTTCAGACACAACATACTGACCAGGTCGTCGCGTCCAGGTTCAGACACAACATATTGTCCAGGACGTTGCGTCCAGGTTCAGACACAACATACTGACCAGGACGCCGCGTCAGGTTCAGACACAAGATACTGACCAAGATCACTAGATCACTAACTCTCTTCCATGAAGCGTTCCCTTGAAACATGCTGTTTTAAAGACAGTCTGGCTGATATACTTCGATGTAATCCCCGTAGTAATTAGCGTCACGTAGATGAAGCCAAGCATAGCACAACACCGTCATCAGCACGCTCGGGATGTGAGGAAAGCTTACTACAACCCGCCACTTAACATCCTTGTCAGAGCGCACACAAGAGTAAGCTTACTCATTATGGGCATTCAACAACAACAACAACAACAACAACAACAACAACATCTGGAGACAATGGATTTGCATCGTATGTACAGGGTAGAATACCTCCCAAATACATGATTCTCGACAAGTTATCATTGGTCACATGGGGCATTATGTTGTGCTATGTCCTAATACATCTCTAAGGGAACGCCCCTGCGTGTCTGTATGCCCTGAAACGTGGACTCGTTTTCTGGCAGCTCTGAGTTTAGTGATCTTCCAGATTGGAGGCCCTTCTCTAGGGGTCTGACCTGCTGCCCCAAGTGCAGATACTTATGTTAATAAAACACTTCGAAACGACTAATTCCTAATTTCGTACTTATCAAAGGTAATCAACATCGTGTGTGGCTGGCCGCATGTGTTGTGTGACGTGCCGCATGTGTTGTGTGACGGGCCGCATGTGTTGTGTGACGGGTCGCATGTGTTGTGTGACGGGTCGCATGTGTTGTATGACGGACGGCATGTGTTGTGTGACGCGTCGCATGTGCTGTGTGACGAGTCGCATGTGTTGTGTGACGGGCCGCATGTATTGTGTGACGGGTCGTATGTGTTGTGTGACGAGCCACATGTATTGTGTGACGGACCGCATGTGTTGTGTGACGTGCCGCATGTGCTGTGTGACGAATCGCATGTGTTGTGTGACGGGTCACATGTGTTGTGTGACGGGCCGCATGTGTTGTGTGACGGGCCGCATGTGTTGTGTGACGAGTCACATGTGTTGTGTGCGCGCCTTCTTTATGTTACCTCTTGTGTCAAGTATTGTTTCGTTTAAAACGTTAGTTGCAATCATAACAAAGCCGTGTTGAACATGTGTGTGAGATGATGGCTGACATTACAATATATGCCTGCTGACATTACAATATATGCCTGCTGACATTACAATATATGCCTGCTCACATTACAATATATGTCTGCTGACATTACAATATATGCCTGCTGACATTACAATATATGCCTGCTCACATTACAATATATGCCTGCTCATATTACAATATATGCCTGCTCACATTACAATATATGCCTGCTGACATTACAATATATGTCTGCTGACATTACAATATATGCCTGGTGACATTACAACATATGCCTGCTCATATTACAATATATGCCTGCTGACATTACAACATATGCCTGCTCATATTACAATATATGCCTGCTCACATTACAATATATGCCTGCTCATATTACAATATATGCCTGCTCCCATTACAATATATGCCTGCTCACATTACAATATATGCCTGCTGACATTACAATATATGTCTGCTGACATTACAATATATGCCTGCTGACATTACAACATATGACTGCTCATATTACAATATATGCCTGCTGACATTACAACATATGCCTGCTCATATTACAATATATGCCTGCTTACATTACAATATATGCCTGCTCACATTACAATATATGCCTGCTCACATTACAATATATGCCTGCTCACATTACAATATATGCCTGCTCACATTACAATATATGCCTGCTCACATTACAATATATGCCTGCTGACATTACAATATATGCCTGCTGACATTACAACATATGCCTGCTGACATTACAATATATGCCTGCTCACATTACAATATATGCCTGCTGACATTACAACATATGCCTGCTCATATTACAACTTGTGCTATATTCCGTAATTCACAAACAAGGTCCGAAGCAATTTTCTACAAAACTGCATGTCATATCCAGATCATTGTTTGCATGTAGCCTTAGAATATCCATACGCTAAAACATTGATATTATTTAGTCCATAAATGTTAAGAATTTTGCACATCGGCTTATTCCTTTGATCTTTTAGGACCATTGCAAAGAAATGGCATTAAATTTTAAGATTTTACAGTTCGCAGCTGAATTTCTCGTCGTATTTTGTACATAGGCGTATCTCCTTAATGGCATTATAGATTGATTGATTGTTGGTGATGCCCTTTATGTACAATCGTAGAAATAACACCAATATTAAACAGTTAGTACAACCCTTCGGTCACCCTTAGACCCCCTCCCCCAAGGTTGTATCAACTGAGCAGCTAATTTTATGTTGTGTAACGCATTTGAATATTGAATTGTATTTGTTGCCATTGTATGTACATCTAATTGTTTTGATAAACATACTATAATTCATCCATGTCTGCTAATCAGTATGTCCACAAAAGATGATATTAATCATCCGAATATGTCGATTCAAAGAGAATGATAATTGTTACTGGCTGGACAAATTGCAATCCATCTCGTTGCCAGTACTGTACTTCTTCCCGGAGCACATGTTCGACACACTTCTTCCTCAACTGAATGTCTATTTTTGACAGGTACTAACTTGTCAGCACTTCAACGTCACACATTTTAAATGTCCTGTTCTGTTCGTCAACTTGTTCTTTGACTTTAGCCCACACAAGCTCTATAGGGTTTATATGCGCGTGAAATCCAGGTAGTCACACAGAAATGTGACCTTACTCTTCAATGATTTTGTCAATATGATACACCTTTGTCTTATTTGTCTTCCTCACCCAGCTGCAAAAACTTGGATTTCAAAAACGTGTTGTCCAAATTTACTTTTTCTTTAGCTAGCCATGTCCTAATTAGAGCTTTTGTATTTGATACAGTTGGTACTTTGTCTTCCTCTGATACCGCATTTTGATAGGATGCGTTATCTATTACTAGGCATGACGGTCTATCCAGAATTTGTCAACCAATGCCTTAAAATTGGTTCATTCATTTCAGTGTGGTAGTCTTTACTGTCTGCATCTTTTTTATTGGAAAATAAGTTCAGCGTTTTGGACAAATAAGTTTTCACTGCTTCCGGCGAACGTTAGTATAATGCGCTTCCATTTTCTGCTTTGAAATTGTCTTTTCTGTTCACCGTTAACTGATTGCCATTCTTTACCAAAGGTGAGGTGAGCATTGAGCATGATTAATCCAAGTATACTATATCGTAGCCTTGCCTACGCCGTTCACGTATCTGTCTCATGTACTTGCTTTGGGCAGCAATCAAATGTAATTTCTCACATAAAATATTCTTGCCGCCTGAAGTTTTCCTGAATGTAAATCCAGCGCCTCTTACAATTTTCAAAAAAAGAGTATTTTAAGAAACTTCAATACTGCCGTCAGATTGCAATGTTAATTTTAGTTTCCAGAGAGTAACAAATTAATTTTTTTGTCAACATTGTCAAAATCTTCCGTTTGATGACATCTCTGTCGAAATCGTCAAATGTCCTTTTTCTGCCTTGCTTGATATTTTTTTTAAATTGTTGTTGTCCTAGCCTTATTTCTCTATTCCTCAAGCGGTGTGCGTTGCTCTATGTTTTTATTGTTTGATCATGTTGGTCTATTGCATCCGACATCGACATGCATTTCATGTAAGGGTCTGCTTCTTCCTGCATTTTCTATGTATTTGCTTCCCCGGGGTAACAGCCGGTGCTGTGATGAAAAGCGAACCCAGCACTTTTGGGTTGTGAACCATGCCACTTAACCACTAGCGCTTGCCGTCCCGTTAAACCTTTCTTGTTATGAGTGCATCTTGTCCAATCTAACGGTAAAAGGATGCTCTATCCAGACTAAGCGCCAATTGCGTTCGTTTCTCTGAGTCATGAATATCGCATTATAAATGACCATCTTAGATTCCCTACTAAAAAAACGTGTATAGTAAGAAGGTACCCCCCCCCCCCCCCCCCCCTTGCATTGTTATAAATGTACACTTCCTACTCATTTTGAAAATGACATCAATGTAAATTTTGAAAAATCAACTATATGTCACAATAACAACCTCACAAACTTTAATATCGTGATACGACTATATTTGAGCGACAGTTTCGCATAAATGACCTTGATTGTTTTCCTCACTCGACCAGACTTCTATATTGCACCTGAGAAAATCAAGAACTTATTTTTATTCACCGAACTTAAATGCCAAAATGTATATTTTAAAAACAGCACGAATGTGTACCTTAAACAGGTTAGAGTTATGTCCAATTCAGTGAGGTTGTTTTAATATAGCTTCAGAGTACACATTTCAAAATACATAAAAATTTCTTAAAGAAATAAAATATTAACTTAACCTCATGGATATTCTAAGGCTGCATGAGAAAAATCATTTGGATCTGACATGCAGTAGAGTAGAAAATCGCTTCGGACCTTGTTAATTTTGAGGTTGTTTGCGAATGCCCACAATGAGAAGGTTACTCTTTTGTTCGCCCTGAAAAGGACCTTCAGTGGCGGGTTGCAGTAGCTTTCCTTACATCCCGAGCTTGCTAATGAAGGTGAACCGAGGTACTTCAGGCGGTTGTGATATGCTTGCCTTTATCTGCGTGTCGGTCACTACTACAGAGATCACGTCGATCCTTCCACCCGTTAGCCAGGCTGCCATGAAAACATCTCATTTCTAGGGAAGGTGCTAGGAAGCCAAGGTGAGGGTCTTGACCAGTATGTTCTTCCTGACCCTGACTAACATGTATGACCAGTATGTTTTGCCTGACCCTGACTAACATGTCTGACCAGTATGTTTTGCCTGATCCTGACTAACATGTCTGATCAGTATGTTTTGCCTGACCCTGACTAACATGTCTGACCAGTATGTTTTGCCTGACCCTGACTAACATGTGTGATCAGTATGTTTTGCCTGACCCTGACTAACATGTGTGATCAGTTGTTTTGCCTGACCCTGACTAACATGCCTGACCAGTATGTTTTGCCTGACCCTGACTAACATGCCTGACCAGTATGTTTTGCCTGACCCTGACTAACATGCCTGACCAGTATGTTTTGCCTGACCCTGACTAACATGCCTGACCAGTATGTTTTGCCTGACCCTGACTAACATGCCTGACCAGTATGTTTTGCCTGACCCTGACTAACATGCCTAGCCCTGACTAACATGCCTGACCATGACTAACATGCCTGACCCTGACTAACATGCCTGATCAAACGTTCTTTTTCCTCCCCGACCTTGTTCATAAATTAAAATACGAACTAAAACTGATATTCAAACATAAGCTGTGTTAAGCTGGGATCATGTTTGACAAGTGTGAGTAGAAATTGGTAACCGTGCTGCATACGCCAGGGGCTCTTTCATTATCTGCTAATGAGTATTGTGTTGTCCAGTGGGGGCCGAGCAATGACAATAGTCTCTAAAAGTACCGACAGGTGTGGCGCGGGTTTGATAGCGGCGGTACTGCTGTTGCTACTTGCGTCCTAACCTCAGATTATATTGTTGTTACCTGTGGCCTCCATATTTAATAACGCAGGTGATAAGGTAAAATATGGTCCAATTGCAGACACAGCTATCAGTGATGAAGTGTTAGAGGATTCATTGTTCGATGTATCAGCTTGTGTGTGACGGGAGGTGACCAGTTTATGTCGTGGCTGCCTTGTCTTCCCAAGTGTAAGTCAAGATGTTATTGACAACTGGGTAAACAGGAGTGTATCGCAATCTGGAACCAAATTTGAGACACATGCGAAGCAAGCGCTTTCACCACCCTGTCAAAAGCGTGCTTTCACAGAATGGTGGGACCAGCCAGTCGTATAACAGGTAGCTAAAACTGCACGCATTGATGGTAGCCATTGTAACACGGATGAGAGTCACTGTAACGTGTACGAAAGCCTTTGTAACATGGCTGGAAGCCATAACAACATGGATGAAAGTCATAAAAACATAGATGAAAGCCACTGTAACAAAGGTGAAAGGCGCTGTAATGTAACAGTTCCCACCGGAGCAAGAGAATTTAGGACAGGGGTGATGTGGTTGCTGATAACAAAGGTACCTGAACTTGTTAAAGCTTAAAGGTACCTGAATGCGTGTCAAGGTCACTCACCGTCTCAACAAATAAAAACAGAGTTGGGGCAAAGAATGTGGACAGGTAGGAGCTGACCACTGGCGTTCCGATTTGGGTAGTGGGAGAATGAGTGACAGACGGATTGGCAGTGGAGCTTGCTGCGATAGATGAGTGACAGATGTGCAGAGTATTTCGTTCCAATAAGACCAGATAAAGCCATCCCCCTGAGATACATTGATCAGCTCTGATTCTGCTTGAGTGTATATAACTCGAGACAAAGTTTAGCTCAGGAGGCTGGATGGAGAGGAGGCTGGATGGAGAGGAGAGGAGAGCGAGAGAGTGAATGTAGATATAAGTCTGGTTTAGCTTACCGACTTAGATAGAGGAGCGATTGATAAACTGTTGCACGAATGTTAGTGAAAGAACAGGATCGCTCAAGTAGGTGTGTGAGTTTTGTATTAATAGATAATCTGAACGTGTGTTCTAAGCAGGACACGTTGTGAGCGAGTTATGCCCAGATCGCCCGCCTGAGGGGATTTGAGTGAGGAAGAGATTTTGATAAGGTGTGTTGAGGATGCAGTTTAATAGATGTGTGAGTGTGATGTGTGTAGGCAAAAGAACTGGATTTTGATAGTTGGGAATTGCATCAATAGCTAATGCTTAAAATTTCCGCTTTAGTTAAAATTTATTTTAACATACATATATAATATATAATATAGGAATATTTAGTTAAGATGATATGAATTGTATTGTGTTTGTAATTTCATTACTCATTTTTCTGATATGAGTATTATATAATAAATATGTCACCTGCTGTGTGCTATATTATTTGCAGTGTGTGGTCATAATTGATGTGGAAGAGTGTGATAATGTTCTGAGTAAGAATAACCCTAGGGCAAACTGTGGGATCTGCTACAGTAACATAGGTAAAAGTCACTGTAGTATTGGTGTAAGCCACTGTAACATGGGTGAAAGTTACTATGACTATGTTGTGACGACAGTCCGTACATGGTGCTCCGTTGGTTGCTCTGACTGACAGCTACTCCTCAAGTAAACTTCATATTTCACTCACTTATCGCCTAACTAACTATACGCTCCATGTGCCATGTGAGTTGATGGCGCTCATCCTATCTGTCGCTCGGCTGTTCTTATGGGGCTGCGCTGGCGTACTTGGACAAGACTATAAACTATTTGTTCCAACGACAATAATGACAGACGGAATGTGTACCCAAGGGTTGGCCACGCAAACAAGATTCGGTCAGTGACAGAAAACTAAGGAATCCATTACGCTGACTTGTTCTGGTCAAGGACACACTACAGAGGCATAGGTTGACAATAACACGGCCCCACAGATGTTACACGGCAGGAATGTGCATCTCCCCATGCCACCTGGCGACATTCGTGTCCTGGCCGACGAGACAGGTGAGATTGATGTTACGACGGTTTGTGTTAGCTCATCAATTTTGTAAAATTCGTTGAGCCATTCAGAAATCCGCCGCGACACCCCGTCTTTTTGAACACGTTCGGGCACAACTCCCAGGTCAGTCATACTGTTTGGTGTCAATACAGGGAACAGTGCGACCTATTCTCTCTCCTTTGTTTTTCTTCTTGTTTGTTTGTTTGTTTAACTCGTCCTTATTGGTTCTGTTCATCGCTATTTTCCTCAGAGATGTCAATATCAAGCGAGAGTTGGAATGAAAGAAGTTGAAGAGCAAACAAGTGGGATGTCGTTTTGGGGGCTGAGGATGAGTTAGAGGAGTGAACAAACAGCATCTCAGAGAGGCAGAGTAAGAGGTAGAGAGAGAAGGAGAGACAGACAGAGAGAGAGAGAGAGAGTGACAGACAACTATAGAAGGAAAGAGATAGAGGGAAAGAGAGAGAGACACACACACAAAGAGAAAGAAAGAGAGGGAGAGAGAGAGACAAAAAAGAAAGAGACTGAAAGAGAGAGAGAGGAAGAGAGAGGAAGAGAGATAGAGACAAAGGGAGATAGGAAGAGCCAGACAAGACATATAGAGCCACATATAGACAGACAGAGAGAGCGCGAGAGAGGAGCATAGATAGTGAAAGAGAATTAGAAAGAGAGAAGAGAGAGAGAGAAACCACTTAAGTTGTCATGTATTGCAGTCTGGGCCTCGCAAATGATATACCCTTTGTGAATGGGAAATCAGAAGTAGTTGGACTGACATCGGTGTTGATAATGTGGCAGATAACGGCGTCCGTTCTGATAACAGGGTCACTGATGATTGACGGAAACACGTGTTATAATCAGTTTGAGGCGGGGCCTAGATAATTGACGTGCCTTACACGAGTATCAGTGTTTCCTGTCGTCCTCGTGATTTGACTGTGTGCTATCCAAGGAGCATGTTCTAAAACTGGGCAGGGCCGACACCTCTCACTGATAGAAGTTGACAGTTAATGTGTTTGACAGACATTATGTGCATAAATCTCATATTTCTGTGTAGTACGTTGGCAGACAAAGTTCTCTGTGTCTTATATGTGTGGGGGTGTGAGTGTGGGTGTGTGAGTGTGGAGGTGTGAGTGTGGGGGTGTGAGTGTGGGGGTGTGAGTGTGGGTGTGCGTGTTACGTTGAGAGACATCCTAGTTGCATGCCGTATATGTGCGTGTATGGCATATTGAGAGACAGTTGTGTGTCTTACGAGTGTATGTGGGTGTGCAAGTGTGTGTGTGTGTGTGCAAGTGTGTGTGTGTGTGTGTGTGTGTGCAAGTGTGCGTGTGTGTGCAAGTGTGTGTGTGTAAGTGTGTGTGTGTGTGTGTGCAAGTGTGTGTGTGTGTGTGTGTGTGCAAGTGTGTGTGTGTGTGTGTGTGTGCGTGTGTGTGTGTGTGCAAGTGTGTGTGTGTGTGCAAGTGTGTGTGTGTCGTAAGCTGAGAGACAGTTGAGTGTCTTACTTTGAGAGACATCCTAGTTGTGTGGAAGAGCCTGGGTTTAGCTGAGTAGTTTTCTTATCTACATAGCTACAACAGGTATCCACGACACGACTTCACACAGTAAACACTATCTTGACCGTAAAACAAAATGATATGATTTAATAACATGAATATCAACATAAAGCAAAGTACATCTAAACTAAATAATCATAATATATATATTGAGCTACAAGAGAAGGTTTTAAGCACTAGATTTTCATGTTTCTTCCAAGATACATAACCCAGATTCTTGACGCTGCACTCCCCTTATTTGCACACTCAACACACAATCACAAGCTTGTCATCACGATCGGATGACGTTTTTGGTCGTTATGTGCATTCACATATAATCAGATCACCTTCAATCAGGTGATTTGCACATTCACATACAATCGGTTCATGTATGATGAGGCGATCTGTGCATTCATATGTAATTAGATCACGTCAATTATAATCGAATCACGTACTCTCTTGTGATCACGTACTGAGGCGATCTGTGCATTCACATTTAATCGGTTCACAAAGTGTCCTACACATACGAGACACATTCAGATCTCTTACTGTTCACAGGCTATCCAACACAAATACCTATTGAACAACTCATCAATGAAGATACAGTCACCTGCAAACTCACTCACTCACAGAATCATGATAGCCTCTCAGCCTCCTCATAGCACGTCTGCTACTCAATCTCCTGAGTTCATCCTTGCAGAGTATTTTATAGTCTCAAGCAACAACATGGCTGTCCACAAGCAACAACATGGCTGTTCTCAAGCAACAACATGGCTGTCCACAAGCAACAACATGGCTGTCCACAAGCAACAACATGGCTGTCCAATGTTGGTTGTCGGACTTAGCCATCACCCTAATATCGAACTAACTTCAACTAATTGTTATTGATTGTCACTAATCGGGGGTTGTCAGGAGTCTCAATCACTAATCAAGGGTTCACTGGGATCTCACTCACTAAACAGCGGATGTCTGGGGTCTTAATCACTAATCGAGGGTTGCCTGAAGTCGCATTCAGTGATCGGGGATTGCCTGGCGTCTTTGTCATTAATCGGGGATTGTCTCGGGTCTTTGTTATTAATCGGGGATTGTCTCGGGTCTTTGTTATTAATCGGGGATTGTCTCGGGTCTTTGTTATTAATCGGGGATTGTCTCGGGTCTTTGTTATTAATCGGGGATTGTCTCGGGTCTTTGTCATTAATCGGGGATTGTCTCGGGTCTTTGTTATTAATCGGGGATTGTCTCGGGTCTTTGTCACTAATTGGGATTTGCCTGGGGTCTTTGTCACTAATTGGGATTTGCCTGGGGTCTTTGTCACTGATTGGGATTTGCCTGGGGTCTTTGTCACTAATTGGGGTTTACCAGGGGTCTCACTCACTAATTGGGGTTTACCAGGGATCTCACTCACTAATTGAGAATTGAGGTTTTCCAATGGTCTCACTCACTAATTGGGGTTTGCCTAGGATCATACTCACTTAGCGAAAGATGCATGTAGTCTCAATCACTCACCAAGGTATGTCTGTGTTCTCGCTCACTTACCGAGGATTGCCTGAGGTCTCGCTCACTCACCGAGAAATGCCTGAGGTCTCGCTCACTCACCAAGGAATGCCCGAGGTCTAGCTCACTCACCGATAATTGCCTGAGGTCTCGCTCACTCGCCGATGGTTGACTGTGACGGACATCAAACAATTACTAAAGCGATTACTGCCTGGGTTAGCAGGACTTTCTGGTCTAAGGAAATAAGACGCTTTGTGCCCTTCTTCTCTCCCTCCTCAACGCCACCAAGTACACCGTTCCAGGTTTTAAACCCATGCACATGATCAAGATGCTGAGCAGCGCATGAGCTGCAGTGGTCAACGACCCATAGTTGACTGCTAGCGTCAGGGCCAGCGAACCAGAGCTGCCAAGACCCTTCTACATCTCCACGCGGTGATTCTGGATAACAGGCTGCAGTAGGGCAGCCTGGCTAAGGAGAAGGGATCGAAGAGGGATTGCTAGCCCGGTACTCAAAAAGTGCTTGCTGAAGTCGGATGTGTTGGACCGAAAGGTGCAAATATCGCAGTCGAGCTGTAAACTACGACACAACGCATTCCGTTCTCTGGACTACATCCTGCTACTTAAGCCCTTTCAGGGTTTGGTAACGGGAGATTGAGAACGAACGAAGTCAAGCCAAGCCAACCCATGCACTCTTGGGTTGGAGGCTGGTATCCAAACAACTCTTTCACCCACAAAGTGGTAGAGCACTCTAAAAATCAGTGTTTCCCTTCTCTTGCGGGCGTGTCTTCTAAATCCATTTTCAACAAACTGTCATAGCTCCTAAAATGTCCAAAATAATGTATTTCATTTTATTCTTCATACTGCCGCATAATCCGCTCCATTCATCATCATCTGCGTAAAACAACAATTTATTCTCTATTGGGTTTGTGCATCGCGTTGTAAATGGCTCTCAACCATACAGTAACATAGGACTGGGGCAGGGTGGGAGAAATACAATCCTACATACGGCGAGAAGAGTACCTGACATACAGACATAGAGAAGAGTGTCTGGTATACAGACATAGAGAAGAGTGTCTGGTATACAGACATAGAGAAGAGTGTCTGGTATACAGACATAGAGAAGAGTGTCTGGTATACAGACATAGAGAAGAGTGCGTGATATACAAACACCATTCTACGAAATGGGTATCTGATATAAATACCTACAAATATACACAAAACAAAAGAAGGCCAACATTTAGATGGATTGACGGTGTTAACGAAATAAATATAGACTGACATTGAAGAAACACCAGGACCACTGATGACCCACAAAAGGGGATTGATATTCAGCACATCTGACAGGTGAGACGAGACGATACCTGTAACAAACAACTTATTGACCACTTAATGGCTTTCAATCATAAGGTGATTGGCATATTGATAACTATAGGCTGTTGATTGTTCTGTTGGCGAGCTCTATTCGCTTCTCTGTTTCTATGTCGCATTATTTACCACTTGATATGGCCTGTTCAGGATCGACAATAAAGCTTCAATATCCACATTTACATATAGCGATTAGTTTCTCCTGATGATAGATAACTTCTGGTATATTAGAGCTCTCCTGCCCCATCAATGTTCCCTATTGGTGGTGCTACTTGTTTTACTAGTATTGCAGTTTATATTCAAATCGCTTTGTTTTACCAGCATTCACAGTGTTATCGCTATCAAATCGCTTTGTTTTACCAGTATTCACAGTGTTATCGCTATCAAATCGCTTTGTTTTACCAGTATTCACAGTGTTATCGCTATCAAATCGCTTTGTTTTACCAGTATTCACAGTGTTATCGCTATCAAATCGCTTTGTTTTACCAGCATTCACAGTGTTATCGCTATCAAATCGCTTTGTTTTACCAGCATTCACAGTGTTATCGCCATATAGTATCACTATTGTGCTGTTGGCTCTTGGCCCGATCATTCCTTCTCTCCTTCTGATCTCTCTCTCTCTCTCTCTCTCTCTCTCTCTCTCTCTCTCTCTCTCTCTCTGTGTGTGTGTGTGTGTATGAAACGCGATTAATGAGACATAGAGTGTACAATGGAAATCATTTATTATATGTCAGAGGTGCTGAATAAATGTTGCAATTCAAATGTCGAAGCAATTTGTTGTTTGCAAGATTATTGTTCTCTCCCGTTACTGCTTGGAGTTTTTTAGTTGAATGTCCGGTACTGGTACACTGGTTGCGTTTGTGAATGAACGAATACAAATCGCTGCTGGCTTTCTTTCTAAGAAGTTCGCTAACGTTTTGTGTCAAGCACGGAAAACATTGCTGTCAGTGCCAGGCAAAATATTCAACAAAATCTTTTTGGACAGATTAGAAACGAAAAAAGAGAAAAAAGTTCAAAGATTTCGCAAGGGAAGATCATGCACAGATCATATAGCTTAGCTACACATCATAGTAGAACAAAGTATTGAATGGAAATCATCCCTATTCGCAAATTTTATAGAAAATGAAATGGCGTTTGACAGTGTGGATCGAAGTACTCTATGACAACTATTGGAATACCAGAGAAGTACACAACCCTCATCCAGAATATGTACAAAGACACACTTAGTAGAGTGGTACATGAAGGAGTACTGACTGACAGCTTCGGGGTGCAAACAGGGGTGAGACAGGGATGCCTGCTCTCACCTTTCCTGTTCTTGTTGGCTATAAGACAGGGATGCCTGCTCTCACCTTTCATGTTCTTGTTGGCTATAAGACAGGGATGCCTGCTCTCACCTTTCATGTTCTTGTTGGCTATAAGACAGGGATGCCTGCTCTCACCTTTCATGTTCTTGTTGGCTATAAGACAGGGATGTCTGCTCTCACCTTTCATGTTCTTGTTGGCTATAAGACAGGGATGTCTGCTCTCACCTTTCATGTTCTTGTTGGCTATAAGACAGGGATGTCTGCTCTCACCTTTCATGTTCTTGTCGGCTATAAGACATGGATGTCTGCTCTCACCTTTCATGTTCTTGTTAGCTATAAGACAGGGATGCCTGCTCTCACCTTTCATGTTCTTGTCGGCTATAAGACATGGATGTCTGCTCTCACCTTTCATGTTCTTGTTGGCTATAAGACAGGGATGCCTGCTCTCACCTTTCATGTTCTTGTCGGCTATAAGACATGGATGTCTGCTCTCACCTTTCCTGTTCTTGTCGGCTATAAGACAGGGATGTCTGCTCTCACCTTTCATGTTCTTGTCGGCTATAAGACAGGGATGTCTGCTCTCACCTTTCATGTTCTTGTCGGCTATAAGACATGGATGTCTGCTCTCACCTTTCATGTTCTTGTTGGCTATAAGACATGGATGTCTGCTCTCACCTTTCATGTTCTTGTTGGCTATAAGACATGGATGTCTGCTCTCACCTTTCATGTTCTTGTCGGCTATAAGACAGGGATGTCTGCTCTCACCTTTCATGTTCTTGTCGGCTATAAGACAGGGATGTCTGCTCTCACCTTTCATGTTCTTGTTGGCCATAAGACATGGATGTCTGCTCTCACCTTTCATGTTCTTGTTGGCTATAAGACATGGATGTCTGCTCTCACCTTTCCTGTTCTTGTCGGCTATAAGACAGGGATGTCTGCTCTCACCTTTCATGTTCTTGTCGGCTATAAGACAGGGATGTCTGCTCTCACCTTTCATGTTCTTGTCGGCTATAAGACATGGATGTCTGCTCTCACCTTTCATGTTCTTGTTGGCTATAAGACATGGATGTCTGCTCTCACCTTTCATGTTCTTGTCGGCTATAAGACAGGGATGTCTGCTCTCACCTTTCATGTTCTTGTCGGCTATAAGACAGGGATGCCTGCTCTCACCTTTCATGTTCTTGTTGGCTATAAGACAGGGATGCCTGCTCTCACCTTTCATGTTCTTGTGGGCTATAAGACAGGGATGCCTGCTCTCACCTTTCATGTTCTTGTCGGCTATAAGACAGGGATGCCTGCTCTCACCTTTCATGTTCTTGTTGGCCATAAGACATGGATGTCTGCTCTCACCTTTCATGTTCTTGTTGGCTAAAAGACAGGGATGCCTGCTCTCACCTTTCATGTTCTTGTTGGCTATAAGACATGGATGTCTTCTCTCACCTTTCATGTTCTTGTTGGCTATAAGACAGGGATGCCTGCTCTCACCTTTCATGTTCTTGTTGGCTATAAGACATGGATGTCTGCTCTCACCTTTCATGTTCTTGTCGGCTATAAGACAGGGATGCCTGCTCTCACCTTTCCTGTTCTTGTTGGCTATAAGACAGGGATGCCTGCTCTAACCTTTCCTGTTCTTGTTGGCTATAAGACATAGATGTCTGCTCTCACCTTTCCTGTTCTTGTCGGCTATAAGACATGGATGTCTGCTCTCACCTTTCCTGTTCTTGTTGGCTATAAGACATGGATGTCTGCTCTCACCTTTCCTGTTCTTGTCGGCTATAAGACATGGATGTCTGCTCTCACCTTTCATGTTCTTGTTGGCTATAAGACATGGATGTCTGCTCTCACCTTTCATGTTCTTGTTGGCTATAAGACATGGATGTCTGCTCTCACCTTTCATGTTCTTGTTGGCTATAAGACATGGATGTCTGCTCTCACCTTTCATGTTCTTGTTGACTATAAGACATGGATGTCTGCTCTCACCTTTCATGTTCTTGTTGGCTATAAGACATGGATGTCTGCTCTCACCTTTCATGTTCTTGTTGGCTATAAGACATGGATGTCTGCTCTCACCTTTCATGTTCTTGTTGGCTATAAGACATGGATGTCTGCTCTCACCTTTCATGTTCTTGTTTGCTATAAGACATGGATGTCTGCTCTCACCTTTCATGTTCTTGTTGGCTATAAGACATGGATGTCTGCTCTCACCTTTCATGTTCTTGTTGGCTATAAGACAGGGATGCCTGCTCTCACCTTTCATGTTCTTGTTGGCTATAAGACATGGATGTCTGCTCTCACCTTTCATGTTCTTGTCGGCTATAAGACAGGGATGCCTGCTCTCACCTTTCATGTTCTTGTTGGCTATAAGACATGGATGTCTGCTCTCACCTTTCATGTTCTTGTCGGCTATAAGACAGGGATGCCTGCTCTCACCTTTCCTGTTCTTGTTGGCTATAAGACAGGGATGCCTGCTCTAACCTTTCCTGTTCTTGTTGGCTATAAGACATAGATGTCTGCTCTCACCTTTCCTGTTCTTGTCGGCTATAAGACATGGATGTCTGCTCTCACCTTTCCTGTTCTTGTTGGCTATAAGACATGGATGTCTGCTCTCACCTTTCCTGTTCTTGTCGGCTATAAGACATGGATGTCTGCTCTCACCTTTCATGTTCTTGTTGGCTATAAGACATGGATGTCTGCTCTCACCTTTCATGTTCTTGTTGGCTATAAGACATGGATGTCTGCTCTCACCTTTCATGTTCTTGTTGGCTATAAGACATGGATGTCTGCTCTCACCTTTCATGTTCTTGTTGACTATAAGACATGGATGTCTGCTCTCACCTTTCATGTTCTTGTTGGCTATAAGACATGGAT
Source organism: Ariolimax columbianus (assembly GCA_036924085.1). NCBI lineage: Eukaryota > Metazoa > Mollusca > Gastropoda > Stylommatophora > Arionidae > Ariolimax > Ariolimax columbianus. The sequence continues at coordinate 143,056,375 of JAVGWX010000003.1, read as the reverse complement.
GTCTGCTCTCACCTTTCATGTTCTTGTTGGCTATAAGACATGGATGTCTGCTCTCACCTTTCATGTTCTTGTTGGCTATAAGACATGGATGTCTGCTCTCACCTTTCATGTTCTTGTTTGCTATAAGACATGGATGTCTGCTCTCACCTTTCATGTTCTTGTTGGCTATAAGACATGGATGTCTGCTCTCACCTTTCATGTTCTTGTTGGCTATAAGACATGCATGTCTGCTCTCACCTTTCATGTTCTTGTTGGCTATAAGACATGGATGTCTGCTCTCACCTTTCATGTTCTTGTTGGCTATAAGACATGGATGTCTGCTCTCACCTTTCATGTTCTTGTTGGCTATAAGACATGGATGTCTGCTCTCACCTTTCCTGTTCTTGTCGGCTATAAGACATGGATGTCTGCTCTCACCTTTCCTGTTCTTGTTGGCTATAAGACATGGATGTCTGCTCTCACCTTTCATGTTCTTGTTGGCTATAAGACATGGATGTCTGCTCTCACCTTTCCTGTTCTTGTCGGCTATAAGACATGGATGTCTGCTCTCACCTTTCCTGTTCTTGTCGGCTATAAGACAGGGATGTCTGCTCTCACCTTTCCTGTTCTTGTCGGCTATAAGACATGGATGTCTGCTCTCACCTTTCCTGTTCTTGTCGGCTATAAGACATGGATGTCTGCTCTCACCTTTCCTGTTCTTGTCGGCTATAAGACAGGGATGCCTGCTCTCACCTTTCCTGTTCTTGTCGGCTATAAGACATGGATGTCTGCTCTCACCTTTCATGTTCTTGTCGGCTATAAGACATGGATGTCTGCTCTCACCTTTCCTGTTCTTTTCGGCTATAAGACATGGATGCCTGCTCTCACCTTTCCTGTTCTTGTCGGCTATAAGACAGGGATGCCTGCTCTCACCTTTCCTGTTCTTGTCGGCTATAGGACAGGGATGCCTGCTCTCACCTTTCCTGTTCTTGTCGGCTATAAGACATGGATGTCTGCTCTCACCTTTCCTGTTCTTGTCGGCTATAAGACATGGATGTCTGCTCTCACCTTTCCTGTTCTTGTCGGCTATAAGACAGGGATGCATGCTCTCACCTTTCCTGTTCTTGTCGGCTATAAGACATGGATGTCTGCTCTCACCTTTTATGTTCTTGTCGGCTAAAGATTGGATAATGTAGACATCAATCGAGGGAAAAAGAACTGGTATTCAGTAGACACTTGTCACAAGTGGAAGGCCCGAAGAACCTGGACTATGCAGATGAGCTGGTACTTTTGTGAATTAGCCAGTGTAGTAGTACTAACAAAGGCTGGAGCACAGGGGACCAACAGGTCCAGATAGAACCCCAGACGAAAGTTATCCCAAATCGGGCTAGCAGTAGAGCAGGTGGCGAGAAGTGTGCGATCCTGGGGAGCACCAGTAGAGCAGGTGGCGAGAAGTGTGCGATCCTGGGGAGCACCAGGAGAGGAGGTGGTGGGGAGTGGGCGAGTCTGGAGAGCACCAGGAGAGAAGGTAGTGGGGAGTGTGCGAGTCTGGGGAGCACCAGGAGAGTAGGTGGTGGGGAGTGTGCGAGTCGGGGGAGCACCAGGAGAGCAGTTGGTGGGGAGTGTGCGAGTCTGGGGAACACCAGGAGAGCAGGTGGTGGGGAGTGTGCGAGTCTGGGAAGCACCAGGAGAGTAGGTGGTGGGGAGTGTGCGAGTCTGGGGAGCACCAGGAGAGGAGGTGGTGGGGAGTGTGCGAGTCTGGGGAGCACCAGGAGAGGAGGTGGCGGGGAGTGTGGGAGTCTGGGGAGCACCAGGAGAGGAGGTGGTGGGGAGTGGGCGAGTCTGGAGAGCACCAGGAGAGAAGGTGGTGGGGAGTGTGCGAGTCTGGGGAGCACCAGGAGAGTAGGTGGTGGGGAGTGTGCGAGTCGGGGGAGCACCAGGAGAGGAGGTGGTAGGGAGTGTGCTAGTCTGGGGAGCCCTAGGAGAGGAGGTGGTGGGGAGTGTGCGAGTCTGGGGAGCACCAGGAGAGGAGGTGGTGGGGAGTGTGCGAGTCTGGGGAGCACCAGGAGAGGAGGTGGTGGGGAGTGTGCGAGTCTGGGGAGCACCAGGAGAGGAGGTGGCGGGGAGTGTGCGAGTCTGGGGAGCACCAGGAGAAGAGGTGGTGGGGAGTGTGCGAGTCTGGGGAGCACCAGGAGAGGAGGTGGTGGGGAGTGTGCTAGTCTGGGGAGCACCAGGAGAGGAGATGGTGGGGAGTGTGCTAGTCTGGGGAGCCCTAGGAGAGGAGGTGGTGGGGAGTGTGCGAGTCTGGGGAGCACCAGGAGAGGAGGTGGTGGGGAGTGTGCGAGTCGGGGGAGCCCCAGGAGACAAACGACGGTGACACTCTATGTATTTGATCATCGCCACCAGATTGACGAAGATGCCATCCGAAAAGCGAGGCTGCTATTCTTCGTATTTGTTAGTATTCGTCGTGAAAGAGACGTTCAAACGTCGCGTCCCAGTTTACAGCGAGGCTGCGATATCTGCGTCTTTCTGTCTGACACATCCGGTTTCAATACGACATTTTTGGGACCCTCTTCACCTTTCGTCTTCGATTCCTATTCTCTTAGCCAGATTGCATGGTCGCAGTCATTTTCCAGGTCTGCGACTTGATGTCGGAATAGGCCCTTGGTCAGCTGTGTATCTCTGATTCTAATATGCGAGGCTCGATGGAAAATCTTTGGAGAGTTTACCACGGAGGAGGGCCACAAGGTCTACTTCAGTGGCAGGAAGGACAAACATTTACACGGAGTGGGGATACTGATGCATAAAGACACAGCCAGATGCATATTGGGTTGCCGCCCAATATCTAGCCGTTTTATCATCTTACGGCTAAAGGCAGCACCGGTTAATATTACCATAACATAGTGCTACGCGCCCTCTGCAGACTACAAAGATTGTGAAATAGAGGAATTATATGATCAACTTCAAAGTCTGATACACGAAACGCCAAAAAAAGACGTATTGGTAGTCCAGGGTGATTGGAATGCAAAAAATTGGAAAAGATGCAGTCCACGACTGGAGGGGAACATGTGGCACATGCGGAAATAAAGAAACCAATGACCGGGGCCTCAGACTCCTAGAATTTGCAAGATGCAACCAGCTGTTGGTGTAAATACGTTTGGGTTAAACAAGCCGTCGAGACGCTGGACATGGCATAACCCAAGCAATGAAGTGCATAGCCAGATTGACTATATACTGGTCCAGAGGAGGTTCCGATCGAGCATCAACACCGACAAAACGAGAAGTTTCCCCGGAGCTGACATAGGAAGCGACCACGATCTGGTTATGATGACCATGCGTCTGCGATTGAAGGGAGTCGCAAAGAAGGATGTGACCAGGCTAAAGTTTGACCTGGACAAACTAATTGACCCAAAAATCACTGAAGTGTTCCAAGCAAGGGTCGGAGGGAGATTTGCGCCACTGTTGGCTCTCAGAGAGGCACTGGATACAGATACAGTTACATAGTCTCTTAACGCAGCTCTTATATATACTGCAACAGAGATCATGGGATGCCACAAAACAAAACAGAAGCCATGGGTGACCAAAGACATTCAAGACCTTTGTGATAAAAGAAGGTCACTGCAAAAACACAATCACCCACCGGAGGAGGTCGGCAGTTATAAAGAGGTCAAGAAAGCCATACAACAAAAGATGAGAGAGTCGAAAGAAGCGTGGATATGTGAGCAATGCACAAACATCGAAGATAGGCTAAACAGAAATTATGCTAAAGGAGCATACACGGTTGTCAAAGAACTGGTAACACCAAGACAAGGAACCTTATGATCCATGATAAAAGCGGCAAGTGCCTTATTGAGGACACTGACGTACTGGCACGATGGACAGAGTACTGTTCCGAGCTATATAACTATGAAGGGCGAAACGAACCTGAGAAAACAATCCCCCCAACACCAACAAATATAGAGTATAACCAACTGATAACGAAGGAAGAGGTAACTGCAGCGGTAAAGACATTGAGAAAAGGGAAGGCGGCCGGCGTGGACAATATACCAGCAGAGCTCTTACAAGCAGGTGGAGAGGTAGCGGTGGAAGGTCTGACACACATCTGCAACAAAATATGGGTGACAGGAAACTGGCCGGACTTACGGACAAAATCAATGGTTATACCGTTACATAAGTCTGGAAACCTAAAGCTGTGCCAAAATTACAGAACAATAAGCCTCATCAGCCACCCTAGCAAGGTCATGCTTAGATTAATCCTCGACCGATTGAAACCCCAAGCAGAGAACATCATTGCCGAGGAGCAAGCAGGGTTCAGACAGGGAAGAAGCACTACAGAACAGATATTCAATTTAAGGCTGCTAAGCGAGAAATATCTAGAACAGCAGCAAACACTGTATCATGTGTTTGTGGATTTTAAGAAGGCGTTTGATAGGGTATGGCATAAAGCGCTTTGGGCAACCAAGAGGATGTATAAAATCAACGGAAATATTATAACGGTCCTTGAACACCTGTATGACAAGGTGTCCAGCGCAGTTCTTGTGAATCGGAGGTGAGGGGACTGGTTTCGCACATCAGTTGGTGTGAGACGGGGTGCACACTCTCTCCAACTCTTTTCAATATATTCCTTGAAGGAATTATGAGTGAGGCACTTGGACCTCACGTTGGTACTGTCAAGATAGGAGGCCGAACGATTACCAACCTTCGTTTTGCAGATATCGACGGGTTGGTGGTTTCAGAAGCAGAACTCCAGGAATGGGTCAGAAGGCTCCATGAAACAGTTCTTGACTATGGTAGGGAGATAAACGCTAGAAAGACAAAAGTAATGACCAACAACGCCACGGGCTTCAACAGCAGGATAAAAGCTAACGGTCAAGAACTCGAAGTGGTTGACCGTTTTAAATATCTTGGGTCGATTGTCAAGGATCAAAATATGAGGTGTTGGCCAGAATAGCACAGACAATAGCGGCGCTTGCACGGCTTAACCAAATCTGGCAAGATAAACAGTTAGCACTATGCACGAAAATCAGATTAATGTGTACACTGGTCCTGTCAATATTCCTCTATGCGTGTGAGACATGGACAGTTACAGCTGACCTTCAACGAATGATACAGGCTTTGGCGATGAGATGTTTCCGAAAACTTTTAAACGTCACGTACAAAGATCGAGTTTCAAATGAGGAAATACGAGATAGAATTACAACAGCAATAGGGCCTTTCGAAGACCTCTTGGCAACAGTCAAAAGAAGGAAACTCGCTTGGTACGGTCACATATCGAGATCAAATGGTCTTGCAAACACAATCCTCCACGGGAAGGTGCAAGGCAGACGACGAAGAGGCCTGCCAAAAAAGAGATGGGAGGACAACATAAAAGAATGGACCAGTTTCCGACCAGAAGAGTCACAGGCAGCGGCATCTGACAGAGAGGGGTGGCGTGGGGTTGTGAGGATGTCTTTATGTGTGCCCCAACGACCTCACCGGTTACGGGATGACCTGACCTGACCTGAATTAAAGCAGCCAGCTATGTTGCTCATTCCCGGCTGCATCTCTGATATAGTGTCTGTAGGAGATAACGATTGTAGTAGAATTGTTCCAACAAACGAATTTGAGTGTGTCCTGTATTACCTTTGATTTTACAAACTGTTTAATTTGTGCCGCTTTTTTAAATGTGCCTGGTATGTGAGAGTTATCTCCACTGACCTTGCTGCCGTGTTTATTGTGATTATGTATTAATACCATGCCCTTCCTATCCGTCATCTTGCCCTTCCTATCCGCCATCTTGTCTTTGCTAACCGCCATCTTGTCCTTCCTATCTGCCATCTTGTCCTTCCTATTCTGTATCTTCTCCTTCTTATCTGCCATATTATTCTTCCTATCCCCGTGCCCTGGCTATCTGCCATCTTGTCCTTCCTACATGCCATCTTGCTCTTCCTATCCGCCATCTTGTTCTCCCCATTCGCCATCTTGTTTTTTATATTAGCCATCTTGTCCTTACTCCGCCATCTTGTCCTTCCTATCCGCCATCTTGTCCTTCCTATCCGCCATCTTGTCCTCTTTATCCTCTATCTGCCGACCGATCTATCATGGTGGAAGCTTTTTCCAGCTGTGGAAACACTGAGCCGAATAAGACCAGCTGGAATCGCCAGTTCAATGGGAATATAAGCGCCAGGGCGTCAGTACCGAGCCTAATTCAGTGTAGCAGTCTGTCAACACAGTAACTACTCAGAGGGAGTATTGAAGTACGGAGAATCCTGCAAGTGAGTGGACGAGTGGGTCGAACAAATGACTAATCCCCGTGGACGTCTATTTTTACACCAGGAGCGGTATGTCTCCCCGAATCAAATTAACCACTTCCTACAAACGTCAATCGTTAGAAACAGAATGGGTATGTTTGACGCAACCAAAATCTTGAACGAGTCGAATAATATCAACTCGTGGTGACGTCATCACGCCAAGACCAACTTCTCCTCACGAAAGATGTCCGTCTTAGTTCGAGATTTCCCTTGACAAGACAACTGATTTGAAAGAAAAAAACAAATTTAAGAAATGTAGGAACGCGACAAATTGTTTCACCGAGAATTAATTCCTGTTACTGTGTCTGAACTGTACGTACGTACAAGTTGTATGTGTACAATTTGTATATCCAGTTTTACTTCATCGACAGGAGCATACATGCATTTCAACATTCAACAAAACAACATTTATTGACTACCGTTTTATAAACACGTAGCTGTGGATGAAATAAAAGTGGATACTTTGGGCTGGATATAATATCCATGGATAGACAAATAATGAAATGATAGACCACCTCTATTCGGTCCGCATGCGTACACATACTCTTACATACACACACGCACTCAGGAACACACACACACACATACAAACACTCACGTACACACACATACACAAACACTCACGTACACACACAAACACTCACGTACACATACACAGACACTCACGTACACACACACACAAGCACTCACGTACACACACAAACGACTCACGTACATATACACAAACATGCACGTACGCACAAACACTCACCTACACACACACAAACACTCATGTGCGCACGCACGTACACACACAAACACGCAGGTACACACACAAACACTCACGTACACACACGCACACATAAACTCACGTATACACACACCAATACACTCACGTACACACACGAACACAAACATTCACGTACACACACAAACGCTTACGTACAAACAAACACTCACGTACACACACACACAAACACTTACGTACACACACACATGCAAACACGCACATACACACAAACACTCACGTAAACACGCACACACACAAACACTCATGTACACACACAAACACTCATGTACACACAAACACGAAAGTAAACACACAAACACTCACGTACACACACACAAACACTCACATACACACACACAAAAACATGAATGTACACACACAAAAACATGAATGTACACACACAAAAACATGAATGTACACAAACACGCACGTACACACATACACACAAACACTCACGTACACACACACAAACACGCACGTACACAAACACTCGCGTACACAAACACTCACGTATATACACAAACACGCACGTACACACAGAAACACTCACCCACACACACTCACGTACACAAACACTCACGTACACACAAACACTCACGTACACACACACAAATACTCACGTACACACACACACAAACATTCACGTACACACACAAACACTCATGTACACACACACAAACACGCATGTACACACACAAACGTCGACCCAGCCTTAAATGGGTACATGTTCAGTCCGGGCAGTAAAAGCGGCGAGGGAGAGAAGATGGCTACCGCCCTCATATAGCCGAGCCTTTGAAATGTGAGATCGCTAACACCTCACACCCCTACTGCAGTAATGCTATGGCTTGCTTGACTTGATCTTTTTTAAACTCATGATGATGATGATGATTAGATTTTTGGCTCCCATCAAAGAATAAGACAAAAACTACAGCTGAACCCTTTAAGGAAGCCTGTATCCGAGCATTGACACCGACAATTTCAATAGCAGTGATGTCACGTGATGAGTTTGCCACCCTCATTCAAAACCCTTTTAAGTTGTTTTTACGACATTCTTGGAGGCTATAGTGGCCCCATTCTACTTAACCTGGGTAGCCCCCGGATGTTGTATAGCCACATGAAACACTTACAAGGACATTTATTATCCAACATGGCTGGCCATTCGATCCTAGTACAGAGGGACATAACAATGAAATCGTTAACTTGATCTGGACAGATCGAACCTGACCAGTACACACATTAAATACCGAAGAAGAACAACTGTTATCCCCAGTCCTTTATTCGTCTGTCTTCTCGCCACACTTTCATTTTACCACTTCCTGTTTGCTTGAGTATTTCCGTTTGTCTTCATTCGTCAGCGATCTGTGTTATCTATTCACCGCATACGTGTGTGCGGTCATCCACGTGTACGGAAAGGGGGGGGAGGGGGGGGGGGGTTGGGGTGGTCGCGAGAGGTGAGAGGGGAAGGGATCGATCGCACTCCATACCAGTAATTGCTGAAATACAAATGAAGTTAACATAGAGTATGCGTGACAACAGTATCAGAAGTTAACCGATGCTTCCAACTCAATATATGGTTTTCTAAGTGACTAGACCAGTGCTCTTCAAACCTGTTCTACCTGGCGCCACTTTTATAACTTTCGTGACAGTAAATTTTCTGCACTGCCCACTGAAGCTTACATATGACAAAAAATGTCGCGATTGTCCACTGATTATTTGTATTTTGGATGTTCTAATCATCATGTGGTACGTAGCGGAACGTCGCTCCCATCACAGCTCGTCTGAAAGAAACCCGATCTCTTGATCTCCCGATCTGCAGCCTGCTCCAGAGTCATGCCCAAGCATTTCTTGACATCTTGGTGCCATCGCTTTCTTTGTCTGCCTTTGCCTCTCTTACCTGGCACCTTACTTTCCATTACCGTTCTCTCAAGACCCTTGTGTCTTTTGATGTGGCCAATGTATTTCAATTGTCTGTTGATGATGAAATGTATAAAGCAGTTCTCCTCTACGCCCAACTTGTCGAATGTCTGCATTTTTTTTTTATTCGGTGAACAGTATTCTGAGGAGCTTCCTAAAACATTTTTAGTCGAGGGACTCGGGGTTTGGTAACTGACCATGTTTCACGGCCGTATCATGTCATCGGCAAAAACAGTTTCTCGAAATTGTAACTTTTGTTGGATGATAGACCACTTGATATTCTGACTCAGTTTCCTCAGGTTGTATTTTTATTTCACCGTGTAATTATCCTGCAATATTCCACCTGCAAAACTAAACTTCCCCACTAGTGGGTGGTAGCGCGGCTCAGGTTGAAGAGCCCTGGACTAGACTAACGAAAACAACACAAACCACAAACTAGGAAAGCGAACTTAGTTAAACGACATTTAGTATACGACTGCAACAAAATACTGAAGAGAACTGTGCCATGATTTAGGAATTATACTCAGTGTAACAGAGTTACAAGGGTCCAACGAGCCAACGCCAGGGAAGCCCTGAAAATACCGTTCGTGGTACCCATACATAACTCGAGAACCCTGCCCAAGAGATGGGGTTCATTGAACGGGTCAATGTTCGGAATTCTTAAAAAATACTCGTTTAAGACTGCCCAGTCAAAATAGTTACCGTTGCACGATTTCTACTGGTAATTCCACGACCTTCTAGTTCACATATTAGATTAAAAAACTAACTATCCTGTCTCTGGCAACACGCTAGTTCAAGAGAAGTTGAGGAAGTGAACTGATTGCAAACAGAAGTCTTTGGCCGAAGCGGGGAGTTTAGAATATAAGCTGATGGATGAGGGTTCTACGGAGAGATCAGAAAGAGCAGATAAGAGAAGACTACCATGCAGTTAGTAGGTAGGATATGGACCAGAGCAGGAGATTGGATAGATTACAGAAGATAGCCAGTGAGGAACAAGAATAGAGAGATCAAAATATAAGTCACCGGAGCATACCATCACTGAGAGGGAACCAGAGACCAAGCACGTGTCAGAATATGTCTTGGTGGGTGGATGTTCTGTTTGAGTCGTCGCTGACACCTGTCACAAGTGATGCCGACGACTTCAAAGTCCCCGAGTGACATTCGTCGGCATTCTCGTCAGAGGGAGACGTGTTGTTTCAACACGAGACTGTCGTCCTGGACAACACGTCGGGACACATGTGTTACCTTGGCCTGACAACCACAGTAACAGGCCCACTGTCGTCCTGGACAACACGTCGGGACACATGTGTCACCTTGGCCTGACAACCACAGTAACAGGCCCACTGTCGTCCTGGACAACACGTCGTGACACATGTGTTACCTTGGCCTAACAACTGCAGTAACAGGACCACTGTCGTCTGTCGTAGGCACGAGAACCGCTGCAGTCGCCGAGTTCCTGACAACAGACGGCGAATAAGAATAACCAACAGATCTGATCTCTGTAGACATCGTCCTGACGTTGAGACGAGACAAGCGGCTCAGAAGACACATACGTTGCATAAGCTGAGAGGTGGGACATAAGGCCACCAGAGGAGTGAGGACATAGAGATAGGACTGAGAATAATTAGCTAGACAGATTGGTATCAACTCATAGGGATATAGACGTGAATAGAACAATTGCTATAATTGACCACGTGATAGAAACCTGAGGTTATTTTAGTGCAAGATAAAGACCTATGCTAATTGCACGAAACTCTTGAGAGACATTTTTAGTTAGAGAAGTGTTGATAACAAAACTCTAAACGGTTCTCATGTCCAGTATTTTTATTATAATGTGTATAATGTTGTCAATAAATAAACATTCATTGTTTTGCTATTGTTAAAATAATTGTTAGTGGTTTAATTAAAGTGAAGACGGAAAATGGTGATAGAATACGTGGTGATAGAATAAGTAGTGATAGAATAAGTGGTGATAGAATAAGTGGTGATAGAATAAATGGTGATAGAATAAGTGGTGATAGAATAAATGGTGATAGAATAAGTAGTGATAGAATAAGTGGTGATAGAATAAGTGGTGATAGAATAAGTGGTGATAGAATAAGTGGTGATAGAATAAATGGTGATAGAGTGGATCTGTAATGTTATATTAATCATTTGATACCGTGACCCAGGATAACAATAACCATAACCCTGTAATATCAGTATTGTAGATTTAAAATAATAGAGTACTGGTCATCTGTTAACACCTGTTGCTACCACTGGAAGAAGAACTGTTAATTGAGATGACTGGTTTGAAAAGTAAAATGAGAGGATATGATACCCGTGATCGATGCCAGTCGCTCTGCTCTGATTACATACAAGCAGCTTGAGAATGGAGGTAGCACAGCTTCAAATCTTTCATAAGCCACAAACAGCTCGTTGGTGTACAAATGGGTATTGGCGGCAGCTAAGTGAAAACATCCAGATTGCAGCAGAAACAGGGAACATGAGACACGTGTACGTGGTATAAAGACAGGTACTAGTCATGTAAGTATAAAAACTGCACCACTCAAATCCACGACTGGCGAGAAAATAACAGATAATGGAATGCTGGTGAAGAGATAGGTCCAGCACTACTCTGAGCTTCACTCGTGTGACAATATAGTCATTCCCACTGCCCTTGTCACTGTCAAAAGTTATCCCAGTGCGGACGAGCTGGAAAGTGAACCCTCTGTAGAAGATCTAAATTAAGCTATTGACAGCAAAAAACCAGACAGCGTCGGGATCACACCTAAATTGATCAAACGCTGTAAGGATACACTTTTGTAACTGCTGTACATGATATTATGCAAGTGCTGGAAAGAGGTCACAACACCTAAATATTTGAAAGATGCACAGACTGTAACATTGAGAAAAACAAAGGTAATAGAAGTAACTGTCGTATCTATCGAGGTGTCTCTCTGCTTAGTGTTGTAGGCAAAGTCTTCGTCAGAGTTATTTTACGACTATTTTTTTAAGACTAAAGAAATTGGCTGAGCGTGTGTGTCAGGAGTCACAGTGTGGATTCAGGTCTGGACCGTGTGTATCCGGAGTCACAGTGTGGATTCAGGTCTGGACCGTGTGTATCAGGGGTCACCGTGTGGATTCAGGTCTGGACCGTGTGTATCAGGCGTCCCAGTGTGGATTCAGCGCATGAGCTGCAATGGTCAGCGACCCATAGCTGACTGCTTGCGCCAGGGCCAGCGAACCATAGCTGCCAAGACCCTTCTACACCTCCACGCGGTGATCCTGGATAACAGGCTGCAGCAGGGCAGACTGGCTAAGGAGAAGGGATCGAAGAGGGAATGCTAACCCGGTACTCAAAAAATGCTTGCTGAAGTCAGATGTGTTGGACCGAAAGGTGCAAATATCGCAGCCAAGCTGTAAACTACAACACAACGCATTCCGTTCTCTGGACTACATTCTGCTACTTACCCTTTCAGGGTTTGGTAGCGAGAGATTGAGAACGAACGAAGATGAAGATGAAGAAGAAGAAGAAGAAGAAAAAGAATTGCACGGCGGGACAGAGTGACAAATGCAGAAGTGCCCTCTCGCACTGGTCTTCCAAGCATGTACACTCTCCTTAGTCGCATGGAAGATGGTCGCATTCCCAAAGATATCCACTGTGGACGGATGGCACAAGAACAGTCGGCCGACCACAGTTGAGGGTCAAAGCGTGTGTACAAGCGTGATATGAAGACCCTGGACATGAGTCCAACATTCTGGTAAGACGAAGCTGCAGACCGATCCAAGGGGAGATGTACCGTGAAGGGTCATCTCACGCTTGGTGAAGAGAAGTTCTTGCAACACAGAGAAGTGAAAAGACAACACAGAGAAGTGAAAAGACAACACAGAGAAGTGAAGAGACAACAGAGAGAAGTGAAAAGACATCGTGACGAGGAGAAACACAGCACAGAGAAGTGAAAAGACAACACAGAGAAGTGTAAAGACAACGTCACGATGAGAAAGACAACACAGAGAAGTGAATAGACAACACAGAGAAGTGAAAAGACAACGTTGCGAGGAGAAAGACAACACAGAGAAGTGAAAAGACAACACAGAGAAGTGAAAAGACAACGTTGCGAGGAGAAAGTTAACACAGAGAAGTGAAAAGACAACACAGAGAAGTGAAAAGACAACACAGAGAAGTGAAAAGACAACACAGAGAAGTGTAAAGACAACGTCATGATGAGAAAGACAACACAGAGAAGTGAAAAGACTACACAGAGAAGTGAAAAGACAACACAGAGAAGTGAAAAGACAACACAGAGAAGTGTAAAGACAACGTCATGATGAGAAAGACAACACAGAGAAGTGAAAAGACAACGCCACAAGGAGAAGAGAGCAAGAACAGCCAAGTACCAATTGTTTTATCACCTCTCCAAGTCATATCATCCTATAGTCAGTCATGACTGAAAGGGAACACTACTACATCTCTCAACATATTCCATTGTGTTTGAGAACGGCCTTTTTGGGACCCATGTAAAACATTTGTAATTTGTTTGTCTTTCAAGTTATTGTTTGAAGATGAAACGAATGTCATTGTAGATGGGGAATTGTAGATGGGGAATTGTAGATGGGGAATTTAGTTTATTTGTTTCAAAATTGCTCTTTGTGGAGTTGAGGTTGACATGTTTCTGAGTTCTGACTGAGTTTGTGGTAGGACATTTCTCCACCAAAATACGAGCTCAGTTCACAGCCATCGTGTCCACGTGGAACTCGTCTGATTTAACATTCAGCGACCATATAGCAAACATAAGTAATGACTCGTCTGATGGAGGATTCAGCTACCAGATAGTAAACATTAGTAATGACTCGTTGGATGGAGGATTCAGCTACCAGATAGCAAACATTAGTAATGACTCGTTGGATGGAGGATTCAGCTACCAGATAGCAAACATTAGTAATGACTCGTTGGATGGAGGATTCAGCTACCAGATAGCAAACATTAGTAATGACTCGTCTGATTTAACATTCAGCTACCAGATAGTAAACATAAGTAATGACTCGTCTGATTTAACATTCAGCTACCAGATAGTAAACATAAGTAATGACTCGTCTGATTTAACATTCAGCTACCAGATAGTAAACATAAGTAATGACTCGTCTGATTTAGCATTCAGCTACCAGATAGTAAACATAAGTAATGACTCGTCTGATGGAGGATTCCTGTTTTCATCAATTTTAGACCAGTAAAATATAGGTCACCTCAACACATTTAGTTTTGTGAATGTAACCACCAATCACCTCCTTAGCCTTTATCATCTCTACTATACCCACAAACAGAATCGCCATTACTATCCTCATCAATACCATCCTCACCACCATCTTTCTCATCATCCTCATCATCGCATCATAATTATGATCACCATCCTCATTATCATCCCATCCTCATCATCAACATCCTCATCATCAACATCCTCATTGTCATCACCATTCTCAACACCGCCATCATCATCATCATATCCTCGTCATCACATCCTTATCCCCACATCCTCATCACCATCAACCTCATCATCACCATACTCATCACCATCCTTATCACCACATCCTCGTCCTCATCATCCTCATCATCACCATCAACATTATCCTCATCATCACCATCAACATTATCCTCATCATCATCATCATCATCACCATCTTTATCCACATCATCACCATCCTTACCCCCAACATCATCGCCATCCTTACCCCCAACATCATCACCATCCTTACCCCCAACATCATCACCATCCTTACCCCCAACATCATCACCATCCTTACCCCCAACATCATCACCATCCTTACCCCCAACATCATCACCATCCTTACCCCCAACATCATCACCATCCTTACCCCCAACATCATCACCATCCTTACCCCCAACATCATCACCATCCTTACCCCCAACATCATCACCATCCTTATCCCCAACATCATCACCATCCCAACATCATCACCATCCTCACCACCAGCATCCTCATCATCACCATCCTCACCACCAGCATCCTCCTCATCACCATCATCAGCATCCTCAACATCACATCCTCACCACCACTATCATCCCATCCTCATCATCACCATCCTCCTCCTCATCCCATCCTCATCACCATCCTCACCACCAGCATCCTCATCATCACCATCCTCACCACCAGCATCCTCATCATCACCATCATGACCATGTAGTTCAGAAATGTTCAGAATGTGGAATCACCGCCCACATGAGCTCATCAACAACATACCCAGCCCCCGCCCACCCATCACCAACAGAAGGTGCAGCACTTCTGCTTTTTTATATCTCTTTTCCTCTTTCTCCCGGTGAACAAGGGCGTTCTATAGTTCTTCGTTCTATCTACCAGATAATATTCTATGTAGTTATCATCCATCATGAATGAACAGACAGACAAGACATAAATATTGTCTCCGAAAAACAAACTTATCATAAAAGGGAATCTGACGGTCACGTCCTGTGTAGGAAACAGGGGCAGCCTTTGAGACTACTCTTTCTTGTGCCACTATTTCAAACTGCTGGCTGTAATTAAAACATATCGCGCTCAATTCAGGCATTATGAAACTGGGCAATCGTCTTCTTATAGTCAAGAAAGCCAAGTGTATATCGCTGTCCATTTTAGAGCTTTCTTAATGCGGCTGTTAATGCCAACATCCTGACTTGTCTGCATGAAGCAAATTCTGTCATGTGGCTCTTATCTTGTGTTTACTCTGAGTCATAAGTCGTCAGTCGTAGCGTTGATCCATTATCCTGTGTGTATGGCTGTTTTAGCGTTGTCCATTATGCTGTGTGTTTGGCTGTTTTAGCGTTGTCCATTATGCTGTATGTATGGCTGATTTAGCGTTGGTCCATTATGCTGTATGTATGGCTGTTTTAGCGTTGTCCATTATGCTGTGTGTATGGCTGTTTTTAGCGTTGATCCATTATGCTGTGTGTATGGCTGTTTTAGCGCTGGTCCATTATCCTGCTAGTGTGGCTGTTTTAGCGTTGATCCATTGGGCTGCTAGTGTGGCTGTTTAGCAGCTTTACACCTGGTGACCTTGTAAATTGCTGACCATACTCGTATGTACTGCCATCTCGCGTGAATTTATTACTGCCAGTGTATGCACTTGTCTGTGTGTACTGCTTTGTATGTCTACAGGACTGTGTGTATTGGTCTGTGTGTATTGGTCTGTGTGTGCTGGTCTGTGTGTGCTGGTCTGTGTGTGCTGGTCTGTGTGTGCTGGTCTATGTGTGCTGGTCTATGTGTATTGGTCTGTGTGTGCTGGTCTATGTGTATGTTACACAGAGCTAGAAACTGTGGAGAATTAATTATAAAGAGTCTTTGCTACACATGAGTTGTCCAGATAGGGTTTGAAACTGGGGGACTATAATGATGCAACCGATGCAGAACATCTGTTAGTCCAGGTGAGATAACAGACGCATAATAAACGGTAGTTCATGACAGCTCTCTGATATCAGTGTCTGACATGGTCTCTGATGTCAGAGTCAGACATGGTCTCTCGTATCAGAGTCAGACATGGCACCTGACATAGTCTATGATATTAGAGTCGGACATGGCACCTGACTTAGTCTATTATATCAGACATGGCACCTGGTTTAGTCTATTCTGTCATTCAAGCATGGCACCTGACCTAGTCTATTATATCAGAGTCAGGCATAGCACCTGACTTAGTCTATAATATCAGAGTCAGACATGGCATCTGACATAGTCAGACATGGCACCTGGCCTAGTCAGACCTGGCACCTGACCTATTCTATGACATCAGAGTCAGACACGGCACCTGACCTACTTAAACATGGCACGCCACCCAGTCATACATGTCACCTGACTTAGTCAGACATAGCACCTGACCTAATCAGACATGACACCTGACCTAGTTACACATGGCACCTGACCTATTCAATGATATCAGAGTCACACATGGCTCTTGGCTTATTCTATGATATCAGAGTCACACATGGTACTTGACAAAGGCTCAAGAAAGAAAGATCAAAGCATGGGAAATGGGAAGCTTGCAAGAATAGTCAGGGTTATGGTCAGGGTTATTGTCAGGGTTATGGTAACTAGAATAGACACATTAAGAAATAAAGAAATTCGATGTGAAATAAATTCGTAGCATCATTATCATCCTCAGATAGCCTTTCCTTTGCATAACGTCTCATAACGGTCCATCTTGTCAGACACTCCATCTCGGGCAGCTCTTCTCCCTCCGCCACTGTCAACCCCAAAGTCTCTGTAATGTCCCTTGTCCATCTTCTCCTTAATGTACCTCTGCCTCCCTTGCATGGTGCCATACCGTCCAGCATCGCTATTTCTAGACCGTTGTGACGTTTGATGTGGCCAAAGTCAGTTAATTTCCTAGATGGAATCTTGTTTACTAGCCAGTCTTGTCCTATATCTAGCTCCTGTAAGATTTCAGCAATTTTTCGATCCATGGTATTTGCAGCAGTCTCCTGTAGCATTTTAGCTGGAAGAATTCAGTCTTCTTCTGCATCTTTCGTGTGCTTGACCATGTCCTACATCAGTTCGTTGTCACCTGTTTGACCATGTCCTACATCAGTTCGTTGTCACCTGTTTGACCATGTCCTACATCAGTTCGTTGTCACCTGTTTGACCATGTCCTACATCAGTTCGTTGTCAACTGTTTGACCATGTCCTACATCAGTTCGTTGTCAACTGTTTGACCATGTCCTACATCAGTTCGTTGTCAACTGTTTGACCATGTCCTACATCAGTTCGTTGTTACTAGAAATATCCAAGCTCCCAGTATCTTGATCTGTGTCATTTCAGTTAACCTCATAAGTGGCATTGCCATTCATCTCTTTATGCCAGTCTCCGTTAGTCGAGTCAAGACATTCAAAACTCGTGACGTTCTGAACTGCATTCTTCTCTACGATAACTTGAGGTCTGGTTGCCGTCTTGTCAGTGCTCTTAGTCACAGTCATGCTCGTATGTATAAAAAGCTTTTGTTCCTCGCTATGCTGTTTAACCAACAGTGTCATCTGTTCGAGCTCCATCGCGATAGGACAGCTGTATCATCTGCGTATCTTAGTTCTCGTATTTCCTTCCCGCTGACGTGGACTGGTCAAACTTCTCATACTTGTTCTCTTTCTTGACATGTCTTCCCACTGCCTTGTACACCTCAAACCAGTATGATGTCTTTCCAGCCACATAACATATGTACGTACATAAAGTGAAATGAACAGCACGAAAATACATAAGTAAAAAAAAAAAATTTAAGTAGTCAAAATGACATTTATTTTTCGAGATAATCCTTTGCAACGTTTATGCACTTATCCCTCTGTTTATATAATTCTTGAAAAGCTTCAGAATAGAACGATGTATTAATATGTCAGAACCAAACCATGGGGTAGCCTGTTTAACTTTGTCATCACTGCTGAAATGCTGACCTCCAAGACATTCTTGTAGAGTCCAAACAGGTGAAAATCACTTGGGGCGAGGTCTGGTGGGTCAAAACAGATGGAAATCGCTTGGAGCGAGGTCTGGGCTGTAAGGTGAATGTGGCAATACCTCCCAGCCGAGTTGATGTAGATGGCACATAGTGCGGTGAATTACATTAGGTTGAGCAGGCGTGAACCCTTTTCTGCCGGTCAAAAGCGGAAAGTTGTCTTGGCACCCAACATGCATTAACCTTCCCAAAATGCAAATGTTCACGCATAAAAGTGTTTACCGTACCCAGAGATAGCCTTGCCTCTTGTGTAATTTCGCGACAGGTTATGTCTCGATTTTCCAGGATAAGACGTTGCACAATCTGGATATTTACAGGAATGACACTGGTGGGTTTAGAGCCACCACAGCAGAGATCATCACCCACGGATGTAGGACCTTCTCTGAAACGTTACCACCATTTAAATATGTCTTTCTTCGGCTGAGTGTCTCATCACCGTATTGTGATTGTGGCTGAGTGTCTCATCACCGTATTTTGATTGTGGCTGAGTGTCTCATCACCGTATTTTGATTGCAGTTTTCTGTAAATTTCCGCAGATTTCACACCTTCTTTCGCAAAAAACTTCATCACAACACGCTGTACCATGCAAACAGTAACACTGTTGTCCGCCATTTTTATTTATATGTCACGTGACTGGCCCGTGGCAAGTGGGCCATCTAGCATTAACAGAACACAATTGCTCCTAACTAATGATAGTAGTTTCAGCACGATGTAATCCATTCAGATATTACTAGAACAAAAATCCCGATTTGATTTGAACTGCCCTCGTACATCAGCAACCTTTGGTCTCAAGAGAAGTAGGATCAGAGTGCCGGAATACCGATTCAGCTCAAATTGTCTCGACTTCTGTCTTGCCACTGGTCCAATGCAACTTTAGACCAGAGACTGAAATTGGTAATCAGAACAGTTTATCCTCACTATAAGCCAAATGCAGCGCAAGTTACATCATCCAGAGAATACCGCCTGGCAGTGTCGCTATCGTATAATTATACACCACATAGAAAGTGGAAAGAATAACACACATAACATATATACGTACAGAAAGGGGAATAATTATTTAAACATATAAAAAAATTAACCTAACATACACGCCGTACGAGCCTATAAGATCACTTCCTGTGTCGTGTCCAGCATATCACATCCTGTGTCGTGTCCTTCTTCTTCTTCTTCTTCTTCTTCTTCTTCTTCTTCTTCTTCTTCTTCTTCTTCTTCTTCTTCTTCTTCGTACGCTGTCAGACGTCCACCTGTATTTTTTCGAAAAAAAGCAGCGGTCATCCTGAGGCTGTCAACACTGCCATAGAGCTTGTCTAATATCACCTCCTGTGTCGTGTCCAATATATCACCTCCTGTGTCGTGTCCAATATATCACCTCCTGTGTCGTGTCCGGTATATCACCTCCTGTGTCGTGTCCGGTATATCACCTCCTGTGTCGTGTCCAGTATATCACTCCTGTGTCGTGTCCGGTATATCACCTCCTGTGTCGTGTCCGGTATATCACATCCTGTGTCGTGTCCAGTATATCACCTCCTGTGTCGTGTCCGGTATATCACCTCCTGTGTCGTATCCGGTATATCACCTCCTGTGTCGTGTCCGGTATATCACCTCCTGTGTCGTGTCCGGTATATCACCCCCTGTGTCGTGTCCGGTATATCACCTCCTGTGTCGTGTCCGGTATATCACCTCCTGTGTCGTGTCCGGTATATCACCTTCTATGTCGTGTTCAAACAGTATATTTCCAATGATGTACTAGATGCCTGTGTTATCAGCTATGATTCGCTAACTAATGTCCTACTGAACAGTCGGTTATCAACCATTTCTCATCTAACAATCACTATTAGTTATACTGGACCTACATTCCGACCAATGAACACGTTTCAAGCAATAGGGCATGGGAAGATTAATGTTCCAATTATTTGGTATAAACCACTGAGTGACGGATGTACTTACACACGCACGCGCTGAGGGGGACTTGGCAAACATCAAATTAGACGGGGGGGGGGGGGGGGGGAGTCACATTCACAAACACCTTCGACTGGTGAGATCAGCTCCTGACAATCGTTGGTGGTACACTGTTGGAGGGGGGAGGGGGTTTACACTGTAGTAGGGTGTACACTGTTGTGAGGTGTACACTGTTGTAGGGTGTACACTGTTGTAGGGTGTACACTGTTCTGCTTAGACACCCAAGCATTAGTTTGGTAACAGAGCAACAGCTGATAAACAGTAAATTTATGCGACTCTGTGCTACCAGTGTTTGAGGAAAGTCATCGGTGTTGCCAGGAGAGACAGAATGCGGAACGACGACATTCGAAGTATGGTCGGCACTACGGCTTGTGTCGACTACATTTTCAAATAGAAAATAAGTTGGTTTGGTCATCTCACGAGAATGCACCCTCATCATCTTCCACTGAGGCTTACAACGCTGGTAAATCTGGCTACATGGCAAGTGGACGGCCGTGAGGTAGGTGGATAGATGACATTAGAGTGACAGTGCAGCGACAGTGGCTCACATTGACGGGCGCAACGCACTTGAGGCAAGACAGACGACTTACGCTCCCCACGCCGCTCAGCGGTACAAGTGGAAAGAACACTAACTAATTTACACTGTTATTTCTCTACAACTATCAGGGCTACGCCTTTGTGGAATCTACATTAATGTTAGATCCGCGCTATGGTTGTATCAATGTTAATGTTGGATCAATGATAATGTTGCACAAACGCTAATGTTGTATCAATGTTAATGTTAAATCTACACGCTAATGTTGGGTGAATGCCTTTATTTGAAATACGCTAATATTAGTCCCACGCTAATGTTGGGTCAGTGCTAATGTTGGGTCAGTGCTAATGTTGGGTCAGTGCTAATGTTGGGTCAGTGCTAATGTTGGAACTGCGCTAATGTTAGATCGACACTAATTTGAATTTATCCTAACTGTGGATTAGTGCATTTGTTCAATCAATCAATTAAAGCATTTCAGTTCTGTGTGGAGCACAGGTTTTCAACAAATACACCCCATACCCTCGTGTCCTGTCCCAGCTCTTTCCAGTTTCATTTAATTTGGTCTCAAGCTCTCCTCTCCATGTGTGTTTTGGTCTGCCCCTACTTATCGTGCTTTGGGGAGTCCATAACAGACGCTGTCTGGTAATGCTGTCAACTGGTTTCATGAATGTATGTCATGTCCAACTCCATCTTATTTTTCTTATATAATGTTCTACTGTTATCTGTCTGGTTCTGTCCAACAGTTCCACATTAGTGATCCTATCATACCATGTCAATCTCTCTATTCTGTCTGGTTCTGTCCAACAGTTCCACATTAGTGATCCTATCATACCATGTCAATCTCTCTATTCTGTCTGGTTCTGTCCAACAGTTCCACATTAGTGATCCTATCATACCATGTCAATCTCTCTATTCTGTCTGGTTCTGTCCAACAGTTCCACATTAGTGATCCTATCATACCATGTCAATCTCTCTATTCTGTGTCAACGCCTATTTAGAAATGGATGTACGTCGTTGGTTAAATATGCTTTATCGTTCTCTGTATTTCAGTAGAACTGACCTGACATTGGAGTTGAAGATTTGAACTTTGTGTTGCACGTCATAGTTTTGATTTCTATATGTTCCGCAAATGCAATAAAAGTTCCTATCCTCGTTTGTATTCTTATTTTGATAACTCGATCTTTACTTCTTTACTTTTACAATATTGCTACCACGATATGAATGTTCCAAACCTCGCAGGAGTGTGTCTCCCAACACTATCTGATTGTCGCTAGTTGGATTTTTTTAAAATAATCTTTGCATTGTTTTTTTTCTTTGTATTGTATATACTCAGTTCTAATTGGTGTGATCTTTCATCTGTATTCGCATTTTATATTGCTTCTGATTGCAGTTATGGCCTAGAACAGACAAGTCTAGAAAATTAGAAAGTGTCCTTCTAAGCCCTAGTGCGTACTATTATATAAGGAACTTTTGTAATTGGTGTCCCCTGGGACAGCGGTATTAGGGCCACGCCTTCACTTTGGTGTCCCCTGGGACAGCGGTATTAGGGCCACGCCTTCACTTTGGTGTCCCCTGGGACTGCTGCATTAGGGCCACACCTTCACTTTGGTGTCCCCTGGGACAGCGGTATTAGGGCTCTTCCTTCACTTTGGTGTCCCCTGGGATAGCAGAGTCCGTTTTGTTCACCTTCATCCACTGAACTCCTGTCCAACCTCCATCAGCCAGTCACAAGGTATCGATTTTTGAATTGCTTCTTCCCCTATCACCTATGCAGCCTTCGGCTGTCACCTGTGCTGTCTTCTCCTGTCACCTGTGCTGTTTTCCTCTATCCCTGTGCTATTTTCTGCTATCACCTGTGCTGTCTTCCCCTGGTCACATGTGCTCTCTTCCTCTGCCCCCTGTGCAGTTCCTCCCCTGCCAAATGTACAGTCTTCCCATGAGTGTACATTGTATGAACGTTGGCTACCAAATCTGGACATTTTCCTAGAAGAAACTTTTTGTAGAGCAGATTCCTATCTTGCGGCCTTTCTGCATCGAGTCGTTAACCTACTTTGTCAGAGGCCCTTTCTCTGTCGGGTGGCTGAGTTGTTTGAGAGGACTTGTCTCTGTCGGATGGCTGAGTTTTGTGAGAGAACTTGTCTCTGTCGGATGACTGAGTTGTTTGAGAGGTCTTGTCTCTGTCGGATGGCTGAGTTGTTTGAGAGGACCTGTCTCTGTCGGATGGCTGAGTTGTTTGAGAGGACCTGTCTCTGTCGGATGGCTGAGTTGTTTGAGAGGACTTGTCTCTGTCGGATGGCTGAGTTGTTTGAGAGGACTTCTCTGTCGGATGGCTGAGTTGTTTGAGAGCAATTGTCTCTGTCAAAGGCTGAGTTGTTTGAGAGGAATTGTCTCTGTCGGATGGCTGAGTTGTTTGAGAGGACATGTCTCTGTCGGAGGGCTGAGTTATTTGAGAGGACCTGTCTCTGTCGGATGGCTGAGTTGTATATGTCTTTTTACATGATATTTTCATCTTTGCTGGTTTTGTCGGCTACACATAACGACAGAATGAGCTAGCCAGCCCGTGATCATCTCTTATTGTTTGTCTCTTGGAACATGCGTGGGAGGGCTACATTGCTACTATTCAGTTGCGTGTCTCGGACAACAAAACTCATGCGAATGCAAATGTTGGATCAACGCAAATGTTGGATCAAATGTAATGTTGCATCTACCATAATGTTGGATATACGCAAATGTTGGATCTGTAAACCTGAATCTGCACTAATGTTGTATCTACGCTAATGTGGTATAATGATGCCATTGAATCTACTCTAAATGCTCGATCTACACTAATGTTGGATCATCGTAATGTCGAAAATACGTTAACGGTGATATTCTGATGCTGGATCACGCTAATGTTGTATTTACGTTAATGTTGCATAAGCACAAATGTTGTATCCACACAAACGGTGGATCAATTCTAATGTTGTATTTCCGCTAATGTTGAGAGTGAAATAACATTAGATCTACTCTTCTGTTGTATTTACAATACTGCAAAACATGCCCTAATGTGGAAGCGACACTAATCTTTGTCTCAACGCTGCTGTTCTCGCCTAGGTGTTTGTGTTTTCCTCAAGTCATAACAATTCCCCCCCCCCCCCCACACACACACACACACACACCCAACCACCTTTTCCTGCAGGTAAAATGCACGACGTTGCCAGTGATAACAGGAAGGTTTTCCTGCGACTCATTGCTCGCCTTGCTTGTGTTAGGGATTGTTAGATAGTTTATTCTCCTTTCTGTTTGTGGCTAGAAGATAATTATGTTAGTGGTTTGTGAGGAAATCAGATCTTAGTTGCTCTACATGTTAGTCGTCAGAGTAAAGCAGATGTTAGTTCCTCTAGTTGTTAGTCAGAATAAGGCAATGTTAGTTCCAATTACTGTTAGTGAGTGAAAGATATATGATAATCCCTCTAGATGTTAGTGAGTGGAAGACAGATGGTGCTCTCAGAAATGGAAGGTTATAGAAACATAGGACGTCCTACTTAAGAATCGTGACGTTCTGCCTGGATCTGATCTGAAACAATTAGGCGTTAATGTGTGCCCTTTGTGCCCATACCAGGAGATGTATTACATCCTTGTTTTGATTGAAAGAGTGAAGCAATATTTTACATCTACCTGAGACACTGGTCAAAGAGTTTGCACCTGTCAGTTCTAAATCTGACCGGTGATTGCTACAGGTGTTTCTCAATTACAGGTAAAATCCACAAGCAATGTTTTATATATGAAGAAATTCATGACAACGAGAGGGGCAGGCAAATTAAGATTAGCCAGAACCGAACCGATCTAACACCTGCAGAGTGAGGGCGTCTGATTGGGTGGGATGGGCTGCGAGGGGGGATGGGCTGCGATGTGGGATGGGCTGCGAGATGGGATGAGCTGCGAGAAGAGAGGGGCTGCGAGGTGGGATGGGCTGCGAGGTGGGATTTGTTGTAACATAGCGGGATGGAGGCTTTCAATTATTTGGTCAGGATGTGTTGGTATTTCTGGTACATGGTCACACCTGGCCAAGGTGATGATAGTTCTACTACTGTCAGATATGTCGGACTTAGGTCAGGGGATTGGACTCGGGGAAGACAGGTAACAGTGTACAATAGGTGATATAACTCGGGCCGTGGTGATCTAATGGGGTCGTGGTGAGATAACTGGGTTCGTGGTGAGCTAATTGGGGTCCTGGTGAGATAACAGGGGTCTTGGTGAGATAATTGGGGTCGTGGTCTGTGTAACTGGGGTCGCTGTGATATAACTGGGATCGTTGTGAGATAACTGGGGTCGTGGTGATATAACTGGGGTCGTTATGAGCTATCTAGGGTCATGGTGAGATAATTGGGACCGTGGTGAGATAACTGGAGGGGAGACAAGTGAAAATGAAGAGAGATACGTCGGAAATGAGGGGAGATGAGTGGGGATTGAGGAGAGACAAGTTGGGATGAGGAGAGACAGGTTGGATGCTTTGTCTGCACGTTGTCATCTGTGCTGGGAGTGGGTGACAGTATATATATATGAGTTCTGGTAGAGGAAGTTTCTGTGGCTATTCGTTTTACATGATAATCTTGCCAGCCTCATTCACAACCCTGCTTATTTGCACAGTAAAGTACAGTTGGGCTA
This sequence comes from Ariolimax columbianus, assembly GCA_036924085.1. NCBI lineage: Eukaryota > Metazoa > Mollusca > Gastropoda > Stylommatophora > Arionidae > Ariolimax > Ariolimax columbianus. Next base: position 143,030,802 of record JAVGWX010000003.1, on the reverse strand, counting down.
TTCCCTCCTTCCCACAGAAGACCTTCGAAATGCAGACGAGGAATAAATGGCGATAATTTCAGGTAAATAAAGCCACTGGTAATGTTATGGCCTATCCACACATTGCATAAACACTTTGCATCTTCTGATCCATGGCCTATCCACACATCACATAAACACTTTGCATCTTCTGATCCATTATAAAAACAAGTTGCACATAAATATCACGACTTTTCTCGTACGGTTTCATCGGCACCAAAGACGACAAATATTATTGGTTGCGTTTTTGTGTTTGTTTTGTTTTCCTTGAACTGCAGCAATGTCTGCATGTCTCGTTTGCTCATCACAACAGCTGTACCGCTGTTGATGAAACCTGTTCTAACGGACGGAGAAGGTAGATAGTTTTTATGGTTGGAGCAACAAGAGCATTAACTCCAGCAATAAACAGGTAGGTTTTGAAGCCGTTTTCTCCCCCCGGTTTGTGAGTTCTTGTATCAGCCAATTCATGAAACATTTTCAACAATAATTAGCATGTTCGGATGACAATGTGAGACCTCATGAAACGGTGTCAGAGTTTTCAGGGAGATGCAGAACTTTGATGATTTCAGGACGAAATTTAGATTCGACGACTTCGTTCTATACTCTGTATAAGCATGCGCGCCCGCGTGTGTGTCTGTGTTTGTGTGTGTGTATTTGTGTATGTTTGTGTGTGTGTGTCTGTGTGTATGGGTGTGTGTACTTGTTTGTGTGTGTTTGTGTATGTGTGGGTGTGTGTGTTTGTGTGTGATTGTGTGTGTTTGTGTGTGTATGGGTGTGTGTTTGTGTGTGTGTTTATGTGTGTTTGTGTTTTTGTGTGTGTTTGTGTGTGTTTGTGTGTATGGGTGTGTGTGTTTGTGTGGGTATGGGTGTGTGTGTGTGTGTGTGTGTATGCAGGTGTGTATATGTGTGTTTGAGGGTTTCTATGTATGTATGTATTAATGTGTTCGTATGTAAGTAAATTTATGTGTTTGTGAATGTATTGTTATGTATTTGTGTATGTATGTGGATGAATGTGTTTATGCATGTGTGTTTTGATTTTCGTAAATACTTTCTTAAATTAGCTTAACGTCTTTACATTGGTTTAGAAGACTCTGCAGAGTCTGTATACAACCAGTTACATTTACATCACCTTGCTCTAAAAGCTGTGTGCATCCAATTTATTCTTAAATGCATTAACTGTCCCTGCCTCCACTTCCTCCCCTGACAATGCATTCCAAGCAGACACCACTCTCTGACTAAAAAAATATTTCCTAATATCTAATCTGGACCTCTCTTTAGTCAGCTTGTAGCTATGCCCTCGTGTTATTGTAGGTGGCTGTATTTTAAAAAAACTTGTTATAGTCTAATTTATCCGTTCCTCTGATCATCTTATAAACCTGTATTAAGTCACTATGAATTCTTCTCTTTTCTAGACACTGTAGGCCGGTTTTTCTAAGTCTTTCCTCAAAACTGTAATTCTGGAATCCCACTATCAGCTTTGTCGCTCTTTTTTATTATTCTTTCCAGCATGTTTATATCCCCTCTATGATAAGGACTCCACACCTGTACACAGTACTTCAATCTAGGTCTCACTAATGCTTTATACGGTTTGACTATCACTTCCTTGCTCCTATGTTTAATATTTCTTTTTATCATACCTAACATTGCATTTACCTTGTTCACTACTACCTGAACTTGCTTATTCACCTTACCTGTACGATTTATTATAACCCCTTGGTCCCTTTCTTTATCTATCTTTCTAATATTGTTCTTTCCCATTCTGTAATTATGTTCCATATTGGATCTACCCATGTGGATGACTGTACATTTATCTACATTAAACTCCATTTGCCAGCTTAAAAGCATTCTTGCATTGTATGTAAATCCGATCTCAATATAGCCACTTCAGCTTTAGATGAGACACTACTGCATAGTTTTGTGTCATCAGCAAATTTTGCAATCATGGATCCCATATCAATGTCCAAATCATTTATAAATATAAAGAACAAAATTGGTCCCAAAACCGAGCCCTCTGGCACTCTACTTTTCACTTCACACCACTCAGAGTACTCCTTATGTGTGTCCATCTTCTGACTTCTTCCCGTTAACCAATTTTCAATCCATTTGGCAACTTCCCCATCTATTCCATATTTACTTTTTAAATAATCTTCGATGAGGTACTCTATCAAAGGCCTTTGCAAAATCTAGATAAATAACGTCCACTGGCCCCCTTATATCTATCATTTTAGTAACCTCCTCCATGAATTGTAATAGATTTGTTAAGCACCATCTCCCTCTAGTTAACCCATGCTGACTATTTCTAATTAGATTAAACCTGTCTAAATGCATTACAATGTTTTCTCTGATTATTGACTCTAACAATTTACAGACTATGCTCGTTAAACTCACCGGTCATATAACTTGCTGGATCTGATTGTTTGCCCTTTTTTGAATAAGGGGATCACTCCTGCATCTTTCTAATCCCGTGGAACAATCCCTTGTGCAAGTGATTGAGAACATAATATAGCCAATGGTTTTGCAAGTTGGTCTCTAATTTCAAACAGCAATTTTGGATGAATAGAATCTTGACCTGGACATTTATCCATTCTCCACCTGTTTGCTTTTTTTAAAAATCATTAACTCTGTAATACAGATTGATCTTAATCCCACTGTATCCATGTCTCTTTGAAAGATATCTATAGGCTCTGGGATCTAGGAGCAGTCCTCTTTTTGTAGACTGTGCCAAATTACTGATTGAGTAGATTAGCTGCCTCCCTATTCTCACTTATTATTTTATATTTTATATACTTCGAATACTTTCGTGAGAGCCGTTGTTCATTCGGCTTGTTCTTAGCTTTCCTTCTCTATGTTATTGTCTTCCTCAACACCTACCAGTCTTTCTCCTGACCTGCACATCTTCTCTGCCTCAATGTGCGTATTCTTTCATTTCTTTACGGTAGTCGTTAATACTTACTAACTAACTTCACCTGTCCAAGCACCACGTGACACAGCAAGCATCCGGTTGTCGACATGGATCGCCTGGTCACGTGCCTCCAGCATGTCGCACCTATTGCCTGTTTTCTGAAGGTTGGGGCAGGTCATCAGGTGGTCAGGTAGTCGTTAATACCCCTCCCCACGACTCTCCCTAACCACTCCCCGTCCTCACCCCAATACAAGCAAAGAATCCCCCCCCCCCCCCTGGACGTTCTTGTAGCTGACTACAATCCTCCTAAGCAGGGCGGGACCAACATACGACAGTAAGACAGTTACCTCTCCAATAAACACAACAGGCCTAACGTTCACAGAAGGCACGCACATACTTCCAATAGTTACAATAGAAAAAGGACACTTCACTGACTCTCAGTATAACATAGCCTATCCACTGACTCTCAGTATAACATAGCCTATCCACTGACTCTCAGTATAACATAGCCTTTCCACTGACTCTCAGTATAACATAGCCTATCCACTGACTCTAAGTATAACATAGCCTATCCACTGACTCTCAGTATAACATAGCCTATCCACTGACTCTCAGTATAACATAGCCTTTCCACTGACTCTCAGTATAACATAGCCTATCCACTGACTCTCAGTATAACATAGCCTATCCACTGACTCTCAGTATAACATAGCCTATCCACTGACTCTCAGTATAACAAAGCATATTTGCATCTCCTACTATGTCTCTTCTCTCTTCATACGCTGTTAAAAAGACGATACAGACACTGGCAGTATTTTTCCCTGCCTTTTATACAAATATTGTTTTTTGACATCACTGTCCCATAACCATTATACACCTGAGGAATGGCGACAATATGAAAATAATTTCTCGGACCGGCGAAAATAGGAAACATTTTTCCTGCATAGCACAGACAGACATAAAGACCATGTTTATGTGGAATTTTGTGAATAACGGGACAAATGCCATACACAATTACCCTTATCTGGCTGTTTAAAATATTCAGAAAGACAGTTGTTTTGATTTTGATTTTTGATTTTTTTTGGGGGGAGGGTTGTTCGCCTTATTTCTCTATTCTGCAAGGTGGTGTGCGCCTGTCGGCCTAGTACATCCAACTTCAGCATGCATTTTATATAAGGGTCTGCTTCCTGCTGCATTTTCTAGGGGTTTGCTTCCCCGGGGATACGGCCTGTGATGTGATGGGAATCGAACCCAGCACCTTCAAGTTGTGAGCCGTGTCAAACGCTAGCCCACGCCGTAAATCCACATGCTAATAACTGAATGTTTTGAGAAAACAATATGTCATTGAAATGAAGTTTGTGCGTAATCTCTTGCAACTTGTTTTATTGGAATATTTGATAACCGTGGCTACAGCGTTGTTTCTGGGAGACGAACCGATGCATTCAAGCCCATTCTGGTTCTTAGTTTGATTTTGATGACTGACAGGTTGAAAAAGTCTTTTCACACAAATAGATAGTCGAAAATACTAGTATAACCAGCAATTATATATCTTTGTAATTATAAATGTATTGTTTTTAAATATATTTTTTCTATATAAATTTGGAGGAAGATTAACGTCTGGTCAGGCAAAATATGCTGATCAGACATGTTAGTCAGGGTGAGGCAAAATATACTGATCAGACATGTTAGTCAGGGTCAGGCAAAATATACTGATCAGACATGTTAGTCAGGGTCAGGCAAACTATACTGGCCAAGTCCCTTACCTCGGCTTCCTCGTAGCCCTCCCTGGAAACGAACTGTTTTCCTGGCAGCCTGGCTAATAAGAGATGCCAGGAAAGCTACTGCAACCCGCCATGTAACGGCCTCTTCCGGGCGCACAAAAGATTAAGCTTACATATTGTGGGCATTCGAAGCAACAACAGCATATGTATGTATAAATGTTATTCGTTTTCCAGTGATATTCAAACTTGAGATAATAACTACATTTGATGTATGGACACTGGAGTGACGTTAGAAGACAACTCGATTAGCTCTTCTTTGTCACCGGGATTGAAGTGCACAAAAGTTTATAACTTTCATAAAGTGATTTATAACTTTATCGTGGACCTGCAACAAAAAAAAAGCGGACCTGCACCGGTCCACGCTTCGGCGGTTGGTAAACAGTTAAATAACACGAAAACGGTCAAATTCAAGTTTTATGAACAGTGTCAGTCACTTGATTGTAATGTCAGCCAACAAACAGTACCAGAGTCACTTGATTGTAACGCCAGCCAACAAACAGTACCAGAGTCACTTGATTGTAATGTCAGCCGACAAACAGTACCAGAGTCACTTGATTGTAATGTCAGCCAACAAACAGTACCAGAGTCACTTGATTGTAATGTCAGCCAACAAACAGTACCAGAGTCACTTGATTGTAACGTTAGCCAACAAACAGTACCAGAGTCACTTGATTGTAACGTTAGCCAACAAACAGTACCAGAGTCACTTGATTGTAACGTTAGCCAACAAACAGTACCAGAGTCACTTGATTGTAACGTTAGCCAATAATAAGAAGAGATGTGAAGTTTACTATCATACTGGTAACAATACACGATTTTAATACGACACGATTGGAGGCCACGAGTACAGTGACACCAGGACGTTAAGCGTACGACCAAGCCAAGCAATGTAGAGAATAGCGTCAATGGAAAGTTGTACAGACAAACTAGTGTATGTAATGTGAGTGTACGTAATATGAGTGTGCGAAAAAGGGGGAGAGGTATTGCTGAATATGATTCAGAATTACACAAGTGAGAAAAACGTTTTCACTGATCAGACGGGGTGTCGCTCTCATATTAGTTCAGTAACTCCAGACAACTTTCAGACATCATATGTCACTAGTTCAGTAACTCTAGACAACTTTCAGACAGCATCTGTCACTGGTTCAAATTACAAAAAAACTCAAACCACATGTACAATCTCAAATAATGAACACAACACAAACACAAAGAAAGAACACATTGCACAAACAATTACATCAACAATAAATACAAACAATTACATCAACAATAAATACAAACAATTACATCAACAATAAATACAAACAATTACATCAACAATAAATACAAACAATTACATCAACAATAAATACAAACAATTACATCAACAATAAATACAAACACAAACAATTACATCAACAATAAATACAAACAATTACATCAACAATAAATACGAACACAAACAATAATTAAAACACGAAAAATAAACACAAACGGAAATGACAAAAACAAATGGTGAACAGAAATGGCGAATACAAATGGCGAAAACTAATGACAAGAATAAACGCAAACACCCCATGAAAAGTATTTGAATCAAACAGTTTACGACAAAATTAAAGAAATTTACAAAACAAGCCGAAGTATGGTTGAGGGCTGACGTGCCCTTACGCTGAGACATGATCCAAGGTAACACCGAACCATGCCTTGTAGCAAGTACTCGATCATCTTGTACCAGGCAGGGAGGCTAGTGGCGCAAGCATCACTCGCGAGTAGAGAGCTCGCCGTGGTACAAGTATCAACTCGCGACTAGAGAGCTCATCATTGTACAAGCATCAACTCCCGAGTTGAGAGCTCACCGTGGTACAAGTATCAACTCGCGACTAGAGAGCTCACCGTGGTACAAGTATCAACTCGCGACTAGAGAGCTCATCATTGTACAAGCATCAACTCCCGAGTTGAGAGCTCACCGTGGTACAAGTATCAACTCGCGACTAGAGAGCTCACCATGGTACAAGTATCAACTCGCGACTAGAGAGCTCCTCATTGTACAAGCATCAACTCCCGAGTTGAGAGCTCACTGTGGTACAAGTATCAACCTGCGACTAGAGAGCTCATCATTGTACAAGCATCAACTCTCGAGTTGAGAGCTCACCGTGGTACAAGTATCAACTCGCGACTAGAGAGCTCACCGTGGTACAAGTATCAACTCGAGCCTAGAGAGCTCACCATGGTACAAGCATCACTCGCGAGTAGAGATCTCACCATTGTTAGAAACAGTATTTCCGGAATCCTGGATCAACCTAGCCGGTAACAAACTATTCATTCTGTCATCACCTGCAGTCGGACCGGGGTAAACAATAATGTTTAAACCTAGGCGTGTGACTTTGCTTTCACAACATTGGCCAATAGATCAGCGATTTGTTTTCCCATTTGTCTTGGCTGTATAGATTGCCACGAGAACTTTCAAAAATTGACTTTATCCTGAAGTAAAAAAAAATACAAAACGTTAAAATTGGCCGTGCCTAAAAGTCACGATTACCCGAATACTGTTCCCTGACTGCCAGGGAGCATGCTCGCCAGAGTGCATGTTCTTGATAGAACGCACAGAAAGGGTGGTTGTGCTTGTCCAGTCGTCTCGTGAGCGCTAGATTAGCCTAGCAGTAGTGCACTCACTTTTCACGGCATAGGTACGGGATTCAACTTGCGCTCCAGGCACGCACCAGTCGACATAGTCGTGTTCATTTGTAAATGTGTCAAACTAAAGGTAAAATTCAGCCTCAAAGCAACAATTGCCATCGGAGATGAAGTTGATTCTTCATGTCCTAACTCCCAGCCTATGTGAAGTGGGGTGGCCAGTTCCCTTCCTTGCTGTTTTTACCTTCCCCAAATCATACGCCAGGTACCCATTTACAGCTGGGTCGACTGGATGAGCGGTGGTCCAGGCACGAACCACAGCACAGATTTTGTCTGTCCGTCCGTAATCTCGAACCCTAGCATGCTGTAATCCCAGTCTGGCAGGCCAGCCTACTGTCGACAAGGCTACACTCTCCAATAAATGAGTACAGAGCCTCGGTTCGGTTAGGGAAAGCAGGGAAGTAGGCAACTGACAATATACAACATATGGCTTAGCACAGTGAAGTTATACTTTATTCTCCACGGAAGTAGTAGTAGTGGTAGTAATAGTAGCAGTAGCAGCAGTAGCAGTAGCAGTAGTAGTGGTCGTAGAAGTAGTAGTAGTAGAAGTAGTATTAGCAGTAGTAGTAGTAGTAGTAGTAGTAGTAGCAGTAATAGTAGTAGAAGTAGTACTAGCAGTAGCAGTAGTAGTAGTAGCGGTCGTAGTAGTAGTAGTGGTCGTAGTAGTAGTAGCGGTCGTAGTAGTAGTTATAGCAGTAGTAGTAGCAGTAGTACAAGCAGTAGCAGTAGTAGTAGTAGTGGTCGTAGTAGTAGTAGTAGTAGCGGTTGTAGTAGTAGTAGTAGTAGTAGTAGTAGTAGTAGTAGTAGCGGTCGTAGTAGTAGTAGTAGGAGGAGGAGGAGGAGGAGTAACAGCAGTAGTAGTTGAAGTAGTTGAAATAGTAGCTGCAGTAGTAGTTGTTGAAGTAGTAGTACTAGCTGGCGTAGTAGTAGTAGTTGTAGTCCGCCTAGCAGCCATTGACCGTCGCCATGACGGTACACGGCCCGGGCTGATGGCTGACCTCCACGTGCAGATTTAGTGGAGACTGTCTACGTCATCTAATGCAGACCCTGGGTACCACTACATGAGGGGGGGGGGGGGTGGAAGGGATGTCTTTTCCTTGATCTTCGCCCCCTGAAGTGTAGGCCGAGACGTCCTGAAGGAGATCGAAAACCGATCGAGGTCTTCCACATGCCCAACCAAAGCCGTATCATGGAGTCCGATAGCAAGGTCTAATCACTAACAACGAGGTCTCCCGACCCACACAACTCGAGACCATGACCTCGACTCTGGAATCGACTTATAGTGCCTCCCCATATTTGTTGCCAGAAAAGTTCCAGCTTTAAGACTAACCATCCCAGAACTAGGCGTCTCGTGCTTGGCTGACCTCTCACGTGCTCACATCTGGTTGGTCATGGTGTGAGTCACGTGCACACAGGTGTAGCTCGCGCCGTATCTTATGGGCTGTCTTCTGAAAAAGTTTGATAACAAAGACCATATAAATCAAATATAAATCTGTATATAGTATGCAGCTGTGTCTAGTTTGTCACTCCTGCTCATCCCAAAGAATCCCATGTACTTGCCCAACAACTTTGCGATCTATCTCAAACTTTCTCCTCGTTCGGGGGGGGGGGGGGGCGGAGGAGTGGGCAGCTACAGAAAGACATACACCATATAAAAAAAGTTAAGAGCTGAGAGATACATTCAAATGTCGAGTTACTCAACCAAGCAGAAGATCAACTAATCTTTTTAATTTAAAAAAAACCCATAAAGAAAACAATGTGGGGTTTACATCAGAAGTTCTTACATATAAAATGCACAGAACAGTCCAGCTGGCAGAAAGTTACCACAGACCAATTAAATTGGCTGTTAATCTAGATTATGCACAACCACAGAAACTTCTGTAACGGTGGAACTAAAGCAGGACTAACTGGGAACATGAACTGAATCAGAAGTAGTGCAAGGATGTTAGCAAACAACATAAACACGTGGGATAAATGTTAGAAACGTTTAATAGAGTAATACGTCAAGCTGAACAAGAATCTCCATATGATTTAGAAACACCTACAAAGCATTCAGGTCAGAAGAAAGGCAGAAAATTCATAGAATAAACATAAATATACCAAACCATGAACAGTAATATTCAACTAAAGAAAGCCGCAGTAAAGTACAGAAGCATTATGAAGGAAGCAAACATAAACCGTTGCAAAGAAAAAAAATGAAAGCCTCAATCAAGATAAAAATTGTACAAAGCTAGGGCACGGTAACTGAGCAACGAAACCATACAAAAATACAAAATATCAAATTCAAAGAAAATGGAAACCTGGTAACAGGAAAGCGAGCAGGAAATATAAAAATAAAATACAGCATGGTTAGCAAACAAACATAACAGAACAAAAAACGAGAGATGAAAACATGACATGCAATCAAAGGGATAAACACCAACTATAGAAGATGAGCAGATGGGTACAACATTTACCTTGCAAGAATTCGAACATGCGTTGGTTGGTTGGTTGGTTGGTTGCTAATGCAACCCTTTTGTTGGCCATGAAAAGGGCGGAATTTGTGACAGATTGTAGTAGCTTTCCTGACATCCCGAGCGTGCTGATGAAGTGGACCGGTGCCCTCCAGACGGTTGTACAATATTTGGCTACATCTGCGTGTCACTCACTACTACGGAAATCACGTCGATCATCACTTTGTTAGCCAGGTTGTCCTCGAAGACAACACGTTTCCAGGACGACCAAGGAGGAGGTCAGGTGAGGGTCTTGGCCAGTGTATTTCTCCTGACCCTGGCTAACATTGTCTGATCAGTGTGTTTTGCCTGACCAGACGTTAGCCTCATCGTCACAGATGCGCTAATGACACTAACAAAAATAAAAAAATAAAAATCTCCTGGAAAGGATCACATAACAAATGAAATGTTAAAAACATTGAATCCAAAAGTAAAAAGAAAGATATGCTAGAAATCATGCATGTAATATGCAAGGAATGTACACGCCTCAAGTGTGGATGTAAACAGCAGTGTTATTGTTATTAAAACACGTTCAAGTCAGGACAAAAGATGGCAGTTTCAGACCCATCAGCTTGCTTAGCTGCACAGGTAAACTGATATAAAGACAGGTTAATACCAGACTTATGTGGAGAAAAAAGATACATTATACCACAAAAAGCTGGCTTCGGACAACACAGGTCACCCGAGGATCAACTAACACACATCACACAGAGATTTGAAGACGGTTTCCAGGAGAAGACAACACAGGTAACCGGAGAATCAACTAACACACTGTGAAAGTACAGAGATTTGAAGACGGTTTCCAGGAGAAGACAACACAGGTAACCGGAGAATCAACTAACACACTGTGAAAGTACAGAGACATCAGGTTAAGAATGAAATTGGAACTAAGAGTGTCAAGGGCAGTGTTCTATGAAATGTACTGTTCTCCATCTTCATCAACAATCTGGTGGATAAATAACCGCAGAGGAGCCACAACTCGATATGATGATCTAGAAACATGATAACACAACATATCAGGATTGAAGACGTCTTTTAAGGAATTTGTTAGTGAACTTAGACACGGCTCATTTACATAATGAGAATGCAACATACATCACTTTATATCATTGAGAATACAACATACATCACTTTATATCATTGAGAATACAACATACATCATTTTTACACTTTCAAAGAAGATCACAGAGAAGCTAACTGAAACTTGGACACGAGCTATCAAAGGAGAACTTCACATGTAGCTCTAGGAGAGTGACACTAGGAGAGTGACACTAGGAGAGTGACACTAGGACAGTGACACTAGGAGAGTGACACTAGGAGAGTGACACTAGACAGAAGGGTGACGTGGACACAATCAAACAAGAACTCCACATAACTATAAGTGACACTAGACGGAACGCTGACGTGGACACAGTCAAACTAAAAAGTGCCATAGAAAAACTAAACAGCAAATGAATCTCGTGAAGACTTAGCAGGAACTACATGGTGAACAGACAACCACATACATAAATGTATGTAAACAGGAAATAAATCCTAGACCAGAATTACAGTATAGAATACCAGCGTGGACAACAACTTAAATATTTCATTTTGTTAAAAGCCACAATTCAAAACCGCGCAGAAAGAATTCTTACAGGAGTTTTGAAATCAATACCAGACAAAAATAGGGGAAGGTGTGGGCTAGTGGTTAAGTCACACGGCTCACAACGCATGGGTGCTGGGTTCGCTCCCCAATTAGAGCACCGGCCGTTACTCCGGGGAAGCAAATCCTTAGAAAATGCAGTAGGAAACAAACCATAACATTAAATGTGTGCCGAAGTCGGATGCACTTGGCCGACAGGTGCAAAATAAAAATATAGTGCAACGCACACGCCTTTGGGAATAGAGAAATAAGGCGAACTCACAGAAAACAAACACAAATTCGAGTATAAGAAATGAAGAAAATAACACAGCTATAGTCTATGAGTGACAGAAGAGAATAGAGAATACTACAACTGGCAAAAGAGATTACAGAGTAGTACAACTGGTAGAAAAGATTACAGAGTACTACAACTGGCAGAAGAGATTACAGAGTACTACAACTGGCAGAAGAGATTACAGAGTACTACAACTGGCAGAAGAGATTACAGAGTACTACAACTGACTGAATAGATTACAGAGTACTACAACTGACAAGAGATTACAGATTACTACAACTGACAAGAGATTACAGAATACTACAACTGGCAGAACAGATTATAGATTACTACAACTGACAAGAGATTACAGAGTACTAGAACTGACTGAAAAGATTACAGAGTACTACAACTGACAAAAGATTACAGAGTACTACAACTGACAAGAGATTACCGAATACTTCAACTGGCAGAACAGATTATAGATTACTACAACTGACAAGAGATTACAGAGTACTATAACTGACTGAAAAGATTACAGAGTACTACAACTGGCAGAAGAGATTACAGAGTACTACAACTGGCAGAAGAGATTACAGAGTACTACAACTGACAGAAGAGATTACAGAGTACTACAACTGACTGAATAGATTACAGAGTACTACAACTGACAAGATATTACAGAGTACTAAAACTGACTGAAAAGATTACAGAGTACTACAACTGACAGAAGAGATTACAGAGTAATACAACTGACTGAATAGATTACAGAGTACTATAACTGACAAGAGATTACAGAGTACTAACACTGACTGAAAAGATTACAGAGTACTACAACTGACAGAAGAGATTACAGAGTAATACAACTGACTGAATAGATTACAGAGTACTATAACTGACAAGAGATTACAGAGTACTACAACTGACAAAAGATTACAGAGAACTACAACTGATACGAGATTACAGAGAACTATAACTGACAGAAAAATCGAAACGAGCTCCCAAACATGGGATAAATAAAAAGACTGGAGGCATACTTCAGAGAAGCGTCTTTGCTCAAACAGAAACATTAGCACCTTCGCTTCTAAACCCCACATCGAGAAATGTATAGTCCCCTCATGACAAGCAGCGCAATGTCACTCACTATACAAGAGAATACGATTTCAAGAGTAATAAACAACATATCAGAGGGGACGAAAAAAGGGTGTAAAACAGAACTGGAGAGAAAACATATATTATTAGAATAAAGGATATCCCGAGCGACAGAATGGATCCGGATTTACACAGATTAAGTTGCAACAAGAACTATGGACAATGAGGGGGATGAAGTTTACACAAAATAATGGACAGGAAAGGACTAGAAAATGCTCAAGAATCTTGGCATGTACGGTTGAAACACTAAGAACTTCTACGATAGCCATCATAGACAGCAAGAAACATGCAAGAGACAATTTCTTACATATTCTTTTAGAGCCATAATCTTAGTCTTAGTCTTATTCGACCTGTACTCTACACGGGCATATGCTCATGTGCAAGCGCTGGTGTGAGTTGGATGTATCCGAGAGGACGATTTCCTGCTTAGCGGGCTAGGCTCGAGCAGCTTATTACTCCGCTGCGTTTTGACAAGTGCCGCAGGGAGTGGTTAACCGATGTGCGATTCTATCTTAATGGACTCAACTAGAGCAAAATAGGCCGACAGTCTGATAGGAGCCATCTATGCCGCTCTTATCAAACCCCCTAACCATGGCCGGTGTTACGTCACACAGTTAGTCGCCTCTTACGACGTGCTCTCTGTTGACAGGGGTACTATTCTTGTCCTTGTCACACAGTTAGTCGCCTCTTACGACGTGCTCTCTGTTGACAGGGGTACTATTCTTGTCCTTGTCACACAGTTAGTCGCCTCTTACGACGTGCTCTCTGTTGACAGGGGTACTATTCTTGTCCTTGTCACACAGTTAGTCGCCTCTTACGACGTGCTCTCTGTTGACAGGGGTACTATTCTTGTCCTTGTCACACAGTTAGTCGCCTCTTACGACATGCTCTCTATTCTTGTCCTTGTCACACAGTTAGTCGCCTCTTACGACATGCTCTCTATTCTTGTCCTTGTCATACACAAAGATCCAGGCGGACCACATAATCCCCCCCCCCCCCCCCAGAAACAATCCTTTGCAGAACGTCGCTTCTTACAACCGTCACCGATTTGACTGCTATGTTTCTCGGCAGGTGGGCAGTACGGTAGGCTGCCATTACTTTCTGTACGCGGAGGAGCCATCGTACCGAGACAAAACCAACTGAACACAGGCGGGATTCGAACCGGGTAAGTTTGGATTGTGAAACGGACGATTCGCCCCTAGGCCACACAGCCTCCCCACGGATTGGAAAGCCTGCCCGAGGCAACCATGAACACCATCTACAATTCAATAACGGGAAAATGTAGATGATTCCTGCACACTGTAAGACACACGGGACTCTGGGGGGGAGGGGGGGGAGCTTCCATGACTACCAGCAGTTACAGTCCTGAACTAGCTCTACAGAGATACCAGCAGGCTAACCACTGCGACCTTTAGATATATTCACATTGATGCCTGAAAGCTTTCGAAGACGAAGATGAAGCAGAAGAAAATGAAGAAGATGATGAGGATGGAGAAGATAAAGATGAAGAAGAAAACGAAGAAGATGAGGAAGAAAATGAAGATGAAGAAGATGAAGATGTTAGATGAAGACAGATGAAGATAGATAACGATAGATAGATAAAGATAGATGAAGAAGATGAAGAAGATGAAGATGTTAGATGAAGACAGATGAAGATAGATAACGATAGATAGATAAAGATAGATGAAGATAGATAAAGATAGGTGAAGATAGATGAAGATAGGTGAAGATAGATGAAGATAGATAAAGATAGATGAAGCTAGATGAAGATAGATAAAGATAGATAAAGATAGATGAAGATAGATAAAGATAGATAAAGATAGATGAAGCTAGATGAAGATAGATGAAGATAGATGAAGATAGATGAAGGTAGAAGATAGATGACTATCACAGATAGATAAAGACAGTTGAAGAAGAAGATTGGTAAGGAAGAAGAAGGAGAAGATAAAAAAGAAGAGAAGTCATAAGGAGGCAGATAGACTAGCCAGAAAGTGAGGAAGTATAAAGACAAATGGAAGACAGATCTACATGTGAAGAAATAAAGACAATAATACAAATGCTCTTCCAAGACAAGTGTGCAGAGAACGGCCAGGATCTGTGATGACAGAAGACTCCTGCACCTTGCCAGTAAGGGATCAAGTGACAATATTCGGGTGGGTCACCAAACTGAAAAATCATCTGTTCAACAAATTAAGAATTGGGCACACATACGTGTGTCCATTTGGGGAGAGAACAAACAAAACGGGGATCACGTTCTATAGTGTCGACTCCATAAGAGGAGCTACGTGTCAACATAGCCCTGCAATACAAATGCAGGATAAATTTTAATAGTGCGAGAGGCACCCGATAGGACCGCCATGTTTGAGAGAATTATGTGTTAGTCGCCAGCGAAGGAGAAGACTATCCCTGGCTGCATACAGTTAATCAATCTAACATTCACATGTGTTTGCTATCTACAGACGTGACGATCCGTGTCTGCTTCCTCCGATCGCTAGACAGTTTGTACTTCAAATAACCACATCTATCTCATTCCTAATTTGGCCTCCGGTCTCTTCCCTCAAATAAATATATCACAGCCCCCGCCCCGCCTTCACCTCCTCTCTAGCGACACATCAAACTGATACTACTACAGCGCTTGGGTGTGAGAGAATTGGCTGTTGTAAATCCGTGGCCTATGGTCGAGGTTATATGGCTTTAAGTAAAGATGAGCCAGTGTCTTCCGACTCTACCGAACAACATTCTCAGTGCGACAACCAACATCTGGCAGTTCTAGAATCACTCCGTCGGCTAGTGGGAGACAATTCTGGCCAAATGAGAATCATTTGAAGCTGACGATAGGTCCCTGGGGTTAAGCCAATGGTTCCTCCCGCTCTGATTGCACGTGCTTGGGTCTGCTTTTATTTGGCATGTTCTAGATATCTGACAAATGGGAAAGGAGGTGGGAGGGCGTTTTCAGTTGAGAAGAAGAATACATCACTTTCAGGAGAGAAAGAAAGAACACAGTCGCTTCTTTGTCCCTACATTTTGCTCAACTGCTAATTGCGTCTCTTGGAATCTTGATAAGCCAGGCAGTAACATTATCCTCACAGGATGTTCTGACTGGCGTGTGTGATCACTTGTCTGCAGATTCCGGTACAGGTGTTGTCTATCCAGTATGTTGTCGGACGTTTAGTTATCACCCATGTTTTTGTCTCCATGTTTCAGTTAAGATTATATTTCTTGTGTTATTTGTAATCTCATTTCACTCACTTTAAAAGTTGTTGTATGAATATGATATTAATAAATCTGTCACCTGTTATTTGATATGTTATTTGCTGTCTGTGGTCGTGAATGATGTGGATGCATCTGGTAACATTCTAGATAGAAAAACCCCAGTAACAACCTGGACCATGCCACAATCTCGTGCTACATTAATGGGGAGCATAGCCATGCTGCATCTCATACATGTGTTTAAAGGTGGCAACAAATGGTAGCAGCTGTAGCAGATCCCACTGTTTACACTGGGGTTATTCTAACTAAAACGTTACCACACTCAACCACAACATTCATGACCACACACAGCAAATGACGTAGCACACAGCAGATGACGTAGCACACAGCAGATGGCATATTTATTATATAATACTCATGCAACACTATCAAAGTGAGTGCAATGAAACGACACACAATACAAGAAATATCGTCTTAACTAAATATTCATAAGTATGTATATGTTAATATAAATATTAACTAAAGAGAAAATGTCAAGCATTAGCTATTGATGGAATTCTCAACTATCAAAACCCAGTTCTATTGCCGTACACACATCACACACACATCTCCTTATCTGCATCCTCAACATACTTTATCAAAAACTCTTCCTCCCTCACATCCCCTCAGGCGGGTGATCTGGCAATAATGCATTCAATATATTCTACGTATACTCACATATGATCTCTCAACCTAAGTCGATCTGCGTATACATTAGAGCTAGATACATGACCAAATGGGAAACAGAACATACTGGCTACACAAAAAACGATGCCTATTACCAGTTGAACAGAAGAGAGCAGGTCGTGGTCTTCAGACTTCGCACTGGCCACAATAGACTGAGGTATCACCTATTCAACAAATTGAAGATAGGTGGCACTGACGAATGCCCGTGTGGTACCGGGAAAATGACCGCTGAGCATTTGCTGCAAAACTGCCCGCCATACGAGGATCAGAGAAAGCAGATGTGGCCATCACCAGTGGCAACACTAGACAAGCTCTATGGCAGTGTCAACAGCCTTAGGAGGACCGCTGCTTTTTTCGAAAAAATAAAGGTCGACGTCTGACAGCGTAAGAATAGGAAGACGAAGAATAAGATCTGCGTATACACACACCCCTAGAACATACCTCGTTCCCTTGGTGTCTACACACACCACACACACATCTAGATCTCACCTAGTCGATCTACACCCTCGCTTAACTCGTCAGGACATTCCTCGTTCACAACGTGTCCCGCGTACAACACACGTTCAGATTATCTATTAATAAAAAAACTCACACACACACCTATTTGAGCGGCTGGCCCCGACTCAAAATGGCGTATGCTGTGTGAGCGATCCTGTTTTTTCAATCGCTCCTCTATCTAAGTCGGTGAGCTAAACAGACTCCTATCTACATTCACTCATTCCCTCTCCATGCCAGCCTGCTTGAGCTAAACTTTGTCTAGTCTTATATACTCTCTAGCAGTATCAGAGCTGACCGATGGATCTCAGGGGGGTGGCTCTATTCAGTCGTTATTGGAACGAATTACTCTGAACACCTGTCACTCATCTATCGCAGCAAGCTCCGCTGCCCTCAAGTCTGTCACTCACCCCCACTCCCCAAATCCTACCTGCACATTCTTTCCCCAACTCCGATTCCCTTTGTTGAGATGGTGAGTGACCTTGGCGTAGTGACCAGACAGAGAGTGACCTTGGCACGCATTAGGTACCTTTGTTATCAGCAACCACATCACCCCTGCCCTAAACTCTCATGCTCGGGGTGGAACTGTTACACACTTTCAAGTGGTGGCCTTGAACAAGACTGCACTTGTGTAGTTTGACTTAGACAGTATAGATTGCTGAGAAAGGCAAACTCGATCCTCAAAATTCAGTGCTGAAACCGGATGTGTTGGGTCCAATGAGGCAAATATGGGAGCCTCGCTGTGAATTACGACACAACGTCACAGAAAAAGAAGAATGTTTCTGTGGTCATGCTCGTGTACTTGCTGCTGACCTCGTGGCTTGCGTCTGTGAAGTGCAAACTTGAACGTTCTATAGAGTTATAATATGCAAGTTTGATATATTAAACTTTATTGATATATTGCGGTACAATGACATTGGCTATATTACTTGTATTCTGTTATAATTGTGTCAGAGTTCTAAATTACAAAGATGATATCATTGATAAAGAGGAAAGTTAAAAGTGAGTATAGCGTGCTCCAAGAGAAGTGCTCGAATGGTGACTTATGTGCTCCAAGAGAAGTGCTCGAATGGTGACTTATGTGCTCCAAGAGAAGTGCTCGAATGGTGACTTATGTGCTCCAAGAGAAGTGCTCGAATGGTGACTTATGTGCTCCAAGAGAAGTGCTCGAATGGTGACTTATGTGCTCCAAGAGAAGTGCTCGAATGGTGACTTATGTGCTCCAAGAGAAGTGCTCGAATGGTGACTTATGTGCTCCAAGAGAAGTGCTCGAATGGTGACTTATGTGCTCCAAGAGAAGTGCTCGAATGGTGACTTATGTGCTCCAAGAGAAGTGCTCGAATGGTGACTTATTTGTCGTACACAAGGAGAACCTTGTTTGTTTGATATCTTTTGAAAATATTTACCTCTATTATGAAAGAATACAACCAACAAAGGCATAAGAACACTCCGTAATCCAATGACAGTGATTGAAAAGGTGAGTCGAGAAAAGATAAGATACACAGATTGGATATTATGAAATATTTGTGTAGTCAGAGAGTGGTTACTGTGTGGTGTAGTCAGAGAGTGGTTTCTGTTAGGTGTAGGCAGAGAGTGGTTAATGTTTGGTGTAGTCAGAGAGTGGTTACTATAAGGTGTAGGCAGAGAGTGGTTACTGTTAAGTGTAGTCAGCGAGTGGTTACTGTTAGGTGTAGTCAGAGAGTGGTTACTGGTTGGTGTAGTCAGAGACTGGTTACTGTTTGGTGTAGTCAGAGAGTGGTTACTGTTAGGTGTAGTCAGAGAGTGGTTACTGTTAGGTGTAGTCAGAGAGTGGTTACTGTTTGGTGTAGTAAGAGAGTGGTTACTGTTTGGTGTAGTCAGAGAGTGGTTACTGGTTGGTGTAGTCAGAGAGTGGTTACTGTGTGGTGTAGTCAGAGAGTGGTTAGTTTTTGGTGTAGTCAGATAGTGGTTATTTTGTGGTGTAGTCAGAGAGTGGTTACTGTTTGGTGTAGTCAGAGACTGGTTACTGTTTGGTGTAGTCAGAGAGTGGTTACTGTTAGGTGTAGTCAGAGAGTGGTTACTGTTAGGTGTAGTCAGAGAGTGGTTACTGTTTGGTGTACTAAGATAGTGGTTAATGTTTGGTGTAGTAAGAGAGTGGTTAATGTTTGGTGTAGTCAGAGAGTGGTTAATGTTTGGTGTAGTAAGAGAGTGGTTAATGTTTGGTGTAGTAAGAGAGTGGTTAATGTTTGGTGTAGGAAGAGAGTGGTTAATGTTTGGTGTAGTAAGAGAGTGGTTAATGTTAGGAATGAATTGCCACAGGAAGTAGTGGAGGCAGGGACAATTAATGCATAGTCTTCTATATCAGTACAAAAACGTTAAGTTAAGTGAAGTGAAAAATAATATAATCTGTTCAACAAATACTTCTTTTATAAACTGAAAAAGAAGATAACTTGACTGACGGGAAAGCTATATTGTAAGTGAAATATTGTACTCGAAGCCTCACTCTGATGGAGACTTTGTCAACAAATGTCTCAATGCTGTATACCGCTCCCTGGAGATTGAACGAATAAGCCTTTTACGTTTGACTGTGAGGAGACGTGTCGACGGAATAGCCAATGATATGAAATTAAGTCTCAAAGACCTAGCATCACGATTTGAACCTTTTTCAGCTGTTTTAGACAAGAGCACACAAGCACTGAAACCACTCAGTCGTCTATATTGTTCATGAAGTCCACGCTAAATTCGATTGTACAGAAGAATTGTTTGATCTTGCACCATTGAAAGATACTACAAGGGAAGAAGACATGCCCAGGATGCCAACTCCTCTATCCAACTAGGTCAAGAGATAAATGTTAACCACAACATCTCTAGACGAAAAACAGATTGGTATTCCTTTAACTCCATTAAGCCAATACTCCAAGAGATGAAAGACACCACGGTTAGAGCACACACTTTCATTTCCATGGTCATTCCAGCAATGGTTTACGGATGTGACGTGTAGAACTTGCGCAAAACAAATGATGAGAAGCGGAGTTACTCCTAGACCAATGTAACGCAGGTACTTCGAATTTCGATACAGGATAAGATCAGAAATGAAGGGATTGGACATCGACCTTTGTTTGGTGACGTCGTGGAAGCAGCGATATCATATCGGGACTGTACATGTAGTACGCATGGCTGACCACAGGTGGACATGCAGTACGCATGGCTGACCACAGGTGAACATTAGAGTGATTGTGCAACGACAAAAGCTCACATTGACCGACGCAACGCACTTGGCGCAGGATAGACAACTCAAGCTCCCCACGGCGCTAAACGGCACAAGTGGAAAGAAAACTAACTAGCTAACTAGAGAACCCTAAATGATCGACAGTTTCCTGCATACATTTCCTGAAGTAGAGAGCCCTAAATGATGGACAGTTTCCAGAATTTATTTAAGACGTCCTATCCCTAAGTGAAGACCTAACCTGTTATTGTAAAGTGCGCAGGTTAAGTAATGGAAATATGGGGAATATGTGCTTTTATGATATCGAAGATAAGGTATCCGTTTTCATTGAAATCAAAGTAAAACCACTGCGGGAGTCAGACAACAAAAGATGGGTGAGTGATCTAGTTTTTCTTGTATACATTGAAACTAATTTAAATGAATTCCGTGCCAGTTTCCAAACTCAATGAAATGAGCTGCATGGACACATTAACTCAAGTTGGTCCATGAGCTGCATGGACACATTAACTCAAGTTGGTCCCTGAGCTGCATGGACACATTAACTCAAGTTGGTCCATGATCTGTGTGGACACATTAACTAAAGTTGGTCCATGATCTGTGTGGACACATTAACTCAAGTTGGTCCATGATCTGTGTGGACACATTAACTAAAGTTGGTCCATGATCTGTGTGGACACATTAACTCAAGTTGGTCCATGAGCTGTATGGACACATTAACTCAAGTTGGTCCATGACCTGTGTGGACACATTAACTCAAGTTGGTCCATGAGCTGCATGGACACATTAACTCAAGTTGGTCTATGAGCTGTATGGACACATTAACTCAAGTTTGTCCATTACCTGTGTGGACACATTAACTCAATTTGGTCCATGAGCTGCATGGACACATTAACTCAAGTTGGTCTATGAGCTGTATGGACACATTAACTAAAGTTTGTCCATGACCTGTGTGGACACATTAACTAAAGTTGGTCCATGATCTGTGTGGACACATTAACTAAAGTTGGTCCATGATCTGTGTGGACACATTAACTCAAGTTGGTCCATGATCTGTGTGGACACATTAACTAAAGTTGGTCCATTATATGTGTGGACACATTAACTCAAGTTGGTCCATGAGCTGTATGGACACATTAACTCAAGTTGGTCCATGACCTGTGTGGACACATTAACTCAAGTTGGTCCATGAGCTGCATGGACACATTAACTCAAGTTTGTCCATGAGCTGTGTGGACACATTAACTCAAGTTGGTCCATGAGCTGCATGGACACATTAACTCAAGTTGGTCCATGAGCTGCATGGACACATTAACTCAAGTTGGTCCATGACCTGTGTGGACACATTAACTAAAGTTGGTCCATCATCTGTGTGGACACATTAACTAAAGTTGGTCCATGATCTGTGTGGACACATTAGCTAAAGTTGGTCCATGAGCTGCATGGACACATTAACTCAAGTTGGTCCATGACCTCTGTGTACCATTAACTAAAGTTGGTCCATGATCTGTGTGGACACATTAACTCAAGTTGGTCCATGATCTGTGTGGACACATTAGCTAAAGTTGGTCCATGAGCTGCATGGACACATTAACTCAAGTTGGTCCATGACCTCTGTGTACACATTAACTAAAGTTGGTCCATGATCTGTGTGGACACATTAACTCAAGTTGGTCCATGAGCTGCATGGACACATTAACTCAAGTTGGTCCAAAATAAACCTCGACTCTGAGAAAGTCATCTTACGAAAGGCAATGCTTATCATTTTCTCACATTCGCGATCCACAGAAATGATTTTTAAATTCGATTTATTTGCAGTCGAGTTTAAATCTTTTAATGAAAAATTCCTGCACCATCTTCTGTGGTTTTCAAGCACAGGAAGCAAATTACAAAAATTGTCTCTACCGCATTTGATGTTGGCATGGCACATGTTTCACCTACCTTACAAATTAAACTATTTGACCTAGAAGAGAGCTCGGATCTGAAAACACAAATCAAAGATGTTCCACTAACTGACTTTTATCAGCAATATTTCCTAGAGGACAAGTGTCTAAAGCTTACAGCTTTTACAGGTAAAAGAATAACGTTATTGTAAGCACGTAGATCTGCTAGTAACTTTATGTCAAAGCTTAAGTTGGTTCAGTATGAAACGTTGGCGCGAGGACGGGGTTCACATCTAGAAACTACTCTATGAATTAAAATTTCAGTCACCTAACCCCAACATAGACTGTTTTGTGAGAGCATGACATCTGAAAGGTTTTATAAATGGCATCTGATCTACCTTGGGCTAAACTTAATTTAATTCGTAAAGTGTACTTTAAACATTTTGTGTTATTTTCATTAAAATGACACGAAATAATAAATAGCCGAATGCAGCTCTCATGACATATAGGTTTTACTGTTAAACTACCTGGCTAACGAGGTGAGGGATCGACGTGATCCCCGCAGTAGTGAGCAACACGCGGATGAAGCCAAGCATAGCACAACTGCCGGGAGGACCCCGGTACACGTACATCAGCACGCTCGTGATGTGAGGAAAGCTACAACATCCCACCACTTAATTTCCTGTTCAGGACGCACAGAATGGTGATCCTACTCAATAGGGTCATCAACAACAACTCCAACATTTGTGACCATATAAATGACAACTCCAACATTTGTGACCATATAAATGACAACTCCAACATTTGTGACCAGATAAATGACAACTCCAACATTTGTGACCATATAAATGACAACTCCAACATTTGTGACCAAATAAATGACAACTCCAACATTTGTGACCATATAAATGACATATCTGACAATTGTTTTGTTTTTGTTAATGAGCAAAAACTACAGATTCGTGGTCAAACAAATACCATTATCTTTCAATTTTAGAAAAACTGCATATGGTTCGTTCCACAGATATATTTATTAATCTCTATCCATCCCACGCTCTTGACGAGGTTGATGGATCCCCCGCCCTTGATGGAGTTGATCTATACTACGCTCTTGGTGGAGTTGATGGATCCCACGCTCTTGATGGAGTTGATCCATCCTACGCTCTTGATGGAGTTGATCCATCCCACGCTCTTGATGGAGTTGATCCATCCCACACTCTTGATGGAGGGTATGGATCCCACGCTCTTGATGGAGTTGATGGATCCCACGCTCTTGATGGAGTTGATGGATACCACGCTCTTGATGGAGTTGATCCATCCCACGCTCTTGATGCAGTTGATGGATCTCACGCTCTTGATGGAGTTGATCCATCCTATGCTCTTGATGGAGTTGGTACATCCCACGCTCATGATGGAGTTGATGGATCTCACGCTCTTTATGGAGTTGATCCATCCCACTTTCTAGATTGAGTTGATCCATCCCACGCTCTTGAGGAAGTTGATCCATCCCACGCTCTTGATGGAGTTGATCCATCCCACGCTCTTGAGGAAGTTGATGGATCTCACGCTGTTGAGGAAGTTGATCCATCCCACGCTCTTGAGGCAGTTGATGGATCTCACGCTCTTGAGGAAGTTGATGGATCTCACGCTGTTGAGGAAGTTGATGGATCTCACGCTGTTGAGGAAGTTGATGGATCTCACGCTCTTGAGGAAGTTGATGGATCTCACGCTCTTGAGGAAGTTGATGGATCTCACGCTGTTGAGGAAGTTGATCCATCCCACGCTGTTGAGGAAGTTGATCCATCCCACGCTGTTGAGGAAGTTGATGGATCTCACGCTGTTGAGGAAGTTGATCCATCCCACGCTGTTGAGGAAGTTGATGGATCTCACGCTGTTGAGGAAGTTGATCCATCCCACGCTCTTGAGGAAGTTGATGGATCTCACGCTGTTGAGGAAGTTGATGGATCTCACGCTCTTGAGGAAGTTGATGGATCTCACGCTGTTGAGGAAGTTGATGGATCTCACGCTGTTGAGGAAGTTGATCCATCCCACGCTCTTGAGGAAGTTGATGGATCTCACGCTGTTGAGGAAGTTGATGGATCTCACGCTGTTGAGGAAGTTGATGGATCTCACGCTGTTGAGGAAATTGATCCATCCCACGCTCTTGAGGAAGTTGATGGATCTCACGCTGTTGAGGAAGTTGATGGATCTCACGCTGTTGAGGAAGTTGATGGATCTCACGCTGTTGAGGAAGTTGATCCATCCCACGCTGTTGAGGAAGTTGATGGATCTCACGCTGTTGAGGAAGTTGATGGATCTCACGCTCTTGAGGAAGTTGATGGATCTCACGCTGTTGAGGAAGTTGATGGATCTCACGCTCTTGAGGAAGTTGATGGATCTTACGCTGTTGAGGAAGTTGATCCATCCCACGCTGTTGAGGAAGTTGATGGATCTCACGCTGTTGAGGAAGTTGATGGATCTCACGCTCTTGAGGAAGTTGATGGATCTCACGCTGTTGAGGAAGTTGATGGATCTCACGCTCTTGAGGAAGTTGATGGATCTCACGCTGTTGAGGAAGTTGATCCATCCCACGCTCTTGATGAAGTTGATGGATCTCACGCTGTTGAGGAAGTTGATCCATCCCACGCTCTTGAGGAAGTTGATGGATCTCACGCTGTTGAGGAAGTTGATCCATCCCACGCTCTTGAGGAAGTTGATGGATCCCACGCTGTTGAGGAAGTTGATGGATCCCACGCTGTTGAGGAAGTTGATGGATCTCACGCTGTTGAGGAAGTTGATCTATCTCACGCTGTTGAGGAAGTTGATGGATCTCACGCTGTTGAGGAAGTTGATCTATACTCGTGTTAGAGCAATCTTTCTCAATCGTCTACCATGATGTTTTCCTTGACATTAATTGTATGTTTGTTACGTCCCTTGTGTGATCCATGTTTGCAGACGATCTGGCCATGTTGACCTCTAAAGAAAATTTCACCGTAGCAAACAATCGGATGCAGCAGGCCCTAACGTCGCTGGAGGAGTGGGCGAAATCATGGCTGGTCAAAATAAAGGAAGAAAAAACAATGTGTACGATATTCTCCCTTTCAAATAAACCACAGAGCACCAAAATAAGTCTTAATGGCAAATATCTGCGGCCAAACGACAACCCAAACTACTTGGGCGTCACATTTGATCGACGCATGGCATGGAAAAGTCAGATCGAGAGAAACCGAATGAGAGCCAGACAAAGAATGGCAATCATGAGGAAACTTGTTGGCACAAGATGGGGAGCAGACGAAAGAATACTAAAGAAACTGTACACTGGAAGAGTGAGACCAGTTCTCGAGTATGGCATTGCGGCATGGACAACTGCAGCAAGGGCGAACTTCGATAAAATTAGCAAACTTCATAACCAAGCCATGAGAGTTATAACAGGAGGCATGAAGTCAACGCCAGTTGTAGAACTTGAAAAGATTACAAATCTGCAATCCATGACCGACAGAAGAGACTGCAGAGCCCAGCAGCAAGCAAAGAAACTCAGAAGACTGATCCAATGCATCAGAGACTAAATAGATTTGGAAAAGGGAAACTAAAGCTGAGAAACTTTGCAGAAATAGCCAAAGCAAAGATGTGCGAAGACCCTATGAACACCATGACAACACCAAAGCCCATCCCTACCATACGCAAACTCACCTGGAAGCAGCATATCATTTCAGAGATGGTAGAAAATATACCAGGTATTGGAAACAAGAACAGCCAGACTGAAAAAGAAAGAAGAGACATAACCCTGAGGTACATAGCGAAAAACTACCCAAGCATGGACTGGACACATGCATACACCGACGGTTCTGTAACAAATACAACACAGAATGGAGAGGGAGGGTTATTCCTGAGCCTAACAAATGGTAGAAAAATAACACTGTCAGTGGCAACTGGTAAATTCTCAAGCAATTTCAGAGCGGGGGCAGAGGCACTGAAGGCTGCAGTAGAAGCAATGCTGACAGGCGAAAGCAATGAAAGCCAGATAGTCCTGTTTACAGATGCCCTGTCTGTGGTTACAGCACTAAAAAGCCAGAAAAATACTGAACTTAATGATTTAAGCGCAGTACTCTGTCAACTATGCCAGCAGTCCGCACCAAAAAGAGTAGTGGTACAGTGGGTTCCATCCCACTGTAACATCCAAGGCAACGAGGAGGCAGACAGGCTGGCAAAAGAAGGTGCAAGATTACCACAACCAGATTCTAGTGTGACCTACGAAGAGTCTAAAAGGTTTATTAGAGCCAGATACATGGCCAAATGGGAAACACAAAATACTGGCCACAAAAAAAATGATGCCTATTACCAGTTTAGCAGAAGAGAGCAGGTCGTGGTCTTCAGACTCCGCACAGGCCACAACAGAATGAGGTACCATCTATTCAATAAACTGAAGATAGGTGGTACTGACGAATGCACCTGTGGTACAGGGAAAATGACCGCTGAACATCTCTGCAAAATTGCCCGACATACGAGGACCAGAGAAAGCACATGTGACCATCACCAGTGCCAACACTAGACAAGCTCTATGGCAGTGTCGACAGCCTCAGGATGACAGCTGCTTTCTTCGAACAAATACAAGTTGACGTCTGACAGCGTACGAAGAAGAAGAAGAAGAAGGTCCCTTGTGTAGCAAATGATTTTATATACGGCTGACAGTAAGATTGTGAAATAGAGGCATTATATGATCAACTTCAGAGTCTGATACACAAAACACAAAAAAAGACATGTTGGTAGTCCAGGGTGATTGGAATGCAAAAATTGGAGAAGATACAGTCCACGACTGGAGGGGAACATGTGGACCATACGGAAATAAAGAAACCAATGACCGGGGCCTCAGACTCCTAGAATTAACAAGATGCAACCAGCTGTTGGTGTAAATACGTTTGGGTTAAACAAGCCGTCGAGACGCTGGACATGGCATAACCCAAGCAATGAAGTGCACAGCCAGATCGACTATATACTGGTCCAGAGGAGGTTCCGATCGAGCATCAACACCGACTAAACAAGAAGTTTCCCCGGAGCTGACACAGGAAGTGACCACGATCTGGTTATGATGACCATGCGTCTGCGATTGAAGGGAGTCGCAAAGAAGGAAGCGACCACGATCTGGTTATGATGACCATGCGTCTGCGATTGAAGGGAGTCGCAAAGAAGGAAGCGACCACGATCTGGTTATGATGACCATGCGTCTGCGATTGAAGGGAGTCGCAAAGAAGGAAGCGACCACGATCTGGTTATGATGACCATGCGTCTGCGATTGAAGGGAGTCGCAAAGAAGGAAGCGACCACGATCTGGTTATGATGACCATGCGTCTGCGATTGAAGGGAGTCGCAAAGAAGGAAGTGACCACGATCTGGTTATGATGATCATGCGTCTGCGATTGAAGGGAGTCGCAAAGAAGGAAGCGACCACGATCTGGTTATGATGACCATGCGTCTGCGATTGAAGGGAGTCGCAAAGAAGGAAGCGACCACGATCTGGTTATGATGACCATGCGTCTGCGATTGAAGGGAGTCGCAAAGAAGGAAGCGACCACGATCTGGTTATGATGACCATGCGTCTGCGATTGAAGGGAGTCGCAAAGAAGGATGTGACCACGATCTGGTTATGATGACCATGCGTCTGCGATTGAAGGGAGTCGCAAAGAAGGAAGCGACCACGATCTGGTTATGATGATCATGCGTCTGCGATTGAAGGGAGTCGCAAAGAAGGAAGCGACCACGATCTGGTTATGATGACCATGCGTCTGCGATTGAAGGGAGTCGCAAAGAAGGAAGTGACCACGATCTGGTTATGATGATCATGCGTCTGCGATTGAAGGGAGTCGCAAAGAAGGAAGCGACCACGATCTGGTTATGATGACCATGCGTCTGCGATTGAAGGGAGTCGCAAAGAAGGAAGCGACCACGATCTGGTTATGATGACCATGCGTCTGCGATTGAAGGGAGTCGCAAAGAAGGAAGCGACCACGATCTGGTTATGATGACCATGCGTCTGCGATTGAAGGGAGTCGCAAAGAAGGAAGCGACCACGATCTGGTTATGATGACCATGCGTCTGCGATTGAAGGGAGTCGCAAAGAAGGAAGTGACCACGATCTGGTTATGATGACCATGCGTCTGCGATTGAAGGGAGTCGCAAAGAAGGAAGCGACCACGATCTGGTTATGATGACCATGCGTCTGCGATTGAAGGGAGTCGCAAAGAAGGAAGCGACCACGATCTGGTTATGATGACCATGCGTCTGCGATTGAAGGGAGTCGCAAAGAAGGAAGCGACCACGATCTGGTTATGATGACCATGCGTCTGCGATTGAAGGGAGTCGCAAAGAAGGAAGTGACCACGATCTGGTTATGATGACCATGCGTCTGCGATTGAAGGGAGTCGCAAAGAAGGAAGCGACCACGATCTGGTTATGATGATCATGCGTCTGCGATTGAAGGGAGTCGCAAAGAAGGAAGCGACCACGATCTGGTTATGATGACCATGCGTCTGCGATTGAAGGGAGTCGCAAAGAAGGAAGTGACCACGATCTGGTTATGATGATCATGCGTCTGCGATTGAAGGGAGTCGCAAAGAAGGAAGCGACCACGATCTGGTTATGATGACCATGCGTCTGCGATTGAAGGGAGTCGCAAAGAAGGAAGCGACCACGATCTGGTTATGATGACCATGCGTCTGCGATTGAAGGGAGTCGCAAAGAAGGAAGCGACCACGATCTGGTTATGATGACCATGCGTCTGCGATTGAAGGGAGTCGCAAAGAAGGATGTGACCACGATCTGGTTATGATGACCATGCGTCTGCGATTGGAGGGAGTCGCAAAGAAGGATGTGACCAGGCTAAAGTTTGACCTGGACAAACTAATGGACCCAAAAATCACCGAAGTGTTCCAAGCAAGGGTCGGAGGGAGATTTGTGCCACTGTTGGCTCTCAGAGAGGGACTGGATACAGATACAGTTACATAGTCTCTTAACGCAGCTCTTATATATACTGCAACAGAGATCCGGAATGCCACCAAACAAAAAAGAAGCCATGGGTGACCAAAGACATTCTAGACCTTTGTGATAAAAGATGGTCTGAAAAAACACAATCACCCACCGGAGGAGGTCGGCAGTTATAAAGGGCCAAGAAAGCCATACAACAAAAGATGAGAAAGACGAAAGAAGCGTGGATATGTGAGCAATGTACAAGCATCGAAGAGAGACTAAACAGAAATGATGCTAAAGGAACATGCAAGGTTGTCAAAGAACTGGTAACACCAAGACAAGGAACCTTATGATCCATAATAAAAGCGGCAAGTGCCTAATTGAGGAAAATGACGTACTGGCATGATGGACAGAGTTCTGTTCTGAGCTATATAGCTATGAAGGGCGAAACGTACCTGAGAAAACAATCCCCCCAACAGCAACAAAAATAGAGGATAACCAACTGATAACGAAGGAAGAGGTAATTACAGCGGTAAAGACATTGAGAAGAGGGAAGGCGGCCGGCGTGGACAATCTACCAGCAGAGCTCTTACAAGCAGGTGGAGAGGTAGTGGTGGAAGGCCTGACACACATCTGTAACAAAATTTGGGCGACAGGAAACTGGCCGGACTTATGGACGAAATCAATAGTTATACCGCTACATAAGTCTGGAAACCTAAAGCTGTGCCAAAATTACAGAACAACAAGCCTCATCAGCCACCCTAGCAAGGTCATCCTTAGATTAATCCTCGATCGATTGAAACCCCAAGCAGAGAACATCATTGCCGAGGAGCAAGCAGGGTTCAGACAGGGAAGAAGCACTACAGAACAGATATTTCATTTAAGGCTGCTAAGCGAGAAATATCTAAAACAGCAGCAAACACTGTATCATATGTTGGTGGGATTTAAGAAGGCGTTTGATAGGGTGTGGCATTAAGCGCTTTGGGCAACCATGAGGATGTATAATATCAACGGAAATATTATAACGGTCCTTGAACATCTGTATGACAAGGTGTCCAGCGCAGTTCTTGTGAATGGGAGGCAGGTGACTGGTTTCTCACATCAGTTGGTGTGAGACAGGGGTGTACACTCTCTCCAACTCTTTTCAATATATTCCTTGAAGGAATTATGAGTGAGGCACTTGGAGGTCACGTTGGTACTGTCAAGATAGGGGGCCGAACGATTACCAACCTTCGTTTTGCAGATATCGACGGGTTGGTGGTTTCAGAAGCAAAACTCCAGGAATGGGTTAGAAGGCTCGATGAAACAGCTCTTGACTATGGTATGGAGATAAACGCTGGAAAGACAAAATTAATGACCAACAACGCCACGGGCTTCAACAGCAGGATAAAAGCTAATGGTCAGAAACTCGAAGTGGTTGACCGTTTTAAACATCTTGGATCGATTGTCAGTGATGAAGGATCAAAATGTGAGGTGTTGGCCAGAATAGCACAGACAATAGCGGCGCTTGCACGGCTTAACAAAATCTGGCAAGATAAACGGTTAGCACTATGCACGAAAATCAGATTAATGCGTACACTGGTCCTGTCAATATTCCTCTATGCGTGTGAGACATGGACAGTTACAGCTGTCCTTCAACGAAGGATACAGGCCTTGGCGATGAGATGTTCCCGAAAACTTTTAAACGTCACGTACAAAGATGATTGATGTCTCACTTGATCATCGGAAATATCATTGAGTCAGATTTCGCATCACTAATTTCTACGGGACTTTCCTTGATTCATAGGATTCAAACACCGGTTCCTGCAGTACATTCCCATTGAACTTACAGCTGTTGATTGTGTTCCTAACGTGTTCCTAACGAGTTTCTAACGTGTTCCTAATGTGTTCCTAACGTGTTCCTAACGTGTTTCTAACGTGTTTCTAACGTGTTCCTAATGTGTTCCAATCGTGTTCCTAACGTGTTTCTAACGTGTTTCTAACGTGTTCCTAACGTGTTCCTAACGTGTTCCTAACGTGTTCCTAGCGAGTTTCTAACATGTTCCTAATGTTCCTAACGTGTTCCTAATGTGTTCCTAACGTATTCCTAAAGTGCTCCTAATGTGTTCCTAATGTGTTCCTAATGTGTTCCTAATGTGTTCCTAATATGTTCCTAACTTGTTCCTTTTGTATTCCTAACTTATTCCTTATGTGTTCCTAATGTGTTTCTTACGTGTTCCTTACGTGTTCCTAACGTGTTCCTAATATGTTCCTAACTTGTTCCTTATGTGTTCCTAATATGTTCCTTACGTGTTCCTAACGTGTTCCTAATATGTTCCTAACTTGTTCCTTACGTGTTCCTAACGTGTTCCTAATATGTTCCTAACTTATTCCTTATGTGTTCCTAATGTGTTTCTTACGTGTTCCTAACGTGTTTCTAATATGTTCCTAATATGTTCCTAACTTGTTCCTTATGTGTTCCTAATGTGTTCCTTACGTGTTCCTAACGTGTTCCTAATATGTTCCTAACTTGTTCCTTACGTGTTCCTAACGTGTTCCTTATGTCTTCCTAACTTGTTCCTTATGTGTTCCTAACGTGTTCCTTATGTGTTCCTAACTTGTTCCTTATGTGTTCCTAATGGACCACTGTGAAACCAATATCTGTGGGATACAATCGTTTTCTTACGTGGTTATTAACTGTTTATGATTTGCTAGCTAACGGCAGCATTGGCTTAATGACCAACTATAGTCGTCTGGGATGAAGTGTTAGAGAGTTTATTGTATTGGGTCTCAGCTGCTTGTGAGGTAGCCTGTTGACTGCATTGCTGGCCAGCCTTCTCTAGCTATAGGTCAGGTACACCATTTAAGCTCAGTAGACTGGAGCGTATTTTAACATTAGTGAGCCTGCCACCTTTGATATTATACGAGATTTTTCTACCACTCAGCCATTAGTCCTAAACTTTCAAAATTGTAATGTGTTCTGACACAAGCGTGCCGGCTATAGAACAGAACCATTGAAGCTGTTGGAATCGGCGTCGCAGTCATGTTTTGAGAAAGTCAAGAAGATGTCAGTCAAGGTCAGTCATCAGTCTCCAGCTCCCTTAAGAGCTTTACTTAGGTGACACAAACCTGATGTCACGTGATTCCAATGATTACGACTGGAGCCAAATCATACAGTCGAGCGATCTCCAACATTCAGGTCCTGTGGGGTTTCGAATGGCATCTTGTTAGCTCGGGACGAAGGGGAGATCATGCTACGATCACAGATACCGCCCCTATTGGGAGGCGGGGTAAGACGAAGGGTGGGGGAAGGTGGTAATAGGAGCGAGGGAAGCGATGGCTGGGGGGGGGGGGCATGGATGAGGGAGGCAAGGGCTGGGTGGGGGCATGGGTGAGGGAGGCGAGGTCTGGGTGGGGGCAAGGGCGACGGAAGCGAGGGTTGGGTGGGGGTAGGGGTGAGGGAAGCGAGGGCTGGGTGGGGGCATGGGTGAGGGAGGCGAGGTCTGGGTGGGGGCATGGGTGAGGGAGGAGAGGGAGGCGAGGGCTGGGTGGAGGCAGGAGTTAGGGGGGCGAGGGCTGCGGGGGGGGAGGGATGAGGGAGGCGAGGGCTGGAGGGTGTCATGGGTGAGGGAGGCGACAGCTGGGTGGGGGCAGGGGCGAGGGAGGCGAGGGCTGGGTGGGGGCAGGGGCGAGGGAGGCGAGGTCTGGGTGGGGGCATGGGTGAGGGAGGCGAGGGCTCTGTGGGGGCAAGGGCGACGGAAGCGAGGGTTGGGTGGGGGTAGGGGCGAGGGAAGCGAGAGTGGGTGGGGGCATGAGAGAAGGAGGCGAGGGCTGGGTGGGGGCAGGGGCGAGGGAAGCGAGGGATGGGTGGTGGCAGGGGTGAGGGAGGCGAGGGCTGGGTGGGGCAGGGGCGAGGGAAGCGAGGGCTGGGTGCTGTCTTGGGTGAGGGATGCGAGGGCTGAGTGGTGGCATCGGTGATGGAGGCGAGGGCTGGGTGGGGGCAGGGGAGAGGGAGGCGAGGGCTGGGTGGGGGCAGGGGCGAGGAAAGCGAGGGCTGGGTGGGGGCATGGGTGAGGGAGGCGAGGGCTGGGTGGGGGCAGGGCGAGGGAATCGAGGGCTGGGGGGTTCAAGGGGCGAGGGAAGCGAGGGCTACGTGGGGGCATGAGTGAGGGAGGCGAGGGCTGGGTTTGGGCAAATGCGAGGGAAGCGGGGGCTGGGTTGTGGCAGGGGTGAGGGAGGCGAGGGCTGGATGAGGGCAGGGGCGAGGGAAGCGAGGGCTGGGTGGGAGCATGGGGGAGGGAGGCGAGGGCTGGGTGGGGCAGGGGCGAGGGAAGCGAGGGCTGGGTGGTTCAAGGGGCGAGGGAAGCGATGACTGGGAGAAGATATTCAACAAAAATGACTGAACGTCGATTGAATGTATCAATCATTTTAATAATGGTGTTAT
This sequence comes from Ariolimax columbianus, assembly GCA_036924085.1. NCBI lineage: Eukaryota > Metazoa > Mollusca > Gastropoda > Stylommatophora > Arionidae > Ariolimax > Ariolimax columbianus. Next base: position 142,996,990 of record JAVGWX010000003.1, on the reverse strand, counting down.
GTTAATTGACTGACTGACAGCTCGCTGTTTGAATAGTTGACTGATGTAAATTGACTGACTATTTTGCTCGATATTTCATTAGTTGACTGACACAAAATGACTGACACACATTGATAGATACGAATTGACTGACACAAATTGACTGACGCACATTGATAGATACGAATTGACTGACACAAAATGACTGACGCGAGATTAACATCAATTCCTCTTATTGTTGCACAATCAAATAATCTATTTCCCTCATAAATCAGCCGGTCCATTCATGCTTCTCTCATCGCCATACGATTTATACCAAAATTGAGTTGGGAAGGGTCACTCTGTTCCTCTCGTAGAGCCGGTAAACTTGACGAACATGTTGCACTGTTTGTTTGTTCCTCCCACATTGGCACATGTTTGTGTGTCAAATTTTTAATTTATTGATCAGATGAAATGATTGTCATTAACTGACTGACACACATTGACTGTTTTATGACTTAACTGTGTGTTACCCTCCTCAGATGTTAAAACACGACGACGGCAAATTTGGGGAGAATCAGATGATGCGACGTCTCCGGTGCCACAGCCTGCGTTTAGAGAGACACCAGATCGGTTGACCTTCAGACAAGGTCAGATTGCTAGGCTGGAGTGCTCCGTTGAGAACCTGGGAACTAAAAAGGTCAGTAGCAGAAGCTGAGTTCGCTGTTTTTGTGGGGCTTCTGTGGCTGGTGTATGTGTGCATCTGGGTACACATTTATGGAACTGTTTCAGATTGCACTCAATGACACTGTAAGGAAGTTCGAGCTGGTTGTATTACAAAGCAGGCTCTGTTCTGGAATCTCCGGGGCAAGAGCGATAGACCAAAACAAGCACGGAGAAGAGAGCTCGACGCAAATATAAAGTGCCTGTGCTCCAATTGGAGCTGAAAAGGCTTTGATAATAATCCTAGAACATTCTTTTTCGGTTTCCTATCCCCGAGAAATTGAGTGATCCCTACCTCTCTTGAATTTTATCACACTTCACTGTACTGTTTTATGAGCGATCTATGCAACATACGAGCTGCCCCTCAATCAACAGACGTTTGACCTGAGTCACAGCTGGAGTGACCAATCCCATAACTTGGAAAGTCTTCTACCGTTGAAGAGATTAAACGAGACCAAATTTAAATTGTTAGGGCTTTATGTAAAAGCCTTGGACCCATAAAAAGACATTCAACTGCCAGGTATCTAGAAGTGATAAGCCAAGGACCAAAGTTAGCTGGGCGCCGACAGATGTGTGTGCTCCGTGAACTCAACTTTCAAGTACTCTGATATGGCTTATTCTGACATTGCTTATTCTGACATTGCTTATTCTGACATGGTTTATACGGACATGGTTTACACTGACATGGCTTATATGCCAGGCTGGTTCTTGTATGCACTTTACTGGAACTATTTCCGCCGCGACATTTATGTTTTGTTCAGAATAATTATTTATTCATTAATTTCTAACAGTTGCTCATCGCAAGCGAAGATGTCGACATCATCCTACGTGTGTTGTGGCGCGTGATCGCCTAAACTATTAGTGATCAATCACGGAGCGGCATTCTCTACAGCGCGTGAAACTCAAATGGACGGATTCGGTAGTTGGAATGTTGTACATTCTGCTCTTTATGTGAGCCTCATTTGGTTACTCTGTTCCGTTCAACGATATGAGCTCATTGTGTTATGTTAGTGCACAAGGTGGAGCAGTCATGTGCAATCTTCTCTCATGAGGTTTCAACTGTTCAGAGACATTTTTAATGAGTCTGTGAAGCACTTCTATCCTCCTGAAGACGTCTTGCCTGTTTTGAGCTCACTGTACATCGGCTGCTTTAGGAGATGTCTATAGGGCATGCAAGAAATATGTCTAGTCCATCTGATTTGGGCTCTCCGCAGCAGCTTGTGGATGGTCGTGAGTCTTGCGCCGTTGGAAACTTTATTTAGCCAGCTGATCCCGAGCAGCCGTCGAGGAAAGCTCATGTGGAAAAGTTCGAGTTTCCGGACATGTCTGTTATAGACTGTCCATGTTTCACTGGCGCTTAGAGGGTAGCTTAGCATCACAACTCGTAGACATTTATTTATAAATAATAACGGTAATGTGTTTATACAACCGTCGATATGTTAGAACGTTACAGGCAAATGATATCTAGCTTGTACTTACAGAAAGTCTCTATCACCATCTCACTGCATAGATTTAACTGTTAATGTCTGTATACGTGTACTCTCAATAAACAAGTTACTGTAAATATCTCGACAGCCAGATCTTTATAAATAGCTGAGAAGATTTCTACAAATTATTTTTTATAAACCGCTAACTTGGATTGTGGCCATTTAGATGCTACATATCCAACTCAATTACAATGGTTATACAGCTACCTGTAGTTTCTTTAAACAACTTAATTATATAATGCGTTTATACACACACACACACACACACACACACACACATGCATACACACACACGCGCGCGTACATATTCTTTAAACATTTCTTCAAAAGTGTTAATATAACAGACCTTGGGGAGCGTCCCTTTAATCTTCTACGTAAAGAAACATTTCTCTGAAACTTTCGTCCCAAAGCTCATGATAGTGTTTGCTAGAAACGTTTTTATACTTTCAATTTGTGTTCAATGGCTCATGATAGTTCTTGCTATAAAAGTCTCTACACGTTCAGATTGTGTTTAACGGCTCATGATAGTGCTTGCTATAAAAGTCTCTACACGTTCAGTTTGTGTTTAAGACAACATCAGAACTTCATGTATTATTTCTTACGGTGAATGCCACCATCTTATCTTCACTCTTGTGATGCTCCCGTGCATGTTAATGTGATACCTTGGTATGAAACACCTGGTCTGATCTACCTGGTCTGATATACCTGGTCTGATATACCTGGTCTGATATACCTGGTCTGATATACTTGGTCTGATATACCTGGTCTGATCTACCTGGTCTGATATACCTGGTCTGATATACCTGGCCTGATATACCTGGTCTGATATACCTGGCCTGATATACCTGGCCTGATATACCTGGCCTGATATACCTGGCCTGACCTACCTGGTCTGACATACCTGGCCTGATATACCTGGCCTGATATACCTGGCCTGATATACCTGGCCTGATATACCTGGTCTGATATACCTGGTCTGATATACCTGGTCTGATATACCTGGTCTGATATACCTGGTATGATGCACCTGGTCTGGTGTTTGGACTGTATGGTCTAGAGTGACTCAACTTGTTGGGAAGTCTAGACAAAATGGGATCTTGAAATGATCATAACAGGGTTTATGGTACGTGCCACTTACTGTCCGGCAATCTCACAAAGACCAGAAATCCGCTGCCTTGTGAGCTCTTTCATTTTTGCTGCCATGAGATCCGCCAAAATACATGCTTCTTGCATTCTTGGGCAGTTATACAGATGTTTGGGGTCTTGGGTGGCTCCGCATTCTTGGGCAGTTATACAGATGTTTGGGGTCTTGGGTGGCTCCGCATTCTTGGGCAGTTATACAGATGTTTGGGGTCTTGGGTGGCACCGCATTCTTGGGCGGTTATACAGATGTTTGGGGTCTTGGGTGGCTCCGCATTCTTGGGCAGTTATACAGATCTGTCAGGTCTTGGATAGCTCCGCATTCTTGGGCAGTTATACAGATGAGTCAGGTCTTGGATGGCTCCGCATTCTTGGGCAGAAATACAGATGTGTTGGGTCTTGGATGGGTCCGCATTGGCAAACATCCTTGTTCGCATTTTCCAATTTTGTCAAGTTCGATCTCCATCTGAACACTCCCGTTCGTAATTTGCTGAGGGCTCTCCACGCGGGATATGGCACAGTATGCCCTGTTGTAAGTTCTTCTTTGATCTCCTTCCATTCCTCACCATACCTTTGGTACATGCTGAATACGAGACAATCAGCAACACCTGACAGATAGCCGCACGTGACAGATATCCGCACGTGACCGACAGCCGCACGGACCGACAGTCGCACGTGACAGACAGCCACACGTGACAGACAGCCGCACATGATAGACAGCCTAGTGCAATGACTGATATCATGCGCAGGAGTCTCTTAATCCAGGTTGTCACGGACAAGATGGGACACGCCCACTGTATTTTATAAAGCATGTAAAAATAGGTCATTTAGAGGTGCAGAGCTTGAGGTTAACAATCTCATCTTGTAAAACTAAATGTGACGGTAACCTCTGCCACCAGATTGTATTTAAGGGATGTATAGATGCTCCCTGTAAAGACGCACGCTGAAGTGAGTTTTGATTCTTGCGAGAACCAATAGAAAGCCAAAACAGAGACAGTCTCACGATACAACACAACGCCATGTGGTCTGTCGGGGTCTGTGTGTATGACATGGACACGGATAGCACCACTGACTGCTCTGTAGACTGTGGTGCCAAAATATTCAACGCGTTTCACTGACTAATGTGTGGCCAATGATAGCCATAGATGGTTCACTGTGCCCATTTCTTGGAGCTGCTTGGTGCAGCACTTCAGTCTTGTTGGTAGGAATGGTGAGACCAAAAGTTATCGCAAGCCGAATCAAAACGGTCAACAGTACATTACATTTCAGTCTCTGAGTTGGCATTGGAAGTACAGTCATCGGCAAAGAGAAGTTCACATGTGGTCTCAATGTGTGTTCTTGTTCGTGCATGCAGTCGCCTCAGGTTGAGGAGCTTCGTCTAGGCGATAGCGGATTGACTCCAGCATCACTGACCTTGAATACATCAGTCAACATGACAGCAAACATCATGCTAAAAAATGTAGGGGCTAGGATGCATCCTTGCTTCACCCAACTTGTAAGTTACTTGGACAAGGACAATAAGTTAGTCCATTTGTAACGCCAGCAAAAGAGCATTAGGTACAACAAGCTTGTCATTGTTAGCCGGTAAATGGCTCAGTGGTACGGCGTTCCATTGCTGAAATATCGCAGCACAGTGGCCGGGACATTTACTAACCCTTGAACTCATAATGTAATCTGTTTCTAACTTATGCCAGGGTGGGTACATTCTCAGACCGAACAGCTCCAACAGTCGTAACCTCTACCTGACAGACCACATGAACTCTGTCTGGAAGACCATGACCTCTACCTGACAGGCCTTGACCCCTATCTGACAGACCATGACCTCTACCTAACAACCCACATGACGCCTACCTGACAGACCATGACGTCTACCTGACAGACCATGACTCCTACCTGACATACCATGACCTCTACCTGACAGACCATGACCTCTACCTTAGTGGTACAGTTCCTGTGTTTGAAAATTTAGTGGTAGAGTGTACTCGAGTGGTAGAGTGTACCTAAGTGGAAACTGTCTTAGAGCGTACTCGAGTGGTAGAATGTGTAACAGTTCCAGCTGGAGCATGGGCGTTAAGGGCATGGGTGATTGGGTCGGCAACTCTGGGAACAAAGTTGCCTGGATGTGTGCCAAGGTCACTCATCGTCACGACACTAGGTCGACAAAGGAAACGAGGAGTTAGGTGGAAGAATGTGTCGGATACAGGTGGGGGATGTTCGGAGTTGAGGTGGGGGTTCAGAGCTGACCACTCTGGCGTTCCGATTTAACGTATTGGGGGTCAGTGACAGTCAAATGCCGCCGCAACCGGCTACGACATTTAGAGTGAGAGGAATTCGGGAATAATCATCCAATAACAGCTAGTTAGAGGTAGTTCCAAATTAGAGTGATGGCTAAGACAGACCGATTGGTAGAGTCTACTCGAGTGGTAGAGTGTATCCAACTGATCTCCAAGTACTACATCGGATGAAAGTAATATGCTTACTCTCACCTGTAATCCACATTGTAGAAGACAAATGAAGAAAGTTGTGTCTGTGATTGGCAACCTCATTATATAAACAAAACATTTCCGTTATAATCATTCTCTCATTGATAGTCTACCTTGACAGGGATCCGGCGCAGCTGACAAGTGTGGTTCACACCCACACAAAAAGGTGAACAGCTCCAGACAAATGTTTGTAAACAGATCTACATAAATAGGAGTCAGCTGCGGTGGTTAGTGGTGGCATGACATCCTTGAGATGGGAGCAAACAAGTGGATGAGGATAAATGTGGTGTGTCAACGTAAATAGACTCCCCTACAGATGCATACTCTTCTCTACTTCTTGATACATCCTCAGATCAAGGTCCCGGTTTCTCTTACATCCTCAGATCAAGGTCCTGGTTTCTCTTTCACCCTCAGATCAAGGTCAAGGTTTCTCTTACAAAGGACACCGTTATTTGTAAGACTGTTTTATCTCCATACAGCTTTTGTCTCATATCTGTCTCATGAGGCCAGTATTGTTCTCTCTCTTCCTGCGTGAGCGTGCAGCTTTGTAGGATGTGTACCACTGTCATGATATGCTCTCCACGTGGACACCTGTCATCTGTCCCAATCCTTATTTTGTTGTAAAGAGTCTTGAGTCTGTTTTGACCAGTTCTCAGTCTTAAGATGAGGACTTGCTCTTCTCTAGGTAAGTTAAAGTAGCTGTCTTCTTTTCGGAAGTCGGGGTGTTGATCAGTCCATTTTCTCCTGAAGTTAATTATGGTCTTGGCTTCATTATATGTGATACTCAGGTCTGTTTGTGGGGATGGTCCTCCACTCTTTGCTAGTCTGTCTGCAGCATCATTGACTTCAATATTGCAGTGGGATGGGATCCACTGTATGACCAACCTTGGGTGTTCTTCTGAGAGCTGTGTCCGGGAGAACATACATTGCTCGAGATCTTCATCTTTGTGTTGTTTTAGCGCTGCTATTACTGGCGCGGCATCAGTCAGCAATACTATGTTTTCTTGGTGGATATCTTTATCTTGGATTACAAGCTCAGCTGCGACCTTCAGTGCATATGCTTCTGCACAGAGGTTATTGGAGCATGTCCCGTTGTTAATACTCGAGTTTGTTCTTCTCCATTCCTTAGTCTGTAATAGACCCCTCCACCTCCATTGGATGTGGCTTTGTTAGATGAGCCATCTGTATATACGTGTGTCCATGTTTCTATCGGATAGACTCACCTAAACGTCTTCTTCTCTGTTCCCTCTATGGTTTCTACTATTTCAGGGAATATGTTTTTTCCGTGGTGGGATTTGGAATGTTTAAGATTTCTGACCACTGCTTGACTTATAATTTTATCTGTTCTTGCAAGATCTTTTGTTATTGATATGAAGTGGTTTCTTTGTAATCTCCGTCTTCACATTCGATTTATCCTGTCATATATTGGATGATCTGGCATTCGTTTGAACTTCTCCCATTCTTGAAGTGGAGTGTGGGTTTGTCTCTGCGCCGCTTCACACTTGTGATGTTCTCCATAGCTTTTATTGGTGTTGCTCTCAAAGCTCCAGTGATGATACGTATACCTTGGTTTTGAGTTGTATTAATTTTGGTGCAATTTTGTGGTTGCTGAAGTGAACCATGGACCGGGGACCGTCTTTTAGCACTGGTCTCATAATATGTATACAATTTCTTTAGGGTGCTTCGTGTCAGCTTGCCATGTTCAGCCATCAATCTTTCTCTTTATAGTCTTTCTCTTCTTATGTTTGCTGATGGCGTTCGGAGTCTGGTTGTTCCATGTCAGCCTTGGGTCCATTGTTATTCCTAGATAAGCTGGACCTGTTCTGTTATCCAAGTAATCACTGATCCATTTGTACATGTTGTTGGTTACATCCATTTGTACATGTTGTTGGTTACACCCATTTGTACATGTTGTTGGTTACACCCATTTGTACATGTTGTTGGTTACACCCATTTGTATATGTTGTTGGTTACACCCATTTGTACATGTTGTTGGTTATACCAATTTGTACATGTTGTTGGTTACACCCATTTGTACATGTTGTTGGTTACACACATTTGTAGTAGTTATAGTCCGCTCTTCCATATTTTGACAACAGCTTGTCCTAGATCTACCCAGACTCAGGGAGCCGAGGTAGGGTAGCGCAGTGATAAGTGCTCAGGCTTCCCAGCCGAGAGATCGGGGTTCGGCAGTCTGTCATTCTATTCCTAGTGTGAAACCAATTGTCTTGGTTTATTATACCTTCAACTCGGGTTGTCTGTCTGGGCCATCCAGTGCCGCTTCTCTCTTGTCGGTCTGTCTGGGCCATCCAGTGCCGCTCCTCTCTTGTCGGTCTGTCTGGGCCATCCAGTGCCGCTCCTCTCTTGTCGGTCTGTCTGGGCCATCCAGTGCCGCTCCTCTCTTGTCGGTCTGTCTGGGCCATCCAGTGGCGTTCCTCTCTTGTCGGTCTGTCTGGGCCATCCAGTGCCGCTCCTCTCTTGTCGGTCTGTCTGGGCCATCCAGTGGCGTTCCTCTCTTGTCGGTCTGTCTGGGCCATCCAGTGCCGCTCCTGTCTTGTCGGTCTGTCTGGGCCATCCAGTGGCGTTCCTCTCTTGTCGGTCTGTCTGGGCCATCCAGTGCCGCTCCTCTCTTGTCGGTCTGTCTGGGCCATCCAGTGGCGCTCCTCTCTTGTCGGTCTGTCTGGGCCATCCAGTGCCGCTCCTCTCTTGTCGGTCTGTCTGGGCCATATAGTGCCGCTCCTCTCTTGTCGGTCTGTCTGGGCCATCCAGTGGCGCTCCTCTCTTGTCGGTATATCTGGGCCATCCAGTGGCGCTCCTCTCTTGTCGGTATATCTGGGCCATCCAGTGCCACTCCTCTCTTGTCGGTGTATCTGGGCCATCCAGTGCCGCTCCTCTCTTGATCCCTTGATATCTTAATGGTTATTGTACAGTGAGGTCGGTCTGTCTGTCGGTACACATATTAGGATTTTGTCTGTCTCAGTATTTATATGAATTACACAGATAAAAGTCCCGGCATGTACTGTATCTTCAAGATTGGGTTATCTATACTACATCCTAAAACCAGTCTGGATGTGACCGTGGAGCAAACCAGAAGACTGGCGAAAGAGTTTCCTACAGTCAGGCTGTCATGAGAGGGACGTTCTGAACAGGACATGCTACATGATGATGATGGATGACTTCCAACCCTTCACACTTACGTTTGTGGATGACTTCCAACCGTTCCCACTTAAGTTTGTGGATGACTTCCAACCGTTCAGACTTAAGTTTGTGGATGACTTCCAACCGTTCACACTTAAGTTTGTAGATGACTTCCAGCCGTTCACACTTAAGTTTGTAGATGACTTCCGGTCGTTCACACTTAAGTTTGTAGATGACTTCCAACCGTTCACACTTAAGTTTGTGGATGCCCAGTCCGTATTCAATAACTTTAAAAAGATCAAAATATGAAGAAAAGACCAGCCTAAACAAGTTGAACAACACATGGGATAACAAGTCAATGACGCACACCTGGAGAACTCAGAAGAAGACTGAAATGAGATACTCTTGGGATAACAAGTCAATGACGCACACCTGGAGAACTCAGAAGAAGACTGAAATGAGATACTCTTGGGATAACAAGTCAATGACGCACAACTGGAGAGATCAGAAGAAGACTGAAATGAGATACTCTTGGGATAACAAGTCAATGACGCACACCTGGAGAACTCAGAAGAAGACTGAAATGAGATACTCTTGGGATAACAAGTCAATGACGCACACCTGGAGAACTCAGAAGAAGACTGAAATGAGATACTCTTGTCGCTATATTTGCTCGTTGTAACATATGAGACATTAATATCTTCCTTTCATCCATTTCATTATTTCTAAAGTCAACTACGATTTGTATTTCTGACATCATCGTTCATCTCACGAAACCAGGACGATACATTTCTTGGAAGAGTGTCTCATTTCATGGAAAGCCAGATCATGGAACATTCTGTGGTGTTCTGTTTGCACGGTGTTTAATTTGTGTACATGTATATTTGATCCAACTGATGTTTATTTCTTGCATTACTTTGTATTTGTTTCAAATTGAGAAGAAACTGAATGTGTTGCCTTTCTCGCTTATAACCCGGCCTGTCTTTTGAGTTCCTCAGCCAGTCATTAGGAAAATGGGAGCTGACAAAAAATGCAAAGTGTTTTAGGTAGTCAAGTTGTGGCTGCAGAATAGCGGATGGGAGGTAGAGGGTGGAAATACAGAATAGCTGATGGGAGGTACGGGGGGGGGGGGGGTGGACATACAGAATAGCGGATGGGAGGTAGAGGGTGGAAATACAGAATAACGGATGGGAGGTAGGGCGGGGGGGGGGGGACATACAGAATAGCGGATGGGAGGTAGGGGGGGGGTGGACATACAGAATAGCTGATGGGAGGTACGGGGGGGGTGGACATACAGAATAGCGGATGGGAGGTAGGGGGGGGGGCATACAGAATAGCGGATGGGAGGTAGGAGGGGGGGGACATACAGAATAGCGGATGGGAGGTAGGAGGGGGGGACATACAGAATAGCGGATGGGAGGTAGGGGGGGGGGGTGGACATACAGAATAGCTGATGGGAGGTACGGGGGGGGGTGGACATACAGAATAGCGGATGGGAGGTAGGGGGGGGGCATACAGAATAGCGGATGGGAGGTAGGGGGGGGGGGACAAACAGAATAGCGGATGGGAGGTAGGGGGGGGGACATACAGAATAGCGGATGGGAGGTAGGGGGGGGTGGACATACAGAATAGCTGATGGGAGGTACGGGGGGGGGGGGGGGTGGACATACAGAATAGCGGATGGGAGGTAGGGGGGGCATACAGAATAGCGGATGGGAGGTAGGAGGGGGGGGGGGGGGGACATACAGAATAGCGGATAGGAGGTAGGAGGGGGGGACATACAGAATAGCGGATGGGAGGTAGGGGGGGGGGGTGGACATACAGAATAGCTGATGGGAGGTACGGGGGGGGTGGACATACAGAATAGCGGATGGGAGGTAGGGGGGGGGGCATACAGAATAGCGGATGGGAGGTAGGAGGGGGGGGGACATACAGAATAGCGGATGGGAGGTAGGAGGGGGGGACATACAGAATAGCGGATGGGAGGTAGGGGGGGGGGCATACAGAATAGCGGATGGGAGGTAGGAGGGGGGGCCATACAGAAGACGAGAGTCAAGTTGAGGGTGGGATAATTATTCGAGCACAATTTGGTAATGAATTAAACAAAGATACGCCTTATTAAGATGGAAATTAAACAGCGAAAATTAACCCCCAGGAAAGAAAGAATGAAATCAAATAGGAAAAATCAGAGAAGAGTTTAACGTTGACACAGGGAGGGAAACTTTCAAATGAAGTGGTTGTCAATAAGCAGTCAATGAGAAATAAGGACATGAATGGATGAAACAAGTGGACAATCATTTTTTTTAAAAATTTTTTGGCAGTAGAAAAAGAAGACGATAAGACGAAGAAGAAGAAGAAGAAGAAGATATCAATAGAGATAAAGATCTGAACACGATGAGTGAAAGTCATATAGGAACAAATATAGTGACAGAAACATCAATGAAAAAGATCGAGTGACTGAAGTGTGTGCGCCAAAACAATCAACATATACGCATGATCTCATGAGAAGAACAAGAAAATCTCGGAGTAATTTTAAATCAATGAAAAGAAATAAAGAAAAATTTCAGAAATATAATACTGTAACAGGAGAGACGTGATGAGGAATTGATGAAATAAGAAATATAATACTGTAACAGGAGAGACGTGATGAGGAATTGATGAAATAAGATGCAATGTTTTAAAAATGGGAAGTGCAAAGGAGAAAAGAAATATAAAAATATTGGAATAAAAGAGCAGAAAAAAAGGGAATTGAACAGAAAATGTGTGCATAATGAAGTGATTGTTAGCAGCAGAGAGAGTGGATTTAAGAATGAGATAGAAGGGCACATGGTTGCCAGAGAAAGCAAATTACAGAGAAAGTGAGAGATGCAGAGAAACATTGCACTGCATGGAGAAAAGAAGTGTAGAAAGGTGTTAGAGTAATATAAACACGTCCAAGATTACAGATATGACAACGTGCATAAGAAGGCAGGAGTCAAAATAATAGATACACGAACGTAGTCGGACTTTTAGCATGAAGATAAACAGATATACAGTTAGACTCAGACAGACGTGATGCACTCCCCGAAGCTTAACCGTATCAGATGATCATTCTGCCTCTTGGATCGGCGATCGTGGATCTCCAACCCCTAACATAAGCTGCTGTAGGCCCTTCCCATTATTCGAGTTAGATTTGTTTCAGGGCCTCTGCCTCATCTATCTGAGAAATCATACATTATTGGGCAACTGGCAATTAATCAGCTGAATACTGTTGTCTAGAAGACGGTGGGGAAGATCACATTGAAGAATGTTTTTATCGTTATTTCGCAATTACTGATGCCGTCACTGGATTTACGAACACACCGGGGATCTGGCCCGTTCTCAGTCATCCATCAATCACACAGGGAGACAAGAGCAGGATGTGGCGAGACCAACTCCTCAGAAAGATGTCCAATCAGCTGTTATCTTATACCGACAACGAACAAGCGTTCGACTAGTATAGGGTGGATCACTTTTAACGAAGGAACATTTACTGAGGCTCGCAAAGATCTCACTGTCTAAATAGGAATGTAAATTGAATCTGCCCGGGGCGTTTGACATAACAATTTGGTGAGGAGCGCTGAGCTAGACCGTAGGTTGTAGTTAACTTCGTGATGACTAAACCCGTCAAATTGATGGCGTCGTTTATCTGTTGAAAATGAAAAAGCTACAGCGCAAATTGTGGCCAAACATGTGGAGGACAACCATCAGTTACATTTCAAGTAATGGACAAATGAAAGGGATAATCACATTTATATGGCAATTTAGAAGCAAAAACAAAGAAAATAGAATGCCCACAATGAATAAGAATATTGTGCGTCCGTCCTGAACAGGGCGTTATGTAGCTGTTGCATTAGTTCTCTTCACATCTCTAGTACGCTAATAAAGTGGACCTGGGTCCTCTAAGCGGTTGTGCCATACCTGGCCAGTATATTTAGCGTGAATAATATATACGATATACGATAAGTAAGGTATGCCTGACCAGACGTTGGTTCCCTCTCCCCACCTGACCAGACGTTAGTCTCCTCTCCCCCCATGACCAGACGTTCGTCTCCTCTCCCCACCTGACCAGACGTTCGTCTCCTCTCCCCACCTGACCAGAAGTTCGTCTCCTCTCCCCACCTGACCAGACGTTCGTCTCCTCTCCCCACCTGACCAGACGTTCGTCTCCTCTCCCCACCTGACCAGACGTTCGTCTCCTCTCCCCACCTGATCAGACGTTCGTCTCCTCTCCCCCCCCGACCAGACGTTAGCCTCCTCTCCCCACCTGACCAGACGTTCGTCTCCTCTCCCCACCTGACCAGACGTTCGTCTCCTCTCCCCACCTGATCAGACGTTCGTCTCCTCTCCCCCCCTGACCAGACGTTAGCCTCCTCTCCCCACCTGACCAGACGTTAGTCTCCTCTCCCCGCCTGACCAGACGTTACCCTCCTCTCCCCACCTGACCAGACGCTAGTCTCCTTTCCCCACCTGACTAGACGCTAGTCTCCACTCAACTTAAACAGACAAAATAAATCAGAAAGAACAGTGCGGTACAAGCCTTCAAGATATTCAGGAAGGAAAGAGCGCAGAGAACATGTGAGATATATTCGATGTGCTAATTGTGTAATCGTCTGTTTGTTTGACGAGGCGGCTTCAAATGCAAATCTGAGAGTATGTTGGGTTTTTGGGGAAAATATTTTCTGAAAAGAGTTCAATACAACAGTATCATTTTTCTACGTAGTCACCGCAGCATGTGATAAAAGTCTTCTCCTCCACCCCCTCCCCCACCGCAGCGTTTGATGAACGTCTTCTCCTCCACCCAAGGGGCAATAAAATTTATGGATTTCTGTAGAACAAAAGTATCTTGGTTGTGTTGGTAATCTGCCATGCATCACCGTCTGGACCCCTTCATCGGACCTGAAAGTCTTTCTTCCCAATGCCTCTTTTAGTCGTCCCAAATCGTGGAAATCGCTTGAGGCTAGGTCTAGTGAGTATGGCGGATGTGGTAGACACTGACAGTGGCGGTCCTCGATAGCTGCAGCTGTTGTATGGGCAGTATGGGGTCAAGCGTGTCCATGTTGTATGGGTAGGATGGGGGTAAAGCGTGGCCATGTTGTATGGGCAGTATGGGGTCAAGCGTATCCATGTTGTGCGGGCAGTATGGGGTCAAGCGTGGCCATGTTGTACGGGTAGGATGGGGGTAAAGCGTGGCCATGTTGTATGGGCAGTATGGGGTCAAGCGTGGCCAAGTTGTATCGGCAGTACGGGGTCAAGCGTGGCCATGTTGTATGGGCAGTATGGGGTCGAGCAGTGTCATGTTGTATGGGCAGTATGGGGTCGAGCAGGGTCATGTTGTACGGGTGGTATGGGGTCAAGCGTGGCCATGTTGTACGGGCAGTATGGGGTCAAGCGTGGCCATGTTGTACGGGTAGGATGGGGGTAAAGCGTGGCCATGTTGTACGGGTGGTATGGGGTCAAGCGTGGCCATGTTGTATGGGCGGTATGGGGTCGAGCAGTGTCCTGTTGTACGGGCGGTATGGGGTCAAGCGTGGCCATGTTGTATGGGCGGTATGGGGTCGAGCAGTGTCATGTTGTACAAGGACACCTTTACTCAGAAGTCAACGTCGTTTGGATTAGATTGGTGGTCGCAGATAATTCCTGAGAAGATGTCTACACGTCACTGATGACAGTGTTCTTCCTGGGCGTGCAGTGCTCTAAAATAATGCCTCGTTTATCTCAAAGAGAATCAACCTAACCTTCTTCAGATTTCTGCGTGCGAAACTTCTTCGGTTTTGGTGAGAAGTGATGCGCCATTGCTTGCTCGCTCTCTTCGTTTCAGGCTTGTGGTAGTGAATCCAGGTTTCCTCTCCCGGAACAATTCTTGCTAGGAAATGATCATTTTCTACTTCAAAGCCCCGCTGAAGTTCCTGGCAGGCACCAACTGGTCGTTGTTTAAATTCTAGAGTAAGCTGCCATGGCACCCACCTTGCAGACACGTTGTGGTATTTAAGCCCATCGTGGATGATGTGATGTGATGAACCTTGATCAAGCGTGCGGCATTTTTACTGACAGTCAATCGGTGATGTTCTTTAACAAAGCGGCCAACGGCTGCTGTCGGCTCTAATGTCACTACTCGGTGGGCCTGACCTGGTCGGCTCTGGGGTCACTACTCGGTGGGCCTGACCTGGTTGGCTCTGGGGTCACTGCTCGGTGGGCCTGACCTGGTCGGCTCTGGGGTCACTATTCGGTGGACCTGACCTGGTCGGCCCTGGGGTCACTACTCGGTGGGCCTGACCTGGTCGGCTCTGGGGTCACTACTCGGTGGGCCTGACCTGGTCGGCTCTGGGGTCACTACTCGGTGGGCCTGACCTTGTCGGCTCTGGGTCACTACTCGGTGGGCCTGACCTGGTCGGCTCTGGGGTCACTACTCGGTGGGCCTAACCTGGTCGGCTCTGGGGTCACTACTCGGTGGACCTGACCTGGTCACTACTCGGTGGACCTGACCCTGATCACTACTCGGTGGGCTTGACCTGGTCACTACTCGGTGGGCCTGACCTGGTCACTACTCGGTGGGCCTGACCTGGTCGGCTCTGTGGTCACTGCTCGGTGGGCCTGACATGGTCACTACTCGGTGGGCCTGACTTGGTCCACTCTGGGGTCACTACTCGGTGGGCCTGCCCTGGTCACTACTTGGTGGGCCTGACCTGGTCGGCTCTGGGGTCACTACTCGGTGGGCCTGACCTGGTCACTACTCGGTGGGCCTGACTTGGTCCACTCTGGGGTCACTACTTGGTGGGCCTGACCTGGTCACTACTCGGTGGGCCTGACCTGGTCGGCTCTGGTGTCACTACTCGGTGGGCCTGTCCTGGTCGGCTCTGGGGTCACTACATGGTGGGCCTGACCTGGTCACTACCATCTTTTAACTCCAAATATGATGGCATGCTGTTCGTGTGCCCCGCGATTGCACGTGCAGGACACTCTTGACATACTTAGCGACCATATTAACAAGTTACAAAACAAAGGCATGGTTTTTCTAATTTATAGCACATGTTTTAGTGTTTTCATTTGAAGCGTAAGTGTTCTTAACTATGGTATGTTGTTAATGTTAGTAGTCGGTCACATGCGTGAACAATTACATGTATCCCCAACCATACTGCCCAAGCAGTCACCGAGCGCCCCAACAATTACATGTATCCCCAACCATACTGCCCAAGCAGTCACCGAGCGCCCCAACAATCACATGTAGCCCCAACCATACTGCCCAAGCAGTCACCGAGCGCCCTAACAATCACATGTAGCCCCAACTATACTGCCCAAGCAGTCACCGAGCGCCCTAACAATCACATGTAGCCCCAACTATACTTCCCAAGCAGTCACCGAGCGCCCTAACAATCACATGCAGCCCCAACTATACTGCCCAAGCAGTCACCGAGCGCCCTAGCAATCACATGTAGCCCTAACTATACTGCCCAAGCAGTCACCGAGCGCCCCAACAATCACATGTAGCCCCAACTATACTGCCCAAGCAGTCACCGAGCGCCCTAACAATCACATGTAGCCCCAACTATACTGCCCAAGCAGTCACCGAGCGCCCTAACAATCACATGTAGCCCCAACCATACTGCCCAAGCAGTCACCGAGCGCCCTAACAATCACATGTAGCCCCAACCATACTGCCCAAGCAGTCACCGAGCTCCCAGACATAAGTTTAGCAAGCAAAGTTTGTAGTCAATTCCAATGTGTTATCTATCGCATTTTCCAATTGGCAAGAAGTTGATATTCTGAGGTAAGTATCATCCAGCTGATGGCTCATAGATAAGTCTGAGAGCTGTCTTCTGTACCTTTTTGGTATTGTTGATGTTGTTCGTATTGTTGTTGTTCGTATTGTTGTTATTTTTGTTGGTATTGTTGTTGTTGTTATTTTAGTTGGTATTATTTTTCCTATTGTTACTTTTTTTGGAATTGTTGTTGTTGTTATTTTTGTTGGTATTGCTGTTGTATTTGTTGGTATTGCTGGAATTGTTATTTTTGCTTTTATTGCTGTTGTTGTTATATTTGTTGGTATTGTTGTTGTTGTTATTTTGTTGGTATTGTTGTTGTTGTTATTTTGTTGGTATTGTTGTTGTTGTTATTTTGTTGGTATTGTTGTTGTTGTTATTTTGTTGGTATTGCTGTTGTTACTTTTGATGTTATTGTTGTTGTTGTATTTGTTGGTATTGTTGTTGTGGTTATTTTTGTTGGTATTGTTGTTGGTATTGTGGTTGTTGTTATTTTTGTTGTTATTTTTGTTGGTATTGTTGTTGTTGTTATTTTTGTTGTTATTTTTGTTGGTATTGTTGTTGTTGTTATTTTTGTTGTTATTTTTGTTGGTATTGCTGTTGTTATTTTTGTTGGTATTGCTGTTGTTGTTATTTTAGTTGTTATTGTTTTTGTTGTTATTTTTGTTTGTATTGTTGTTATTTTTGTTGGTATTGTTGTTGTTGTTGAAGCCCGAATGTACCTGAGCTCTTGTTACTCTTGAAGACATGTTCTTAGAGGCTCTCTGTGCAAACCGAAGCGTACTTGAGAAGGTGGCCGAGTTCCTCCTGACTGTAGTGCAATGCGTTGCTCTCCAATAATCTCACCACTACAAGGTTTACAGTATCGTTGGCCAGGCTACTTTGACACAGTCTGTTTGCAGGGAACACGATCTTGCACGGCAGACGAGGTCTTGACCTGGATGTATCACATGGCCGTGATTGCTATTTTGTATCTGTAGATATTCGTCATATTCAGTCCATCGTTCTCCAGTTTTCATTTTAGAATATACCCAAATCTCCATCTAGTTCTTCCTTTATATATATAGTAAAAGACAAGATCCCGTCAGGCCATGCGGTGTATAGGAAATATGGTTTTAGGCTGATATTATTTAGTAACCCACGGCACACAGTGGATAATGTGGTCAGCATCACGCCGGCGGCCTTTACTTCCTAGATTTGTTCTGGTACCTCATTTATTCGGCTGGGTCAGCCCCAGGATCCGGTTTGCGATCTGAAAAAAATCCGGCACCAGCTGGGGATTGAACCTTGATCGCTTGCCTGGAATGTATGTGGTCCTAACGTTTGCACCAGTTGGGTGTGTGTGGGTTATTCCTCGCCAGCAGCACGGCCCGCAATGTCAAACTAATGGTTGATCAACATCCTATTGGGTTTTATTATTTGTAATTCTGTTATTAATCTTGCTGGCTTCCCACATGTGGCCTCCCATATCAGTTCCTAACTCAAAGGGGTGTCTTTTTTTTTTATTTTTTTATTTTAACGTTTGATTGAAACTGACTGCTTCCTGTATATCTCTCTTAGCTAGGTCCCTTTAACAGAGTTTCTTCTAAAATCCTAATTTCTCTACCTTCTCCTACCATCTCCCTTCCTCTGATCATGTACTAACATCTCACTTTCTCTGATCATTTACTAACATCTCACTTTCTCTGATCATTTACTAACATCTCACTTTCTCTGATCATTTACTAAAATCTCACTTTCTCTGATCATTTACTAAAATCTCACTTTCTCTGATCATTTACTAAAATCTCACTTTCTCTGATCATGTACTAACATCTCAATTCACCACGGGTCGGATTTGAGCCCCGATGAGACATAACTTGTACTTACTAGCAGTTAAATAATAACTTAGCCCGCCCACTATGCGGCGATGTGACCGACAATTCGCCTATATTCGCAGCGCTATAAATGGTTCTCTGTCGACGCTGAAATTGTGCGAATGCATTGTTGCAAAGTTAACTTTATTTCATGTTCAATAAGTAGAACTTGTTATTATTGATATCATTCCATGGTGTTGTTTTCAGCGTACGAATTGTTTAGTTCTAAAACCTTGAAAATATCACACCCCTTACCTTTGTCTGCTCCTTTAATCTATGAACTTACCAAATGTCTTCACACCCACGAGTTAGAATAATGTCTTTGATTTAGTATGAGCAATATCAAATGAACAAAATAATATTTCCCTGAGCAATTCATTTTTAAGACAAGATGTTATCCCACGTCTGCCGCCTCTTGCTGATATACGAGCAATTACTCGCTCGTCTGCTACATATCATGTGACCACAGTCGGCTGAGGCAATATTCATTGCTAGTACATAGGAAACAGTTTTAGAATGTTGACTTCTAGCAGAACTAGTCGTTCCTAGAATGTTGACTTCTAGCAGGACTAGTCGTTCCTAGAATGTTGACTTCTAGCAGGACTAGTCGTTCCTAGAATGTTGACTTCTAGCAGGACTAGTCGTTCCTAGAATGTTGACTTCTAGCAGGACTAGTCGTTCCTAGAATGTTGACTTCTAGCAGGACTAGTCGTTCCTAGAATGTTGACTTCTAGCAGGACTAGTCGTTCCTAGAATGTTGACTTCTAGCAGGACTAGTCGTTCCTAGAATGTTGACTTCTAGCAGGGCTAGTCGTACCTAGAATGTTGACTTCTAGCAGGACTAGTCGTACCTAGAATGTTGACTTCTAGCAGGACTAGTCGTACCTAGAATGTTGACTTCTAGCAGAACTAGTCGTACCTAGAATGTTGACTTCTAGCAGGACTAGTCGTACCTAGAATGTTGACTTCTAGCAGAACTAGTCGTACCTAGAATGTTGACTTCTAGCAGGGCTAGTCGTTCCTAGAATGTTGACTTCTAGCAGGGCTAGTCGTTCCTAGAATGTTGACTTCTAGCAGGACTAGTCGTTCCTAGAATGTTGACTTCTAGCAGGACTAGTCGTACCTAGAATGTTGACTTCTAGCAGGACTAGTCGTTCCTAGAATGTTGACTTCTAGCAGGACTAGTCGTTCCTAGAATGTTGACACAGCCATTGATCAGGTCAAACTCCACCAAAAATAGGTGTGGTTTACTGGAGCTATTTTCGGGTCAAATAAGTACACCAGACTGGTCTCTTCATTCTATAGTTTAACAATACGCAGATCATGACACAGTTCAACAATGCTCAGATCATGACACAGTTCAACAATACTCAGATCATTACATGTTGGAACAATCTCCCCATCATTACATGTTAGAACAATCTTCTCATTATTACATATTAGAACAATACCCACAAGTTTTAATTTGCGCAGTTCATTAGAACCATTTTCAGTTTTTGTTTAGTTTTTGGTGTGGGTTTTCTTCCTATCGTGTTGGTCTCCAAGTTTTAACCATTTGATCTTCAGCCTTTGCTCGCTTTCTTCGTCTCTTTTTGCTTAGTGTTCAATGACAGAGATTGGTAATACTGACTTGTGGTGTTCCGCAATGTACAGCCAAAGCTAAAACCCCGTTCTTGCTAAGATGTCTTCCTCCATCTAGCTCTGTCCTGTTCTCTCCCATCAACTTCTGTTTGGAGCATTGTCCTACCACTGGAGGTCAAGAATCCTTATCGGTGATTTCTTTATGAAGTCATCTTATATCGTATTTTTGAGTTTGATCATCTGGGATACTTTAGATCCATATAAATGGACCGTCTTCGCAGTGTATGGGAAGCTATCCACCTCACCCAGCTGTGCTCGCTAGTTTAATTCACCAGTTTGATAGCAGATGTTCTTCGCTGCATTTACTTTTACAATTTGAATTTTTTTTCCCCGGATTGTATGACCTACTTTTGAACTTAGATGTCAGATAGCAGGGATGTGTCATCTGCACAGTCCAGATCATTGAACTATTTACAGAAGGTGGACGTTATTCGCTGTCTCTAATATTTTGGAGTTTCTTTGATAGTCCATTCAGCTACCAACAGGAAAGAAAACGTTAATCGAGCATAACTCTGGGGTACACTAGTCACGTGACAATCCTGTCTAATTTAGACGATGTGTGACGTAACACTCTGGAAACAACTGACGCACTATGGGATTCCTCAAAAGCTCACAAACATAATTAGACAGACGTATGAAAGTATGCAATGTAGAGTTATACACGAAGGACAACTCACGGAGCCATTCAAAATTAAATCAGCGGTATGACAGGGTTGCATATTGTCGCCTTTTCTGTTCATCCTGGCAGTGGACTGGATTATTAAATTAACAACAAATGAGAGAAATGGAATCCAGTGGACCTTGAATAAACAGCTGGAGGACTTGGATTTTGCGAATGATATAGGCTTTCTGTCCCACAGCCAAATCCAAATACAAAGGAAACTGGATAGACTGGATTATACCTCTAAACAAGTCGGTTTGAAGATCCATTAGGAAAAGATCTAAAAAAAAAATAGAGTGGGGGACGGGGGTGTCAATGCAGCAAACACAGAACCAATCAGGCTGAGAGAAACGCCACTGGAAGAGGTAGAGGCATTTGCATACAAAAGAAGTATCGTCAATAAAAACGGATGGACAGACGAGGATATAATTACAAGGATACAAAAAGCAAGAGTTGCAATCGGAATGTTGAAACCAAGATGGAACTCTAAGAAAATAAGAAGCAAGACAAAACTTAAGATTCTCAATTCAAATGTGAAGCCAGTCCTGCTGTATGGAGCGGAAACCTGGAGAATGACCAAAGACAATGACAGGAGACTGCAGAGTTTTGTCAACAGTTGCCTGAGAAAGATTCTCAGAATAAAATGGTTTGATAAAGTTACAAACGACATACTGTGGGAGAGAGCGGGACAAGGTAAATTGGAATAAGAAATCTTAAGAAAAAAGTGCAGATGGATGGATACAACAAGAAAGGCCCAGGCCAGTATCACCAGGCAGTCCCTGTCATGGAACCTTCAGGGAAGGACAGGCATAGGCAGACCAAGGAATACATGCAGACGAGATCAGGAGGCGGAAATTTGTAAAAAACAGGAAAAAGCTGGAAGGAAGTGAAAAAGATTTCACAGGACTGAGCTTCTTCGGGAGGGTTAGTTGATGGTCTATGTACACCTGGGTGATAGAAGGCGAAAGAGAAGGTTTGTTGATGGTCTATGTACACCTGGGTGATAGAAGGCGAAAGAGAGGGTTGGTTGATGGCCTATGTACACCTGGGTGATAGAAGGCGAAAGAGAGGGTTTGTTGATGGTCTATGTACACCTGGGTGATAGAAGGCGAAAGAGAGGGTTGGTTGATGGCCTATGTACACCTGGGTGATAGAAGGCGAAAGAGAGGGTTTGTTGATGGTCTATGTACACCTGGGTGATAGAAGGCGAAAGAGAGGGTTTGTTGATGGTCTATGTACACCTGGGTGATAGAAGGCGAAAGAGAGGGTTTGTTGATGGCCTATGTACACCTGGGTGATAGAAGGCGAAAGAGAGGGTTGGTTGATGACCTATGTACACCTGGGTGATAGAAGGCGAAAGAGAGGGTTGGTTGATGGCCTATGTACACCTGGGTGATAGAAGGCGAAAGAGAGAGAGAGAGTGACGTAACAATTGACAGTCCAATCTTTTTTAGACAATGTGTGACGCAACACTTGACAATCTTGACTAACTTAGACAATTCATGTCCTAACACTAGACAATCCTGCATAATTTAGACAATTCATGTCCTAACACTAGACAATCCTGCCTAATTTAGACAATTCAGGTCCTAACACTAGACAATCCTGCCTAATTTAGACAATTCATGTCCTAACACTAGACAATCCTGCCTAATTTAGACAATTCATGTCCTAACACTAGACAATCCTGCCTAATTTAGACAATTCAGATCCTAACACTAGACAATCCTGCCTAATTTAGACAATTCATGTCCTAACACTAGACAATCCTGCCTAATTTAGACAATTCATGTCCTAACACTAGACAATCCTGCCTAATTTAGACAATTCATGTCCTAACACTACACAATCCTGCCTAATTTAGACAATGTGAGTTCCCCCAACGTCTTTGACAAGACCAGCATATTCCTGCGTACAGCGGTTTTCTTGACAAAATAATTGTCTTCCTTACTAAGTCGCTCCTCTTCTACCGTGAGGTGTAGAGGTCAAAATAATTGTCATTAATATTAAACTACTGGTATCTGGTATTAAAATAATACATCCACTGTCACTTACCTGGTATGTTGTAAAAATCTACTACAGAGGGTCGTGGCTGGTGCTAGCAGCCTCACCATGTAAAAATATTGCAGCTGAAATTAGCCATTAGAAATGCTCAGATACAGACTTCCCGTGAAGATACAGGTAAAACCTCACACTGGAGAGAAAAGAAACATTTTCTTGATGTTCTCTTTAAGAGGAAACAGCTGCGGCAGTGGATTACAAAAACGGGAATGAATGATGAACATCTTCAAGAAATTGAGCTCAATTTATGATGAATAAATATCAAGACACCTAATTCAATTATTTATCGCATGAATCGTTTATCATTAAAATGTATATTAGTGTAACTCATTTTATGTGAATAATGTCAAGTGGGACATTAGCGCTTAATTTGTATTTATTGGTCTCGCCGCGAGTCGTCAAATTGTCGAGTTATCCCATCAAAACCATGACTTATTTCACCTTAGTCTGCTTCACTGTCAGAGTCTATCAGTCAGACTTGTATAATTCAATAATCCATTTCTATATCAGATCCTCGATCATTGGCACGATCAAATAAGTCATGTCTCCGACGTTAAATCCCAGATTCCGTCGTGTCGGAAGCTGCAACTTGAAAAATTCACTAAAGTATAAATACCCGCAGATCGACAAGGACTCTTTATTTAATTAAAGCTGACGACCAGGTCGGAAATCCTTACACAGTTAAGGTCTTTCTCTGACTCGAAACTTCATTGCTCTGGAGCTGCATGTAAGAGAGACGCTACGTGTGCTTCTGCACGTTTCGGATTGTAACTGATGTTTTGTGAGTGGGCGTTTTCGTATAATTCATTCGATATACAGTTCTGTGTGTTGTCCGTCGCCTGATTTTCTAAACTGCATGTCCTCATACATCTATTTTATTATACAGATCTTGGTGATATCCAATGTTCAGGTGTGCTTTGGTGGAAACCCGTGTACAGGTGTGCTTTTGTGGGATCCCATGTAAAGGTCTGCTTTGGTGGTATCCCATGTACAGTTCTGCTTTGGTGGTATCCCATGTACAGGTGTGCTTTGGTGGGATCCCGTGTATAGGTGTGCTTTGGTGGGATCACACGTGTATGTGTGCTTTAATGGGATTCCATGTACATGTGTGCATTTTATGGGATCCCATGCACATGTGTACTTTTTATGGGATCCCATGTACAGGTCTGCATTGGTGGGATACCACGGTATTTTCGTATTTCCAGAGGGTATATAAAGACTGAAACAAGCAAATATTGTTAGCAACGATGCATATCATAAACTTCAGGTCAAAAGTCTTAAATATTATGTTATCAAACAAACAAAATCAACAATGGATGGTTTTAGCCAAGAGCTATTACAACTGACAGTCATTGTCAGTTCTTCAAAGGCAGTGTATGGTCCAGTGGTTAGGACGCCTGCCTTTTACCAAGTGAAAGCGTGTTCAAAACCTCTGTAGATAGTATGTGTAGTTCTTATCCTATATGAAATCAAATATAGCCTGTCCACTGAAGGCGACAACAGAGGGAAGTTAACTCTGTTCCTCAGACTTATCTAGATCTTCTCCCCCCTCATCCGGCCTTTTCAGCGAAGGGAATGAGTGTACGCTGTAAAGATATTTGTTAAGGTACTTGGGCAAGTCTGTCTTCTAATCTCTTCTGCACTCCAAACTGTGAAATCACATTGCGTCTGCATCTCGTCTGCTCTCCAAACTGTGAAATCACATTGAGTCTGCATCTCTTCTGCTCTCCAAACTGTGAAATCAAATTGTCTGCATCTCTTCTGCTCTCCAAACTGAAATCACATTGAGTCTGCATCTCTTCTGCTCTCAAAACTGTGAAATCACATTGTCTGCATCTCTTCTGCTTTCCAAACTGTAAAATCACATTGAGTCTACCCTCTCATCTTTTCTGCTCTCCAAACTGAAATCACATTGAGTCTGCATCTCTTCTGCTCTCCAAACTGAAATCACATTGAGTCTGCATCTCTTCTGCTCTCCAAACTGAAATCACATTGAGTCTGCATCTCTTCTGCTCTCCAAACTGTGAAATCACATTGAGTTTGTATCTCTTCTGGTCTCCAAACTTTGAAATCACATTGAGATGTGTAGAAGACATGCCAGGAATATATGTCGGTGAACGTCTATCAAAAACAGAGAAACTGGGAAATGCTTCAGATATGATCGCAATAGCTGCAGAAAATTGTTGACATGTCGACAACAAGATGTGACATGAAAGACTAGCGACCTGCTGATCTACTGCCACTTTGGTGCACATCGATCCCCACTGTTTGAGTAGTCGATTGATTTGTAAGCTGAAGACTACAGACCGTCTCGTGACTGTTCTCGAACGTCGTGTGCTGGATAACGTAAGTAGAACGTCCTTGGCAGAACATGGCTTCTTACCATCCCCAACGTCCTTGGCAGAACATGGCTTCTTACCACCCCCAACGTATTTGGCAGGTACAACTTTCTGGACAGGTGTGTAGTACGGTAGGATGCCATTACTTTGTGGACAGGTGTGCAGTACGGTAGGTTGCCATTACTTTGTGGACAGGTGTGCAGTACTGTAGGATGCCATTACTTTCTTGGCAGGTGTGCAGTACGGTAGGTTACCATTACTTTGTGGACAGGTGTGCAGTACGGTAGGTTGCCATTACTTTGTGGACAGGTGTGCAGTACTGTAGGATGCCATTACTTTCTTGGCAGGTGTGCAGTACGGTAGGTTGCCATTACTTTGTGGACAGGTGTGCAGTACTGTAGGATGCCATTACTTTCTTGGCAGGTGTGCAGTACGGTAGGTTGCCATTACTTTGTGGACAGGTGTGCAGTACTGTAGGATGCCATTACTTTCTGGACAGGTGTGCAGTACGGTAGGTTGCCATTACTTTGTGGACAGGTGTGCAGTACGGTAGGTTGCCATTACTTTCTGGGCAGGTGTGCAGTACGGTAGGTTGCCATTACTTTCTGGGCAGGTGTGCAGTACGGTAGGTTGCCATTACTTTACATGAAACGTGTATCTTCTTCTTCTTCTTCTTCTTCTTTGTACGCTGTCAGACGTCAACCCGGATTTGTTCAAAGAAAGTAGCTGTCATCCTGAGGCTGTCAACACTGCCATAGAGCTTGTCTAGTGTTGCCACTGGTGATGGCCACATGTGCTTTCTCTGGTCCTCGTATGTCGGGCAGTTTTGCAGAAGATATTTAGCGGTCATTTTCCCTGTACCACAAGTGCATTCGTCAGTGCCATCTATCTTCAGTTTATTGAATAGGTGGTACCTCACTCTGTTGTGGCCTGTGCGGAGTCTGAAGACCACGACCTGCTCTCTTCTGTTCAACTGGTAATAGGCATCATTGTTTGTGTGGTCAGTGTGTTCTGTTTCCCATTTGGTCATGTATCTGGCCCGAAACGTGTATCCGAGATTATGTAACCGTAATCATAATTTAGTCTCCTTTTACGACATGCGTGTCAGGTTACAGTGACACTATTATATCCAGTCTGCCGACAACTCAGATTCAAACAGGTAAACTGGGTTCTGTTATATTAACTTTAATGTTGTTACACCTGAGCATTATGGGGGGGGGGGGATGCTATAGCTGAGCATGAGAAATACCATTGCTGGACATTATATGATGAGGAGCCATAGCTGGGCCTCTAGGTGGAGGAAGATGCAATAGTTCGGCATTATGTTGTGTGAGATGCAATAGATGAGCATTATGTTGTGTGAGATGCAATAGTTCGGCATTATGTTGTGTGAGATGCAATAGTTCGGCATTATGTTGTTGGAGGGGCAGTATAAAAGTATTGATCAGAAAAACTTCTACAAACAGATCCTTCCAGAAAATAAAAACAATGCTGTGATTATCATGATTGGACACTGAGGCCTTCAGCGTTCAGCCATCCTGTCACTTGGGAAATCATTATAGACATTCTAAATGATATTCTGGTGCAGCTTTGATGTACCCGCTCACGTACCAGATACAAGAAGTTCTATCTTATGATTTTATTGATTTACCGGCTCACGTACCAGATACAAGTAGTTCTATCTTATGATTTTATTGATTTACCGGCTCACGTACCAGATACAAGTAGTTCTATCTTATGATTTTATTGATGTACCGGCTCACGTACCAGATACAAGTAGTTCTATCTTACGATTTTATTGATGTACCGGCTCACGTACCAGATACAAGTAGTTCTATCTTGTGATTTTATTGATGTACCGGCTCACGTACCAGATACAAGTAGTTCTATCTTATGATTTTATTGATGTACCGGCTCACGTACCAGATACAAGTAGTTCTATCTTATGATTTTATTGATGTACCGGCTCACGTACCAGATACAAGTAGTTCTTTCATACGATTTTATTGATGTACCGGCTCACGTACCAGATAAAAGTAGTTCTTTCTTATGATTTTATTGATGTACCGGCTCACGTACCAGATACAAGTAGTTCTATTTTATGATTTTATTGTGAATATTTTCGTCGCAGCTACGTCATCGACAATCATTTTATTTTCCTCAATGTTTTTCTCTCTGACACTCCATTCTTGCTGTGCGTCCCCACCACACCCCCAGTGTTCTTTACAAGACGTATTATCGCTTTGGTCTGTACATCAAAATATTGTGCAGCAACATCATCATCATCATTATCAACTTCGAAATTACCGTCCTTCGTTCCTTGTTCCAATGAAAAGATGAGATAAAAAACTCAATTGGCCTCCCTCCAAAGAACCTCAGTTGGTCTCCCTCCAAAGCACCTCAGTTGGTCTCCCTCTAAAAAACCTCACTTGGTCTCCCTCCAAAGAACCTCAGTTGGTCTCCCTCCAAAGAACCTCAGTTGGTCTCCGTCTAAAAAAACCTCACTTGGTCTCCCTCTAAAGAACCTTAGTTGGTCTCCCTCCAAAGACCCTCAGTTGGTCTCCCTCCAAAGAACCTCAGTTGGTCTCCCTCCAAAGAACCTAACTTGGTCTCCCTCCAAAGAACCTCAGTAGGTCTCTCTCTCTAAAGAACCTCAGTTGGTCTCCCTCCAAAGAACCTCAGTTGGTCTCCCTCCAAAGAACCTCAGTTGGTCTCCCTCTAAAGAACCTCACTTGGTCTCCCTCCAAAGAACCTCAGTCGGTCTCCCTCCAAAGAACCTCAGTTGGTCTCCCTCTAAAGAACCTCACTTGGTCTCCCTCCAAAGAACCTCAGTTGGTCTCCTTCCAAAGAACCTCAGTTGGTCTCCCTCCAAAGAACCTCAGTTGGTCTCCCTCTAAAGAACCTCACTTGGTCTCCCTCTAAAGAACCTCAGTTGGTCTCCCTCCAAAGAACCTCAGTTGGTCTCCCTCTAAAGAACCTCACTTGGTCTCCCTCTAAAGAACCTCACTTGGTCTCCCTCTAAAGAACCTCAGTTGGTCTCCCTCTAAAGAACCTCACTTGGTCTCCCTCTAAAGAACCTCAGTTGGTCTCCCTCCAAAGAACCTCAGTTGGTCTCCCTCCAAAGAACCTCAGTCGGTCTCCCTCCAAAGAACCTCAGTTGGTCTCCCTCTAAAGAACCTCAGTCGGTCTCCCTCCAAAGAACCTCACTTGGTCTCCCTCCAAAGAACCTCAGTCGGTCTCCCTCCAAAGAACCTCAGTTGGTCTCCCTCCAAAGAACCTCAGTTGGTCTCCCTCTAAAGAACCTCACTTGGTCTCCCTCCAAAGAACCTCAGTTGGTCTCCTTCCAAAGAACCTGCCACAAGAAAGTACTTATCCTGCACTGGCTTCTATAGCGTGCTATTGAACGTAGTGAGGACACAAAAACCATTCACCAACCTCCTGAGGCACTTATTGTAACATGCACATAGTTATGCGGTGAGTCTATTATTCTCTCCTAATCTGTGGGCGGACCTAGAGGTAACGTTGTGGTCAGCAGCATGGGTCTGTAATGTCTGTCATGCCTGTGGTACACGTGACCAGGCCTTGCAGCCACGAGAACACTATTTTGGTTGATGTAGCTCCTCATGTCTTGCAGGTGATCTGGAGGAGGAAGTCTGACCCGAATCCACTAACCATTGCCCGGAGGACCTTTGTGGACGACGAGAGGATTAGCGTGGATCATGTCCCGCTGGGACCTGACTGGCACCTCATCATAAAACAGGTACGTGCTTTGCCCTGACTGACACCTCATCATAAAATAGGTACGTGCTGGGCCCTGACTGACACCTCATCATAAAACAGGTACGTGCTTTGCCCTGACTGACACCTCATCATAAAACAGGTACGTGCTGGGCCCTGACTGACACCTCATCATAAAACAGGTACGTGCTGGGCCCTGACTGACACCTCATCATAAAACAGGTACGTGCTTTGCCCTGACTGACACCTCATCATAAAACAGGTACGTGCTGGGCCCTGACTGACACCTCATCATAAAACAGGTACGTGCTGGGCCCTGACTGACACCTCATCATAAAACAGGTACGTGCTGGGCCCTGACTGACACCTCATCATAAAACAGGTACGTGCTGGGCCCTGACTGACACCTCATCATAAATCAGGTAAGTGCTGTGTCTACTGCTTGAGTCTCTGTAGGGTGTCGAACCGACTGATGAAGGCGACTGAGCCACTCCACGACATCATGTCCCTAGTCTACCGACCCTGTTGCTGACGCCAACATGTATCGCTGTGAAACTGTCCAGTGTCTACTCTCATCTGTTTGTTGTTATCTATCTCATTTCAATGCCTACAGCTCTGTTATTAATTGTGCTACTCTATTCTTAGAAGCACGTTCTCTTCCTCTGGTTATTGACCACTAGGAATCCTCACCAACGACTCTAACAAAAGCAGCTATTAGCTCAAGGCGTCCGACGCCTACAGTACAGTTTCTCCTGCACATATTCTGTCCCATGTCCCGTATTTCCCCAGAGATGATTGAGCAGATCTACAGCAAAAGTTCAGCCGACATTGGACCGATCGAACTATTGCACAGAATGCGTCGAGTAAATCGTTCATTTTCTATCAAGAAAGTTTGTTGTGCCATACAAGGATCACGTGATATCCCCATGTAAAGGGACGGGGTGGATCACTTGTTATAATGACCTGAACGGTTTGTATCCCATTTCCATGTAAAGGCCGCTGGTCGTATAACACATAACTGATTATCAACGTGCAGATACTGATGAGAACACTTTGTTGTTGGAATAAATAGCGTGTCAAAAATGACATTCAAGACGCGAGAAGCGGAAACATTGAGCCAAACATCCTTAGAGACACGGGAAACGGAAACATTGAGCCAAACATCCTTAGAGACACGGGAAGCGGAAACATTGAGCCAAACATCCTTAGAGACACGAGAAGTGGAAACATTGAGCCAAACATCCTTAGAGACACGGGAAACGGAAACATTGAGCCAAACATCCTTAGAGACACGGGAAGCGGAAACATTGAGCCAAACATCCTTAGAGACACGGCAAGCAACTCTCAGCATTGCTGGTCAATCTGTCTCGAAATATGTGAGAACTCACAGATACAAATATCAGTTGAGCACTCGGAAGATATACACGTCAAACAACAGAAGGTATCCACATCAAACAACAGACGATATACACGTCAAACAATAGAAGATATACACGTCAGGCAATAGAAGATTTACACGTCAAACAATAGAAGATATACACGTCAAACAATAGAAGATACACACGTCAAACAATAGAAGATATACACGTCAAACAACAGAAGATATACACGTCAGACAACAGAATAAAAATATACACCAGACAATGGTCCCAGCCCTGCTTTCCGGCTGCGAAACCTGGACATTGCTGAAACATTTACATGTCGATCTGGAGGACTTCCACGTGCGCAACTAGCGGCGAATCCTGGGCATCTGAGGCCATGACTACATCCCCAACGTGGAGGTCTCCGCCAAAACATGCCTTCTCCCAATCTCAGAAACACTTGGCCGTCGCCGAGTTTCTTTTTTCGGCTATGTTGTACGACTGGACCAGGAAACTCCGGCCCACAACATAATACACGTTCCTCGGCGTCAAAAGTCATTCCCTGGTCGGCTGGAGACGCAGAAGAGGCCGTCCTGGGTCCAGCAGATAGCAATCTTTTCATCCGCCCTGGACGAGGCTTGGATCCACGCCACAGTTGTGGGTCATGGATGTGGGTTATGGATGTGGGTCATGCTGTGTGTCATGGATGTAGGTCATGCTGTTGGTAATGGATGTGGGTCATGCTATGGGTCATGGATGGGGTCGATCGACGCAACAGGCCTCAGACGTCTAGGCGAACATTATTATTATTATTAGGCAATATAAAACATTGACACCAGACAATAGAAAACATTGACACCAGACAATAGAAAACATTGACCCCAGACAATAGAAAACATTGACACCAAACAATAGAAAACATTGATACCAGACAATAGAAAACATTGACACCAGACAATAGAAGACATAGACATCGGACAAAAGAAAACATTGACACCAGACAATGGAAAACATTGACACCAGACAATAGAAAACATAGATACTATACAATAGAAATCACAGACACGAGACAACAATAAAATATACACCAAACAACAGGAAGCATATACACCCGCCAGTAGAAACAATGTGCACCTGAAAACCGAAAATACACCCTCGACAAAGGAAAACAAATACAACAGACACACAAAAAGTATACTCCAGACAACGCACAAAGTATACACCAGACAACACAAAAAGTATACACCAGACACAAGAAAATAAAGTGTAGTAATTAGCACTCTGTCCACGAACAAGTCGTCTGTCCACGAATAAGCCTCGAGGAAAGTCACGCGTAACTTACAGATATGTCAATCAAACAACTCAACTGAATTGTTTATATTGGTCTATTCTTTCTCCTGCCCACCTATATAAAATACGGAAGAACCGAGTTCGATTCTGAAGGACATTCTTGCCTTCTGTTTGGTGTGTGCATTCCGAGATCTTAAAACGGGATTTTTTCTCAATCGCTTAACCCTCCTCTTGGAACAATAAAAAATAATAGTAGTTACCCATCGCAGGTCAAGATGGCGACAGCGTTATGCATGTGTATTCAGGTGTGACAACATGTGACTGTACAGTCCGATATAAGCAAGACAGGCTGTACCACACGTAGACAACATGTGTCTGTACAGTCCGATATAAGCAAGACAGGCTGTACCACACGTAGACAACATGTGATGGTACAGTCCGATATAAGCAAGACAGGCTGTACCACACGTAGACAACATGTGTCTGTACAGTCCGATATAAGCAAGACAGGCTGTACCACGCGTAGACAACATGTGATGGTACAGTCCGATATAAGCAAGACAGGCTGTACCACACGTAGACAACATGTGACTGCACAGTCCGATATAAGCAAGACAGGCTGTACCACACGTAGACAACATGTGACTGCACAGTCCGATATAAGCAAGACAGGCTGTACCACACGTAGACAACATGTGACTGCACAGTCCGATATAAGCAAGACAGGCTGTACCACACGTAGACAACATGTGACTGCACAGTCCGATATAAGCAAGACAGGCTGTACCACACGTAGACAACATGTGACTGCACAGTCCGATATAAGCAAGACAGGCTGTACCACACGTAGACAACATGTGACTGCACAGTCCGATACAGAATATACCACACGTGGGGTGTCGTGGACAGCGTGAGGAATTGAGCCGTCTTGTATTTTGTCACCTCGCCGATGTAAGCCTATTTCAGATGACAATGCGCCATACTGAGCGGTTCGGAGCAATCAGCTCTCGGAAGGTGAAATCATTGAGGAAACTGTTCAGATACTTTAAAATAGTCTTTGTATCGTTTCTTCCGGCCTCTGGGCACCACACCCTTCCCTCCCCCAGTAGAGTACTTGCCTGAGCTCTCGATAAAACGGATGCTTAAGGAAGCGCTCATCGGGCATTTCAACAACATAATCAGTCCATCAGGTCTGGGATCTCTGCGACAGCCTATGAATGTTGAGGCAGCTTTGCCCAGCTAAGGGCTTCAGGGTTGGACACTTTGCTATGGGCAGCCTACGGAAACAGTTTACGAGGAACTGGTTCAGCATCTCCTATAACATTATCCGTGTTCCGCTAGCCTATAGAGGGATGGCAAGAGAGAGTGTCACATAATAGGGTCTTATAGAGACCAAACACTCACAACGTGTACTCGATGTTGAGCCAGAGACGTCTACGATGTTTTGGACAACCATTGGAGTGTAATGGACTGAGTGTGATAGCGTTCTACCTTAGCTAGAGATCGTGTAGTTGGTCACCTATAACAATATAAGTTCAAAATGGCACTCGTGGTTATCACAATCAGATCCCTCAAGCAGACCAGGCTAGCAGTATTTACGATATGTGTGTATATGTGTATGTGGTGGTATTATGTACATCTATACATGTGTGTGTGTGTGTGTGTGTCTCTCTCTCTCTCTCTCTCTCTCTCTCTCTCTCTCTCTCTCTCTCTCTCTCTAACAATTGTGTTTCGATTGACTCTGCTTCTTGCCAGGTACGCCTTGATGATGAAGGCGTGTATGAGTGCCAGATCAGTTCCACAGATCGAGATCTTCGACGATACGTTTATCTGACAGTCAAACGTAAGTCTCCAGTTTCATCTTCTGTGTGGAACTTCTCCAATTGCTCTGTTGCAGTTATTAACTATTATTATTTTAATATTTTGAAGTTACTGGTCGCTCATTTTCAAAGAAATATCCATTTGTCAAAAATATATCCTGGTGTCTGGAATGATGGTCTTCCGAGACTGACACTGCTTGCATTTAGCTTCGATTAACCGTAAGAAAATGTGCTTGTATCCTGAAGTTGGATGCACTGGACTATTAGACACACTATTTTACAATTCAATTCGAAAGCAAGAAACTAAAAACACAACAACAAATGAGTATTTGATAACTGATCTCCAAAATTTGAAACATAACCAATTCGACATTTTGTGTTGCTTACATTCTAACAGATGTTGCTGCTGTTGATTCAAAGGCTACACTGTCGATGCCATTTTGTTGCTACATTTGGCTTTCCTTACAACTCGCATGATATGCTACCTCGTTTTAATTAGGAAGCTTCCAGAGATTGTAATCTGGGGATAATGTGTTTTTTTCTGCTAAGCTTGGAATGTGGGTTTTTCTTTCCTTCTAATACTGCATTTTGCTTTCTGCATTTAAACGTATTGCTTGTATTTATGTGATTCTCTATATCCTTGTTCTATTTATTGTTACTTCTCTAATTCTGACATTTAAGCAAATCTGACAAGAAAATATAAGATTCCACTAAGGACGTGTTTACATGACTATATCATGACAAAACAATGGCTGCCACCTTTCTGATCCAGTTATTTTTCTCTCTTTCTGTAAACATTTTCTATTTTCCTAACTACTATATTTTTCCATATCCTATGTCCTTCTTTTTCTCCTTCTACATTCCATGTTATTCTTTCTCTCCTTCTACATTCCATGTTATTCTTTCTCTCCTTCTAAATTCCACATCATTCTTTCTCTACCTCAACATTCTAGATAATTACGTCTCGAAAATTCTATATCTCCATCATGGCCATTTTGTCAACATTATGAAACAATTAGAATGTTATAACTTCCTGTTACTCTGCTGTCTATACGTCCAAGAGTTGCAAGAAGTATTCAATAGGGTTTCGTTTTGCTTAAGAGAGCACCACCATGTGTGACCCATCCTCTAGGTAATAGGTTTACACACAGTGTGTCTCAATCGTCTATGTGTCCATCTTCTACGGCGTTGTCTTTTGTGTGTTTTCTCTTCTCGCGTAATCTTCATTTAATAGATGTGAATGGATCCGATGTGTCCTTGCGAGCCGTCTACACCCGCACGAGCCGTCTACACCCTCACAAGCCGTCTACACTCACACGAGCCGTCTATACCCTCACAAGCCGTCTACACCCACACCAGCCGTCTACACCCTCACAAGCCGTCTACACTCACACGAGCCGTCTATACCCTCACACGAGCCGTCTACACCCTCACAAGCCGTCTACACCCACACGAGCCGTCTACACTCGCGCGATCCGCCTACACAATTGTGCAAAGGATCCATTCAAATATGTGAAAGCTAGATAGAGTGGTGTCCGTGTTGAAAACGAAAGGACGACTGTAACACTCCAATCGTATCATGAACAGTCTATCCAACCCACTCCTGTAACAGTCTATCCAACCCACTCCTGTAACAGTCTACCAAACCCACTCCTGTAACAGTCTATCCAACCCACTCCTGTAACAGTCTATCCAACCCACTCCTGTAACAGTCTATCCAACCCACTCCTGTAACAGTCTATCCAACCCACTCCTATAACAGTCTATCCAACCCACTCCTATAACAGTCTATCCAACCCACTCCTGTAACAGTCTATCCAACCCACTCCTGTAACAGTCTATCCAACCCACTCCTGTAACATTACCCAAGCATGATCTTATTAAGCTCGGCTCTGTGAAATGTATTTGCCCATTGAAATAATGAATGCCAGTATTAACTGTATTAAATAAACAATTGTGAGAGAGCTCAAATGAAGACCTCACATTTGTTTCTCATCCAAGAAAGTGTTTATTTAAGGGTGACCCAACTGAAACATTGTTCGATGTTGCCTCTATTGCCTTCGATGCAAGATCCCCAACTCTCACAAAGTACATGACTTCCTCTGAAGAAATGCCATTTGGACTCATGTGTCCCTTTGGCCGCGAGTGTGGTCACTCATGTACTATTGTCGCGTGTGTGACCACTCGTGTGCTATTGTCGCGTCTGTGACCCCTCGTGTGATATGGTCGCGTGTGCGACCACTCATGTGCTATGGTCGCGTGTATGACCACCAATGAGCCAAGTTTCGAGTCAGCTGCCAATCATGCAGACAAGTTGTTGAACCAGAGCGCATCATGGATGATGTGTTGTGCTGAACTTTGACTGATGTCCAGATGTGCGGCTTTTCCATTCATTTGTGCGATTGTTGATGAGGATTGCGTTCATATCTGATGTCACAACTCGATGGTCCTGATCTAGTCAACGGCAGTCTGTCGCAGAATTCACCATATTTCGGAACTTCCTACTCCACTACTATACTAGATGGAGCGACAGGCATGCATCACCATAATGAATACTCATTCGCCAGTGATTACCGGTAGGTTTTATCTCTTCTCTGCTAAAAAATGGATAACAGTGCGATGCTCCTCTTTTGTGCATGACGGCCATCTTTAAACGACATCTTTGACGTCATTTCACCTGTCTGCACCAAGATACCACCTGCCGGATCCGCTTGAAATTCCTAGAAACAATGCTGCCCTTGTCATTAAAAGTGGGACGGCGTTTCAATTTTCGATCACGTTGTTACGGTTTCCATTTGAAGACCAATCGTAACTTTTGACACGACTAAGGTTCACTACTTTCTGTGAAGGCACGTTGCTGTTTGTCCATCGTTTCCGAGTAGGACCACGGGGTCATCTGTCGATGAGATGACATTTGACTTTCGCGTCAGTTGGTTTTAAGTGAGCGTGTGTACCGCATCGTCAACCTTACTCTCTCGTCCTGAATCCATTTGATCCAGTGGCAAGATATGATCAAGACGACTGGAACAGTAATCCGGATGTCGTGGACGACTAAAGGGATCTTCTGTGTCAAGCCTTGTTCCAAACACTCCACAGCGAGTTGCTGGTAGTCGTCTTGCTGCCCATTGACCAGCGAGTCTTCCGCACAGTCCACCGAATCCAGTCTTCACATGCTTAGGTAGACACGCCCCATATCCCCGTGGGCTTATTAGACCCATCGGCTACCCTCACTTGGTTTAGCCGGTCATGTCGAGACCGTTGCCCGGGTATGACCGCATATTGGCAGCTACGTGGAGCCCAAAGTGAGAGTTTGGTGCCAGGTGAGGACTAATAATGGACAAACTATCCAAGGTAGGGCACGACATGTCCGCCACTAGAGGGACTGTCCCTTCCTGACATCCCATACACCGCTGAAAGTACGTACGTCATAAGTTTAGCGTGTTAATAATCAGACGGCACTTTTTTCTGCCTCCGCCTTGTTTTCCAAAGACAGTGTGTGTCGTGCTATTTTCGAACCTAATGTCCAAATGTATCCGACTTCAGCACTTATTTTTTTAATGGGTGTGTTGTCCATGAAATACGACCTATGTCGAGATTCTGAACTCGGCAAACTTCTGATGTTTAGCAAGACCCCGATCGGAACATTGTCTCGTCTCCTCTAGCTCTCTATTCTTCTCTCCCAACCGCTCTCTGTCTCTCTCTCTCTCTCTATCTCTGTATCTATCAATATATCTATCTATCTCTATCTATCTCAGTCTGTAATAGTTTATGTGTTTGTATACGCGTTTCTAAACTCGCGTCTTTATTGTGTTGAATATTAAGACGTCTATCATTTAATATCTGTTCGTCATTTTCTCTGTTATTTAATGTAGATGCTAGATAGGATCTTTGCCTGTCTGTCGCACCTGGCCAGCATGACATAAACTTGCTTCTAGCATTCACTGCATGCAATCTTCATAACACGCGTTCATAAGTTGCATAACAGATATAACGTCCTTATCTTTTCTCTTCACATTAATGACCATGAAATTATCTGTCAACAGTTTGACCATCTTCCATCAAATGTTTCAACCGTAATGACCAGGTGTATTTTAAACTCCACAGGCGCAAAAAGAAAACAGAAAATTACGGCAGGTAGGAAAGTGGCGGGTTTATAGAAAAAGGAAGGGGTCAGTAAATAGGACAGTTAACTGGGTAACACCTCATGTAGGTTGTCAATTTGACACACATTACCTGATGTAAAAAGTTAAAAAGTCAAACATTTCCTGATGTCCGAATTAACTTGCCAAATATTACATGATGTCAAACATTAACCACTATAACATTACTTCATACAGAGAATGTGCCATCCTGACATTATTTTATGTACTGAGAACAACCGCCCTTGAATTACTATATGTAGGGAGTAACTAACCTGACATTACTTTATGTAGAAAGTTAACTACCCTGCAACTACTTTATGTAGAAAGTTAACTACCTTGCGACTACTTTATGTAGAGAGTTAACAACCTTGCCACTACTTTATATAGAGAGTGAACTACCTACGACTACTTTATGTAGAGAGTTAACAACCTTGCAACTACTTTATGTAGAAAGTTAACTACCTTGCGACTACTTTTTGTAGAGAGTTAACTACCTGCGACTACTTTATGTGGAGAGTTAACTACCTGCGACTACTTTATGTAGAAAGTTAACAACCTTGCGACTACTTTGGATAGAAAGTTAACAACCTTGCGACTACTTTATGTAGAAGGTTAACTACATGCGACTACTTGATGTACAAAGTTAACAACCTTGCGACTACTTTATGTAGAAAGCTAACTACATGCGACTACTTTATGTAGAGAGTTAACAACCTTGCGACTACTTTATGTAGAGAGTTAACAACCTTGCGACTACTTTATGTAGAGAGTAACCAACCTGACATTACTTTATGTAGAACGTTACTCGCCCTGACACTACTTTATGTAGAGAGCTTATCGTCCTGACATTACATACGTTATATCCACCAACGCATAGCACACACAACAATTTGTCTTGCCATTAAATTATTTATTAAAAAGTAATTCTCAACCATTTTTTCCTTAGCTTTAAGGAGTCTTAAAGCTTCCTCATTTCCTCTTGAACCGGCCATTAATGTGGAAACATTTTAGGGCTCTAGGAAATTGGATAATTATTATCCAGAGAACTCACAGGCTGCTGAGATCTCATATAACAAAAGGAGATTTGAATTAAGGATTTCAGAAAAATGAAGAACTTGAGAGCCTTCATTTCGTCATTAGAAACAAGCCAAAATTATGTCGCTACAACAAACAAACACAATCATCGTAAATTTAATAAAAGTCAAACAGATGAACTAATGTCAAATGTCGTTTCTACATGTCATTTGTGTCATATCATACTTGGTTCCAAGATATTGTGTGGGGGACTAAAGGAGGGACTTTGATTCATCAAAAGCGTGATCCTCAATCGTAGTTAAGATATATCTGATTGTTCAAATATCGATTAATCAGAGTCGATATTGTATTCCAAATCTTGATACTGACGAAAGCTACTACCAGACCACATTCAAACAAACGACTTAGGAAGACTGGTATGTCAGTTGACCTACTAGTTTACCCATCCAGGTTACTCCTGAACATCCATCCCTAGCAGTCACGTGTTACACGTTATTGTGATAGAGAGAGAGAGAGAGAGAGAGAGAGAGAGAGAGAGAGAGAGAGAGAGAGAGCTGGTCGCACATTAAGTCATCTCCCGCTCATTTTTCTGCTCCAGCGTTTATATTGATTCTTTGGTCCACCCATTTCTTTTGTGGTGTTCTTTGTCCTAAATGTTCTTTTTTGTTCTTTGGTCCATCCATTTGTTTTAAAGTGTTCTTTGCTCCACTCTTTCTTTTTCTTCCACTGTGGATTTCAATCCAGCACATTCCTGTTGGTAGTACTGGGTTACTTGAGGAGGTACGTCTGACCCACCTCATCCATCTCATCCACCTCATCCACCTCACCCACCTCATCCATCTCATCCATCTCACCCATCTCACCCACCTCATCCATCTCACCCACCTCATCCATCTCACCCACCTCATCCACCTCATCCACCTCACCCACCTCATCCATCTCATCCACCTCACCCACCTCATCCATCTCATCCATCTCACCCATCTCATCCATCTCATCCACCTCACCCACCTCATCCACCTCATCCACCTCACCCATCTCATCCACCTCATCCACCTCACCCACCTCATCCATCTCATCCATCTCACCCATCTCATCCATCTCATCCATCTCACCCACCTCACCCATCTCATCCATCACCCATCTTACTCATTTCATCCATTTCCCACTGCCATTCTCATCCACCTCATCCATACTAACACGCTGTCCATTTCGTCGAATTTTACTGGATAATGGATTAGTTGTCTTCTATTTAAGGATCACACATTTAATGAAAGATAGTTTGACAGTATTCGTTGTTAAGGTCATGGAGGATTGTACTTTAGAAGGTCATGGAGGATTTTACTTTAGAAGGTCATGGAGGATTGTACTTTAGAAGGTCATGGAGGATTGTACTTTAGAAGGTCATGGAGGATTGTACTTTAGAAGGTCATGGAGGATTGTACTTTAGAAGGTCATGGAGGATTGTACTTTAGAAGGTCATGGAGTATTGTACTTTAGAAAGACGAATACTGCCGAAGACGGATGTGTCGGACGGAAAGATGCAAATATCGCAGTCAAGCTGTAAACTAGCGACACAACGCCTTCTTTTCTCTGGACTACATCCTGTTACTTGCAAAAGCCCTGTTCCGGGCTAGGTAGCGGAACATTGAGAACGTTTAGGGCTTGGTAGCGGGAGTGAGAGAACGTTCACGGCTTGGTAGCGGGAGTGAGAGAGAGAACGTTCAGGGCTAGGAAGCGGAAGTGAGAGAACGACCACAGAAGAAGAAGGAGACAGAATAAAGACGAAAACGGCAAGCGAGGTGTACAAGACAAACCTGGGCCACATTTCAGGATGTGAAAACACCACGGTATAGGCGTATGCATGACATGCGTTTAATAAATCCTGACAAATATCCAGTCACATTAACTGACACATAACGATATCCAGTCACAATAACGGACATTTGACAATTTCCAGTCACAATAACTGACAAATGGCAGTATCCAGTCACAATGACTGACAAATGACCATATACAGTCACAATAAATTACAAATGAAAATTTCCAGTCACAATAACGGACAAATAACAATTTCCAGTCACAATAACTGACAAATGGCCGTATACAGTCACAATGACTGACAAATGACCATATCCAGTCACAATAACTGACAAATGACCATATCCAGTCACAATAACTGACAAATGGCGGTATCCAGTCACAATAACTGACAAATGACCATATCCAGTCACAATAACTGACAAATGACGGTATCCAGTCACAATAACTGACAAATTACCATATCCAGTCACAATAACTGACAAATGGCGGTATCCAGTCACAATAACTGACAAATGGCGGTATCCAGTCACAATAACTGACAAATTACCATATCCAGTCACAATAACTGACAAATGGCGGTATCCAGTCACAATAACTGACAAATGGCGGTATCCAGTCACAATAACTGACAAATGGCGGTATCCAGTCACAATAACTGACAAATGACGGTATCCAGTCACAATAACTGACAAATGGCGGTATCCAGTCACAATAACTGACAAATTACCATATCCAGTCACAATAACTAACAAATGGCGGTATCCAGTCACAATAACTGACAAATGGCGGTATCCAATCACAATAACTGACAAATGGATGTATCCGGTCACAATAACTGACAAATGGCGGTATCCAGTCACAATAACTGACAAATGGCGGTATCCAGTCACAAAAACTGACAAATTACCATATCCAGTCACAATAACTGACAAATGACGGTATCCAGTCACAATAACTGACAAATGACGGTATCCAGTCACAATAACTGACAAATGGCGGTATCCAGTCACAATAACTGACAAATGGCGGTATCCAGTCACAATAACTGACAAATGGCGGTATCCAGTCACAATAACTGACAAATGGCGGTATCCAGTCACAATAACTGACAAATGACGGTATCCAGTCACAATAACTGACAAATGGCGGTATCCAGTCACAATAACTGACAAATTACCACATCCAGTCACAATATCTGACAAATGGCGGTATCCAGTCACAATAACTGACAAATGGCGGTATCCAGTCACAATAACTGACAAATGTCGGTATTCAAGGTTCCGTTTATCGGACTGCTAATGGCGGACAACCACAAAAATGACGCTGTCAGTAGGC
Organism: Ariolimax columbianus; assembly: GCA_036924085.1. Taxonomy (NCBI): domain Eukaryota; kingdom Metazoa; phylum Mollusca; class Gastropoda; order Stylommatophora; family Arionidae; genus Ariolimax; species Ariolimax columbianus. The sequence continues at coordinate 142,955,180 of JAVGWX010000003.1, read as the reverse complement.
TGGCTCTAGATTCCACACAAATAACAGGCTCGGCAGATAGACTAGGTAAAACAGACATACTAGGTTAAACAAACAGTATAAATTCAACAAATAGACTAGGTTAACCAGATAGATTAGATTAAGCTGACAGACTAGGTTAAGCAGACAGACTAGGTTAAACAGACTAGCTAAAACAGAAAGTATAAATTGAACAGACAGACTTTGACAGACAGACTAGGTTCAACAGCCAGATTAGATTAAACAGACCGACTAGATTAAACAGATAGTATAGATTCAACCAGATGCTTAGATTCAACAGACAGCTCAAATTCAACAGACATCATAGATTCAACCAAGAGCCTAGATTTAACAGGTGGCCTAGATTCAGCCGACAGCCTAGATTCAGCCGACAGCCTAGATTCAGCCGACAGCCTAGATTCAGCAGACAGACTAGATTTAGATAGTTTTTAGCCCACCATGATGTAATATTACCGTAAAATATAGCGTGTCTGTCTTATTGCCTACATTCGAGTGTTCTCATTTCCTGCCATTTTTGGAAGTCCGTACTAAAGTGAATCAAATAGAATCAACTAGAATTAACTACCAAAGTGAATCAAATAGAATCAACTAGAATTAACTACCAAAGTGAATCAACATACTCTTCTTGTTATTACTAAAATGATGTTTTTAGAGTCATGTACGTTGCGCGATGTCGTGTTCTCTAGTGATTCACAGATTGAGAACCGCTGTGGTAGGACATCGTGGTGTGAGTCAGACACGAGGCGTGTGTAGTCAGACACGAGACGTGTGTAGTCAGACACGGGACGTGTGTAGTCAGACACGGGACGTGTGTAGTCAGACACGAAAGGTGTGTAGTCAGACACGAGACGTGTGTAGTCAAACAGACACGAGACGTGTGTAGTCAGACAGAAACGAGACGTGTGTAGTCAGACACGAGACGTAGGTAGTCAGACACGAGACGTGTGTAGTCAGACACGAGACGTGTGTAGTCAGACAGACACGAGACGCCTTTAGTCAGACAGACAGGATACGTGTGTAGTCAGACACGAGACGTGTATAGTCAGACACGGGACGTGTGTAGTCAGACACGAGACGTGTGTAGTCAGACACGAGACGCGTGTAGTCAGACAGACACGAGACGCCTTTAGTCAGACAGACACGAGACGTGTGTAGTTAGACAGACACGAGACGCGTGAAGTCACACAGACACGAGACGCGTGTAGTCAGACATACACGAGACGCGTGTAGTCACACAGACACGAGACGCGTGTAGTCAGACAGACACGAGATGCGTGTAGTCAGACAGATACGAGGCGCGTGTAGTCAGACAGACATGAGACACGTGCAGTCAGATAGACACGAGACGCGTGTAGTCAGACAGACATGTGTAGTCAGACAGGAGAAACGTGTAGTCAGACAGACACGAGACGCGCGTAGTCAGACAGACACGAGACACGTGTAGTCAGACAGACATGAGACGCGTGTAGTCAGACAGACACGAGACACGTGTAGTCAGACAGACACGAGACGCGTATAGTCATACAGACACGAGACGCGTGTAGTCAGACAGACACTAGACGCGTGTAGTCAGACAGACATGAGACACGTGTAGTCAGACAGACACGAGACACGTGTAATCAGACAGACACGAGACACGTGTAGTCAGACAGACATGAGACACGTGTAGTCAGACAGACACGAGGCGCGTATAGTCAGACAAACACGAGACGCGTATAGTCATACAGACACGAGACGCGTATAGTCAGACAGACACGAAACGCGTATAGTCATACAGACACGAGACGCGTGTAGTCAGACAGGCACGAGACGCGTGTAGTCAGACAGACACGAGACGCGTGTAGTCAGACAGACACGAGACGCGTGTAGTCAGACAGACACGAGACGCGTGAAGTCAGACAGACATGAGACACGTGTAGTCAGACAGACACGAGACATTAAAATACCTAAAATCCTATTTGATGTAGTCAAGTCTTTTATTAATGCATGAACTGTAATTCCAGTTTATAAATAATCTTCTATTCACTTTTGGAAACTCAAGATGCCAAGCCTCCGATTAGAAACTTAAAAGCTGAAATCCACATGAAGATTATACATAAACTGCTTTTCACTGGGGATTCCGTGGCGAAGTGGTCAGGTGGTGTGGGTTCGACTCCGGACTCCGCCGTTTTTTTCACGGGTGCTTGATGCGAAGTTCCCTGCATCTCGTAGTCGCCGCCTAGTCGTCTTGTCCTTGACTTGCCACTGGGGTCGGGCGGCTCGAGACGAGATAGTGAGGATAAAAAGTAGCGCAGTTAATCCTTACTAAAAATAGCGCTAGCAAAATAAATTATGTCATCATCGTCTACGATGGACCGCGGCCTTTGCTATTCACCTGAAGAAATGCAAGTGAGACCCTTCACGTATATAACTTTAGAAATGCAAGTGAGACCCTTCACGTATATAACTTTAGAAATGCAAGTGAGACCCTTCACGTATACAACTTTAGAAATGCAAGTGAGACCCTTCACGTATATAACTTTAGAAATGCAAGCCGCAAGAAATACAAGAGGTCAAGTCTACCTGGGCAAATGCCAGAATCGAATCTACATTTAAAAATACAAAAAGAAAAGAGACTGTCACATTTTCTTATAGATATAATCATGTATGTACACTAGAAAGGTATCGATTCTTGTGGACGTGACTTGCGTATGTTTTCTGCTCTCTGCATAAAGCTTTGTTTCTGGCGGCTTGACCTAGTTCAGGGGTCTAACATCATGTCCAGGAGTTGTGCAATTGTTCTCTAGCATGCCTGCTTCAGCTTGCTGCTTGTCCACTTGTTTTGTACTGTTTTGCAATAACACTAAGCGAGCAACATAAGGCTCACAAGGAAGCTAATGTTGGACCACCCGATCTTCTCTGCAGAGGGTGACAAGATTGTCCTGCCTGGTCCGGAGATCAACATCACAGGAAAGACATACGTTGAGAAGAGCCAGAAGATCCGGCTAGTCTGCAACGCTACTGGAGCAGACCACTCTCCAGACAGTCTGGATTGGTTCCTCAATGGACAGAAGTTGGCCACGGATGTCGAGAAAAAGGTGAGACATTCATTCATGTTATTATCACCAATACTATTTGTAAATCTGTTATTGATGGACCGATTTTCTAGAGCTCTAACGTTGCTATATCCATAAAAACTTCCACAGTTAATACTAGGCTAAGTGATAAGAATCCAGATATCGTCTAATTCACAACGTCAACAGAAACGTCTTTTGTTTGTGGACCAGTGTGCATGTACCCTAGGACACTGAATCCACAAAAATAGCAGCTGTGCAGGCGAGTCCAATGAGGATTTCTCTTCTGCAAGACCATCACACGTCAATCAATCAAAGCCCACCGGTCCTCTCGGTTCATAGACAACATCCCGCCATCATAAATTATGGGCTGCTCTTTCTGTCTTTCTATATTTGTAATCATTTTATCTTAGTTCGTTCTCACATTCTCTTGTCCATGTATTTGTGTGTCTGCCTTTCTCTCGCTCTCTCTCTCTCTCTCTCTCTCTCTTTCTTTCTCTCTCTCGCTCTCTCTCTCTCTCTCTCGCTCTCTGCCATTGGGGATTCTATTTAAGAGCATAGCTGGCTATTTTGAACAGTGCCTCCCCTAGCGTATGCAAGATTCAGTACATTTTCTTCGCTAAATGTTTCGTTCCAGTGGATGTTGGATCTTGGATGTTTTGCATGGAGTTTCTTTGGGTCTACCCCGCTTCCTTTCGCCGCTAGGTTTCCATATAATCGCCTGTGTAACGTTTCTCGCTGATGACATTAGAAATATAATTTTACTTTACCCATAGTCGTACTTGCTCAGGAGTCATGAATTATTTCCAGCCAATGCCCAACAGGCGTCTAAAGCATTTATTTTCAAATGCAAAATAGAAAACTTCATTCGTCTTTGGGATTTTTCCAGGTTTCCCATCCATATGTGAGCACTGAGATGACGTTAGAGTTAAGTATCCTGGGTTTGATACGTTTGCTCAATGATTTAGATCTCTAAATGTTCGTTAATTGGTTGATAGCATTGAAGGTCAGGGTGATTCGAGTGAGAATTCCCTTTTCTGCATCCCCATTTTTGCATCATGTTGCGGCCAAAGTAGGTTTAATTCTCAATTATCTGAATCACTTGACCATCGATCCATGTGTGTGCCAAATCTATGGTTTTAGTTTTGTTGGCATTTATCTCAAACTTTGTTTGGTTATGTGACAGAGCTGCTCTATCTTTTCATGCTCTTCTCCAACACTAGAATTCAGGAGTGCTAGATCATCTGCGAAAGCCAGGCCCTTGGGTGGGGGGGGGGGGGGGGAGGTCATCATTTATCCGTTTAATACTGAACCGTCTGTTGTGTGGAAGTTTGTCTAACCCAGTCATACCGCAGTCTTGTTTCACACCTGCTTCGATATCAAACCATTCAGCGTTCTCAGTAGTGGGCCACACACAACGCTGCGACTTAGTATTTAGTGTTTTTATAATGTGTATTAACTTGGATGGGAAGAATTCTAGACTCTCGGACGCGTTCTGAACATCAATGAAGCTGACGATAAGTGGTGATTGCATCTCTAAGGATTCTTCCAGAAGTATTCTGAGGCTGAAGATCTAGTCAATGCACGAGGGCTGCGATCGGAAACCATCTTCCTCCTCTTGTAATCACTCGTCTACCCCCCCCCCCCTTTCCCTCTCTCGCTGAATCTTCCTATGATCAAGCTACAAACAACTTTTCCTGGCACCTGATAATAGCGTCAGTCCACGGCAATTCTTCCTCTCAGATAGGTCTGCTTTCTTCGGTATGTTCTCAATCACGCCATCTGTCCATCACCGTGGTGGATTTTCCTTCCTCCATACTTCGTTTATGATTGTCAACAAGTACTTTATAGTTGTGTCATTAGCCATCTTGAGCATCTCATCAGACACCCCATCCTGGTCAGTTGCATTGTCAGCCATCTTGAGCATCTCACCAGCCACCCCATCCTGGTCAGTTGTTTTGTCAGCCATCTTGAGCATCTCACCAGCCACCCCATCCTGGTCAGTTGTTTTGTCAGCCATCTTGAGCATCTCACCAGCCACCCCATCCTGGTAAGTTGTTTTTTTCAGCCATCTTGAGCATCTCACCAGCCATCCCATCCTGGTCAGTTGTATTGTCAGCCATCTTGAGCATCTCACCAGCCATCCCATTTTGGTCAGTTGTATTGTCAGCCATCTTGAGCATCTCACCAGCCACCCCATCCTGGTCAGTTGCTTTGTGGTTCTTGAAGTTCTTGATAGTCCGATCAATCTCTGCCCGATCAATATCTGTACGATCAATCTCTGCCCGATCAATCTCTGTACGAGTAAAATCATCACATTGTGCGACCTTGATAGGTATTTGTAGCGTCATCAAAGCTGGTTGTTATTGCTGGTTGTGGTCTATATAACACCTCTGCAAAGTGCGCCGTCCAACGTCTCGTCTGCTCGGCTTCTGTAGCAATGAGGTTACCCTGTTTGTCTTTAATGGAGATGTTTGCAGCAGGCGGTTTATTAGACAGTTGTCTTGTAACCTGGTAAACACATCAGTTGTTTCCCCTCTTAGCTACATCTTCAGCGGTCATGGCCAGGTCGTTGATGGAACTGTCTCCTGTCCCTGCGAACCTGTACTATCACTGCTTTATTTAATGTGGTAGACAAATTCCTGCATTTCTTCCTCACTTTGACGGTGTCTGACATAAAACATACCTGACTGTGTCCGACATAAAACATACGTGACTGTGTCCGACAAAAAATACACCTGACTATGTCTGACTTAAAACACACCTGACTGTGTCTGACATCAAACACACTTGATATAAAAACTACCTGACTGTGTCTGACATAAAACACACCTTTCTGTGTCTGACATAACACACTTCTGACATCAAACACACCTCACATGAAACACACCTTACATGAAATACATCTGACATAAAACACACCTTTTATCAAACACTTCTGACATCAAACACACCTGACTGCTTGGCATCAAATACACCTGACATCAAACACACCTGACTGTGCCTGACATCAAACATACCTGACTGCCTGACATCAAAGCCACCTGACATCAAACACACCTGACTGTCATATATCAAACACACCTGACTACCTGACAGCAAACACACTTGACATAAAACACACCTGACATTAAAAAAAACCTTACATCAAACACATCTGACTGCCTGACATAAAACACACCCGACATCAAACACACCTGACTGCCTGACATCAAACAAACCTGATTGTGTATGACATAAAACACACCTGACGTAAAACACAACTGACATTAAACAAACCTCACTGTGTCTCATAAAAGATAATCCTGACTGTGTTTGACATACAACATACCTGACTGTATCTGGCATAAAACATACCTGACATAAAAACCACCTGACATCAAACACACATGACATCAAACACATCTGACTACTTGACATCAAACACACCTGACATCAAAAACACATGACTGCCTGACATAAAACACGCCTTGCTGTATCTTACATAAAACCTAACTGACTGTGTCTTACATAAAACACACTTGACATAAAAGATACCTGACTGTGTCTGACATAAAACCTACCTGACTGTGTCTGACATACAACACACCTGACATAAAACACTCCTGATTGTCTGACATAAAACACACCTGACATAAAACACCTGGCTGTGTCTGGCATAACACACACCTGACTGTCTGATAAGAACACACCTGACATAAAACACTCCTGACAGTGTCTCACATAAAACACGACTGACATAAACCACACCTTGCTGTTTCAGACATAAAAGACACCTGCCTGTGTCTAACATCAAACACACCTGATTGTACCTGACATAAAACATACCTGTCATAAAATAAACACCTGCCCGTGCCTGACGTATTACAAACCTGACTATGCCTGATATAAATTACAGCCTGGCATCAAACACACCTGACATCAAACACAATTGCCTGTGTCTGACATCAAACAAACCTGTCTGCCGGACATCAAAAGCACCTGACATCAAACACACCTGACTACAATATATCAAACACACCGGACTGTGCCTGACATCAAACACACATGATTGTGTCTGACATTAAACACCTGACATATAACACACCTGACTGCACTTTACATCAAACACAGCTGACATCAAACACACATGACATCAAACACACCTGAGTGCCTTACAAGAAATACACCTGACTTTGTCTGCCATCAGACACACCTGACTTTGTCTGCCATCAGACACACCTGACTTTGTCTGCTATCAGACACACCTGACTTTGTCTGCCACTAAACACACCTGACATCAAACACACCTGGCTTTGTCTGCCATCAGACACACCTGGCTTTGTCTGCCATCAGACACACCTGACTTTGTCTGCCATTAAACACACCTGACATCAAACACACCTGGCTTTGTCTGCCATCAGACACACCTGACTTTGTCTGAAACTCTTGTAGATAAACAGTTCACCTTGCTATCTTAAACGTTATTCCCCTCAGGTGTACATCCAGATGCAGGTGTCGCTGATGGAGAAGACCATCTCTAGCATCCTTGAGGTTGAGGAGGCTGACATGGACGATGCAGGTATCTACGTGTGCCGGACATCTGACCTACAAATTGCTTCCACCAGAGTGGACGTTCTCAACGGTAGGCACATCTGTACGTGACCTATTTCATTCCGCCTTTCTGATTGGTCTATTTGGCACATGCTTGTGTGAATAGAGCCAGCACAAGCCAGTATTTTATTAAAGAAGTATTTACATTCAGTACACATATGAGACATGTTTCTGTGTGATAGCTAACATAGTCTAAGCTCTTATCACATGTAATTATTGTATACACCCAGGCGTGATGGGTCCCGTGGATGACCTTCTCGTGCCAACTGAAGTAGAGGATTACTACTATAACATGCCCCTTCACAGGAAGCCTGAATCCAAACATGTGCAGTGGTGGTTTCTATAATAATGGTTTTACATCATGAGGTTGCTAGTTCCATGCATATACCAAGTAGACATCTATATTTGACAGAGAACTGCAGCTCAACTCTTATGATCATGCACAGAGTGAAAGATCAGTCCAGAAGCTGCACGAACTTGGTCAAACATCTTGTAAGTACCACCTTTGAATCAGAAGATGTCATCTTAGGCAGCTGTACCTGGGTCATGTCCGATCAGCCCTGGACTAGATCCTGCCGCTGCATAAAGAGCAAAACTAGGACGACAATGTCATCAAATGTAAGATCCAGCTCTCAGGTTGTAGAACCACGCCATCGACTGCCTGCTAAATTGTGGCCAACAAAGCCAATTATGGAACTAAGGCGTAAACGTAGAAGGTTCGAGGCTACGAAACGCGAGAGAATGATGATATAGGCCCACCCAAACAGGCAGAAAAGGAAGAGGAGAGGTAGACACGGATGTATGTAAGAGGACAATATGAAGAGGAGAGGTAGACAGGGATGTATGTGAGAGGACAATATGAAGAGGAGAGGTAGACAGGGATGTATGTGAGAGGACAATATGAAGAGGAGAGGTAGACAGGGATGTATGTAAGAGGACAATATGAGGAGGAGAGGTAGACAGGGATGTATGTAAGAGGACAATATGAGGAGGAGAGGTAGACAGGGATGTATGTGAGAGGACAATATGAGGAGGAGAGGTAGACAGGGATGTATGTGAGAGGACAATATGAAGAGGAGAGGTAGACAGGGATGTATGTGAGAGGACAATATGAAGAGGAGAGGTAGACAGGGATGTATGTGAGAGGACAATATGAAGAGGAAGACAGTTCTACATCTGAGAGGAAAGCATTAAGAGTTGAACATAAATTCCAGAAAATTGATCCTAATTGAGACCTAAGAGTACCAGGGATTTGTCTCGAATCAAATCATGCGCCCTTAACGGTAGATTGTCAGCTCAGAATCTGTTTACGTTTTGAAGAAATGTCATAATTATCGTGAATATAAATCTAGTAAATGTGTAACATCGACAATTCGACTAATGAGGTAATACGAATTCCGTCGCATCCAAATCTAATAATTAGACTTTACCAGTTTAATCATGTTGCCAGTTTAATCTCCTGTGTCCATTACCACTGTAACAGACCCACTGTTTGCCCTGGTCGTTATTCTAACTTAGAACATTCTCACACTCATCCACATCATTCATGACCATACTCAGTAAATGACATATCAAACAGCAGGTGGCATATTTATTATATAATACTCATATTATAAAAATTAGTAGTGGAATTACAAACACAATACAAATCATCTTAACTAAATATTATATTATTATATATATGTTAATATACATATTACTAAAAATGGAAATTTTATGCATTAGCTCTTGATGGAATTCCCAACTAACTAAAACCCAGTTCTATTGCCTTGCAATTACATCACACACACATCGCCTTAACTGCGTCTTCAACACACCTTATCAAATACGCTTCCTCACTGAAATCCCCTCAGGCGGGCGATCTCGACATAACTCGTTCACAATGTGTCCTTGCTTACAAACACACGTTCAGATAATCTATTAATGCAAAACTCACACACCTATCTGAGCGATCCTGTTCTATCACTAAACATTCGTCCAACAGTCTATCAATCGCTCCTCTATCTAAGTCGGTGAGTTAAACATACTATCTGCATTCACTCTCTCTCTCTCGCTTTCATCACTCTATCCAGCCTCCTCTCCATCCAGCCTCTGAGCCAAACTGTCTCTCGAGTTATATACACTCAAGCAAAGTCCGAACTCGACCAAAGGATTTCATGGAATGACTATATTGAGTCTTATTGGAACGAAACACTTTGCACACCTGTTACTCATTCTCTAGCAGCAAGCCCCGCTGCCAATCCGTCAGTCAATCAATCTCCCCCTACCAAAACCGGAAGGCCAGTGGTCAGTTTCTACCTGTCCACATTCCTTACCCCAACTCTGTTCTCCTTTGTTGAGACGATGAGTGACCTTGACACGCATTCAGGTAGCTTTAAGCTTTAACATGTTCAGGTATCAGCATCACCCCTGTCCTAAACTCCCCTTGCTCCGGCAGGAACTGTTACATCACTCAGACAAGTTCAATTCGTTCAACTTAGTTGTTCCATTACGTATTCGTGCCATATGACCGATATTCAATATCATATGCGTGGAGGGAAATGCTTGGCTGATCTGGTCATTCTTGAGACATTGGGCTTCTGGATACATCAATTCTATTCTAATAACTCAATTTAGATGAGACACAGAAAATAAAACAGGTGTAATCCTCTTCTGCTTCATTTAGCACTTTTTCAATAGTTTGTCTTTCTCTCTTTCGTGTATCCTCATCACCTTCGTGTCTTTCTTCACATTCATCTATTGTCTCCTTCCACATTTCTTTCTTCACATTCATCTATTGTCTCCTTCCACATTTCTTTCTTCACATTCATCTATTGTCTCCTTCCACATTTCTTTCTTCACATTCATCTATTGTCTCCTTCCACATTTCTTTCTTCTCTTTATTTTCTGTTGCTCATGTAAAATGATATTCCCCTCATCATCTCAATCTTCTTTTTCTCTTCTCCTTCTCCGTGTCCTTCTTCATCATCTACGGCTTGCCATATCCTGACAAAGAAATATCCCCATCACAAAGACAAACAACCCAGATTACTTTCACAAATCCGGGCTATTGCATAATAATCCTGGATCGGCGGCCGTGGTGTCCAACATGGAGAAAATGAACCGCTCGGTGTATGTCATTATATGTCTTGGAGCCGCGAATGTCAAGTGCTGACATTACGTTTCTGACAAGGAGCAGAGGTCACCTCAATCAGACACGAATACGCAATTCTGGAGTTCAGCTTAGAATCGAATGTGAGAACTTTCTATGACACATGCGTCCATCCATCGCCCACGTTCCAAATATTTCTCTAGAATCTTGTGTCCATATAACAACAGCACAGATCAGGTCGGTGGTCCATGTGGCAAGCCAGTCGGTTGGATCCTCAGCGTGCTCTATCTTGTGTCCTGATGGTGCGACCAGGAAGGTTTTGTCCCATCTATCTTGTGTCGTGTTGGTGCGACCAGGAAGGTTTTGTCCCATCTATCTTGTGTCGTGATGGTGCGACCAGGAAGGTTTTGTCCCATCTATCTTGTGTCGTGATGGTGCGACCAGGAAGGTTTTGTCCCATCTATCTTGTGTCGTGATGGTGCGACCAGGAAGGTTTTGTCCCATCTATCTTGTGTCGTGATGGTGCGACCAGGAAGGTTTTGTCCCATCTATCTTGTGTCGTGATGGTGCGACCAGGAAGGATTTGTCCCATCTATCTTGTGTCGTGATGGTGCCACCAGGAAGGTTTTGTCCCATCTATCTTTTGTCGTGATGGTGCGACCAGGAAGGTTTTGTCCCATCTATCTGTTAGTCCTATGCTCCAAATTGTCTCTTCGACACTTTAGTTTACACTTTAATTTTCATTCCTGTCCGATTTTCACCCCCGTTTTCAGCCTGGTTCCCAACCCAGTTTTTAGCCCAGTTTCCAGTCAAGCTTCCAGCCCGATTTTCACTCAAGTTTCCAGACAAGTTATCAGTCAAGCTTCCAGCCCGATTTTCACTCAAGTTTCCAGACAAGTTATCAGTCAAGTTTCCGGTTTAAAGTCCGGTATAAATGACACATATAAATGACAAGTATAAATGACACTTAATTTCCTAATGTGTTATTTTGTTTGGACGTCACATTTATGTCCCTAATTCTCTATTTTATTTTTTGTTAGAACAAATGTTCTTCTATTCTCTATTCCCTTCCTGATTGATACTTCGCGTCTTCTATTCTCTATTCCCTTCCTGATTGATACTTCGCGTCTTCTATTCTCTATTCCCTTCCTGATTGATACTTCGCGTCTTCTATTCTCTATTCCCTTCCTGATTGATACTTCGCGTCTTCTATTCTCTATTCCCTTCCTGATTGATACTTCGCGTCTTCTATTCTCTATTCCCTTCCTGATTGATGCCTCGTGTCTTCTATTCTCTATTATTTTATATATACAAAACAGAAGCTGATTCCAATATTTAACTCTTCACTTTTATCTGTAATTGCTGAATTCTTATCTATCTAATCATCAACGTGTTTTTTATCCTTTGTATAAATCTGGATTTGTGCTGTCTGATTTATCTACTAATTCCGGCAACTCGTGTTGGCTTTCAGGCATCAGAACTGTAGCATCTGTATTCGCTCTCACGGTATTTATTGACATTCCGCTAATTTGGAGGCCTTGCATTTCCCCAATGTTTACAAATGCGTTGCGTGCAGTTGTTCACATAATAGAGGGGCGGCAGCCAAACTTGTCTCACACCTAGTCTGACATCTACATATAGTGAACCAATCCTGCTATATCTTACCGTGGAAGTTTGCTCTCAATGTAGGTTATGGCTGTTCTTGTTTCTGTTATTCATAACTAACGAGGAAGACTAACGTCTGGTCAGGCACCACATATTGATCAGACATGTTAGTCAGGGTCAGGTAAAATATACTGGCCAAGACCTTTACCTCGGCTTCCTCGTAGCCCTCCCTAGAAACGGAGGGTTTTCATGGCAGCTTCGCTAACGGGGTGAGGGATCGACGTAGTAGTGAGCGATACGCAGATGAAGCCAAGCATAGCACAACTGTCTGGAGGACCCAGGTCCACCTTCATAAGCAAGCTCGGGATGTGAGGAAAGTCACTGCAACCCACCACTTAACGTCCTTTTCAGCGCGCACAAAACAGTAACTGGGCAATCAAAACAAGAACAACAACTCTTAAGCTTGGATTAGTTTCTCATGTTGACTTGTCTAAGTATAAATATAATATATTAAGCACATATAAAAGCTATTAAGTGCGTGTGCATCTTGTGTTCTAACACAAAATATTGTTTCTATTGTTTCCTTGTTCTGTAAAAATCCAAATTATTCATCAGAAAAGTCGTTTAGTTTTACGTCGTATTCTCTCATGAATTATTTTGAGCAGTATCTTTATTGTGTACCTAATCAGGCTATCAGTACAAATGTCTGAACATTCGTTTGCACGAGGTTTCTTGGACAAAGTTATAGAGACTGCCGTAATTAGTTAAAGGTTACATATTGTCGATGGCATTGTACATATCAGTGGTTTTATGTGCACAAAATCATTATAATCTACAATGTTGATGACAATCAAACTATCGTCTTTTTGTGGAGTTCAAAACAGAACCAAAACGGAAATTACCCGAGAATGGAACATTTTATCTGTGGACGACAAATCAAAGCCATCAACCGATCAAACAAATGAGGCTCATGGCATGATAGTAACCAGCAAAACGTCACATATATCTCTTCTTCTTCTTCTTCGTCTTCCTCTTCTTCTTCTTCTTCTTCTTCTTCTTCGTCTTCTTCTTCTGCCTCTTATTCTTCTGGCTCTTTATTTAATTTACAGGAAATTCATGAAGATTACAATCCATGAAGATTACAATCCATGAAGATTACAATCCATGAAGATTACAATCCATGAAGATTACAATTTATGAAGATTACAGTCCATGAAGATTACAATCAATGAAGATTACAATCCATGAAGATTACAATTCATGAAGATTATAATCCATGAAGATTACAATCCATGAAGATTACAATTCATGAAGATTACAATTCATGGAGATTACAATCCATGAAGATTACAATCCATGAAGATTACAATCCAGATATGGTCACTGTCTTCTGTGGTTGCTTCTCTCTTGGAACCAAAAGTAACCATTTGTTTCGGTAGGAATCGTTTTAAGACTAGTGGAGAAGTATCAATCTCAAGATGTCACTAGTGCTTCCTAATCTGCTTCCCGGGACACCATGATGAAAACAAATGCTAAAGCGGATAGTCCCTGACTAGTTAGTAAGTTAGTTAGTCATTCGTTCAGTCAGTTAATTAGTGATCTATCCAAATGTACCGTGATGGACGTCAACCCGTGTCGTTGGGAAATCGTCTCTACATCTCTATCCACCTCTCCCTCGGTCGCCTTCTTGACTGGAAGCCAGAGGGTTCGACATTGTGAGCTCGCAGTGAAAGATGATCAGGGGAAATTCCGAACCGGCGTACCTTCTGTGGGGTCAGGCACATGGGATGGAACCGACTCTTTTGTGAATATCTTCGTTCCTCAATCTGTCTCTCCTGGAAGCGTTGACCCCCATTCGCAGACATCTCATTTCCCATATGAACATTTTACTCTCTCGTGCCTTGGGCATTGTCCATGTTTGGCTCTGGTGGTGCAAGATTGGTAGGAAGATGAAATGAATCGGTGGCTGCTTCGTTATCAGACTAATGTGGGGATGTTTGAGCAATAGCATTAGTTACGTCACACTTGCTGCATTCTGGCACCTGGTCTCAATCGCTTTGTCGCACCTGCTGTTCTGATAAATTGCTGACCAGGTACCCAACCTCCTGAGATTGTTGGACAGCCACGAAGGCTCAACTAAAGTGGCCCCTGCGTTATGCCCTCCTTCAGAGTTGGTGCCCTTGCCGCGTTTACGGTACTTATGGCAGGTTGCTATCAACGCAGCAAAGTGATTTTGTAGTTTCTGTTTGTCTGCCTATGCGAGGCATTTGTCTTCTGCAAATAACAGTTCATATTTGGAATTATAATATGGATCGTGTACCCTAAACGGATAGGCCTCTGAGACAAGTCTGTCCACATAAATGTTAAAAAGCAGCGGGAACAGCACACGTGTCTGGCGCACACTCTTGGTGATTGAAACAGCACAGGGGACAGCACATGTGCCTGGCGCACACCCTTGGTGATTGAAACAGCAGAGGGGACAGCAAACGTCCCTGGCGCACACTCTTGGTGATTGAAACAGAAGACGGGACAGCACACGTGCCTGGCGCACACCCTTGGTGATTGAAACAGCACAGGGGACAGCACACGTGCCTGGCGCACACCCTTGGTGATTGAAACAGCAGAGGGGACAGCACACGTCCCTGGCGCACATCCTTGGTGATTGAAACAGAAGACGGGACAGCACACGTCCCTGGCGCACATCCTTGGTGATTGACAAATCTTGTGTTACACCGTTGTCCACACTCACAACACTCTCCTTCCCTCGGTAGCGCTCTCACATTGTCCAGCAATTGGTCTCGTATCTCATACTTCTCCCTCACCGCCCAGAGCCAACACTGGCAAGCTGTCTCTTGGTCGATGAATGCTAGGTTGAGATGCACTCCGTACGTTTTCTCACATCTGTTGTGGGGTAAATGAAGCATTGGTGCAGTCCTTGTCATTATTGGAACCGAATTTGGTGTTTTTGAGCTGAGGTTCAGCAATGTGGCCCACTCCCTAGGTATTTTAAGAACCGCTGTACTATATCAGAGAGCAGTTCTGTGCACTATCTCAGCTGAGAATTGTTCTAGTGTGTTGTCTGAACATGAGTCAATCTGAAATTCTCTTACAAGCCATGATCTTCGACTTCGTATTGATCGCATAATTATAATCTTTTGTTTGATTAAGGGTTTGTCTTTCTGGATTATACTTGAGTAGGCACACCCTTCCACCCACGACCACAGTCTTTTGAGGTATATCAGGACGAATTGGACAGTGTATGGAAACGTGTGTGAATCTGTTTGTAATGTGGACGTATTGACCAGTGTATGTTTCTAATGTGGGCGTATTGACCAGTGTATGTTTCTAATGTGGGCGTATTGACCAATGTATGTTTGTACTGTGGACGTATTGACCAGTGTATGTTTGTACTGTGGACGTATAGAATAATGTATGTTTGTAATGTGGACGTATAGACCAGTGTATGTTTCTAATGTGGGCGTATTGACCAGTGTATGTTTCTAATGTGGGCGTATTGACCAGTGTATGTTTCTAATGTGGGCGTATTGACCAGTGTATGTTTCTAATGTGGGCGTATTGACCAGTGTATGTTTCTAATGTGGGCGTATTGACCAGTGTATGTTTGTAATGTGGACGTATAGACCAGTGTATGTTTCTAATGTGGGCGTATTGACCAGTGTATGTTTCTAATGTGGGCGTATTGACCAGTGTATGTTTCTAATGTGGGCGTATTGACCAGTGTATGTTTCTAATGTGGGCGTATTGACCAGTGTATGTTTGTACTGTGGACGTATTGACCAGTGTATGTTTGTAATGTGGACGTATAGACCAGTATATGGATGCGTGTGTATGGTTCTAATGTGCTCCATTATGGCACTTGTGCAGTAAAGTATTTTTGCCAATCCGTTCTGTTTGGGGAGAAGCGGTCTTACCAAGACAAATCACCGACACGACCAATCAAACTGGACACTAAGTAAACACTGTCAGGTGTGTGATGTTGAAAGAATACGTCACATCTTCCAGGTTTGTTTTGTGTTAAGGTAAAAGTCAACGACAAATTGATCACTACTGTTCACCGACGTCACTGTTGTAGATGACCAATCCTTCATCTCCTGTCCGACACCTAGACTGTTCACACCGACGTCACTGTTGTAGATGACCAATCCTTCATCTCGTCCGACACCTGGACTGTTCACACCGACGTCACTGTTGTAGATGACCAATCCTTCATCTCCTGTCCGACACCTGGACTGTTCACACCGACGTCACTGTTGTAGATGACCAATCCTTCATCTCCTGTCCGACACCTGGACTGTTCACACCGACGTCACTGTTGTAGATGACCAATCCTTCATCTCCTGTCCGACACCTGGACTGTTCACACCGACGTCACTGTTGTAGATGACCAATCCTTCATCTCCTGTCCGACACCTGGACTGTTCACACCGACGTCACTGTTGTAGATGACCAATCCTTCATCTCCTGTCCTACACCTGGACTGTTCACACCAACGTCACTGTTGTAGATGACCAATTCTTCATCTCCTGTCCGACACCTGGACTGTTCACACCGACGTCACTGTTGTAGATGACCAATCCTTCATCTCCTGTCCGACACCTAGACTGTTCACACCGACGTCACTGTTGTAGATGACCAATCCTTCATCTCCTGTCCGACACCTGGACTGTTCACACCGACGTCACTGTTGTAGATGACCAATCCTTCATCTCCTGTCGGATCCCAGGGAAAGCCATTTTATTTACTCCGTTACTCCTGTACTCGTTTCATGTGTCGGATATTATTATTGTAGTTTTATTTCTAATCCTGGAGGCTACTCCACTCTAATCGCAATGATGGCCCGTTTGGGAGGGGTACGAGTGCACGACATGATGAGTTGGAGAGTTAGTGAGGTTAAATCGGTCTTCTCAGTCGCCTCTTACGTTATGCTCTGAGTGTGGCAGTGATCCTCTTCTCAACTGTCACACATGTAGATCTTCAACAACAACAAAACTCTCGGGCATAAACAAGCAATAGTGTGCATACAATCTACATAGACAATTTGAGAGACATTTAGTGCAGCTAAAAAGAGAGAGATGACAAGACCAGCCACACAGGTCTGAAAACAACGAATATAGCCAAGCGTTCTATGAGCAATCGAGCTTTCTTAGAAAACAATAATATAGCTACATTGTCCGTGACAGAAACGGACAGATAAATCAATTACGTGTAATATTATCTGAGTTTTCATCAATCAATCGCCATGTGTTTTTAACTCATAACAAGATTGTTTTGTTCTCATTGTATTTCAGCCGATACGAACAATGTGAAACGAGGTGAGTAACTCTTTCTCATTTAGTGCGTGTTTTAGTGCGTGTGATGTTTGTGTTTTAGTGCGTCTCACGTTTGTGTTTTAGTGCGTGTGATGTTTGTGTTTTAGCACGTCTCACGTTTGTGTTTTAGTGCGTGTGATGTTTGTGTTTTAGTGCGTTTCACGTTTGTGTTTTAGTGCGTGTGATGTTTGTGTTTTAGTGCGTGTGATGTTTGTGTTTTAGTGCGTCTCACGTTTGTGTTTTGGAGCATGTCATGTTTGTGTTTTAGTGCATGTCATGTTTGTGTTTTAGTGCATGTCATGTTTGTATTTTAGTGCGTATGATGTTTGTGTTTTAGTGCATGTCATGTTTTGTTTTAGTGCATGTCATGTTTGTGTTTTACGGCATGTCATCTTTGTGTTTTAGTGTATGTCATGTTTGTGTTTTAGTGCATGTCCTGTTTGTGTTTTAGTGCATGTCCTGTTTGTGTTTTAGTGCATGTCATGTTTGTGTTTTAGTGCGTGTGATGTTTGTGTTTTAGTGCATGTCATGTTTGTGTTTTAGTGTATGTCATGGTTGTGTTCTTGAAGTGCACCTCATTCATAACTTATTTATGTTTCTTTTTAATTATTCTCTTTTCCAATTCTATGAGAAGTGAATTATCCATGTGTGTCTTTCGTGTCTCATGTTTGAGGTCAACATGACGTCATCAAAACGCCGGACGGTTTCTTCCCGATCATTATTTTAAGTCCTCTCATGCGTGGTGTGGTTTGATTGAGTGACGTCGTTTGCCTGATTGATGTGTTTTGATTGAGTGAGGTGGTTTGTTTGAGTGACGTATTTTGATTGAGTGACGTGATTTGATTGAGTGACGTGTTTTGATTGAGTGACGTGGTTTGATTGAGTGACGTGATTTGATTGAGTGACGTGTTTTGATTGAGTGACGTGGTTTGATTGAGTGACGTGATTTGATTGAGTGACGTGATTGGATTGAGTGACGTGTTTGGATTGAGTGACGTGATTTGATTGAGTGACGTGTTTTGATTGAGTGACGTGTTTTGATTGAGTGACGTGATGTGATTGAGTGACGTGTTTTGATTGAGTGACGTGGTTTGATTAAATGACTTGGTTTGCCTTAGTGACGTGCTTTGATTGAGTGACGTTATTTGATTGAGTGACGTGGTTTTATTGAATGACGTGTTTTGATTGAGTGACGTGGTTTGCATGAGCGACGTGGCTTGCTTGAGTGACGTGGTTTGCATGAGCGACGTGGTTTGCTTGAGTGACGTGGCTTGCTTGAGTGACGTGGTTTGCTTGAGTGACGTGGTTTGCTTGAGTGGCACAATGTGTAATAATGTGAGTTGGAACTATTGTCAACGTGAGTGGAGCTTTTCAGACGTCTTTGACGTTGGGATGGAGTTATACAGAGTTGGCTAACGGGGGTGGAGCTACATAGAGTTGCTTGGCGTGGCTTGCAGCTATACAGACGTCTTTGACGATTGATGATGTATGAGATAGTCCACCTCTACAACCCATGTGCTTAATCATATCACAACTTCCTCTCCTGCCGTCAGCTACACGTGTTGTGAAATGAGGACATATGATATTCAATGCTCACTGTGCAACTTTCGGCAACCTCTGGACACGTGTTTTCATCGTGCAAGGTATCGTACTGTTGATGACGATACATATGACGTCACAGAAGAACTTCAAAAACTGACAGACGCAGAAGACGATGCGAGGATGAACTTAAATAGCTAAACCAACACCAGAATCGTTAACAAACACTTTACCAGGGCTTATCAATCAGCATTCACGTTGCTTGCCAGCAATCCATGACCGTGCTGGGACAATGGTCGAACAGTGCTGGTAGAGGGCAGAGGAACTACCAGGGTGAGGGACTTATCCTCATGCCATTAAGATGTTTCAGAAGCGATCAGATATAGTTTTGCAATCACCAACACTGTACCGCACCATCAGGGTGCCACACCATCAGGGTAACCCACCATCAATGTACCAAAGTTGTACCACCAAAGCTGTACCACACCAAAGTTGTACCTCACCAAAGTTGTACCCCACCAAAGATGTACCACACCAAAATTGTAAAACACCAAAGTTGTACCACGCCATCATCGTGCCACACCAATGTTGTACCACACAAAACGTGTACCACGTCATCATTGAACCAACGGTGTACCACACCAAAGTTGTACCGCACCATCATCTTATCACACGAAAGTTCTTCCACACCATCATCGTACCACACAAAAAGTTGTGCCACATAAAAGTTGTACCACGCCATCATCGTACCACACAAAAGTTATACCCCATCATCGTACCACACCCGAAACATGTTCTGGCACAAGTGTCAAGGGGTTCAGTTCGAATCCAGAACATTTGACACATCTAACCAAACCAGCGGAGATTTCTCTTTGCCCAATAATCATGACACGGGAAACTGAGGAATTGGTGTCACTATTAGCGGAGCGCTGGGAGAAAATGGTGAAGGTTTGACACTAGTAAGACGGGTGTTCACAATGGTGGGGGTAAGTCATTCTGGGGAATGGGGGAAGAGTTAGCGTACCAACAATATTGTAGTGTCTAGCTGGCATGGACAAGTTAGCGTACCGACAATATTGTAGTGTTTAGCTGTCATGGGAAGAGTGTACCGACAATATTGTAGTGTTTAGCTGTCATAGGAAGAGCATACCGACAATATTGTAGTGTCTAGATGGCATGGACAAGTTAGCGTACCGACAATATTGTAGTGTCTAGCTGGCATGGAAAAACGTTGGTAGAGGTTGAGTCCGCTCATTGCCGTAGTGGGTAGAAGACACAGGCAAAATGGATGGATGTTTTGAGTTGCTTATGATTTTGCGACAGGTTTTCGCAGTAAGATTGGTTAGGGAGACAAGAAGTTGGTCGATGTCCCAGTGATGGGGAGACTGGTGTCCTGACAGGCAGGACTGGCCAACCGGTGACGTGAGCTACTAGCTGGCCAACAGGGGTACGACAAATGTACTTTGTGACAGGCGGCGATACAGGGGTACGACAAATGTACTTTGTGACAGGCGGCGATACAGGGGTACGACAAATGTACTTTGTGACAGGCGGCGATACAGGGGTACGACAAATGTACTTTGTGACAGGCGGCGATACAGTTGGTGATAGAAGACAGAACCTGCCTCGCATTGCACTACAGCCGGTAGAACCAAGGTTCTCATTTTTAAGTATGTTTCTGGCTATGTGAACAGCCTCTGTAACCTGCTAAGTGAAACGTGAAGAATGATCGCATCGGTCAGGGTTAATTTAACCAAATTAATAACTAAAATTTGGGCCCATTAGTTTGTCCAGGTCACATCCTTCTTTGCGACTCCCTTCAATCGCAGACGCATGGTCATCATAACCAGATCGTGGTCGCTTCCTATATCAGCTCCGGGGAACATCTCGTTTTGTCGGTGTTGATGGCCGATCGGAACCTCCTCTTGATCAGTATATAGTCAATTTGGCTGTGCACTTTCTTGCTTGGGTTATGCCATGTCCAGCGTCTCGACAACTTGTTTAACCCAAACGTATTTGCCACTAACAGCTGGTTGCATCTTGCAAATTCTAGGAGTCTGAGGCCCCGGCCATTGGTTTCTTTATTTCCGTATGGTCCACATGTTCCCCTCCAGTCGTCGACTGCATCTTCTCCAATTTCTGCATTCCAATCACCCTGGACTACCAATATGTCTTTTTTGGGCGTTTCGTGTATCAGACTTTGAAGTTGATCATAGAATGTCTCTATTTCACAATCTCCGTACTCTGCAGTGGGTGCGTAGCACTCTATTATGGTAATATTAAACGGTGCTGCCTTTAGCCGTAAGGTGATAAAACGGCTAGATATTGGACGGCAAACCAATATGCATCTGGCTGTGTCTTTATGCACCAGTATCCCCACTCCGTGTAAATGTTTGTCCTCCCTGCCACTGAAGTAGACCTTTCGGCCCTCCTCTGTGGTTAACTCTCCAAAGCTCTCTGTTCGCTCTCAGAGAGGGACTGGATACAGATACAGTTACAGAGTCTCTTAACGCAGCTCTCATAGATACTGCAACAGAGATCATGGGATATCACCAAACAAAAAAAGAAGCCATGGGTGACCAAAGACATTCTAGACCTTTGTGATAAAAGAAGGTCACTGAAAAAACACAATCACCCACCGGAGGAGGTCGGCAGTTATAAAGAGGTCAAGAAAGTCATACAACAAAAGATGAGAGAGGCGAAAGAAGCGTGGATATGTGAGCAATGCACAAACATCGAAGAGAGATTAAACAGAAATGATGCTAAAGGAGCATACAAGGTGGTCAAAGAACTGGTAACACCAAGACAAGGCAGGAACCTTATGATTCATGATAAAAGCGGCAAGTGCCTTATTGAGGACACTGGCGTACTGGCAGGATGGACAGAGTACTGTTCCGAGCTATATAGCTATGAAGAGCTAAACAAACCTGAGAAAACAATCCCCCCAACACCAACAAATATAGAGGATAACCAACTGATAATGAAGGAAGACATAATTGCAGCGGTAAAGACATTGAGAAGAGGGAAGGCGGCCGGCGTGGACAATATACCAGCAGAGCTCTTACAAGCAGGTGGAGAGGTAGTGGTGGAAGGCCTGACACACATCTGTAACAAAATTTGGGCGACAGGAAACTGGCCGGACTTATGGACGAAATCAATAGTTATACCGTTACATAAGTCTGGAAACCTAAAGCTGTGCCAAAATTACAGAACAATAAGCCTCATCAGTCACCCTAGCAAGGTCATGCTTAGATTAATCCTCGACCGATTGAAACCCCAAGTAGAGAACATCATTGCCGAGGAGCAAGCAGGGATCAGACAGGGAAGAAGTACTACAGAACAGACATTTTATTTAAGGCTGCTAAGCGAGAAATATCTAAAACAGCAGCAAACACTGTATCATGTGTTTGTGGATTTTAAGAAGGCGTTTGACAGGGTATGGCATAGAGCGCTTTGGGCAACCATGAGCATGTATAATATCAACGGAAATATTATAACGGTCCTTGAACACCTGTATGACAACGAGTCCAGCGCAGTTCTTGTGAATGGGAGGCGAGAGGACTGGTTTCGCACATCAGTTGGTGTAAGACAGGGGTGTACACTCTCTTCAAGTCTTTTCAATATATTCCTTGAGGGAATTATGAGTGAGGCACTTGTGGGTCACGTTGGTACTGTCAAGATAGGGGGCCGAACGATTACCAACCTTCGTTTTGCAGATAATATCGACGGGTTGGCCGGTTCAGAAGCAGAACTCCAGGAATTGATCAGAAGGCTCGATGAAACAGCTCTTGACTATGGTATGGAGATAAACGCTGGAAAGACAAAATTAATGACCAACAACGCCATGGGCTTCAACAGCAAGATAAAAGCTAACGGTCAGGAACTCCAAGAGGTTGACCGTTTTAAATATCTTATGTCGATTGTCAGTGATGAAGGATCAAAATGTGAGGTGTTGGCCAGAATAGCACAGAGAATAGCGGCGCTTGGGCGGCTTAACAAAATCTGGCAAGATAAACGGTTAGCACTATGGACGAAAATCAGATTAATGCGTACACTGGTCCTGTCAATATTCCTCTATGCGTGTGAGACATGGACAGTTACAGCTGACCTTCAACTAAGGATACATGCCTTGGAGATGAGATGTTTCCGAAAACTTTTTAATTCACGTACAAAGATCGAGTTACAAATGAGGAAATACGAGATAGAATTACAACAGCAATAGGGCCTTTCGAAGATCTCTTGGCAACTGTCAGAAGAAGGAAACTCACTTGGTACGGTCACATATCGAGATCAAATGGTCTTGCAAATACAATCCTCCACGGGAAGGTGCATGGCAGACGACGAAGAGGCCGGCCCAAAACGAGATGGGAGGACAACATAAAAGAATGGACCAATTTCCGACCAGAAGAGGCACAGGCAGCGGCATCTGACAGAGAGGGGTGGCGTTGAGTTGTGAGGATGTCTTCGTGTGTGTCCCAACGACCTCATCGGTTACGGGATGACCTGACCTGACCTGACCTGAATAACTAAAATAATAACAACAATAATAATAAATAACAGCAATGACAATAACAACAGCAACATTCGTAATAAAAAATAGTAATATAACAATAATAACTACAATAATAACAAGAATATGTGCTATATCTCTCAAAGTGTGTGTATGTTTATAAACATATACATTGATTTATTTGCCAGCAAGCAAACTGTTGCACGTTGAGCGAAGGCAGGCAGAGGTAATGTTTCTCGGCATTTGCATCGGCTAAACTAACAATGGGCATCCATGTACAGGGTATCTCATTACGACAATCATTCAATCTCCATACATCGATCTAACTCAAGCTACAAAAACTGATACCATAAATCTTTTCCCATCCTCAGGTTCCATCAGCAACGTTCCATAAATTATCAGTTCTTTTGCTTCGTACATAATCGCATCAATTTCCCTGAGAGACTCGGCGGTCTGTCTCAAGTTCCCTACACACAAGTACTCATACAATTTATCATGCGATTAGGTAGAATAAGACCGGATTGCAACTCTGCTCATTTCAACGATGCGGCAGACATTGAGAACGGGTTCCATATTGGCACATGTTTGTGTGCCAAAGTTTTTATCTGTTCAACATTGATTGTTAGTCTACAGTGACTTGTTGGCAGTCTCAATATTTTCACGTGATCTCTTCTTGTCATGGACTTGTATGCTTCTGCCAAATCAGATTTTTTGTGAGCTCTCTGTGCCATCTGTTTTTGACGTTAATGTTTTTCATTGTGATAAATTCCTGATATGCAGCCCTGTGTGAAATACTATCATCCATTTATCTCAAGTTCCCAAAACATATAATTTATCTTTCAAAATTCTACATCCCAAACATAACCTTCCATAAATTCTACGTAACAATAATGACATTCTATAAATTCTAACCTCAAATAGTGACATTCTATAAATTCTAACCTCAAATAGTGACCATCTATAAATTCTAAGAGCTAACAAACGCCTCTGAGAGAGTTATTGAGATCGTTCTTTGTCATCAGTGGTTCCAGTAGATGACGCTAAGAAAAGAGAATGCCAAAGGAGAAACGGGAGGAGATAGAAAAAGAAGGATTGTGAAGATAAATGCTGGAGGAAATCAATCAGATTTGGTTTTTAAATGTCCATGTCAGCTATTGGAAAAGTCGTGAGTCAGCTATTGTAATTGTCGAATGTCAGCTATTAGAATTGTCGAATGTCAGCTATTAGAATTGTCGAATGTCAGCTATTAGAATTGTCGAATATCAGCTATTAGAATCGTCGTGAGTCAGCTATTGTAATTGTCGAATGTCAGCTATTAGAATTGTCGAATGTCAGCTATTAGAATTATCGAATGTCAGCTATTAGAATCGGCACATGTCAGCTATTAGAATTGTCGAATGTCAGCTATTAGAATCGTCACATGTCAGCTATTAGAATCGGCACATGTCAGCTATTAGAATCGTCACATGTCAGCTATTAGAATCGTCACATGTCAGCTATTAGAATTGTTGAATGTCAGCTATTAGAATCGTCACCTGTCAGCTATTATAATTGTTGAATGTCAGCTATTAGCATCGTCGAAGCGCTAGTCATTGTGAAGCCTTTCTCCAAAAATGGAGTCTAAGACTTGGACATCCTCATGATCTATGAGACCTGCCTGTAGGAGATTGTCCTGTTCAAATCTACGGGATATAGGTGCTAGAGTCATCCATTTGTTCGAGATATAAGTGCTAGAGTCATCCATTTGTTCGGGATATAGGTGCTAGAGTCATCCATTTGTTCGAGATATAAGTGCTAGAGTCATCCATTTGTTCGAGATATAAGTGCTAGAGTCATCCATTTGTTCGGGATATAGGTGCTAGAGTCATCCATTTGTTCGGGATATAGGTGCTAGAGTCATCCATTTGTTCGGGATATAGGTGCTAGAGTGATCCATGTGCGACCAGACTGTGCTCCGCTATGGTAGATGCTTGTGCCAATTGAGGATGGGGAACTGCAAGCCATTTGACTAACGGTTAACGAGACCTGAGTTAGGGTAATGGAGGGCGAGGAGATTGAGTTAGAGTAATGGAGGGCGAGGAGATTGAGTTAGGGTAATGGAGGGCGAGGAGATTGAGTTAGGGTAATGGAGGGTGAGGAGATTGAGTTAGGGTAATGGAGGGCGAGGAGATTGAGTTAGAGTAATGGAGGGCGAGGAGATTGAGTTAGGGTAATGGAGGGCGAGGAGATTGAGTTAGGGTAATGGAGGGCGAGGAGATTGAGTTAGGGTAATGGAGGGCGAGGAGATTGAGTTAGAGTAATGGAGGGCGAGGAGATTGAGTTAGGGTAATGGAGGGCGAGGAGATTGAGTTAGGGTAATGGAGGGCGAGGAGATTGAGTTAGGGTAATGGAGGGCGAGGAGAGTGAGCTAGGGTGTTGGGAGGAGAGGAGAGTGAGATAGTGTTGGGAGGAGATCAGAGTGAACTAGCGTGTTGGGAGGAGAGGAGAATGAGCTAGGGTGTTGGGAGGAGAGAAGATGAAGCTAGAGTAATGGAAGGCGAAGAGAGTGAGCTAGGGTGTTGGAGAGGAGAGTGAGCTAGAGTTTCGGGAGGAGAGGAGAGGGAGATAGGGTGTTGGGAGGAGAGGAGAGTTCGATATAGTGTTGGGAGGAGAGCAGAGTGAACTAGCGTGTTGGGAGGAGAGGAGAGTGAGCTAGTGTTGGTAGGAGAGGAGAGTGAGCTAGAATGTTGGGAAAAGAGGAGAGTGAGCTAGAGTGTTGGGAGGAGAGGAGAGGAGAGTGAGCTAGGATTTTGGGAGGAGACGTGAGTGAGGTAGGGTGTTGAGAGGAGCTGGCAGGAGACGTGAGTGAGCTAGGGTGTTGGGAGGAGCTGGGAGGATAGGAGAGAGTGAGCTAGTGTTTGGAGAAGCTGGGTGGAGAGGGGAGTTAGCTATGGTGTTGGGAGGAGAGGAGAGAGGGAGCTTGAGCGTTTGGAGGAAAGGAGAGAGTGGGCTAGGGTGTTGGGAGGGGAGGTGAGTGAGCTGGGGTGTTGGGAGGATCTGGGAGGAGAGGAGAGAGTGAGCTAGGTTGTTTGGAGGATCTGGAAGGAGAGAAGAGAGTGAGCTAGGGTGTTTGGAGGATCTGGGAGGAGAGAGCTAGGGTGTTTGGAGGAGAGGAGAGAGTGAGAGAGTGTGTTGGGAGGAGCTGAGAGGAGGTTGAGTGAGCTAGAGCGTTGAGAGGAGAGGAGAGAGTGAGCTAGGGTGTTGGGAGGATCTGATAAGAGAGGAGAGAGTGAGCTAGGATGTTTGGAGGAGATGAAAAAGTGAGCTAGGGTGTTGGGAGCAGAGGTGAGTGAGCTAGGGTGTTGGGAGGAGCTGGGAGGAGAGGAGGGATGCGAGCTAGGGTGTTGGGAGGAGTAGAGGAGGGGTGAGTGAGCTATTGTGTTGAGAGGAGAGGAGAGAGTGAGCTAGGGTGTTGGGAGGAGAGGAGAGAGTGAGCTAGGGTGTCTGGAGGAGATGAGAGATTAGCTAGGGTGTTGGGAGGAGCTGGGAGGAGAGGAGAGAGTGGGCTAGGGTTTTGGGAGGAGAGGAGAGGGACCTAGAGTGTTTAGTTGAGTGGAGAGAGTGAGCTAGAGTGTTTTTGGAGGAGATGAGAGAGGGAGCTAGGGTGTTGGGAGGAGAGGAGAGTTTGTTAAACCTAGAGAATGGGTTAATCGCCCTCCAACGCTGACCAGCCGGCTGCAGTCGTAAGTAGACACTCCAGGTAACTCCGTCACTTCCATATAGGTTGTCTCTGGAGTTTCTAATAAATACATTGTGCGCCTATAACTGAGATCCCCAGGAGGTCTAACATGTTCTGACCCGGACTGGTCATCTTGCTCGCGTGTCTGGCTGACCTTTCATGGTGTAGCTCCTGTACTGTGATTAGTCAGTCTCCGAGGACACGGAATAAACACATACACGTTACACATGTGTCCTAGAACGGTTCAGCATCGGGGTCAGCTCGTGTCACAGAACGGTTCAGCATCGGGGTCAGCTCGTGTAACAGAACGGTTCAGCATCGGGGTCAGCTCGTGTCCCAGATCGGTTCAGCATCGAGGTCAGCTCGTGTCACAGAACGGTTCAGCATTGGGGTCAGCTCGTGTCCTAGAACGGTTCAGCATCGGGGTCAGCTCGTGTCCTAGAACGGTTCAGCATCGGGGTCAGCTCGTGTCACAGAACGGTTCAGCATCGGGGTCAGCTCGTGTCCTAGAACGGTTCAGCATCAGGGTCAGCTCGTGTCACAGAACGGTTCAGCATTGGGGTCAGCTCGTGTCACAGAATGGTTCAGCATCGGGGTCAGCTCGTGTCACAGAACGGTTCAGCATCGGGGTCAGCTCGTGTCACAGAACGGTTCAGCATCGAGGTCAGCTCGTGACACGGAGCGGTTCATCATCGAGGTCAGCTCGTGTCCTAGAACGGTTCAGCATCGGGGTCAGCTCGTGTCACAGAACGGTTCAGCATCGGGGTCAGCTCGTGTCCTAGAACGGTTCAACATCGGGGTCAGCTCGTGTCCTAGAACGGTTCAGCATCGAGGTCAGCTGGTGTCACAGAACGGTTCAGCATCGGGGTCAGCTCGTGTCCCAGATCGGTTCAGCATCGAGGTCAGCTCGTGTCACAGAACGGTTCAGCATTGGGGTCAGCTCGTGTCCTAGAACGGTTCAGCATCGGGGTCAGCTCGTGTCCTAGAACGGTTCAGCATCGGGGTCAGCTCGTGTCACAGAACGGTTCAGCATCGGGGTCAGCTCGTGTCCTAGAACGGTTCAGCATCAGGGTCAGCTCGTGTCCTAGAACGGTTGAGCATCGGGGTCAGCTCGTGTCACAGAACGGTTCAGCATCGAGGTCAGCTCGTGACACGGAGCGGTTCATCATCGAGGTCAGCTCGTGTCCTAGAACGGTTCAGCATCGGGGTCAGTTCGTGTCACAGAACGGTTCAGCATCGGGGTCAGCTCGTGTCCTAGAACGGTTCAGCATCGGGGTCAGCTCGTGTCCTAGAACGGTTCAGCATCGGGGTCAGCTCGTGACACGGAACGGTTCAGCATCGAGGTCAGCTCGTGTCCTAGAACGGTTCAGCATCGGGGTCAGCTCGTGTCACAGAACGGTTCAGCATCGGGGTCAGCTCGTGACACGGAACGGTTCAGCATCGAGGTCAGCTCGTGTCCTAGAACGGTTCAGCATCGAGGTCAGCTCGTGTCCTAGAACGGTTCAGCATCGAGGTTAGCTCGTGTCCTAGAACGGTTCAGCATCGGGGTCAGCTCGTGTCCTAGAACGGTTCAGCATCGAAGTCAGCTCGTGTCCTAGAACGGTTCAGCATCGAGGTCAGCTCGTGTCCTAGAACGGTTAAGCATCGAGGTCAGCTCGTGTCACAGAACGGTTCAGCATCGAGGTCAGCTCGTGTCACAGAATGGTTCAGCATCGGGGTCAGCTCGTGTCACAGAACGGTTCAGCATCGAGGTCAGCTCGTGTCACAGAACGGTTCAGCATCGAGGTCAGCTCGTGTCACAGAACGGTTCAGCATCGAGGTCAGCTCGTGTCACAGAACGGTTCAGCATCGGGGTCAGCTCGTGTCCCAGAATGGTCCACCATCGGGGTCAGCTCGTGTCCCAGAACCGTCTCCCCTGATGAGCCAACACAAAAGTTCTCGGTTTGCCGAGCGGAATTTCATTGCAGAAGCTAAGATAAAGCGCACTTCCAAAAGAACAAAAGTCCGGAGACTACTGTGGACTCCATACAAGTGTGTCCCACCTGCGGCAAAGACTACCGTGCTAGGTTATGACTCTTTGGTCATATGAGGTCACTTCTCGCAGCACAGGTTTGATGATGTGACCATCTTCGCTTGAAATCGATAACTGTTAGAGGATAATGAAGAATACAAGGAGATCAGCCAAACTAAAGCTATCCGGTGTACCAGAACAAAGTGTCTCTCGCCTTGAGGAATGTCCAAAACAAAGTATGGCTGTAACTGATTGCCAACTCAGTATAACAAGATGATGGCGATGTCTGATCAAGTGAACCACCCTCTGGATACAAATATGTTAATGGCTCATTAAATCTGCCAGATAATTGGCGTGTTCCATATTGGTTGATCGCCTGTTGCTGGATATCAGCTGTTTGAATTATTTTTTTAATGTATAGTTATCATAAAGATAACAGGGTCAATTCTAGACAAGGGTACGTAGCTATAATCTGGTGAGGGTAGGATTTGAATCTGTCAGCCCTGCCAAGTACACGAGGAACGGGTTCTAATCACAAGGGAAGGGTACGATGCAAGAGACACAAAGGGAGATAAGCAGACCAAAAATCATATACGTTTCGTGGAGATTGTGTAGAAGACGAGGGAGAGCGGGAGGAAACTGTGAAGAAGACGAGGGAGAGCTGAAGAAAACTATGTAAAATTCCCAGAAATAGATTAATGAGGTGTAAACAACCCCATCCGGGACACATACAGGTAGTGAGCCAGGCTCAAACGTCTTGAATATATGAGAGAGGGCGGAATAAGACATTTCAGGGAGCATAAATTGTGTTTGTCAAGCGCAGCCTACACCTTAATAGGTCGGACGATGACAGAACGCTCTGATAATTGGTGTGGTAGTTGAGTTGCTAGGGAACAGAGGTGACTAATAGACTTTCTGCATATATTTATCTGTGTGTATATTCACTTAATATATCTTTCTATCAAATCTCTCCAACTCTATGTACATAAATATCTACATATATCTGTCTGTCTGTCTATCAATCTATCAGACGTTGTATCTACTTATCTATCAGACGATGTATCTACTTATCTATCAATCTATCAGACGATGTATCTACTTATCTATCAATTAGTCAATACCTTTCAGCTCCTTCTGGAGCACGTCTTTATAAATGCATACAGCATTCTCTAGCCCGGGGCTATGCGTTCCAAGTCATGCATGTATATTTTATGTTTGACCTAGTTCCCTTGACCATGCTTGTTTTGGTCTGTTATGTTTGACCTAGTTCCCTTGACCATGCTTGTTTTTGGTCTTTTATTTGACCTAGTTCCCTTGACCATGCTTGTTTTTGGTCTTTTATTTGACCTAGTTCCCTTGACCATGCTTGTTTTTGGTCTTTTATTTGACCTAGTTCCCTTGACCATGCTTGTTTTGGTCTTTTATTTGACCTAGTTCCCTTGACCATGCTTGTTTTGGTCTTTTATTTGACCTAGTTCCCTTGACCATGCTTGTTTTGGTCTTTTATGTTTGACCTAGTTACTTTCAACATGCTTGTTTTCGTCTTTTATGTTTGACCCAGTTCCCTTGAACATGCTTGTTTTGGTCTTTTATGTTTGACCTAGTTCCCTTGACCATGCTTGTTTTGACCATGCTTGTTTTGGTCTTTTATGTTTGACCTAGTTACCTTGACCATGCTTGTTTTGGTCTTTTATGTTTGACCTAGTTCCCTTGACCATGCTTGTTTTGGTCTTTTATGTTTGACCTAGTTACCTTGACCATGCTTGTTTTGGTCTTTTATGTTTGACCTAGTTACCTTGACCATGCTTGTTTTGGTCTTTTATGTTTGACCTAGTTACCTTGACCATGCTTGTTTTGGTCTTTTATGTTTGACCTAGTTACCTTGACCATGCTTGTTTTGGTCTTTTATGTTTGACCTAGTTACCTTGAACATGCTTGTTTTGGTCTTTTATGTTTGACCTAGTTACCTTGACCATGCTTGTTTTGGTCTTTTATGTTTGACCTAGTTACCTTGACCATGCTTGTTTTGGTCTTTTATGTTTGACCTAGTTACCTTGACCATGCTTGTTTTGGTCTTTTATGTTTGACCTAGTTACCTTGACCATGCTTGTTTTGGTCTTTTATGTTTGACCTAGTTACCTTGACCATGCTTGTTTTGGTCTTTTATGTTTGACCTAGTTACCTTGACCATGCTTGTTTTGGTCTTTTATGTTTGACCTAGTTACCTTGACCATGCTTGTTTTGGTCTTTTATGTTTGACCTAGTTACCTTGACCATGCTTGTTTTGGTCTTTTATGTTTGACCTAGTTACCTTGACCATGCTTGTTTTGGTCTTTTATGTTTGACCTAGTTACCTTGACCATGCTTGTTTTGGTCTTTTATGTTTGACCTAGTTACCTTGACCATGCTTGTTTTGGTCTTTTATGTTTGACCTAGTTACCTTGACCATGCTTGTTTTGGTCTTTTATGTTTGACCTAGTTACCTTGACCATGCTTGTTTTGGTCTTTTATGTTTGACCTAGTTACCTTGACCATGCTTGTTTTGGTCTTTTATGTTTGACCTAGTTACCTTGACCATGCTTGTTTTGGTCTTTTATGTTTGACCTAGTTACCTTGACCATGCTTGTTTTGGTCTTTTATGTTTGACCTAGTTACCTTGACCATGCTTGTTTTGGTCTTTTATGTTTGACCTAGTTACCTTGACCATGCTTGTTTTGGTCTTTTATGTTTGACCTAGTTACCTTGACCATGCTTGTTTTGGTCTTTTATGTTTGACCTAGTTACCTTGACCATGCTTGTTTTGGTCTTTTATGTTTGACCTAGTTACCTTGACCATGCTTGTTTTGGTCTTTTATGTTTGACCTAGTTACCTTGACCATGCTTGTTTTGGTCTTTTATGTTTGACCTAGTTACCTTGACCATGCTTGTTTTGGTCTTTTATGTTTGACCTAGTTACCTTGACCATGCTTGTTTTGGTCTTTTATGTTTGACCTAGTTCCCTTGACCATGCTTGTTTTGGTCTTTTATGTTTGACCTAGTTACCTTGACCATGCTTGTTTTGGTCTTTTATGTTTGACCTAGTTACCTTGACCATGCTTGTTTTGGTCTTTTATGTTTGACCTAGTTACCTTGACCATGCTTGTTTTGGTCTTTTATGTTTGACCTAGTTACCTTGACCATGCTTGTTTTGGTCTTTTATGTTTGACCTAGTTCCCTTGACCATGCTTGTTTTGGTCTTTTATGTTTGACCTAGTTCCCTTGACCATGCTTGTTTTGGTCTTTTATGTTTGACCTAGTTCCCTTGACCATGCTTGTTTTGGTCTTTTATGTTTGACCTAGTTACCTTGACCATGCTTGTTTTGGTCTTTTATGTTTGACCTAGTTACCTTGACCATGCTTGTTTTGGTCTTTGGTCTGCCTCTACTTTTCTTGTTTGATTATAACTTTGCTATTGTTGTTGTTGTTTAATGCCCACAAAGAGTTAAGTTGACTCTTTTGTACGCCTTGAAAAGAACGTTAAATGGCGAGTTGTAGTGGCTTTCCTCACATCCCGAGCATGCTGATGAAGGTGGACAGCGGTCATCCATGCGGTTGTTATATGCTTGGTTTTTCATCTGTGTGGCGTCACTACTACGGTGATCATATCGATCTACATCTCGTCAGCCAGACTGCCTTGAGAACAGTCTGTTTCCAGGGAACGCTATATGCCAGATAGATTGTTGTCTTGGCAAATTGTATTGTGCATGACGCTCACGCGATGTCCTGGTCAGTATGTTGTGCCTTACTGGACTGGCCTCTCAGTTCCCCGATAATAACTTTATTCCTATGACATGTTGACACTGTTGCAGATCTCCCTTCTTTTGCAACTTGACGATATAATCTTCATTCACGTCTGCAGGTATCTCTTCTCTGTACCAAACTTTACCAAGTAATATGTGCAGCACCACTGTTGAAGTGTTGATGTCTGCTTTGATTGCTTCCACTGAGATACCATATGGGCCGGTGGCTTTCCTATTTCTTATCGCACCATGACTTTCCTAATTTCTTTTTGATTTATTTTATCGCAATTAACTTTTATTTAATTCCTTTTCAGTAGACTGAATGTCTGGAGGATCTTGGATTGATCGTTTGTTCATAAGTTCTCCCGAGTGTTTTTGCCCATCTCTTTATCCGCTCATTTGTGTTGCTAACCAAATTGTATGTTTATCTTTAATAAAACCATTTACTTGTATAAATGTCCCTTTTATATTCCTTGTACTTATTTTTAATTAGCAGAATATACCATGTCAGGGATATGTTCCTTTGCTGTCTTTTCTTCGTTAAATTCTTAGTTTTCCCTGAGTCTTTTTTATCCTTCAGCGGTTTAAAAACTCTGCATAATGTTTGTTTTTATCTTCTTCTTTTTTTTGGCAGTTTTGAAAGTATCAAGTACCCTTTTGGGTTTCTTTTCTTATTGTTCTATAAGTAAAACTTGTGCACCTCTTTTGTGCACCTCTTTTGTGCACCTCTTTTGTGCACCTCTTTTGTGCACCTCTTTTGATAGCATTAGGGACATACTTTTGCTATGGTATGCAACTTTCTCAGTGTGCCCAAAAGACATCAGCTTTTCCTTTGTACTCGGTTTCAGCCATTTCTCATCTACGCTGTTATCTGTGCAGCCTTCTCCTATTCGTGCATGTCAGCTACCAAATCCAGAGATTGTAATAGAAGAAAACGGCTCCGTCACGTGTTGCAGATGTCTTGCAGAATTCTCTGTATCGGGTCAGTATCCCTCTTAATAGAGAACGTTTTACCTTCTTGGATAGTTGAGCCGTACTTGTCCTGTTAATTGACCTGTCCATATTTGTTTAAGTTTTGTGATGTAAATGCCTACATCTTAAGGTGGCTCGCGTCATGAATAATTCTCCCTTATTTTGCTTTCACGATATACTTAGCCGGTGTACAGTGTTACTATTCTTGCTCCCCTTTCGGGCCCCGGCAACAATCTGGAAAAACATATATATGTGATAGTCGAAGATGTCGCAGTGATTTAGCTCACATCAGACAATTACTAATTACTGCTAGCATCAGCGTCAGTGACGCAGAGCTTGCCAAGTCCCTTTTATTCCACTGCCAGGTGATACCCTGGAAACAGGCTGCTGCCGTGTAGTCTGACTAAGAGGCTAGGTGTAGCCTGACTAAGAGGCTAGGTATAGAAGAGAACCGGTCCAGAGATGGTGAGCCTGACTAAGATGCTAGGTATAGAAGAGAATCGGTCCATAGATGGTGGGCCTGACTAAGATGCTAGGTATAGAAGAGGGCCCAGTCCAGAGATGGTGGGCCTGACTAAGATGCTAGGTATAGAAGAGGGCCCCGTCCAGAGATGGTGGGCCTGACTAAGATGCTAGGTATAGAAGAGGGCCCCGTCCAGAGATGGTGGGCCTGACTAAGATGCTAGGTATAGAAGAGGGAAAGCAGCCGGGTCCAGAGAAAGTGAGCCTAAACCCAATAAATGTGTGTGTGTGTGTGTGTGTGTGCGCGTGTGTGTGTGCGTGTGTGTGTATATATACGCGTGTGCGTGCGTGTGTGTGCGTGTGTGTGTGTGTGTGTATGTGTGCGCGTGTGTGTGTGTGCGTGTGTGTGTATATATACGCGTGTGCGTGCGTGTGTGTGCGTGTGTGTGTCTGTGGGTGTGTGTCTGTGTATATATGTACGCGTGTGTGTGTGCGTGTGTGTGCGTGTGTCTTAGTGTGTGTGCGTGTGTGTGTCTGTGTGTGTGTGTCTGTCTGTGTATGTACGTGTGTGTGTGTGTGCGTGTGTGTGTGTGTGCGCGTGTGTGTGTGTGTGTGTGTGTATACGCGTGTGCGTGCGTGTGTGTGCGTGTGTGTGTGTCTGTGTATGTATGTACGCGTGTGTGTATGCGTGTGTGTGCGTGTGTCTTAGTGTGTGTGTGTCTGTGTGCGTGTGAGTGTGTCTGTGTGTGTGTCTGTCTGTGTATGTACGTGTGTGTGTGCGTGTGTGTGTGTGTCTGTGTGTGTGTTTGTAAGTACGTTTATGTACGTGTGTATGTACCTGTGTGTACGTGTGTGTACTTGTATGTGTACGTGTGTATATGTGTGTGTACGTGTGTGTGCGATTGTGCATTTTAACGTGTGTGTACGTGTGCGTACGTGTTTGTACGTGTGTGTGTGCGTGTGTGTGTACGTGTGTGTGTTCATGTGTGTGTACGTATGTGTACGTGTGTACGTGTGTGTACGTGTGTGTATACGTGTGTACGTGTGTGTGCGTACGTGTGTGTGCGTACGTGTGTGTACGTATGTGTGTGTACACGAGTTTGTGTACGTGTGCGTGTTCGTGTGTGTATACGTATGTGTGTACGTACGTCTGTGTACGTGTGTGTGTACGTCTGTGTGCACGTGTGTGTGTACGTATGTGTGTACGAATGTGTGTACGTATGTGTGTACGTGTGCGTATACGTGTGTGTGTGTACGTGTATGTACGTATGTATTAACGTGTGTGTACATATGTGTGTACGTGTGTGTACGTGTGTGTACGTGTGTGTACGTGTGTGTACGTATATGTGTGTACGTATATGTGTGTATGTATATGTGTACCTGTGTGTGTGCGTATGTGTGTACGTGTGTATGTACGTATGTGTGTAATTGTGTGTACGTGTATGTACGTGTGTGTGTACGTGTGTGTATACGTGTGTGTGTACGTGTGTGTGTATACGTGTGTTTGTACACATGTGTATACGTGTGTGTGTACGTATGTGTACTTGTGTGTACGTGGGTGTGTAGGTGTATGTGTGTACGTATATGTGTGTATGTGTGTGTACGTGTGTGTACGTGTGTGTGTACGTGTGTGTGTACGTGTGTATGTACGTATATGTGTACGTGTGTGTGTACGTGTGTGTGTATGTGTGTGTACGTATGTGTATACGTGTGTGTGTATGTGTGTGTGTGTACGTGTGTGTGTATGTGTGTGTACGTGTGTGTGTATGTGTGTGTGTACGTGTGTGTGTACGTGTGTGTGTACGAGTGGCGCTCGGAAAGGTGTACCACCTATTTTACTATAATGTCCCATGACGTGATAATTGAATGCTGCAAAGTTTGAATCTTCCAGCCAATATCCGTAAAATGTGGTGCCCGTCCGACATGTGGTAGAGGAAGAGCAGTCTGACTAATTGGCGTCTGTCATGGAAAAGCTACCCCTAAACAGACTTGCTTTGTTGAATTCCTCCATGCGGAAAAAACTACACCAATTGACAGTCATCGACGCTTGCTGGACATTTATGCAGACCAAACAGTAGATGTAGAGGTCGCGAAAGTGACATGAAGGACAAGCCACACAATGAAGAACCTCCCCTCAGCTCATCCGACCAAATCAGAAGATACTAACCAGGGAACTGTCTACTGCCAGGGAGCTGAATATCGGTTTCGGTTTCAATGCACTGGAAACGTAAGAATGTGACAAAGTTTTCGCGAGGTGGGTCCCACGAACGCTCAAACAGAAACACAAAGAACACCGCATGCAAGTTTGTCATGACCTCTTGAATCATTACAAGGATGAAAGGAGCAGTTTTCTGGATCGCATCCTCGCTGATGATGCGACGTGGTGCCACCACTACCATCTTGAGTCAAAATGGCAGTTTATGGAGTGGTGACATGTGCATTACCCTCCGAGGAAAAAGTTCAAGACGCAGCCGTCAGCGGCTAAAGTGAAATACAATGTCTTTTAGGATAGGAAAGGGATAATCTTCTTGATTTCCTGGAACCTGAACAAACTATCAATTCTGACCGTTAAATTGTGACGCTGATTAAGCTGAACTCTCGAATTTCCAGGGTCAGGTCAGAGAAGAAAACAACCGGTCTGCTACAACACGATAACGCCAGGCCCCATACCAGTCTGAAGACCGTTGAGCACATTGTCAGTCTTGGCTGGACTGTCCTACCACACCCACAGTCCAGTCCAGGCGTGTCTTGGCTGGACTGTCCTACCATACCCACCGTATAGTCCAGGCGTGTCTTGGTTGGACTGTCCTACCACACACACCGTATAGTCAAATTTGACGCCTTCTGACTTCCATCTGTTTGGGCCAATGAAAAATGTACTTCATTGGCAATATTTTACTACCGTAAAACAGTGCGTAAACTCGGCATGCGCAGATCTTTACAAGCGCTGCATGTATGCTCTTGTTCATCGTTGGAGATCATGTCTAGCCAAGGAAGGTGACTAGCCAAGGGAGGTGACTAGCCAAGGGAGGGGACTAGCAAAGGGAGGTGACTAGCCAAGGGAGAAGACTAGCCAAGGAAGGTGACTATCTAAGGGAGGTGACTAGCCAATGGAGGTGACTAGCCAAGTAAGGTGACTAGCCAAGAGAGGTGACTACCCAAGCAATAGCCAAGGGAGGTGACTAGGCAAGGGAGGTAACTACCCAAGCAGTAGCCAACGGAGATGACTAGCCAAGGGAGGGGACTAGCCAAGGGAGATGACTAGCCAAGAGAGGTGACTAGCCAAGGGGAAAGACTAGCCAAGAGAGGTGATTAGCCAAGGGAGAAGACTAGCCAAGGTAGGTGACTAGCCAAGGGAGGTGACTGCCAAGGAAGGTGAAAAGCCAAGGGAGGTGACTAGCCAAATGAGAAGACTAGCCAAGGAAGGTGACTAGCCAATGGAGGTGACAAGCCAAGAAAGGTGACTAGCCAAGAGAGGTGACTAGCCAAGTGACATGACTAGCCAAGAGAGGTGACTAACCAAGGAGTAGTCAATGGAGGTGACTAGGCAAGGGAGATGACTAGGCAAGGAAGGTGACTAGCCAATGGAGGTGACTAGCCAAGGGAAGTGACTAGCTAAGGGAGGTGACTAGGCAAGGGAGGTGACTAGCCAAGAAAGGTGACTAGCCAAGGGAGGTGACTAGCTAAGGGAGGTGACTAGCTAAGGGAGGTGATAAGCCAGGGGAAGTGACTAGCCAGGGGAGGATTCTAGCCAGGGGAAGTGACTAGCCAGGTGAAGTGACTAGCCAGGGGAGGTGACTAGCCAGGGGAGGTGACTAGCCAGGGGAGGTGACTAGCCAAAGGAGGTGACTAGCCAAGGGAGGTGACTAGCCAAGGGAGGTGACTAGCCAAGGGAGGTGACTAGCCAAGGGAGGTGACTAGCCAAGGGAGGTGACTAGCCAAGGGAGGTGACTAGCCAAGGGAGGTGACTAGCCAGGGGAGGTGACTAGCTAAGAGAGGTGACTAGCCAAGGGAGGTGACTAGCCAAGGGAGGTAACTAGCCAGGGGAGGTGACTAGCTAAGGGAGGTGACTAGCCAGGGGAGGTGACTAGCTAAGGGAGGTGACTAGCCAAGGGAGGTGACTAGCCAAGGGAGGTAACTAGCCAGGGGAGGTGACTAGCTAAGGGAGGTGACTAGCCAGGGGAGGTGACTAGCCAAGGGAGGTGACTAGCTAAGGGATGTGACTAGCCAGGGGAGGTGACTAGCCAGGGGAGGTGACTAGCCAAGGGAGGTATGTTGAAATGTTGTTTTTTTAAGACAAAACTTTTCTCTATCAAATCGTGAAATGGTGCTCACTTTATCTGTTCTGGTTTTCATGGAATAGAATAGGAGGCATTACTTCCGGAGCGCCACTCGTAAATATGATATATGATATATTTATCTGTCGGTCTGTCGATCTAGTGACATATTATTTTAGAGTATTTTAGTTTATTAACGCGTCTCACTCTCCCTACATTATTACTGCACATCTACCCGTGTTGTATATATAGATATGCACCCTCTCCAGCAACCCTCATTAATTCATCCACACTCATGACAGAGTCACTTCATGGTCGTTTATCCTCCATTCAGGCTGGGCATAATCATCCTGTCGGGAACGTGAGACCGTCTGTTTTCATAACCACGAACCTGGCTGATTGGGTAGCGTCAGAGCCACTCCTGGGCCATTTCTGTGGTCGAGTATTGGACTCTTCTCAATACGACTCCACCTAGAAATTGATAGAAAACACGAACCGCTTACACACGGATGTATTGTCAACACCTTAGAGTTCTCTGCCGTCAGATCTATTAATAAGGACCCTCCGCCGTTGCTGAGACCTATTTCCACGTTATACTGTCCCACGCCAGCTTTTGCAAGGTGTTGCCATCTTGTTATGTTTGTCTGCCCTCTGTTTATGTTTATCTGAGTCTGGTTATGTTTGTCTGCCATCTTGTTATGTTTGTCTGCAATCTTGTTATGTTTGTCTCCTGTCTTGTTATGTTTGTCGCCCATCTTGTTATGTTTGTCTCCTATCTTGTTTGTCTCCCATCTTGTTATGTTTGTCTGCCATCTTGTTATGTTTGTCGCCCATCTTGTTATGTTTGTCTCCCATCTTGTTTGTCTCCTACCTTGTTATGTTTGTCTCCTATCTTGTTTGTCGTCCATCTTGTTATGTGGATGAGAAATATGGTGAGGAACAAACACATGGGAAAGGAGCCAACAACGACAAGGGAAGCAACAGACCAAGCTTAAGAAAGGGCGCTGAATAGGACACACGACGGAAATTCTCATCAAACGTGACCAGACAGGCCCAGACATGGAATCCACATGCGAAGAGAAAACCCTGGAGAAGAGACTGAAAATAAACTTCAATCATTGGGTCTCAACTCGAAAGAGGCAGAAAGGGCAGTTCAAGACCAAACTTGCTGTTGGAGGAGGGTTGTCAATGGCGTATTCCCAATGCATGTACAATCTCCTTAGTCAGCCAAGACTTCAATATCCTAGTCATGTTTGTCGCATGGAAAATGGTCGCATTACCAAAGATATTCTCTATGGACAGTTAGCTGATGGCCATAAAATAGTCGCCTAACCATATCTTAGGTTCAAAGATGTGTGTAAGCGTGATTTAAGTACCCTGGACAGGCGCCTACCATCCCAGGAAGATGAAGCTGCAGACCGATCCAAGTGGAGATTTAACATGAAGAGACACTTCATGCTTTGTGGGAACAAGCTCTTGAAAAATGGCGAAGTAAAGCGACAACGTCGCAAGAATAAAGAAAACAAAATAAAAGATAAAGAAGAGGTCATGTCTCCTTATATGCAGATTATCTTCTGAGCCAGCAATGGCGGCAAAGTTGTCAGCAAACAATAGATCCCTAATGATCTATGATTTGACCTTCGTTTTTGCTTGAAGCGTCTTAGAGTTAAAAAATGTTCCCATCAATCTGATGTCTGGTCCCTCCGTCTCTAAAAGCGTCTTTATGAATGGCAGAGAATCAGATACTGAACAGAGTTAGTACAAGTACACACCCCTGGATACTCAACATAGTGCAAGTACACACCCCTGGATACTCAACAGAGTTAGTGCAAGTACACACCCCTGGATACTGAACAGAGTTAGTGCAAGTACACACCCCTGGATACTGAACAGAGTTGGTGCAATTACATACCTCTGGATACTGAACAGAGTTAGTACAAGTACACACCCCTGGATACTCAACAGAGTTAGTACAAGTACACACCCCGGGATACTGAACAGAGTTGGTGCAATTACATACCCCTGGATACGGAACAGAGTTAGTACAAGTACACACCCCTGGATACTGAACAGAGTTAGCACAAGTACACACCCCTGAATACTGAACAGAGTTAGCACAAGTACACACCCCTGGATACTGAACAGAGTTAGTGCAAGTACACACACCGGGATACTGAACAGAGTTAGTGCAAGTACACACACCGGGATACTGAACAGAGTTAGCACAAGTACACACCCCTGGATACTCAACAGAGTTGGTGCAAGTACACACCCCGGAATACTCAACAGAGTTAGAGCAGGTACATACCCTTGGATACTGAACAGAGTAGGTGCAAGTACACAACCCGGGATACTCAACAGAGTTAGTGCAAGTACACACCCCGGGATACTCAACAGAGTAGGTGCAAGTACACACCCCGGGATACTCAACAGAGTAGGTGAAAGTACACACCCCGGGATACTGAACAGAGTTAGTGCAAGTAAACACCCCGGGATACTCAACAGAGTAGGTGAAAGTACACACCCCGGG
This sequence comes from Ariolimax columbianus, assembly GCA_036924085.1. Taxonomy (NCBI): domain Eukaryota; kingdom Metazoa; phylum Mollusca; class Gastropoda; order Stylommatophora; family Arionidae; genus Ariolimax; species Ariolimax columbianus. The sequence continues at coordinate 142,913,692 of JAVGWX010000003.1, read as the reverse complement.
ATACTGAACAGAGTTAGTGCAAGTACACACCCCGGGATACTGAACAGAGTTAGTACAAGTACACACCCCAGGATACTGAACAGAGTTAGTACAAGTACACACCCCTGTTTATCTGCACGTGACGAGAAGGGACTTACTGTTTTCCTGAACATTCAGCATTCCATCATTTTAGTAACGATTCAGTAGAGACCCGGCAAATTTATATTCTCTCTCTCTCTCGTTCTTGTTGTCGCTCACTCGCTCTCTCTCTATATATATATATATATATGTCTCTCTCTCTCTCTCTCTCTCTCTCTCTCTCTCTCTCTCTCTCTCTCTCTCTCTACTGCATGATCGAATAAATAGATCTAGTATGTTCTAACACCAGCGACTACTTAGATCTGGTATGTTCTAACATTAGTAACCACCTCCTTGTATATCTGGAATGTTTTCTTCTTCTTACCGTTTTATTTTTCTGCTGTTTGTGTGACCAATAGCCTAGGCCACATTGTGTGATGCGTGACTTGTTCTTTTTTTTTTAAGACTTTCTTTTCCATTATTTCCTTTTTTTTTTTTTTTTTTTTTTTTTTTTTTTATTCATGTTTGACCACTTTTGGTAGTAACAATCTTTCGAATTTTTTGACCAAATTTGTTCTGAACCAAATTAATTTGATTAGACCGACTAATCTAAAACCGTTCATTGTTTGTCTCTGGTAGGCTTCATCACAATCTATCAGTGTTGATTGTCGTACTCTATCACATATCATTTATCTTACATGTTGTATCTGTCCTTGGTCATTAAAAAACTGTAATGTTATTCGTACCGAGAGAAGAAAATAAACGATGGATATGAATGGTTTCCTTGGGATATTATGCAGACACACGAATTAGCATTCCGCTGATCTGTGGGATTTCCTGCCTTAAATAAAAGTAGGATCTGGTCCCTGGTGACGCACGATCTGTGCCCAATTGATTATCACTTTACATTTTTAGCATCTTTCATTTGTCAATATTTGTTTGTTTTTGTTTCTGCCTGTATGTATGTCTCGTTCTCTCTCTCTCTCTCTCTCTCTCTCTCTCTCTCTCTCTCTCTCTCTCTCTCTCTTTTTTTTTTTCTCTTTCACTTTTTCCTTGTCTCTCTCTCGTTCTCTGTTTTATGTGTATGTGCGTGTCCCCTTTTTTCTCACATTCTTACTCTCTGTAACTGTGTGTAAGTATGTGCGTCACTTTGTACGTCTGCATAAGTACATGTCTGTCTGTGTGTCTGTGTGTGTGTAGCTATGTGTGGCTGTATGAGTGAGTCTGTCTCTGTGTGTGTATGTATGTGTGTAGTTATGTGTGTCTGTATGAGTGAGTCTGTGTGTGTGAGTCTGTGTGTGTGTGTGTGTCTGTGTGTGTAGTTATGTCAATGTAACCGCCTATGTTGCTCTCTCTCGGTATATGTGTCTGTTTCATGTATCTCTCTCTCTCTATATATATATATATATATATATATATATATATCTTTCTCCCTCTTCTCGTGAGACAGCATGTTTGCATATTTGAGTTCATATTTCTGTGTGGCTGTACGTGTATGTTTTTGGTTTTTGCTGTGTGTTTGTCTCTATTTGCGTGTATGTCTTTCTATGCATGTGTTTGTATAAGCGTGTGTCTGTGTGAGTGTGTGTCTGTACGAGTGTGTGTCTGTCTCTGTGTGTGTCTGTCTCTGTGCGTGACTATATCAAGGTGTGTACGTCTTGATCTGTGGGTAAGTATGTGTGTATGTGTGGGCGTATGCCTGACCGTATGTATCTAGTAGTTTATGTGTCGTGTATGCGTGTGTACCCACACTAAAACTCTAACACTGCGTCATTGAAGTGAGAGTCTGTGCTGACACCAACACTCTAACACTGCGTCATTGAAGTGAGAGTCTGTGCTGACACCAACACTCTAACACTGCGTCATTGAAGTGAGAGTCTGTGCTGACACCAACACTCTAACACTGCGTCATTGAAGTGAGAGTCTGTGCTGACACCAACACTCTAACACTGCGTCATTGAAGTGAGAGTCTGTGCTGACACCAACACTCTAACACTGCGTCATTGAAGTGAGAGTCTGTGCTGACACCAACACTCTAACACTGCGTCATTGAAGTGAGAGTCTGTGCTGACACCAACACTCTAACACTGCGTCATTGAAGTGAGAGTCTGTGCTGACACCAACACTCTAACACTGCGTCATTGAAGTGAGAGTCTGTGCTGACACCAACACTCTTCTTCTTCTTCTTCTTCATCGTACGCAGTCAGACAGTAACCATTATTTTTTCGAAAAAAGTGGCGGTCATCCTGAGGCTGTCGCCACTGCCATAGAGCTTGTCTTGCAGTTCCACTGGTGATGGCCACATCTGCTCTCTCTGGTCCTCGTATGTCGGGCAGTTCTGCAGCAGATGTTCAGCGGTCATTTTACCAGTACCGCACGGGCATTCTTCTGTACACCCTATCTTCAATTTGTTGAATAGGTGGTACCTCAGTCTATTGTGGCCAGTGCGAAGTCTGAAGACAACGACCTGCTCTCTTCGGTTCAACTGGTAATAGGCATCGTTTTTGGTGTAACCAGTATGTTCGGTTTCCCATTTGGTCATGTATCTGGCTTTGATAAGCCGTTTTAACTCTTCGTACGTCATACTAGTATCTGTTTGTGGTAGTCTTGCACCTTCTTTTGCCAGTCTGTCTGCCTCCTCGTTGCTTTGGATGTTGCAGTGTGATGGGACCCACTGTACCACTACCCTTTTCGGTACGGACTGCTGGCACAGTTGGCAGAGTGCTGCTCTTAAGTCATTAAGCTCAGTGTTTTGCTGGCTTTTTAGCGCTGTGACAACGGCGAGAGCATCTGTAAGCAGGACTATATGGCTTTCATTCCTTTTACCTGTCACCCTTTCTTCCACTGCCGCCCTCAGTGCCTATGCCTCCGCTCTGAAATTGCTTGTGTACTTACCAGTAGCGAATGACAGTGTTATTTGTCTGCCATTTGGTAGGTTCAGGAATGCTCCTGCCCCTCCGTTCTGTGTAGTGTTTGTTACAGAACCGTCGGTGTATGCATGGGTCCAGTCCATGCTTGGGTAGCTTTTCGATATAAAGCTTAGGGTAGTATCTCTCCTTTCTTTTTCAGTCTGTCAGTTTTTTGTTTCCAATACCTGGTGTATTTTCTACCACCTCTGGAAATATATCCTGCCTCCAGGTAGGTTTTCGTACAGTAGTGATGGGTTTTGGTGTTGTTAGTGCGTTTATGGGATCTTCGTGCATCTTTGCTTTGGCTATTTCTGCAACGTTTCTCCGCTTTAGTTTCCCATTTCCCAAATTGTTTAGTCTCTGGTGCATTGGATGGTCAGTCAGTCTTCGGAGTTTCTCTGACTGCAGCTGGGCTCTGCAGTCTCTTCTATCGGTCATGGATTGCAGTTTTGTAATCTTTTCAAGTTCTACAATTGGCGTTGACTTCATGCCTCCTGTTATAACTCTCATGGCTTGGTTTTGAAGTTTGCTAACTTTATCGAAGTTCGCCTTTGCTGCTGTTGTCCATGCCGCAATGCCATACTCGAGAACTGGTCTCACTCTTCCAGTGTACAGTTTCTTTATTATGCTTTCGTCTGCTCCCCAGCTTGTGCCAGCAAGTTTCCTCATGATTGCCATTCTTTCTCTGGCTCTCATTCGGTTTCTCTCGATCTGACTTTTCCATGTCATGCGCCGATCAAATGTGACTCCCAGATAGTTTGGGTTGTCGTTTGGCCGCAGGTATTTGCCGTAAGACTTATTTTGGTGTTTTGGGGTTTGTTTGAAAGGACGAGGATTCAATTCCACAGTGTCTATCACTTCACTTTCTTTTCTGTTGTTCAGTGTATATATTTATCCAAGAACAAGCCTACTCGTGCTCACGACCGCTCTCACTATAAGCCTTCTAATCTTTACGACCGTTGACCCGATAATCCTACCTTGTTTACTCTGTGGTGTGTTCAATGTTTTCTTGTACCCATTATATCTTTCAGGCAGGTACGTTCAAGCCACCGCCCGGCTCTCAGTAGGTCTATATCAAATGGTTCGTTCAAGCCACCGCCCGGCTCTCAGTAGGTCTATATCAAATGGTACGTTCGCAAACTTCAAAACCAAGCCATGAGAGTTATAACAGGAGGCATGAAGTCAACGCCAATTGTAGAACTTGAAAAGATTACAAATCTGCAATCATGACCGACAGAAGAGACTGCAGAGCCCAGCAGCAAGCAGAGAAGCTCAGAAGACTTACTGACCATCCAATGCACCAGAGACTAAATAGATATGGTAATGGGAAACTAAAGCGGAGAAACTTTGCAGAAATAGCCAAAGCAAAGATGAACGTAGACCCTATAAACACATTAACAACACCAAAGCCCAACCCTACTGTACGCAAACCTACCTGGAAGCAGCATATATTTCCGGTGGTGGCAGAAAATATACCAGGTATTGGAAACAAGAACAGCCAGACTGAAAAAGAAAGAAGAGACATAACCCTGAGGTACATAACGAAAAACTACCCAAGCATGGACTGGACCCATGTATACACTGACGGTTCTGTAACAAACACAACACAGAATGGAGGGGCAGGGGTATTCCTGAGCCTACCAAATGGAAGAAAAATAACACTGTCAGTGGCAACTGGAAAATACTGAAGCAATTTCAGAGCGGAGGCAGAGGCACAGAGGGCTGCAGTAGAAGCAATGCTGACAGGTAAAAGGAATGAAAGCCATATAGTCCTGCTTACAGATGCCTTGGCCGTAGTCACAGCACTTAAAAGCCAGAAAAATACTGAACTTAATGATTTAAGAGCAGTACTCTGTCAACTATGCCAGCAGACCGCACCAAAAAGAGTAGTGGTACAGTGGGTTCCATCCCATTGTAACATCCAAGGCAACGAGGAGGTAGACAGACTGGCAAAAGAAGGTGCAAGACTACCACAACCAGATTCTAGTGTGACCTACAAAGAGTCAAAACGGCTTATTAGAGCCAGATACATGGCCAAATGGGAAACAGAACATACTGGCTACACCAAAAACGATGCCTATTACCAGTTGAACAGAAAAGAGCAGGTCGTGGTCTTCAGACTCCGCACAGGCCACAACAGACTGAGGTAACACCTATTCAATAAGCTGAAGATAGGTGGCACTGACGAATGCACTTGTGGTACAGGAAAAATGACCGCTGAACATTTGCTGCAAAACTGCCCGACATACGAGGACCAGAGAAAACACATGTGGCCATCACCAGTGGCAACACTAGACAAACTCTATGGCAGTGTCGACAGCCTCAGGAGGACCGCTGCTTTCTTCGAACAAATACAGGTTGACGTTTGACAGCGTATGAAGAAGAAGAAGAAGAAACGGTACGTTCAAGAAACCGCCGGGCTTTCAGTAGGTCTATATCGAACGGTACGTTCAAGAAACCGCCGGGCTCTCAGTAGATCTATATCAAACGGTACGTTCAAGGCACCGCTGGGCTCTCAGTAGATCTATATCAAACGGTACGTTCAAGGCACCGCCGGGCTCTCAGTAGATCTATATCAAACGGTACGTTCAAGGCACCGCCGGGCTCTCAGTAGATCTATATCAAACGGTACGTTCAAGACACCGCCGGGCTCTCAGTAGGTCTATATCAAACGGTACGTTCAAGGCACCGCCGGGCTCTCAGTAGATCTATATCAAACGGTACGTTCAAGGCACCACCGGGCTCTCAGTAGATCTATATCAAACGGTACGTTCAAGACACCGCTGGGCTCTCAGTAGATCTATATCAAACGGTACGTTCAAGGCACCGCTGGGCTCTCAGTAGATCTATATCAAACGGTACGTTCAAGGCACCGCCGGGCTCTCAGTAGATCTATATCAAACGGTACGTTCAAGGCACCGCTGGGCTCTCAGTAGATCTATATCAAACGGTACGTTCAAGGCACCGCCGGGCTCTCAGTAGATCTATATCAAACGGTACGTTCAAGGCACCGCTGGGCTCTCAGTAGATCTATATCAAACGGTACGTTCAAGACACCGCCGGGCTCTCAGTAGGTCTATATCAAACGGTACGTTCAAGGCACCGCTGGGCTCTCAGTAGATCTATATCAAACGGTACGTTCAAGGCACCGCCGGGCTCTCAGTAGATCTATATCAAACGGTACGTTCAAGACACCGCTGGGCTCTCAGTAGATCTATATCAAACGGTACGTTCAAGGCACCGCTGGGCTCTCAGTAGATCTATATCAAACGGTACGTTCAAGGCACCGCCGGGCTCTCAGTAGATCTATATCAAACGGTACGTTCAAGACACCGCCGGGATCTCAGTAGGTCTATATCAAACGGTACGTTCAAGGCACCGCTGGGCTCTCAGTAGATCTATATCAAACGGTACGTTCAAGGCACCGCCGGGCTCTCAGTAGATCTATATCAAACGGTACGTTCAAGGCACCGCCGGGCTCTTAGTAGATCTATATCAAACGGTACGTTCAAGGCACCGCCGGGCTCTCAGTAGGTCTATATCAAACGGTACGTTCAAGGCACCGCCGGGCTCTCAGTAGATCTATATCAAACGGTACGTTCAAGGCACCGCCGGGCTCTCAGTAGGTCTATATCAAACGGTACGTTCAAGGCACCGCCGGGCTCTCAGTAGATCTATATCAAACGGTGCGTTCAAGGCACCGCCGGGCTCTCAGTAGGTCTATATATAACCTATCCAAGCTTGTCTTATTCTCACGCTCCTTCTTCGTGTCACCCTTCATCTTTGTTGTCTCATCCATCTTTGTCTCATCCATCTTTGTCTTAACCTTCATTTTCTCATCCATCTCTCTCAGCCATCTTTGTCTCATCCGTGTGTGTCTCATCTATCTTTGTCTCATTCATCTTTGTCTCATCCATCATTGTCTCATCCATCTCTGTCTCATTCATCTTTGTCTAAGCCATCTTTGTCTCATCCATCTTTGTCTCATCTATCTTTGTCTCATCCATCATTGTCTCATCTATCTTTCTCAGTCATCTTTGTCTCATCCATCATTGTCTCATCCATCTTTGTCTCATTCATCTTTGTCTCAGCCATCTTTGTCTCATCCATCTTTGTCTCAGCCATCTTTTGTCTCATCCATCATTTTCATCCATCATTGTCTCATTCATCTTTGTCTCATTCATCTTTGTCTCAGCCATCTTTGTCTCATACATATTTCTCATCCATCTTTGTCTCATCCATGTGTGTCTCATCTATCTTTGTCTTATCCAACATTGTCTCATCTATATTTGTCTCATTCATCTTTGTGTCATCCATCTTTGTCTCATTCATCTTTGTCTCAGCCATCTTTGTCTCATCCATCTTTGTCTCATCCATCATTTTCATCCATCTTTATCTCATCCATCTTTGTCTCATCCATCATTGTCTCATCCATCTTTGTCTCATTCATCTTTGTCTCAGCCATCTTTGTCTCATCCATCTTTCTCATCCATCTTTGTCTCATATATCTTTGTCTCATCCATCTTTGTCTCATCCATCTTTGTCTCATCCATCTTTGTCTCATTCATTTTTGTCTCATTCATCTTTGTCTCAGCCATCTTTGTCTCATCCATCTTTCTCATCCATCTTTGTCTCATCCATCTTTGTCTCATGTATCTTTGTCTCATCCATAATTTTCTCATCCATCATTGTCTCATCCATCTTTGTCTCATCCATCTTTGTCTCATTCATCTTTGTCTCATTCATCTTTGTCTCAGCCATCTTTGTCTCATTCATCTTTGTCTCAGCCATCTTTGTCTCATCCATCTTTCTCATCCATCTTTGTCTCATCATCTTTGTCTCATCCTTCTTTGTCTCATCCATCTTTGTCTCATCCACCTTTGTCTGGCCCATCTTTGTCTCAGCTATCTTTGTCTCATCCATCTTTGTCTCATCCACCTTTGTCTCATCTATCTTTGTCTCAGCCATCTTTGTCTCATCCACCTTTGTCTCATCTATCTTTGTCTCAGCCATCTTTGTCTCATCCATCATTTTCATCCATCTTTATCTCATCCATCTTTGTCTATCCATCTTTGTATCATTCATCTTTGTCTCAGCCATCTTTGTCTCATCCATCTTTCTCATCCATCTTTGTCTCATCCATCTTTCTCATCCATCTTTGTCTCATCCATCTTTGTCTCATCTATCTTTGTCTAATCCATCATTGTCTCATCCATCTTTGTCTCATCCATCTTTTTCTCATCTATCTTTGTCTTATCCATCTTTGTCTCATCATCTCTGTCTCATCCATCTTTGTCTCAGCTATCTTTGTCTAATCATCTCTGTCTCATCCATCTTTGTCTCAGCCATCTTTGTCTAACCCATTTTTATCTCAGCCTTTATTTTCTCATCCATCTCTGTCTCATCCACCTTTATCTCGTCCATCTGTGTCTCAGCTATCTTTGTCTCATCCACCTTTGCCTCATCCACCTTTGTCTCATCCACCTTTGCCTCATCCACCTTTGTCTCATCCATCATTGTCTCATCCATCATTGTCTCATCCATCATTGTCTCATCCATCATTGTCTCATCCATCATTGTCTCATCCATCATTGTCTCATCCATCATTGTCTCATCCATCATTGTCTCATCCATCATTGTCTCATCCATCATTGTCTCATCCATCATTGTCTCATCCATCATTGTCTCATCCATCTTTATCTCATCCATCATTGTCTCATCCATCTTTATCTCATCCATCATTGTCTCATCCAGCTTTGTCTCATCCATCTTTGTCTCATTCATCTTTGTCTCATTCATCTTTGTCTCAGCCATCTTTGTCTCATTCATCTTTGTCTCAGCCATCTTTGTCTCATCCATCTTTCTCATCCATCTTTGTCTCATCCATCTTTGTCTCATCCACCTTTGTCTGGCCCATCTTTGTCTCAGCTATCTTTGTCTCATCCATCTTTGTCTCATCCACCTTTGTCTCATCTATCTTTGTCTCAGCCATCTTTGTCTCATCCACCTTTGTCTCATCTATCTTTGTCTCAGCCATCTTTGTCTCATCCATCATTTTCATCCATCTTTATCTCATCCATCTTTGTCTATCCATCTTTGTATCATTCATCTTTGTCTCAGCCATCTTTGTCTCATCCATCTTTCTCATCCATCTTTGTCTCATCCATCTTTCTCATCCATCTTTGTCTCATCCATCTTTGTCTCATCTATCTTTGTCTAATCCATCATTGTCTCATCCATCTTTGTCTCATCCATCTTTTTCTCATCTATCTTTGTCTTATCCATCTTTGTCTCATCATCTCTGTCTCATCCATCTTTGTCTCAGCCATCTTTGTCTAACCCATTTTTATCTCAGCCTTTATTTTCTCGTCCATCTGTGTCTCAGCTATCTTTGTCTCATCCACCTTTGCCTCATCCACCTTTGTCTCATCCACCTTTGTCTCATCCATCATTGTCTCATCCATCATTGTCTCATCCATCATTGTCTCATCCATCTTTATCTCATCCATCATTGTCTCATCCATCTTTATCTCATCCATCATTGTCTCATCCAGCTTTGTCTCATCCATCATTGTCTCAGTCATCTGTCTCATCCATGGGAATGCTAATTATCCACTCGTTTCTTTTTCTGTATCATATATGAGGTGTTGCTTTTAGAGTTTTGTTGGGAACAGGCGACGGTTTACTCGAGAGAGTTCCCGTGAGTGGTTGGCAGGTTGGGTAATGTCGTGACTTGTACGTCGTGGTGGAAAGGGTGGTATGTAATGTCGTGATTTGTAAGCGTGCGGTGGTATGTAATGTCATGACTTGTAAGTTCTGGTGGGATGGGTGGTATGTAATGTCGTGATTTGTAAGCATGCGGTGGTATGTAATGTCAAGACTTGTAAGTTCTGGTGGTATGGGTGGTATGTAATGTCGTGATTTGTAAGCGTGCGGTGGTATGTAATGTCATGACTTGTAAGTTCTGGTGGTATGGGTGGTATGTAATGTCGTAATTTGTAAGTGTGTGGTGGTATGTAATGTCATGGCTTGTAAGTTCTGGTGGTATGGGTGGTATGTAGTGTCGTGATTTGTAAGTGTGTGGTGGTATGCAATGCCATGACCTGAAATGGCATCTATCCAAGAAGGCGTTAGACTCATCCCAAAATATACAGTTATTCTGTTCGTTGTTGACTCGATGCTGTCTTTGCACAACATTTTCTTGTTTAATCTTTGTTAATGTATTCATTGAATTCTACACAAACCATGACCACAGGCAAGACTAGAATGGCATGTACATTCACAATAAAATTGACAATTACAAAAGCCACAATTATATTGACAATTACAAAAGCCACAATAAAATTGACAATTACAAAAGCCACAATAAAATTGACAATTACAAAAGCCACAAGAAAATTGACAATTACAAAAGCCACAAGAAAATTGACAATTACAAAAGCCACAAGAAAATTGACAATTACAAAAGCCACAAGAAAATTGAACATAGAATATTATTTAAACGCAATAACATTGGCAATTATAACATCCACAAAAACAATAATATTTATAGCACATGCATTTTCATGGACGAATACAGCACTCACAACAACATGGACAAATGCAGCACTCGTATGGACATGTCACGTGGAAGTTCTAACATGTTTGCCTAATCCCCAGGGACCGAGAAGGATGAGAAGTCAGATGACACCAAGTCAAGACACGTCAACATGAAACATCGAGGCCCCGACAACGTAGCCCAAAGGAATACGATCTCATTCGCCAGAGCAGTTCTGCCATTCTTACTGACACTTCTGTTGACAAATGTCCAACACAGCATGCTCTTACCAACATGAGTTGATTTGACAACTTGTCTGAGACGTATTCAGCTCGACCTTTCTGTTACCGAGTAATTCATTGTCGTCTGGCGTTTTCGATGTATTTTTAAATAATTGGGAGAAATTCCAGGAGATTCGGTCCCAAAACTTAGCAAAACGTCTTCTGGGAGTCATGGCTATGTCCGTCGGTTCCCTATGCCGTCAGACTGAACCTAGTACTGGAAGGTGAGCTCATCTGACATGCCCAGAACCAAAGTGAACAGTGCCAGGACATCCTGTATCTTCTATCACCTTGAGCACCATGTGTTGTGTCTGTACAGCAATAAGTACTTGCTCTTTTGTGTTTATTTAATACATTATGGTGACATACTGCATCCTTGCCTCTTGAATAAGTATTTCATGTTGTCTCATTTCTGTCAATCTGTTACTGGATTTCATTTAATTTCGAGCAAAGTATTTGTATTATTACTAGTCCTAAATAGTAGCTCTTCGTGTAAGCTCTTGATTTGATTTATTGTATTCGTTATTCATCGTTTATTGATGGCAAAGCTAGGGGAAGCTTATCACTATTCATACAAAACAAACATCAGTAGAATAGTTGTATTCACAATATCCTGTGTCACTGGTCAATGGTAAGCTTGATGGAGAGAACATGCCACAAAATAAGAAGAATAACAACGAGAAGAAAGTCAAACAACACATCCTTATTGTCGCCCTTGACGGACGACTGCGCCAAAGCAAATTTGTGGGCTCGCTCATTGGTTGATGATGTAGCTGATACAAATTCTTCTTCTGCGTTCAGGCGCATTGGCTACGTTTGATGTACTTGTCTGTTACCAGGGCCGGTTACAGTCTTTGTCGAGTATCAAAGTTACAAGGGCAGGTTACAGTCTTTGTCAAGTCTAGAAGTTACCAGAACCATCCACATCGTTGTCAAGTCTAAAAGTTACCAGAACCATTCACATCTTTGTCAAGTCTAGAAGTTACCAGAACCATTCACATCTTTGTCAAGTCTAGAAGTTACCAGAACCATTCACATCTTTGTCAAGTCTAGAAGTTACCAGACCCATTCACATCTTTGTCAAGTCTAGAAGTTAACAGAACCATTCACATCTTTGTCAAGTCTAGAAGTTACCAGAACCATTCACATCTTTGTCAAGTCTAGAAGTTACCAGACCCATTCACATCTTTGTCAAGTCTAGAAGTTAACAGAACCATTCACATCTTTGTCAAGTCTAGAAGTTAACAGAACCATTCACATCTTTGTCAAGTCTAGAAGTTACCAGAACCATTCACATCTTTGTCAAGTCTAGAAGTTACCAGAACCATTCACATCTTTGTCAAGTCTAGAAGTTAACAGAACCATTCACATCTTTGTCAAGTCTAGAAGTTACCAGAACCATTCACATCTTTGTTAAGTCTAGAAGTTACCAGAACCATTCAATTTTAGCCGAGGCAAGACGTAACTATAATTACTCGCACAGTCGTTACCACGTCAGGACATTACCAGAGCCAATCAGTCTTCGCTAGGTCAAAGCTGCACGTGCTGCAAGTGCTGCGCCTCCTGGCCAGGCATGACATCGTAGTCTCAGCACCTCTGGATGATATTCTATGGGGTCTGAACGTCAAACCGGCATGGACACTCGCTAGTGTGTGATCTCTGGATGATATTCTATGGATTCTGAACGTCAAACCGGCATGGACACTCGCTAGTGTGGGATCTCGGTGATATTCTATGGGGTCTGAACGTCAAACCGGCATGGACACTCGCTAGTGTGTGATCTCTGGATGATATTCTATGGATTCTGAACGTCAAACCGGCATGGACACTCGCTAGTGTGGGATCTCTGGACGCGACTAATGTGGTTGAATAATGTATAGAGGAGCGTTCTCCGGCGTAATGTTGTCACTTGTTTCGCCTGTCAAGTTTGTGGTTGTGGGTGATATCTGTTATTCTCATTAAATTGTCTCCTCTAATTTAGACATATTCCAACTGACAGTTAAGTTGATGTACATGGTTAGGTTGGCAGCCGATACCCAACCCTTTCAATTTGTATTTTACGACATGCCTGAAAGGTTGCAGTGGTTTCATCATTTGGTGCCAGGGATTCACGAATGGGAGGAGAAGAGAAGGAGCGAGAAGATAGGGACGTCACGATGGATGGTTTGATATGCTAGAGCCATGTTGTAACATGTACTAGTATCGTGCTGAAACATGTACTAGTAACGTGCGTGTTGTAATATGTGCTAGTATCGTGCTGTAACATGTACTAGTATCGTGCTGTAACATTTACTAGTATCGTGCGTGTTGTAACATGTGCTAGTATCTTGCTGTAACATGTACTAGTATCGGGCTATAACATGTACTAGTATCGTGCGTGTTGTGACATGTGCTAGTATCGTGTTGTAACATGTGCTAGTATCGTGCGTGTTGTAACATGTGCTAGTATCGTGCTGTAACATGTGCTAGTATCGTGCGTGTTGTAACATGTGCTAGTATCGTGCGTGTTGTAACATGTGCTAGTATCGTGCTGTAACATGTGCTAGTATCGTGCTGTAACATGTGCTAGTATCGTGTTGTAACATGTTTCCTAGTGTCGTGCTGTAACATGTGCTAGTATCGTGCTGTAACATGTACTAGTATCGTTCTGTAACATGTACTAGTATCGTGCTGTAACATGTGCTAGTATCGTGCTGTAACATGTACTAGAATCGTGCTGTAACATGTGCTAGTATCGTGTTGTAACATGTGCTAGTATCGTGCGTGTTATAACATGTACTAGTATCGTGCTGTAACATGTACTAGTATCGTGCTGTAACATGTGATAGTATCGTGTTGTAACATGTGCTAGTATCGTGTTGTAACATGTGCTAGTATCGTTTTGTAACATGTGCTAGTATCGTGTTGTAACATGTGCTAGTATCGTGCTGTAACATGTGCTAGTATCGTGCTGTAACATGTGCTAGTATCGGGCTGTAACATGTGCTAGTATCGTGCTGTAACATGTGCTAGTATCGTGCGTGACGTAACATGTGCTAGTATCGTGTTGTAACATGTGCTAGTATCGTGCTGTAACATGTGCTCGTATCGTGCTGCAACATGTGCTAGTATCGTGCTGTAACATGTGCTAGTATCGTGCGTGTTGTAACATGTGCTAGTATCGTGCGTGTTGTAACATGTGCTAGTATCGTGCGTATTGTAACATGTGCTAGTATCGTGCGTGTTGTAACATGTGCTAGTATCGTGCGTGTTGTAACATGTGCTAGTATCGTTCGTGTTGTAACATGTGCTAGTATCGTGCGTATTGTAACATGTGCTAGTATCGTGCGTGTTGTAACATGTGCTAGTATCGTGCGTGTTGTAACATGTGCTAGTATCGTGCTGTAACATGTGCTAGTATCGTGCGTGTTGTAACATGTGCTAGTATCGTGCTGTAAAATGTGCTAGTATTGTTTTGTTATCTGTGCGAGTACCTTGTTGTAACATGGGCTAGTATCGTTTTGTAACATGTGCGAGAGCCATGTTGTAATGTGTGCTAGTATGGTGTTGTAACATGTGCTAGTATCGTGCGTGTTGTAACATGGGCTAGTATCGTGCTGTAACGTGTTCGAGTGCCTTGTTGTAACGTGTAGTAGTATTGTGCTGTAACATGTGCTAGTATCGTGCTGTAACGTGTTCGAGTGCCTTGTTGTAACGTGTAGTAGTATTGTGCTGTAACATGTGCTAGTATCGGGATGTAACGTGTGCGATGGCCATGTTGTAACGTGTGCGAGTGCCTTGTTGTAACGTGTGCGAGTGCAGTGTTGTAACGTGTGGTAATATCGATCCTTAACGTGTGCTAGTATCGTGCTGTAACATATTGTGTACCGGCATGTAACATATGCTAGAATCGTGACGTAATATATGCGTGTACTGTCTTGTAACATATGCTAGTATTGTGCTGTAACATGTTTGATTACCATCAATGACACTATTATTTCTTTTTTTGGGGAAAGAGAGACTACAGATGATTCGCTAAAAACATTCAGACATACAGGGGAAATAACTAATGAACCATCTAACAACATCAGGGATACATCCGTCTCTTACAATTATTAAATGAATATAGTCCAAGAAGAATCCTAGGACTTTCGAACAAATCATTGAGAAAAAAACATCAAACATTATTTTCACATTTCAACAAAGCTACCTCTCTGCGACCCGTGTGTGATGCTTTAAGACCCACAACATAAAGTGAACGGGATTCGAATGGAATAGAATATAATCACACAAGCTTAACGTCTGTGTACTGGCTTAGAAGAGTCTGTATACAACCAGTTTCCTTTACATTTCTTTGCTCTAAAAACTATGCGCATTCAATCTATTCTTTAATGCATTAATTGTTCTTGCCTCCCCTACTTCCTGTGGCAATGCATTCCAGGCATTCACCACTCTCTAACTAAAAAATATTTCCTAATTTCTAATCTGCACCTTTCTTTAGTTAATTTGTAGCTATGCCCTCTTGTTCTTGTAGGTTGTTATATATTTTTTTAAAACTTGTTATAGTCTAATTTATACTTTCTTTTTGATTATCTTATAGACATGTATTAAGTCACCTCGAATTCTTTTCTTTTCTTGACATTGTAGGCCGGTTTTTCTTAGTCTTTCTTTATAACTGTAATTCTGGAATCCCACTGTCAGATTTGTCGCTCTTCTTTGTATCCTTTCCAGCATGTTTATATCCCCTCTATGATAAGGACTCCACACCTGTACACAGTACTCCAATCTAGCTCTAACTAATGCTTTATACAGTTTGACTATCACTTCTTTGCTCCTATGTTTAATATTTCTGTTTAACATACTTAACATTACATTTGCCTTTTTGACTGCTACCTGGACTTGCTCACTCACTTACCTGTATGATCTATTATAACCCCTAAGTCCCTTTCCTTTTCTATCATTCCAATATTGTTAAACTCCATTTGACAGCTTATAGACTATTCCAAATGTATTTATACTGGTTTAGAAGACTCTACCGAGTCTGTAAACAACCAGTTTCTTGTAGAGTGGTTTTAACCCACGTTCGAGTCCATTGTAATAGACTGAAACACTAGAGCTCAGTAAACCTGCAGCCATTTAGGCGCCATCTATAGCTGCTCTTAACATACTACTTGAAGAAAGCTACAAATAACTTGGATATATTTTTTACTTGAATTTTGCCTGGACCAGTGGCCGTTAAGCATACTCTTTTCGATTTCCAACTGCCAAGGAATTTTTAACGTGCTCGACACTGAACACCGGAGTCCGATCTCATAACCCAGAGATCAGGGGAATTTTTACCAGAAGATCCCCATGAAAAAAATTCCGATCTGCATCGTGATTCAGACACCTTACCTCGAGACCACTGAGGGCCACCCCCCCCCCCCCTTCCTCCACCTCCCCACCTCCCCTCATTATATCCACTTCTGCTTTAGATGAGAAACTACTGTATCGTTTTTAGTCATAAGCGAATTGTTTAATCATGGATCCCATATCAATGTCTAAATCGTTTATATATATATATATGTAATAGTTGTCCATCACAAGTGATGAAGACCACTCTCTTTGTTCAGCCGTGTGGACAGTCGTATCTCTTGCTGCGTCCGCTGAAATGGGTGACTTGCGCGGTGATTTGGATTAAAGTGAGGAAGAAACTGCGCCTTTTGTCAACCTCACTCACAGAGCCTAAGCTACCTTTTGTCAACCTCACTCACAGAGCCTAAGCTACCTTTTGTCAACCTCACTCACAGAGCCTAAGCTACTTTTTGCCAGTGGCAAGACATTCATTGAGACGACTGGAGATAGCATAGGATGCAGATTTTGCCTCAGGGTTACCACCGAAGCCTTTCCGTAAACATGTAACCCGTAGGGTAGAAAGGTGGGATGGCATCTAACGCAGTTTGTCGTTTTGATAACCACAAGAGGTCGTATGGACAACACTCAGCGTGTGAGTGAGTCTGGCATCTCTCCCCAGCTGTATTCAGCTCATCATAGTAGCATCTAAAATTCGCACACGCCAAATTCGTGAAGGTGAACCGGCAGAACTAACCCGTGAAATACGACACAGGTATAACCGTAGTGCCATTCAGTCGGCGTCCAGACCAGGATAAACGGATGGAAAAAATCACCAAAAAAAAGAACGAAATAACAAGTCCAGATGGAAAACAACACCACGTTTCCGTGAACACAAGTGTAAGTCGTCGACTAGTGTGAATTCCAGGCAAATCTGTGGTCTAGCGACATCCATAATGATACAAAAGAGTAGAGAAATGTAGACTCGCAGCCAGTTATGGCGCCATATATATATATATATATATATATATATATATATATATATATATATATATATATATATATATATATATATATATTTAAATGTATATCAACAACAAAATTGGTTCCAAAACCGAACCCTGTGGCACTCCACTTTTCACTTCGCACCACTCAGTGTACATATTATGTATGCCCACTCTCTGCCTTCTCGTTAACCAATTTTCAATCCATTTGGCAACTTCCCCACCTATTCCATGTGATTTTAACTTGTTAATTAATCTTTAATGGGGCATATCAAAGGCCTTTGCAAAATTTCGATAAATAACATGCACTGGCTCCCTTTATCATTTGAGTAACCTCCTCCATGAATTCTAATAGATTTGTTAAGCACGATCTCCCTCTAGTAAACCCATGCTGACTATTTCTGATTAGATTAAACGTGTCTAAATGCATTACAATGTTTTCTTTGATTATTGGCTCTAAAAAGGTACAGACTGTTCTAGTTAAACTGACCTGTCTATAATTTTCTTGCTAAAATGTTTTGCCTTTTTTGAAAAAGATGATCACTTCTGCGTCTTGTTCCAGTGGTGTTTGCAAGTGATTGAGAACATAATGTAGACAATGGTTCTGCTAGTTGGTCTCTAATTTCAAACAGCAAATTTGGATGAATACCATCTTGACCTGGACATTTATCCACTTTCAATCCCTCCAATTTTTAAAAACAATTTGTTTTGTAGTACAGACTGATCTTAATTCCACTGTATCCATGTCTCCTTGAAAAATATCTATAGGCTCTGGGATCGTGGAGCAGTCTTTCTTTGTGTAGACTGTGCCAAAGTACTGATTGAGTAGATTAGCTGCCTCCCTATTCTCACTTATTATTTGCCATGTACTGTCTATAAGAGGGCCTACTTTGCTTCGTGCTCTTTGTTTATTTCTAACATAAGAAAATAAGCTTTTACTATCAATCTTGATACTATGAGCAAATCTTTTTTCGAAGTCTATTTTTGCTGCTTTATTCACTTTCGAGCTATGTTTTGCTTGTTCAAATATTTTTTAAATATTTAAAATGATATAACCAAAATAACTCGAAACTTTCTCTGTGGTTGAATGTTCTGTGCCTCCGACAACGCAAACGCGTAACCTTCATACAGTGATTGAACAACTGTAACCCGAGTACGGGAGATGTAAAGACGACGTTGACACGAGCACACTCCTTCTGATTGTCTCTTTGTTGTACAATGATTAACTACGTCTGATGGATCTTCTTCAAACTGTTTTCCTATCAAGATTGCAATAAAGCAGGGATGTGTGCTTGCGCCAACCCTCTTTGGGATTTTCTTCTCCATGCTTTTATCGTACGCTTATAGCACGTCTGTGGGCGATGTATATCTGCACACTAGGTCAGGTGGGCGGCTGTTTAACCTGTCCTGACTGCCTACGAGGACCAAGGGCAGGACGGTACTCATTTAGAAGATGTTTACAGATGGTGTAGTTCTTGTGACAAATAGTAAGAAGGCGAGAAAGCCTACAGAGACTGGGAGACATTCGCCGAGGGGTGCAAGTCGTTTGGGCTCACCATTAGCCTGGACAAGACGAAGGTCTAAGTACAAGGTATTACCACCCCCCGCCACCACCCTCCCCCCCCCCCCAATCCCCCATCCATAAAGATTGATGGCGTCACTCTGGAGGTCGTAAACAGTTTCACTTATCTTGGGTCTGCCATCAGTAACACTCTCTCGCTTGAGAAGCAGATAGACAGAAGGCTTGGCATGGCAAGTACCGTCCCGTCGGACGAAGATAGTCTAGAAAAACACTGCGCTGTCTCGCTACACCAAGGTCTCGGTCTATCAGACCTGCGTTCTTGGCACTCTAATGTATGGAAGCGAGACTTGGAGCACTTACACTAAACAGGAACGGCGGCTCAACGCCTATCACATGAGGTGTCTACTGCGTATATTGGGAATTGGGTAGCAAGAGAGAGTGCCGCATAATGTGGTCTTATATCGAGGAAAGACAGCATGTACTCGCTAGTGCTTGTTTACTGCATGGACGATGAGAGGATATTCTCTATGAACACTTGGCCATTGGAACTAGAAGAATAGGCCGTCCCAAACTGCGATTCTTCTTCTGTTTCTTCTGTCGTTCTCCAACCTCCCGCTGCCAAGCCTTGAGAAGAGCAAGTAAAAGAATGTTTTCAAAAGAACGGAATGGGCTGTGTCGTAGTTTACAACTTGACTGCGATATTTGCACCATTCGGTCAGACACATCAGTCTTCATCAAGCATTTTTTAATACCGGGTAACCTTCCCTCTTCGATCCTTTCTCCTTAGCCAGTCTGCCCTGTTGCAGCCTTTTATTGAGGACCATTGCGTGAAGGTGTAGAAGGGTCTTGGCAACTCTGATTTGCTGGTCCTGATGCTATAAGTCAGGTATGGGTCGCTGGCCCTGACGCTATAAGTCATCTATGGGTCGCCGGCCCTGAAACTAGCAGTCAGCTATCGGTCGCTGGCCCTGACGCTAGCAGTCAGCTATCGGTCGCTGGCCGGTGCAGCTCGTGCACTGCTCAGCATCTTGATCCCCCAATGCGACTCGAGGATGTGCGCGAGGGACATGGAGCCCTGTGACATCCCATCCGAGGGCTGGGAAACAATTGCTTGGGATTTGCTGCACAGAGAGTCAGTTGGAGGGTACATTGGCACTGCAGACACTCGTAAAGGCCTTATGGCTGCATAGACAAAGACAGAAGACACCGAGGGACATCCTGGCAAGCCAGCCTCTGGAGCATGGTTGCACGGTGTGTGGCAATGATACTCGCGAATAGGCCTTTTCAGTCATAGCAGGCAGTGTCGAAATACTGGACAAAACTAATAGGTCGCCACGCGCATCGTCTACGGAGACTGAGACGCCAATGATGGTGATCTTTGTCTGACTTTCATGCAGGATTCATTGGTTATAGTAGTGCAGTCATTTTGTTTTTCTGCCCCAAGTCAAATATTTCATTTTGTCAAATTGTATCAAAATTTGGGCATCTTATGGTTTAAATGGGTTTCGTACACTCGTGCATGCCTTCATGAGTGAGTGAGTGAGTGGCACTGGCTGATTGTCTGGCTGGGACTGGCTGATTGGCTGACTGACTAAGACTGACTGATTGACTGGCTGGCTGGGACTGACTGATTGGCTGGCTGGAACTGAGTGATTGGCTGGCTGGGATCTACTGATTGGCTGGTTGGCTGGAGCTGACTGATTGACTGGATGGCTGGTTGGCTGAGACTGACTGATTTGCTTGCTGGCTGGCTGGTGCTCACTGATTGTCTGGCTAGCTGTTCGGCCGGCTTTCTAACTGACTGACTGTGTGTGCTCATTTAATTATTCAACAGAATGGCATTGGTGAAGTTGAAAGTGTCATAAAACACGTCGTAGGAGGGGTAAATTAACACATCATGAGGAAATCAGTGTATGAAGATGCTACCTGTAGATAGTCCACATACACACCAGTCATACAAGGGAGTCTGGTGCATGCAACAATCCTCATGGATAGGGACTGTATGATGCCCCAATAATTCACAAAGGAAGTTGGAAAACGAGAAAAATCGTTATTTTTATTGAAGAACAGCAGATTTTGGTTTGGCAGATGATTTCTATCTGCTCTCTCATAAACAACAGGACATGCAGTGAAATGTCTACAGAGTTCTAGAGCAAGCTATAGGAACAGGACGGCAGAGAGGTGTGTGTGTGTGTGTGTGTGTGTGTGTGTGTGTGTGTGTGTGTGTGTGGTGGCGCGCGTTCACGTGTGTACACACCCACGCACCGGCACACACACATGCACACACACACACATACATATATATTTATATATATATACACACACATGCATATATGCATTCATGCACGCACACATACACCAATATACACACACATACATGCATGCATACGCAAACACAACACATATACATACATACACACACACACATACTACCCTGGGTACCCGTCTTTAACCGAGATCATTGTAAAATCACCTAATTGTTTAAACCTCACCACCACTGCCCTCATATCCTCATTAGAACCCCACCCTGTCGTATTACACGCAATCGCCCAAACCCCGAACATTTCTTTCCTTCACAACTCGCTCAACCCCACCCCCTTCAACTATCTCATCCACTTCCCCCCCCCCCAATCCCCATCCTCAACCGCAGACATCTTCATCCAAAACGCAAATCTCTTCCCCGTTTCTACCCGTCTTTATCTCCAAAACTCTTCCTCCCTGACCCATCCGTTTCTACCCGTTTTTATCTCCAAAACTCTTCCTCCCTGACCCATCCATTTCCCCTTCCTCGTTTACCCTGATCGACTCGCCCAGTCCCCACCCTCTCCCCCCTCCCCTTCAGATCAACCAAGTGTAACAGAGCATCGAGAGCCCGTTTCGTCTCGCGCCAACAACCTCGTGTTGGGCCCAAATTCGGACATGGTGTAACAATTTATATCTCTAAAACACTTTCAATGAAATAATTATTGTACAATTATTGTTCTTGTAAATCTCTTAACTAAGTCAAGCCTTCAATATGGTGAAGGTGTGTAGTTGAATTCAGCCTACAATATGGTGAAGGTGTGTAGTTGAATTCAGCCTACAATATGGTGAAGGTGTGTAGTTGAATTCAGCCTACAATATGGTGAAGATGTGTAGGTGAATTCAGCCTACGATATGGTGAAGGTGTGTAGTTGAATTCAGCCTACAATATGGTAAAGGTGTGTAGGTGAATTCAGCCTACAGTATGCGCGTATGTTGAGCACATGCGCACCACGCCTCGGATTGGGTCACATAGTCACAGTTCTTTTTACGTTAAAAATTATCTTTTTCCGGTCTTTCTAAAGCACCGTCGATATTTCGCTGATTTTAAACTAGTCATGTGACGGGGAAATGAGGTCAAGGGATGAGGTCGCGTGTCTAAAGGTCATGTAGCCTGGAACTTCATTAGAGGAAGTCTTGCACAATTGAGTTTAGATTGGTGGAACGGTTTAGAATTAAATAACAAACAAACCTAGAGATAATATCAGAGACATCTCGTTCTGTAAGAAACTCCACAAGAAGCACTTCTACAAAAGGTCATCAAAAGTAGACCTCTGGTCAAAAAATTGCTCCAGGCCGATCACTGTTTCACTCTTAAGAGAGGGAAGTGAATGTTAAACTCGCATGTTACTTGCTGGACTAAGGTTATTAACTGAGGCCTATACACGAGGGCAAAAGAGCAGTAAAGATGGCGCCTTCTGGCTGTGGGTCTACATTGCTCTGTTGATTTAGTTCATTATAGATGCCGACAGACCATGGATTTGCCAGGAATTCACACCAGTCGACGACTTTTACACTTGTGTTCACAGAAACGTGTTGTTGTTTTCCATTTGGACTGGTTAATTCGTTCGTTTTGTGTTTTCTTCCGTCCGACTATCCTGGAATGGACATCGGCTATATGAATAGCACTACGCTTAAACCTGTGTCGTATTTCACGGTCTAGTTCACACGGCAGAACCTCACAAGATTGGCGCCCTACACCCTGCCTGCAAACGGTGTCAGCTTTGTTGTATGAAATTTAGACACAAATATAATGAACTGCTACTTGGAGAGAGATTGGTTCCGTCAGGTGTGTTGCGGCCCAAAACACACCGTTGTTGTGTGGTGGGAGCTGGTATGACAAACTGCAACAACGGTGTCTCAATGACCTTCTATATTATGGGACTGATGATGATGCACGAGTGGGCTTTAAAAGAAAACTTTAAACATTTTTTTTGGGGTACATTTATTCTTAAAACGTGAAACACAACTGTATTATTTTTTGACGTAGTCTCACAATTGCATTAAATACAGGTCCCCCGGTGCATATAAAGTGGATGGGTTACTGTAGAACAAAAGTATCTTGGTTGTGTGGGTAATCTCCAATGCATCACCTGCTAGATCTCTTCATCTGACCTGAAAGTCTTTCCTTCCAATGTCTTTTTTAGGCGTTCAAATACGAGGAAATCACGTGGGGCTAGGTCTGATCAGGACGGCGGATGTGGTAGACACTGAAGGTGGAGGTCCTCGACGGTTGCAGCCGTTGTACGTGCAGCATGGGGTCGAGCAGTGTCAAGTTACAAAAGGACACCTTTACTCAGAAGTAAACGTTGTTTGGATTTGATTGCGGGTCGAAGATGATTCCTGAGAATGTCATTCCCTGCATGTGACAATGTTCCCCTTGGACATGCAATCCTAGAAAATAACGCATCGTTCATCACCCCAAAAAAGAGTCTACATAAACTTTCTTGCAGATTACTGCGGGCGAAACTTATTCGGTTTCGGGGAGGAGGGATGGCACGATTCATTCTTTTCAGGCTTGTGATAGTAAATCTAAGTTTCATCTAAAGAAACAATTCTTGCTAGGAAGCCATCACTTTCTCCTTTAAGGTGCCGCAAAGGTTTATGACAAGCATCAACGCGTCGTTGTTTCAATTCTCGAATAAGCTTCCATGGCACCCACCTTGCAGACAATGTGTGGTACTGTAGCACATCATGGATGATGTGGTGTACTGGACCTTGACAGATGTGCTGAAATTCCATTCACAGTCAATCGGCGATGTTCCTCTACGAGAAAGTTAACGGCTGCAATCAACGTTGGGGTCACTACTCGGTGTATCTGATCCGATCGTGAACAGTTTGTCACAGAACTCACACCGTATTGGAACTTCCTACTTCACTCATACACTTGCTGAAGCGAAAGACTTGCATCACCGTACTGGACCTTCATTTATTTTTATAGATTTCACCCCTTCGCTGCTCAAAAAACAGAAAACAGAATGTTGCTCCTCTTTGGTGCTTGTCAATAGTGGGGCGGTCATCTTTTCTCTGCGATTATGGGATCATGTTGTTCGTCTACACCGCGATGGCACTAAAGGACACTCTTGTCATCTTTAGCAACCATATTAACAAGTTACAATACTTAGGCAGTGTTTTTCAAGTTTCTATTCCACATTTAAGGTTTTCATTTGAAGCTCTCTTGTACATTTATCTGCCTGGCGCACATTGCTAATTGAAGAGAGGGGATGGGGAGGGATATATCAAATGAGCTGTCTTCTTCACATCGAACATCTTATATCGCTTGCTTTGACAGTGCAATCTGTTGTCGTTGTTGTTGTTGTTCATGTCTGTCCCTTGATGATGTCCTATCACGATTAGGATTGTTTTCTCTGTCACGCTGTCACTGCGCTCCCTTACAGAATGTTTGTCGTCAAAGTCTTACATCTGATATGGGTCAAAATAGATGTAACATAGAATGGAGACATATGTATGTCAAAGGTGAAGCCATGCAACGTGTAAACATGTGTATGTTATGGCGGGGTGGGGGTAGAGGAAAGGGTAAGTGAGATTTAATATATAATAGGTAGGAAGATTCATGTCGTGCAACAAATGTGTCGTGTAGGATGATCTGTTTGATGATTTGATTGTGTTTTGCACTAAATAAAATGTTCGGATTACATCATTGTAATGTTGGACAACTTCTCTGTACCATTGTTAGTGTCCAGAAACTTGTTCTAATATTTGATGGGAGGAAGTTGGGAGGGGTGGGGGGGATCATTAACCGGCCTCCCCAAGTACTGTTGTCCCGCCTTGTCAGTGATGACCCTTGAATCAGCCATGGCCTACTTTAGATAGGCCGTCTCACTCACCATTTGAAACATCCCATTCCCAAACCGACTATATAATGGAGCTCACATTGCGCCAAGGTGTATAATCAATCCATGCTCAACGCAGAGGAATAGAACAACTACATGGTATAAAACACAAAAAATCACTGTTGAGAGTGATCCTTTCACAGAATCTTGCCCTGAAACCAACTTCATATCCTTCTTAGTTCCCCGAACACGCTATTATAGTTGCACTGATAGTTGACACGTACACGTTCCGAGAATGTGACGTTTCAAAGGGATTTCTCCGTAAGTAAGAAGGCATGTATCTACAGTAGGCTGAGGATCAGCCCTGTAAAGACAACGCTTTTACTGCTCTCCTCTGCAGTCTGTTGTATCTGATGAAGTCTGTGAGCTGGCAGTCGGAAACCTGCTGCTTAATGATTTCTGATATGTGCTCTCTAAATCCTTTTAAAAGTTAAGTGAGAGCATTCACGAATTAGTTTGAATTTTTGTTTTTGATAACATGTATTGCCTTGGCTCAGTCAACCCTGGTAGGGGTTATCACACTGGGGCAGCTGTGTATGGTGTGTGTGTGTGTGTGTGTGTGTGTGTGTGTGTAATGTATTTTTGTTTATGTGTACGTGTGTATGAAAGTGTATGTGTATGTACGTGTGTATGAAAGTGTGTGTGTACGTGTTATGTCTCACTTTATCGTCCTCAGAAGTAATCATGCAGATCTGAAATGAGATCCCGGCTATGACGTGATTAATGTCAACTGCATTATTTTCTTGTTTCATTTGTGAGGCAAATTATTTGTCTACGTTCGGGAAGGACAAGTCGTGGCAACTGGCAGAGATCATTGCCTAGCTGTTACAGAGTTCTCGGACATGAATAAATCGATGAAACAAGAACTCTTCCTCCACGTGATAACGTATGACCATAAACAATGGTGGCCTTGATTTCGGTTATCTCTCTCTCTCTCTCTCTCTCTGCTCTCTCTCTCTCTTTCTCTCTCTTTCTCTTTCTCTCGCACTCTCTATCTCTCTCTCACTCTATGTCTGTGTATGTCACTTCCATTAACAGCTGTCACAACCAGAATGCCAAGGGTGTGAATGACCTTTCTGATCACGTTATTGATCACTATTTTAGAATCAACATGTATTTATTAACAACTCGGGAGTTGGTCACTTTCAAAGAAACAGGCCCAGAAAGTTGAAGGAGTATATTGAAACACTTGAGTGGTGCTTGTGTTCACAAGAATAGGACCACTGCAGCCTGCCAAGGTTGTCGTCAAAGGCGACTAAAGACGATTTGTGTATGGGGTTAGCAACATTCACTGTAGATGCTCGGGTACAGACTACCTGTAAACATGCTAGCTAATGTAGCGGCCTTGTGTTCTATTTGGAGCGAGAATGGGCGTCCATCACACTAAGACATGAGCTTCTGTCTATGCTATATTGAGACCGCAGTCTCTACCCAAATTGAGACCTGTGCCTCTACCCAATTTGAGACCTGTGCCTCTACCAAAATTGAGACCTGTGATTCTACCCAAATTGAAACCTGAGTCTCTACCCAAATTGAGACTTGAATCTCTACCCCTGACCTTCTACCAAAATTGAGACCAAATTGAGACCAGAGCCTCTACAAATATAAACATTTGTCTCTACCCAAATTGAGACCTGGTTCTCTTACCCAAATTGAGTCCTGAATCTCTGTCCAAATTAAAATCTGGTCCTCTACCCAAATTGAGGCCTGGGTCTCTACCCACATCGAATTCCGTATCTACCCTATTTTATATCCTAATGTTTAACAAACATTGCTAGCACTTCTCCCTTGTCCGTCTCATATTTTCGGGGAAATCAGTGGTTCACGTTTGTCATTCTCCGCATCATGTTCATGTGAATATTTCTATGCCCTTTGTATTCCAGATCGAGAGTAAACCACTCAGAGCTTGAGCTACATTCAGCAACTTCAAGACTAAATCGTTCAATTTCTGGGGAAACTAACTATACGTCTGCTGTGTATCACCTGGGTTTATAGAATTGCCTACAATATAAACAGCTCACTAAGGCTTAGCTTGCGGTAGACAAATAGATTGTGGCAGTGGGCCTCTAAAGTAGATTATGGTTGT
This sequence comes from Ariolimax columbianus, assembly GCA_036924085.1. Taxonomy (NCBI): domain Eukaryota; kingdom Metazoa; phylum Mollusca; class Gastropoda; order Stylommatophora; family Arionidae; genus Ariolimax; species Ariolimax columbianus. The sequence goes on along the minus strand of JAVGWX010000003.1, from coordinate 142,886,831 downwards.
TAAATCAGAGACCCATCTGTAGACCAACATTCGGGGTTGGGGAGATAAGGACGGACTGTGAGCAGTCTTCGAGAGAAGAGACATGCCATTATGTTTGGGCGAACAGCCCCTGGAACAGGACAAAGAGCTCAAATACATTGGAGCTGTAATATATCAATTGGCAGATATTAATGTTGCAGTTAATGACCTTAAAGTAAGTGGGCAAGTACGCTATAATGTGTACACATTGATGGTATAGGGTCGTGTGTACACATCGATGGTATCGGATCCTGTGTACACATTGATAGCATAGGGACATACTTATGTGACAACTACGCTATACTTTCCATAGCAGTCCATATTGATGGTGAAGTAAATTCGAAAATTTGCCAAAGCATGTACAGACTTTGAAAAACTAATATCCCAAATTTTTGACCTGAGAGGAATCCAGTTTATAACCAAATTGAAGTCATCCTGCAAACTCTTCATTAGTTATGTTCACAGATGTAGAAGTTCTGTCGCGGGCTGGCATGACAAGTATCCACACAACTGTGCAAATCGCAGCTTAGATGGATTGGTCATGTTGTCCGCGTGTCATGTGAGCGGATTCCAAACAAAATATTCTACGGCGAACTTGAATCACGCAAGCGAGCTCGCAGTGGTCAAATAAAACGTTACAAAGACATTATGAAAGAGCCGATGAAGTACTTGGGCATTGACCCTGATAATTAGAAGAATATTCTTGCTGATCGCTCTGCGTGACGTATCAAAGTCTCTGCTGGCACAGTAAATATGGAGCAGACAAGCATCAAGGGAGATGCACGGAGACGGGCGACACGAAAGGCGAGAGACGAGTTGCCTCTGTCTGACGGTCAGACAGAGTTTCTATGCCCTCAGAGTGACAGACGCTTTCGGGATCGATTGGTTTGATGAGCCACCACCGAACTCACTCCAGGATTGACAGATGACAATATGATCCTTTTCGGATACGATTAACAAAGAACAGAATGTGTACACAATGATAGCGTCTGCAAATGCAATTAATAAGGCGATCAATTGTTTATACTCTGTATACAACGCTAATGGATTGACGGGATGTATAGCTGACTATGTACAGATTTATAACGTACACAGAGTTGTGTACAGATAGAACATGCGTGTTGCTAGTCTTGAAACTCATTATTGTCTAGAAATATACACATTACTGCCACCTCTAAGATTCAAAAAGTTCATATTATGTACATTATCGATGTGTTTGTCAATCATTATTGTTTTCCAGAATAACCTACCCCTGAACTAGCTACAAGCCCATGCAAGTTTATTGTCATGTTATGTGTTGGCTGCAGCTTGAATGATAATGTTGTTTGTCTCATGTTCTGTAAATGATTTCATTTTTAAATTAAATTACTGTTGACTTGGTTTATAGAATGCCTTCAAAACGGGTAAACAAGTGGAGTTTGTTATCCAAAGACGTAAATATTGTTTTATTTTTATTCCAGCCAAATATTCGTTCACTTATTTGCTTGATAGACTATTGTGTATGCTGGAAATAAGTGCAGTGTCAATAAAAAAAATATGATATCACAGATTGTACAATTCTTTGTTTGCGTGATGACGTCATAATGTGTCACTCTCACAGCTTACATAATTAGAGTGGTTGGGATGTGTCACTTTCACAGCTCACATAATTAGAGTGGTTGAGATGTGTCACTTTCACAGCTTACATAATTAGAGTGGTTGGGATGTGTCACTCTCACAGCTTACAACATTCAAGTTGTTGGAGTGTGTCACTCTCACAGCTTACAACATTCAAGTGGTTAAAGTGTCACTCTCATAGCTTACAACATTCAAGTGGTTGAAGTGTCACTCTCACAGCTTACATAATTAGTGTGGTTGGAATGTGTCACTGTCAGAGCTTATATAATTCAAGTGGATGGAGTGTGTCACTCTCACAGCTTACATAATTCTTCAGGCAGTATCCATTTACAATCCAGATTTGTGTATCACTCTGTAACTTCAGGCAGTATCCATCTACAATCCAGATCTGTGTATCACTCATGATCGTCCAGTGTTTAAACTAGTCCATGTGAGGAGTGATTGAAATCTGTCACGTTGATTGTTTGGACCAATGGTGAGCCGAGTTTTCCGTGAGATATGTCCGAATGTTAAGTGAAAGCGCTGCTCTTCTTTGATAAGAGACTTGGCCATGACCCTGAACTTAGTGCTGTTATTTCAAGTACACGCTCGCGTGCCAGCGATACATTTCTTCCTGAGATCACATCTTCTAGTCACCTCCCCCACCCCCGCCCCTCATACCCCACGTCCTAGCCATAGAACAGCTGGTTATCGCCATCTTCTTTGACTTCTACACACAGAAAATCCGCATGCAGTGTCACCCATCAAAACTTCGCCACAGGACTGGTCGTACTGATTGAAAACGGGGGTAGGTAGGGTGGGGCCATTTCATACCTAATATGGCTAAGTGGAAGGCGGGCCATTTCATACCTAATATGGCTAAGTGGAAGGCGGGCCATTTCATAACTCATATGGCTAAGTGGAAGGCGGGCCATTTCATACCTCAGATGGCTAAGTGTGAGGCGGGCCATTTCATACCTAATATGGCTAAATGGAAGGCGGGCCATTTCCTACCTAATATGGCTAAGTGGAAGGCGGGCCATTTCATACCTCAGATGGCTAAGTGTGAGGCGGGCCATTTCATACCTAATATGGCTAAGTAAAAGGCGGGCCATTTCATACCTCAGATGGCTAAGTGTGAGGCGGTCCATTTCATACCTCAGATGGCTGTGTGAGGCGGGCCATTTCATACCTAATATAGCTAAGTGTGAGGCGAGCCATTTCATACCTAATATGGCTAAGTGTGAGGCGGGCCAATTCATACCTCATATGGCTAACTGTAACATCACAAACTTCACAAATCTACAGCAACGCGAACACAATAAAGAACATGTTACGTGAATTCCTTGACCCATTCTGCTTGCTGTGTTTTCTGAGACCAGATGGTTTCATCTATTACCATAAATACATATCTGTACTGGAGACATTAGTCAGGTTGTTACGTGACCAATGGTAGTGGCTATACGTCTGTCAATCACACGTCATATGATGTGTTAATCTACTTCTACTACATCCTATCCTCACACTCTACACCTCCACACTCTACACCTCCACACTCTACACCTCCACACTCTACACCTCCACACTCTACACCTCCACACTCTACACCTCCACACTCTACACCTCCACACTCCACACCTCCACACTCTACATCTCCACACTCTACATCTCCACACTCTACATCTCCACACTCTACATCTCCACACTCTACACCTCCACACTCTACACCTCCACACTCTACACCTCCACACTCTACATCTCCACACTCTACATCTCCACACTCTACACCTCCACACTCTACACCTCCACACTCTACACCTCCACACTCTACACCTCCACACTCTACACCTCCACACTCTACATATCCACACTCTACACCTCCACACTCTACACCTCCACACTCTACATCTCCACACTCTACACCTCCACACTCTACACCTCCACACTCTACACCTCCACACTCTACATCTCCACACTCTACACCCCCACACTCTACACTCCACACTCTACACACCCACACTCTACACCTCCACACTCTACACCTCCACACTCTACACCCCCGCACTCTACACCCGGACCCCACTTCTACTACAGCCTATCTCCACACTCTACACCCCCACACCCTACACCCCCACACTCTACACCCCCACACTCTACACCCCCACACCCTACACCCCCACACCCTACACCCCCACACTCTACACCCCCACACTCTACACCCCCACACGCTACACCTCCACAATCTACACCTCCACACTCTACACCTCCACACTCTACACCCCCACACTCTACACCTCCACACTCTACACCCCCACACTCTACACCCCCACACTCTACATCTCCACACCCTACACCCCCACACTCTACACCCGAACCCCACTTCTACTACAGCCTATCTCCACACTCTACACCCCCACACCCTACACCCCCACACTCTACATCTCCACACTCTACATCTCCACACTCTACAACTCCACACTCTACATCTCCACACTCTACATCTCCACACTCTACATCTCCACAATCTACACCTCCACACTCTACACCTCCACACTCTACGCCTCCACACTCTACATCTCCACACTCCACATCTCCACACTCTACACCTCCACAAACTACACCCCCACACTCTACACCCCCACACCCTACACCCCCATACTCTACACCCCCACACCCTACACCCCCACACCCTACGCCCCCACACCCTACACCCCACACCCTACACCCCCACACCCTACACCCCCACACCCTACACTCCCACACCCTACACCCCCACACCCTACACCCCCATACCCTACACCCCCACACCCTACATCCCCACACCCTACACCCCCGCACCCTACACCCCTACACCCTACACCCCCACACTCTACACCCCCACACCCTAAACCCCCACACCCTACACCCCCACACCCATTTCGTGGGAAATTGTGCGCCAGGGATATAGAAAATTAAAGGACTGTGTCATTTGCGTCGAGATGATGAAGCCACCAGCTTACTGAAACAACCTCTACCCTCATGCCGCGACATACTGTCTCCCTCATGTCGTGACCTACTTTTCTCCCTCATGCCCCGACCTACTCTCTCCCTCATGCCGCGATCTACTTCTGTCCCTCATGCTGTGACCTACTCTGTCCCTCATGCTGTGACCTACTCTGTCCCTCATGCCGTGGTCTACTTCTTTCCCTCATGCAGTGACCTACTTTTCTTTTTCTCATGCCGGGACCTACTTCTCTTCCTCATGCCATGACCTACTTCTCTCCCTCATGCTGTGACCTACTTCTCTAACTCATGCACTCATGCAGTGTCCTACTTCTCTCCCTCATGGTCTGACCTACTCTATCCTTCATACCGGGACCTACTTCTTGTCGTCATGTCGTGGCCTACTTATCTCCCACATATCGTGACATGCTTATCTCCCTCATGCCGTGACCTACTTCTCTCCCTCTTGCCGTGTCCTACTTCTCTTCCTCGTGCATCGGCCTACTTTTCTCCCTCACTTCGTGACCTATTTCTCTCTGCCACGTCGTGACCTACTTCTCTTCCTCAGGACGTGACCTTCTTACTCTCACATGCCGTGACCTACTTCTTGTCGTATGTCGTGACCTACTTCCCTCTACCCATTCCGTGACCTACTTCTTGTCGTCATGTCGTGACCTACTTCTCTTCCTCGTGCAGAGACCTACTTACTCTCCCTCATGCCGTGACCTACTTACTCTCACATTCCCAGCTCATCTGCTGTCAGGCAAGCGCACCACGTGACCCGCCCATCTGCGTTTTCTCAACAACGCAATATGTTCGATTCATTGATGGGTGTTTAGCGCCTGATTTCTGTAAAGTGAATTCGCTCCCGTAGTGAGATTGTTAATGATCTTTGCCTTATTGCCCTTTAAACAGCTCGAAATTTCTCTGCATCCGCTTTTCGTAAATTCGATACCTCGCGGCCATATAACATGGCGGGTAAAAGGCCTTAATCGGGGACAAGGGACAAATTAAAACAACTAACAAATCATGCAAAAACCAAGACATAAATAAAATAACGATACAATACTTTATGAGATGACAGCCATTACCAAGAAGTGAGTAACGCTGTGTCAGTTTTTAAAAAAAGATAAGACCAAACGAGAAATGGTGACTATTTTAATGTCTCTTTTTTATCTCATTTATCGCTCTCTCCCTTTCGACCATTCTCTCTGTCTCGTACACTAACCGTCTCTTTTCCGCCTTCTCTATCCATATATATCTTTATCTCTTTATTCCTCTCTCTCCTCTTTCTTTGTATTCTCTTTCCATCTCACTAGCACTCCCTCGTTATCTCTCTATCCTTTTCTTACACATCCTTTCTCTCCCTCTCTCTCTCCTTTTCTCTCATCGTATATTCCTGTCGCTACGTTCCCATCTATCTCTGTATCTCTTTCCCATTATCTTTTCCTTTCCCTTTTACTCTCATTTTTTTCCTTTCTCGCCTATTCCCTCCTTCTTCCTCGCATATCATTTCTCTCTCGCTTCTCTTCCTCTCTCTCTCTCTCTCTCTCTCTCTCTCTCTCTATCTATCTATCTATTCGTTCTCTCTACAATTAGCAACATCGTAAATCTTCAGTCCTCCAAGTGTTATTTACCGCAGGAAACATGGGCGACAAACCTTTTGCGGTACCCATAAAAGGCATAATTTGGTTATGGCCCCTACACAATCATAGAACAAAGATGATATCAAAAATTTGAACTATTTGGGAACAAAGCCACCAGAAAAAGAAACAAAGAATTGTGGATGATCAAGCAGGCGGTGAATAGAAACATGGGCTCAAAGTAGATAAAATAGCAATAATATTAGTATTAGCTGTCCACCGCAAGCGAAAATAAAGTAATATAAGCCAGGCAAGGGGGGGGGGGGGGGGGGGGGGGAGAAGAGACATATAAGGGGAAAGGGGGAGGGGAAGGCAAATAGATGGGGGCCAGTATGAGATTTTAAGAAAATGCATGGAAGATATTAATGTCCTGTGGTCGGAGGCAACCCATGCTGGTGATAAGTCTGTTTTCAAGGACGAATCGATGACGATCGACAGAGAAGCAGAAAACTAGGCATGTGACACTAATGTCAGCCTTACCCAGGTGCCCATTACTAATGAGGTGGCTGGCAATTGGGGAACCAGTGCGCTTACAGATATCATTGCGGTGTTGACGGAAACGCTCACGCAGTTCCATACTAGTCTCCCCAATGTATGTCATAGCACACTGGGGTAGATGATAGAATAGGTGAGGTTACGGGAATTACATGTGAATTCCTCTTTGATGAAGAACTCTGCTTTGGGAAAGGTAATGGAGCGAGAGAGAATGACATGAGGGCAGGTAACACAGCCTACCATAGCACTTTCACATATGGAACACACACGGAACACACACGGGACATACACAGGACATACACGGGTGAATTCGTTAGTCGGGATCTTGTACATTCTGTGCTTTCAAACAGAGCGGTTTCTCTGAGCCATAGCGATTATATTCCTCGGATATATGAGCATATTGTGTGATAGTCATAATAATAGTTGCTCATGGAAAGCGACACATGGCGACTGCGCTAGATATATGTTGTCTGATATGGCCGCATATGACCGTGTTGGGTTGTCGTGTGCTCTGTCCTTTCCGGCAGCTCGTGTAGCAGACCCCACAGTTTGCCCTAGGGTTATTCTAACTTAGAACATTATCACACTAACCCACATCAATCATGACCACACACTGCAAATAATATAGCACACAGCAGATGGCATATTTATTATATAATACTCATACCAGAAAAACGAGTAGTGAAATTACAAGCACAATTCAATACATATCATCTTAACTAAATATTCCTATATCATATATATGTTAATATAATTATTAACTAAAGCGGAAATGTTAAGCATTAGCTCTTGATGGAATTTCCAACTATCAAAAACCCAGTTATATTGCCTACACACACCACACATACACACACATCTATTTAATTGCGTCCTCAACACACCTTATCAAAAACTCTTCCTCACTCAAATCCCCTCAGGCAGCGATCTGGACATACCTCGTTCACGATGTGTCCTGCTTACAACATACGTTCAGATTATCTATTAATACAAAACTCCCACACCTATTTGATCGATTCTGTTCTATCACTAACATTCGTACGACAGTCTATCAATCGCTCCTCTATCAACTCGGTGAGCTAAATGGACTCCTATCTACAGTCTCTCTCTCTCGCTCTCCTCCACTCTCCATCCAGCCTGCTGAGCTAAACTTTTGACTCTGTGTTATATACTCTCCAGCAGTTTCAGAGCTGACCAAAGGATCTCATGGGGATGGCTCTATTCAGTCGTTATTGGAACGAATTACTCTGAACCCCTGTCACTCATCTATCGCAGCAAGCTCCGCTGCCGTCGCATCTGTCACTCACCCCCCCCCCCTTTTCCTCCCCCATTAACCAAATCGGAACGCCAGTGGCCAGTTCCTACCTGTTCACATTCTTCGCCCCCAACTCCGTTTTCCTTTGTTGAGACGGTGAGTGACCTTGACACGCATTCATGTACCTTTGTTCTGAGTCGTCCACCACATCACCCCTGCCCTTAACTCTCTTGCTCCTGCTGGAACAGTTACACTCGTTTATTTTTGCGATCCAGTTATGATTCTCTACTCGGCGATGCGAGCAACTTGTGTGAAAGGCAGTGCCTTAGGCTGAGAAGTCCCTGGCCAGATTGTTTACAGACTCTACAGTCTTCTAAACCAGTATAAAAACGTTAAGTGAAGATTCCTATGCCAACTTACAATACCCGACGGTCTTACTTCCAAGCAAGATGATGATTGAGGGGTAGGTAGATAGACTATTTAAAAACGATTATTCAGCGACTACCACATATACGTATGAGAATAGACCTTAAGGCGGTACTGTAATTCTAAAGTGATTATCTGATACCCTAATAACCAGGACATACGTCGTTTTGGAACTGTAAGTAGTGTAAGCCCTTGCTTCGAGTAAGGACATAAACAGATTATAAGTGAAGAGACGAGTCATCCAAGGATTTTTGTGTGCCTATAGTCCATTGTCACGGCAGGAATACTGAAGTAAAATGCATAATGTACTAGTATAGAAAACACTGACAGCGCCAACATTAGATCTGGACAAAATGAACATGAAGTATGAATTATGAACCAACTCAAATCTCGGAAAGTAGTAGATGATGGCGCTGCAATCAATGACTCGGCAAAATTGAGAATAGCAGTTTAAAATGGATAGAATATGGAGGACGTACAATGAGCGAGCTACAGGCACTGTGCCTGTCATCTATTCCCGGAGATATGACCTATAGATTTGCATGAATGCAGTAATGTTTCTGCTATCATATCAAACACTAACGTATAACGGTTATGCTTTAAAAAAATCACCTTTGACCTTTCCTTACGGTTGGGACATAAAAAGAAACCATACAAATAGTTTCTCTATTTGAATGTCCACAACTGTTATTTTCCTGTGTATTTCTTGCTTTGAAGTAATTTAGTACATTAAGTTGATATTCTAGTTTATTAAAATTCAATGCAAATTTCTGTTAAAGAGTGATTTATTTCAAAGTGTTTTACTGTTTATTGAAAGTTGTGTTAGGGGTGTCAAAACTGTGTCGGTGTTGGAATAGCTAATGAAAACTTCCGGTCCCTGTGACGGTTCTGAGACTGCATTCATTGGCAAGCCGGCTTTACAATTCATAACGTTTTCAAACTATTAGAAACATACATTTACCATCAAGACCTCAAGAGATAATGTGTGATCCACGTATAAGACAAATGAAGATTAAAACTGGAGTCATTAGGAGGTACGGTTAGGTGAATAATGTGTGTTTCATCTGCCTTTCCACTACACATGTTTTTATGTGACTCACTCAGCTTCCAACTGAGTCAGTGAATATGTGACTGTTCAAGACTTAGACCGTAATCAATAATGTTCCGGTATGTTCAATAATGAGTAAGCGTGATCTTACTACATTACATAACACATATCCATTTTGATCTCATAGTATCAGTCTCTAGTAAAGTCTTGTCTACATGAGAGCTACTAACTATTATTAATTACTATTATTTATTATTATTAATACTTAATACTATTATTACTCAATATTAGTATTAAATATTACTAATATTAGTGATTATTAGTATTATTAATAGTCACATTGTGAATGACTGAATGTGATTGTGTTATGTATTATAATGTATTATAATTTATCAAATTCATTATCAATCATGATAATTTATAATTTATGTAATTAGATCTATGTCATGACTATAGAGTATAGACATAGTGTATACTATATATTATTATTATTATAATATATATACATATATATATATATATATATATATATATATATATACTCTGCAGAATCTTCTAAACCAGTCAGTATAATAAAGACGTTGAGTTACGTTATTTTAAATAGCCCCTTTCACTACTTTCAGTCATGACTCACTATAGTATAGTAGAATAGTATTCAGTGATGACTGACTATAGATAGTATAGTAAATAATATAGTAGCCCCTTTCAGTCATGACTCACAATAGACAGTCGAATAGTACTAGTCACTAGTACTAGTAGTGTAGTAGCTCCTTTCAGTTATGACTGACTATAGACATAGAATAGTAGCCACTTTCAGTCATGACTGACTATCACTATTGTATAGTATTATTAGCCATGTTCAGTCATGACTATAAGATGTGACCTTGGAGTGGTAACTCCCTATTGAGTCCTTGGAACGTTGTTTCAGTTCTCTGTGTTGCAAAAGTTTACTTTCACACGGTTTGAGGTGGCTTTTTAGGGCACATCTCCACTTGGATCTGTCTGCAGTAGATTTTCCCCCAGTTAAGTTAAACAACTTTACATATTTCACTACAGTTTGGTATGTGTTATAGCTCTTTTGTCCTCTCCTAATGTCAATTTTAAAATCGAAGTTACAGTCCTGTATCTCATCTTTGAAATTGCATAACTCTATGATTTTCGTGTAAGGCTTTTTCTGAACTATCAGTGCTATTATTATTGCTTTAATTATGTTTACATTTGTTGTAATGCAATAATTAAGAAAACATTTTATGAGGAAAGATTCTGTAAAACCGGTCTACAATGTCTAGAATAGAGAAGAATTCAAAGTGATTTAATACAGGTTTATAAGATAGTCAAGGGAAAGGAGATATTAGACTACAAATATTTTCAAAATACAGCCGACTACAAGAACAAGAGGGCACAGCTACAACCGGCTACAAGAACAAGAGGGCACAGCTACAGCCGACTGCAAGAACAAGAGGGCACAGCCACAAATTAATTAAAGAGAGGTCTAGATTAGATACCAGGAAATATTTTTTTAGTCAGAGTGGTGAATATATTTGGAATGCATTGCCAGGGTAGGTAGTGGAGACAGGGTCAATTAATGCATTCAAGAATAAATTGGATGTGCCTAGTTATTATTAGATCAAGTGTAGTAAAATAAATTGGTTGTATACAGACTCTGCAGAGTCTTCTAAGCCAGTATAAAGATGTTAAGTTAAAGATATTATTGACTAATGATGATTACCATAATTCAAATCAAGCAAGCCTATGTCCCTGATTTAGATATTCATCATTAGATATACTTCATCACTTGATATTAATTAACAACACATGACTGCCATTAATTAGTGGCCAATGTGCTTTACATTTAATGGAGTTTTACGAATTCTATTATTTCTGCTATCCATCTTTTGTGTGGTTGGCCCTTGGCTTTGTATCCATTGTATCTGTAAAGCATTACTTTCTGAGGGATACTGGGAAACTATCTAGTGTTAGTTGTGTCACTGAACCTTTTATTTGATGTCTGTTGGTGTAGTCTAGCACTGGTGTTGTACCTACTTAACATAACTTAACGTCTTTATACTGGTTTAGAAGACCTGCAGAGTCTATACAATCAGTTTAATTTACATCACCTTGCTCTAAAAGCTATGCGCATCCAATTTATTCTTAAATGCATTAACTGTCCCTGCCTCCACTACCTCCCCTGGCAATGCATTCCAAGCATTCACCACTTGTCTACTTTACTTGTTGATTTTGTATGAATATTGTTGTTTCTATTTCTTTCATTTCTTGCAATTGTCATAACAAGTAAAACAGGAGAAAATGTCACATACCTGGGTAACATCATCTAAGCAAATGGAAAAGGCAACAACGAAATCCAATACAAACGTAATAAAGCAAGTCAAATCATTGGGCAAATGTCCATGATTTTACAATGTAAGCACGTGACAATGGATACAAAAATAACGCTAAATAATACAATTTGCTATCCACATTGTGCTATCAATGCCAGAATTGAACATTAACAAACAATGATAAAAGAAACATCGAAACAACAGAGATTAAATGCCTACTCAGAATACTTGGAGTAGCAAAAATGGATAGAATCAGAAATGATCTTAGGAGGCAAGTAAGTACAACACCAGTGTTAGACTTCATCAAGAGACCAAATGGTTCAGCCACATGACACGACAAACACCAGATAGCATCCCTCAGAAAGCAATGCTATACAGATACAATGAATACACAACCAAGGCTAGACCACACAAAGGATCGATAACATAAATAACAGAAGCAGTAAAGCTCTCCATGTACATATTTTAAAACATTTATATTAAGCTAGACGTTATAATTAATATAGGACTACCATGATTTACAAACAAAAAGTATTTTTCAAAGGATTAACTTGCAGTCAAATTTTGATAGTCCATTGTCTTTCTAGTCATTATTGCCAAGTAATATATAGTATACCTAAAATTTAAAAAAAGTTTAATAATTTACACTTCAGCTAGTAACTGATATAATCACACCAACATCCCTTACAAAAAGCCACCAGAAGTTACAAATTGCCACACACAAAATATATGTATGCTACAGTACCTTATTTACAGTACTCCATTGTCTTTACTAAGTGATTTACTTAGGATTGTGTGTATGGTATGATCTAAAGCACTGTGTGTATGGTATGATCTAAAGGATCATGTGTATGGTATGATCTAAAGGATCATGTGTATGAAATGATCTTATACTAAGAAGAGTCCACAGCTCCATGTTTGCAGACGATCTGGCTATGTGGACCTCTGAAAAAAATCTCACCGTAGCAAACAATCGGATGCAGCAGGCCCTAACATCGTTGGAGGAGTGGGCGAAATCATGGCTGATTAAAATAAATGAAGAAAAATCAACATGTACAATATTCTCGCTTTCAAATAAACCACAGAACACCTAAATAAGTCTTAACGGCAAATATATGCGGCCAAACGACAACCCAAACTACTTGGGAGTCGCATTTGATCGGCGCATGACATGGAAAAGTCAGATCGAGAGAAACCGAATGAGAGCCAGACAAAGAATGGCAATCATGAGGAAATTTGCTGGCACAAGCTGTGGAGCAGACGAAAGAATACTAAAGAAACTGTACACTGGAAGAGTGAGACCAGTTCTCGAGTATGGCATTGCAGCATGGAAAACAGCAGCAAAGGCGAACTTTGATAAAATTAGCAAACTTCAAAACCAAGCCATGAGAGTTATAACAATAGGCATAAACGCCAATTGTAGAACTTGAAAATATTACAAATCTGCAATCAATGACCGACAGAAGAGAGTGCAGAGCCCAGGATGAAAGCAGAGAAACTCAGAAGACTGACAGACCATCCAATGCATCAGAGACTAAATAGATTTGGAAATGGGAAACTAAAGCGGAGAAACTTTGCAGAAATAGCCAAAGCAAAGGTGAGCGAAGACCCTATGAACACCATAACAACACCAAAGCCCATCCCTACTGTACGGAAACCCACACGGAAGCAGCATATCATTCCGGAGGTGGTTGAAAATATACCAAGTGTTGGAAACAAGAACAGCCAGACCGAAAAAGAAAGAAGAGACATAACCCTGAGGTAAATAGCGGAAAACTTCCCAGGGCCGGACTGGACCCATGCATACACCGACGGTTCTGTAACAATACAACACAGAATGGAGGGGCAGGGGTATTCCTGAGCCTAACAAATGGTAGAAAAATAACAGTCAGTGGCAACTGGAAAATACTCAAGCAATTTCAGAGCGGGGGCAGAGGCACAAGGCTGCAGTAGAAGCAATGCTGACAGATGAAAGCCAGATAGATGCCCTGGCCGTAGTTACAGCACTAAAAAGCCAGAAAAATACTGAACTTAATGATTTAAGAGCAGTACTCTGTCAACTAAGCCAGCAGTCCGCACCAAAAAGAGTAGTGGTACAGTGGGTTCCATCCCACTGTAACATCCAAGGCAACGAGGAGGCAGACAGACTGGTAAAAGAAGGTGCAAGACTACCACAACCAGATTCTAGTGTGACCTACGAAGAGTCCAAAAGGTTTATTAGGGCCAGATACATGGCCAAATGGGAAACAGAACATACTGGCTACACAAAAAATGATGCCTATTACCAGTTGAACAGAAGAGAGCAGGTCGTGGTCTTCAGACTCCGCACAGGCCACAACGGACTGAGGTACCACCTATTCAATAAACTGAAGATAGGTGGCACTGACGAATGCACCTGTGGTACAAAGAAAATGACTGCTGAACATCTGCTGCAAAATTGCTCGACATACGAGGACCAGAGAAAGCACACGTGGCCAGTGCCAACACTAGACAAGCTCTATGGCAGTGTCGACAGCCTCAGGATAACAGCTGCTTTTTTCGAACAAATACAAGTTGACGCCTGACAGCGTACGAAGAAGAAGAAGAAGATATGATCTAAAGCTTCTTTGAGTACAGATGGTGGCTCATGGCTTACATTATCTTCACTACCATCATTGTTGGCATAGTTGATGGCATTGTGATAGAACTTTCACTTCATACTCCAGAACATCATTTGTGATATATTTCTCATTCAATGTTAGTATTGTATCATCTCTATCCTGTTTCTAGTCCTTTCAGTTTCATCCTTGTTGAAACACAACTTTTGTTGAAATCTAGTTTGTTTTTTTCAAATAAATTTAGGTTGATAAAGGAAAAGGCAAGCTATGAGATGGAGGCAGTCCAGCTGGAACAGAAAGTGGAAAAGATGAAAGCCGATGGAAAGGATGAGCATGACATTAAGAAGCAGGTACTACACTACAGTTTGGTCACACTTATTCTCATTGCTTTACCGAGAGTGAAGACACTTTTGTTGCATCTTTGCTTGACTTCAGTTTGAAGATAAACTTGTGTGTGTTTATAAAATACATTTTTTAGGAATGCTTTGCATCATGTACATTTTATAAATATTCAAGTTGAAATGTGAACCAGGTTGAGCATAGATTTAAACATAATTTCATATGTTCAGCGTTGTGACTATTCTCTTTGTCTTTTCATAGTTCTCCACATACACATTCACAGTTGTGGGTGCTTTATAATAGAAAGGTCTCCAAGCTGTATTCAATTTCTCGCAATATAAGCAGCAGTACAGTGTTGGGTAAAATTGGTAACACAATTTTGAAATACTTAATCTACACGTTTTCAAAAGTGAAACAATGCTGATATTAAAAGACAAAATAACCAATTCAATATGGAACGAAGATAGAGGATCAAATATTTAGATAAAAGAATGATAAATACTTTTAAAATAGTTATATATATGAAAGCATAAATATCAAATTTCAACCAGTATATCTTGCAGTATATATATGATTTTTAAATGATGTGGCACAGTCCATTAACCTGACTTCATACATCTTTTGGTCTATTAACTGAAGAGTATAATAACAGAGACAAATATGATTTATGTACAGCATTGACGCAAGAGCATTAATAGAAGTTCTGACCAAAAGGCGTTTCATCAGGAACAAGAAGATCACAAATGAAAAGAGCTATCAGAATTGGGGCTAAGAACCATTACGTGCTGATTGTTACTTGTCATTTATTGGATAGTTACAAGGGATCAAGATGCTGAGCAGCGCATGAGCTGCAGTGGTCAGCGACCCATAGCTGACTGCTAGCGTCAGGGCCAGCGAACCATAGCTGCCAAGACCCTTCTACACCTCCACGCGGTGATCCTGAATAACAGGCTGCAGCAGGGCAGACTGGCTAAGGAGAAGGGATCGAAGAGGGAATGCTAACCCGGTACTAAAAATATGATTGCTGAAGTCGGGTGTGTTGGACCGAAAGGTGCAAATATCGCAGCCACGCTGTAAACTACAACACAACGCATTCCGTTCTCTGGACTACATTGTGCTGCTTACCTTTTCAGGGTTTGATAGTGAGAGATTCAGAACGAACGAAGAAGAAGAAGATAGTTACAACAAATATTCTTTGTGTAACAGTTCCAGCTGGAGCATGGACGTTAAGGGCAGGGATGATTGGGCAGGTGACTCTGGGAACAAAGGTTGCCTGGATGTATGCCAAGGTCACTCACCGTCTCGACACTAGGTCGACAAAGGAAACAAAGGAGTTAGGTGAAGAATGTATCTGGTACAGGTGGTGGGGGTTTGGAGCTGACCATTCTGGCATTTTAACACATTCAATCCCAGCTGATCAGAAAAACTCACAACTGAATTCCCAGGGCAAGGGGAATAACTCCGCAAAAATTAGATGTGCTTGCGCAATAAAATTAATAACAACTGCAATTTTAAATGTATTTGTGTGATTCAAACTCCAGTTTACAGATAAATGGAAGAGGTACTCTTCTGTGCACATGTTTTTGTGTGTGTCACGTATGTTGGATGCAAAAAAAATTAAACAAGTGAAGAAAAAGAAAGTGTCACTATAAAATGTCTGTTTCACTCTTGTCAATTTTGCTGATAAATGTTCAAGCAAAAAGCAATCTCCTTTGGCTCATTGCAACTAGTACATCTTTCATCTTCTTGTCCAATGTCTGACTTTTCAGTATACACCTCAAAGTTATAGAGGTATCTAGTATGAGAATCTGCAGCAAACCAAATTTTAATTCCTCAAGGATCTTTTTTCCCTAAAATTCTGATGCAGGCATATGCACTGTATTGCTCTGCCAAGTACTAAAAAAAAAAGGTTTGAAGTAGAAATAATGAAAGTGAAAGGTAATTTTTTTTTTTTTTTTTTTTTTTTTTTTGCGTTCGCCTTATTTCTCTAATCCCCAAGGCGGAGTGCGTTGCACTATGTTTTTATTTTGCGCCTGTCGGCCCAGTGCATCCGACTTCAGCATGCATTTTATGTAAGGGTCTGCTTCCTCCTGCATTTTCTAAGGGTTTGCTTCCCCGGGGTAACGGCCGGTGCTGCGATGGGGATCGAACCCAGCACCTTCTGGTTGTGAGCCGTGAAAGGTAATCAAAACCAGAGTAATCTTGATCTGGATCTGTCATCTGCAGGACCTGTTCCCTTACTAAATCCTTCAATAATGATATTACTCCGTTGCTTGGACCATTCTCTATCACCACTTGGGCCTGCCTGTGGGGCGGGTCACGTTGTCACAGTCTGCTACCGATAATTCATCATTAACGAGGCCAATGTCGCTACTTTCATCTGAACTTATTCCTCATCAACGTCCGATTCGTTCTCATTCTCTTAACTCTATCAACAAATTCGCAACCACTATCGTCTAACTCATAAGTATCTTCAGTCCGCACCAAGTTTTGAAAAAAATTGAAGATTATTTTCAAAAAATCACGGCTCGAACACCATACGTGATAGAAACAATCTGTAAACTGCAATGGGAGCCGCCATTGCCGGTAGTCACGTGACAGCTAAATTTAGCATGTCTATTCGCAGGTAAAATGTAAGGAAAAACAATTTAAATCAGTAAATCCACGGCGGCCGGGCTGGGATTGAGTCGATATCGCCCGTTGCCAGCTGGGCTGGGATTGAATGGGTTAATTTAGCGACTGGTTACGACATTTAGAGTGACAGGATTTTGGGGATAATCATCCAAAAACAACTAGTTGGAAGTATTTCCAAATTAGAGTGATGGCTAAGTCAGACAACCAACAGGAGACCATTGGACAGCCATGAAGTTGCTTGAGTCTATAAAATAACAGGCAAAGATGAACTCGATAGGCTGGCCAGGAGAGAGATTGATAGGCTGTTAGTAGTGTAGAAGACTGAGAGATAGAGTGAGTTTGCAGGGTGACGGAACCAGCAAACACCTTCAAGCTTTGGCCAGTCGCTCTATAAGTGTGTGTGTGTGTTGGACACCCTGTGAACAGTAAGATATCTGAATGTGTGTCGTACGTGTAGGACACCAAGTGAATGATGTGTGATCTAGCTACAGATGAATGCAAGAGTACGTGAAGAGATTAAGTAAGAGATCTGAATGTCTTTGGGCAGGACACTTTTGGAACGATGTGTGTTCTGAGGTATGTGTATGCACAGATCTACTGAGTGTGTGACTGACCACAAGTGAGTATGTGATTCTGACTAGATGTGACGTGATCTCATTGCATAGGAATGCACAGATTGCCTGAGCATACGCGAACTGATTGTGTGTGAATGCACAGAACGACAGAGTACGTAGTATGATCATGATGACAAAATTGTGTGTAGAGTGATGGCAGATAAGGGGAATGTAGCGGCAAGAATCTTGGATTAGTTTGGAGGAAATATTCAAAAGCTAGTGCTTAAAACCTCCGTTATAGTAGTTTTAATATATTATGATTATTTAGTTCAGATGTATTTTGTTCCTTTTGCTAATATTGTTTCTGCTGATTTTCTTACTGATTGCTCAATTGACATTAACAAAGGAAATCTTTTAGATGTTTTATGTCCATTTCTTATGTTTATGTGGGAAAGCTACATTTTTGTTATAAATTGGAAGTTGTATGAGTTCAAACAGTTTATTTGTTACTTTATTGTGGAATATCATAGCTTTTGTCAAACATGTAGAGTATCAGTGGCTTGACTTACACATGTGGAGTGTTAATGGAAATTCAATGATTGATCAGTTATTTTGTTGTGTACTCACAGGGCGAAGTCCTGCAAGAATCCAGGGGAATGGTTCCAGACACAGTTAGAAGGTTACGAGCAGCATACAGAGAACTCTTGGATTATGTGGTATTAATAACTGCTATATCAGTCTGTTTTGTTTCCACTGTTAGTTTATTTTGAGCAATTTGAAAATTCAAGAAGCTTGCTAGACACTTTAGTCACACCATTTCTCACACATCCAAGCAATCACCTACTTTGCTGTTTCAATCACACACGCACCGAGGATGAGTTTGGTGGGCTTTGGGGGAAACATGCAGCACAAGAGAACAATGAATTGGCCATGTTAAAGAAAGTACAAATGATAGGTTGAAAATAACAATGAACACACAAGTGGCACTCTAGCAGTGATAGTGCCTGACCACGATGTCTAATGGCATGAGGGGGTGCATGAAATGATGATTAATTATGATTTTCTTTCTGACTACACACATGGTCAATGTAGTCTGTTCTCCCCGAAAAGTGCTTTGCAAGTAGCAGGATGTTGTCCGGTGAATGGAATGCATTGTGTTGTAGTTTACATATTGACTGCGATATTTGCACCTTTCGATCTGACACATCAGACTTCAACAGCCATTTTTGGGTACTGGTTAGCCTTTCCTTTTCGATCCCATCATTTTAGCCAGTCTGCCTTGTTGCAACCTGTTATCTAGAGTCACCATGTGGAGGTGCAGAACGGTCTTGGCAGCTATGGATTACTGGCCCTGATGCTAGCAGTCAGCTTTGTGTCACTGACCGCTACTGCTCAGCTTTGGGTCACTGACCGCTACTGCTCAGCTTTGGGTCACTGACCGCTACTGCTCAGCTTTGGGCCACTGACCGCTACTGCTCAGCTTTGGGTCACTGACCGCTACTGCTCAGCTTTGGGTCACTGACCGCTACTGCTCAGCTTTGGGTCACTGACCGCTACTGCTCAGCTTTGGGTCACTGACCGCTACTGCTCAGCTTTGGGTCACTGGCCGCTACTGCTCAGCTTTGGGTCACTGGCCGCTACTGCTCAGCTTTGGGTCACTGACCACTACTTTTCAGCTTTGGGTCACTGGCCGCTACTGCTCAGCTTTGGGCCACTGACCGCTACTACTCAGCTTTGGGTTGCTGACCGCTACAGAACATGCACTGCTCGGCATCTTGATCCCATAGTCTGTTCTATACATTTATCAGAATTTGCAGCCAATTTAGTATTAGTTTGCAATTTGTGTTTGGTGTTTATCTACAATGAATTTGGTTTTTTTTTTTTTCAGGAAAAAGAGAGTGATCTAGACCAAGCAGAAGAGTACAATGATGCCAAGGGGGTGTTGAAGAGTGCAGAGCCTCTTCTAGCTTAGTTTGCCTAATACAAGCCATGACTTCTGTATTTTGCAGTCATCAAATAAGTTCACATTCTAGCTGCACATCAGTGTCACAAACATACAAGTAGAGTTCTTCAATTTGCTTGAGCATTTGACATTGGTTGAGTGTTGCAGTTCTTTGTGGTTCTACTTGTTTGCATACATTCATCTCATCAGTTCTGTAACAACACTCTGTGCAACAATAGGCACTTGCTGTGTCAACCTATGGGTCATCTACACCAGAAGGTCCAGATATGTAAGTGTCCGGGCATTACCTCTGTGTGAACATTGGGACTATAACTAATGTACGGGCTAGAATCAGAATATTTGGGTAATTAGTATATATATATATGTTTGTTTCTAGACAGGTTGAATTGTCAGTGTCAATCATGAAACTAACCTGCTGTTTTCATTGACCTTTCTCGTCTCATCTGTCAGCAACTGTAAATGTGTTCCTTTGAATGCTTGTACAACTTCTGGTAAATGATCCACAGACAAAATGTCACCAGATGACCTTCCTTCTACATATTTTCTCTGTCTGTGAAAACCCCATCTTTTAGTCCCTGGTCATCATGTACTTAAATCCTTTGCATCTCATCTCTGTCCTGGTGGGAAAGGTTTTCTGTCGTGTCACTATCTGGTGGGAAAGGTTTGCTGGCTTGTCAATGTGTGGTGGAAAAGGTTTGCTGTAATGTCAGTGTCTGGTGGGAAAGGTTTGCTGTCATGTCAGTGTTATCAGTCTAAACTAGATGCCAGTTCTCTCATCATGTGCCTGATATACCTCCGTGTAACTTTTCAAGGGTTTTCTTTCTGGGTTTTTTTCCCCAACCACGTACCTTTCATTCTCTGTAGCCAAAGTTTGAACAATTTTTAATGTGCATATATTTATTTTAAACATCCTCAAAAAAGAACACAGTAATACATATATTTTTAGCTGCCATCCATCACCTGCATCTGTAGTTTTGAGAAGCTTCTGTCTCCCGACTTCAGCTATGATTCGTTGTGTTGATGACTATCAGTGACAGCTAACCTGTGTTGTATCTTGCTGGACCAGACTTTGTGTGTTCATTCACATTTCAAGCCAGTATCCTCAGTATGAAATAGTCATGTTTATGAGATGTTCATGCAGTGTGAATTGGTCTGGATGTTCACAGACTACAACGTCTCAAGATTGCTTATAATTCTGTGTACAGATGTTTTTGTTGCAGATTTATTTCAGCTAGTTAGAGTATTGTATTGCTTCACTCATTTTTTCCAATGCATGTTTTTGGTCATCAAATTAAACACTGAAATAATTGTTGCTTTGAACTGTCTACGAGTTAGTTTTTTTTAATCAAGGAGAGAATGAATACTTTAGAGCTTTCAAATAGAAACCAAGCTGTTTTAGTTACTTGTAAAAAAAATTTTAATTAAGTAGCATATCCTTTGCAGAATGTCGCTTCTTACAACGGCCAATCTATTTGGCTGTTACAAGTTTCTTGACAGCTGTGCAGTATGGTAGGTTGCCATTACTTTCTGTACAAAGAGGGGGGGGGGACCATGTCTGCCAAACAGAACACAAGCGTGATTTGAACCGAGTGTGTTTGTATTGTGAAACAGATGCTTCATCCCTAGGCCGTGCAGCCTCCATTTTAGTTAGTTACACAGAATACAAATTAATTCTTCTTTCTCGTGGCCATGCATACTTCTCTCAACAACTTTATTCCTTTTATCAGTTCTGTCATTTACTTTTTTCTGTTTGATTTTAAGAAACTATTCACTGTCTTTGCCATCATTCTCCCTGTCTCCAGAAGGTACAACCAAGTGGTCACCACCACGGGTGAGATGGGACAGTTATTAAAATAACAACCTATATAAAACAACTCAACAAACTAAATGACGAGACAACTAATGAGATCAAAAGTTGATTTCTCCCTTCCCCACTACCTTGTGGGTAAGATTCTTTGGCGAGGAGGAAAAAAGTTCCCCGAAATAAAACATATTATATACCAAACTGTTCACAATTGCGGCCAGACTTCAATGTAATACATATATTTTGCAAATGGAGGTGAACATTTGTGTATGATGGATTTTAGTTGCATAAGCGTTTTTATTTTTTTTAAATATGAAACAAATTGTTCCCCTCATCAACACATTATTCAGCTTTAAACCAACACATGAATAACCTAATGACTTTCTATTGTCAGTAATCTACAAGGGAAGATGTTCTGAAAGTTACACCTAATTTGGTGCAGTTGTTTTCACAGTATTCACATTTTACTGAAGGCCTGTGAAGTTGAAAACGTGCTAAAAAATAAATGCACCATTCAACATCGGTGTGAATGTTTACAATTTACGCACACCCAGAAAGAATGTTCCTTCTGTATTCAATATATATGCATACACATTTATATTATACACAGAAGCAGGGCTGTGCAGGATCTTGAACCGTCTGAATTTGTGAACTGTTACTACCATTACCTGAGAGAGAAAAAAGGGCTTTCGTCAGTAAATTTGATTTCACTTTCATCGCTCAACTTAGAACTAAGACTAGCTAAAGAAATTGAAATATCGCTATCAGAACGATTGATATCTTCATTTGTCATTAACAGTAATATAATCTAACCATCACCGAGCTTGTACTGTAAAAACTCTATTTTGTCTGACTGAAGGGGCATGGGCTAGATTCAAGGCTGCCGCCCGGAAAAAAAACTGGTTTCTAAATACGAAAATATACATTTTTTCAACAAAACACGTTTACTATTCCAGAAAGGAAAAGTACAAAATCTGGACTTCCGCCATTAAGTAAAACAAAACATTTAGGAGAACTAAGAATAGAAAAATATGTGACTTTGTGAACACAGTCACAAAGACTGATATATCGGCGCCTGGGTTTTCTGGAAAAATCCATAAGCCAAGGTATCGGCTCGTAGGAGTGAATGAGTTAAACTGGTAGTCAATGGGAAACGATTCTATCATTATTATTCCTCCTCTTCTTTTGTCGTCTCAATTTTCTTCGGGTTGTAGTCCAGTGTTGTATGTATTTGTCTTTCGCCTATCTCGTGGCCTGAGTGACAGTTTGTCCCATTTTACAACAGGTCTCGTTAACACTGTCAATCCATGTTTTCCTCAGTCTACCTCTAGACCTGTTTCCTGATGGTCTTGTGTAGAAGTTTTCATGAACAATATGGTCTTCTTGCATTCTCACAATGTATTACAGTTGACAACAACATGACATCTTTTGTTAGGGACCATCTTGTTTTACAGTTGACAACAACATGACATCTTTTGTTAGGGACCATCTTGTTTTACAGTTGACAACAACATGACATCTTTTGTTAGGGACCATCTTGTTTTACAGTTGACAACAACATGACATCTTTTGTTAGGGACCATCTTGTTTTACAGTTGACAACAACATGACATCTTTTGTTAGGGACCATCTTGTTTTACAGTTGACAACAACATGACATCTTTTGTTAGGGACCATCTTGTTTTACAGTTGACAACAACATGACATCTTTTGTTAGGGACCATCTTGTTTTACAGTTGACAACAACATGACATCTTTTGTTAGGGACCATCTTGTTTTACAGTTGACAACAACATGACATCTTTTGTTAGGGACCATCTTGTTTTACAGTTGACAACAACATGACATCTTTTGTTAGGGACCATCTTGTTTTACAGTTGACAAAAACATTACATCTTTTGTTAGGGACCATCTTGTTTTACAGTTGACAACAACATGACATCTTTTGTTAGGGACCATCTTGTTTTACAGTTGACAACAACATGACATCTTTTGTTAGGGACCATCTTGTTTTACAGTTGACAACAACATGACATTTTTTGTTAGGGACCATCTTGTTTTACAGTTGACAACAACATGACATCTTTTGTTAGGGACCATCTTGTTTTACAGTTGACAAAAACATGACATCTTTTGTTAGGTACCATCTTGTTTTACAGTTGACAACAACATGACATCTTTTGTTAGGGACCATCTTGTTTTACAGTTGACAAAAACATTACATCTTTTGTTAGGGACCATCTTGTTTTACAGTTGACAACAACATGACATCTTTTGTTAGGGACCATCTTGTTTTACAGTTGACAAAAACATGACATCTTTTGTTAGGGACCATCTTGTTTTACAGTTGACAAAAACATTACATCTTTTGTTAGGGACCATCTTGTTTTACAGTTGACAAAAACATGACATCTTTTGTTAGGGACCATCTTGTTTTACAGTTGACAAAAACATTACATCTTTTGTTAGGTACCATCTTGTTTTACAGTTGACAAAAACATGACATCTTTTGTTAGGGACCATCTTGTTTTACAGATGATGCCCAACCATCATAAGGTTGCATTAAAATTGTAGACGCACTGACCAGAGGAGCATGGGGGTAAATTGTAGACGCACTGACCAGAGGAGCATGGGGTGCAACTAATTCAGAAGAGAAATGAAAAGATAGAACATAGATATGTGACGAAAATACTGTTAAATATTATTGGTGAAAAGCAAAATAGATTAGGTTTGGTGAACAGAAATATTCAAACATTGCAATACAAATATATACCATATTTGCCTGAACATAAGACGACTCTAATATAAGACAACCTGTATTTTGAGAACTTGAAATAAGGGGGAAAACTTGATTTTTAGAGTAATCAATATTTCATCATATAAATGCTTTATATGAGGAGTGTTCAAGTCAAACCGGAACTTTTTTGGTAATGAACATTTTTATTTTTTAAAGTAATCAAAATGCCATTTATTTGTTTCCATATAATCTCCTGCAACATTTATGCACTTATCCCAGCATTTAAGTAATGCTTGAAAAGCTTTAGCATAGAAAGATTTGTCAGTATGACAACAAATCCATGACAACTGTTTCACTTTGTCATCAGTGCAGTAATGCTAACCTCCCAGGAATTATTTTAGGGGTTAAAACAGGTGCAAATCACTTAGAGGGAGGTCTGAGCTGTAAAGTTGATGTGGCAATACCTCCCAGAGGAGTTGCTGCAGATGACACATAGTGTGGTGAGCCATATGAGGTTGAACATTATCTTGCAGGAGCATAACAGAATCGTCACTCACGGATGTACGGCCTTCTCTAAAACGTTTACACCATTAAAATGTCTTACTGCAGCTCAGTGTCTAATCACCGTATTGTGATCACAGTCTTCTGTAAATTTCTGCAGGTTTCACGTCTTCTTTCACAAGAAACTTCATCACAAAACGCTGTTCCATGCAAGCACTAACAGTGTTGTCCGCCAT
Source organism: Ariolimax columbianus (assembly GCA_036924085.1). Classification (NCBI taxonomy): domain Eukaryota; kingdom Metazoa; phylum Mollusca; class Gastropoda; order Stylommatophora; family Arionidae; genus Ariolimax; species Ariolimax columbianus. The sequence continues at coordinate 142,861,667 of JAVGWX010000003.1, read as the reverse complement.
TTTTATTTATCTGTCACGTGGCTGGCCAATGGCAAGTGGGCCACCTAGCAGTAATAGGGCACAAGTGGGCCACCTAGCAGTAAAAGGGCACAAGTGGGCCACCTAGCAGTAATAGGACACAAGTGAGCCACCTAACAGTAATAGGGCACAAGTGGGCCACCTAGCAGTAATAGGGCACAAGTGGGCCACCTAGCAGTAATAGGGCACGAGTGGGCCACCTAGCAGTAATAGGGCACGAGTGGGCCACCTAGCAGTAATAGGGCACAAGTGGGCCACCTAGCAGTAATAGGGCACAAGTGGGCCACCTAGCAGTAATAGAGCACAAGTGGGCCACCTAGCAGTAATAGGGCACAAGTGGGCCACCTAGCAATAATAGGACACAAGTGGGCCACCTAGCAGTAACATAACCCAAGTTCCCTTAACTAATGATAGTAGCTCCAGCAAGCTATAACCCATTCAGGCAGAACTAGAACAAAAAGTCACCCCTCATACATGAGTCAACTTGACCTGATATTAAAATAAAGCTACAAAAATAAATAGACACAACAATTTATTTAAATAGTTTAATTTTTCAAAGTATTGTTCATTTCTTACATAAATGAAGTATGAAAGACTACATGAACATGTGCTGAGCTCAAATTGTGTTTTTAGTCAGGGACAAACAGTTGTATATAACATTTAGCTTGTTGAACATAAATAATGTAGAAGCAGCCCTCAGAGGCAAAAACACACTCGACTTAGTTTTGACTACAGAGGAAAATATGATTGAAAACGTTACCGTTGGGGAACTGTTTGGCTCAAGTGACCATCAAATCATCTGTTAGGATCTTATTGCGGGGAAAGAAGTAAACATAAACACATGAACATACGACTACTCTAAGGCAGATGTTGAGAAGATAAAAGAGGCAGCGAGCCACATATTCTGGAAAGATATTTTTGGAGAAACAGATGTTGAATAAGAGTAGGAGAGTTTTAAAACAGTTCTAGAAAAGCTAAATGAGGAATGTGTTCCATGTAGGGAGGTAAACCCTAAGCGTAAAAAGTGGATAACTAGATTTGTAGTTAAATGTAGAAGAGCTAAAACTACAGCATGGAAAAAATATATAGAGGCAGGTAAATCAAAAAAAACATATTTAAAATATTTGGACATGCAGAACATAGCTCAGAAAGCGAATAAAACAGCAAAAATAGACTTTGAAAAAATACTTGCTCAGAGGATCAAGACTGATAGTAAAAGCGTCTTCTCTTATGTTAGAAATAAAGAACGAAAGACAAAGTAGGCCCTCTCATAGACAGTTCAGGGAAATAATAAGTGAGAATACAGAGTCCGCTAATCTATTCTATCAGTACTTTGGCCAATTCTACACAAAAAAGGGGATGGCTCCAACATCCCAGAGCCTATAGATATTTTTCAAAGAGACATGGATACAGCGGGATTAAGATCAATCTGTATTACAGAGTAAATGGTTTTTAAAAAATTGGAGGGGTTGAAAGTAGATGAATGTCCAGGTCAAGATGGTATTTATCCAAAATTGATGTTTGAAATTAGAGACCAACTAGCAAAACCATTGGCTATATTATGTTCTCAATCATTTGCAAAGGGGATTGGAAAGATGCAAGATTGATTCCCTTATTAAAAAAATCAGATCCAGCAAATTATAGACTGGTGAGTTTAACGAGCATAGTCTGTAAATTGTTGGAGTCAATAACCAAAGAAAACATTGTATGCATTTAGATAAATTTAATCTAATTAGAAATAGTCAGCATGGGTTTACTAGAGGCAGATCGTGCTTAACAAATCTATTAGAATTCATGGAGGAGGTTACTAAAATAATAGATAAAGGGGAAACAGTGGACGTTATTTATCTCGATTTTGCAAAGGCCTATGATAGAGTACTTCATCAGAGATTATTTAGAAAGTTCAAATCACATGGAATAGGTGGGGAAGTTGCCGAATAGATTTTAAATTGGTTAACGGGAAGAAGGCAGAGGGTTAGTATAAATAAGGAGTACTCTGAATGGTGTGAAATGAAAAGTGGAGTGCCACAGGGCTCGGTTTTGGTACCAATTTTGTTCTTGATATATATAAACAATTTGGACATGGATATGGATACTGATGACACAAAACTATGCAGTAGTGTCTCATCTAAAGCAGAAGTGGATATACCGAGGTCGGATTTAGGTAACATTCAAGAATGGTCTGTAAGCTGGCAAATGGAGTTTAATGTAGATAAATTTAATGTCATCCACATGGGTAGATCTAATATGGAACATAATTACAGAATGGGAAAGAACAATATTAGAAAGATATATAAGGACAGGGACCCAGGGGTTATAATAGATCATACAGGTAAGGTGAGTGAGCAAGTTCAGGTAGCAGTGAAAAAGGCAAATGCAATGTTAGGTATGATAAAAAGAAATATTAAACATAGGAGCAAGGAAGTGATAGTCAAACTGTATAAAGCATTAGTTAGACCTAGATTGGAGTACTGTGTACAGGTGTGGAGTCCTTATCATAGAGGGGATATAAACATGCTGGAAAGAATACAAAGCTGATAGTTGGATTCCAGAATTACAGATGAGGAAAGACTCAGAAAAACCGGTCTATCGTGTCTAGAAGAGAAAAGAATTTTGAGCTAACTTAATACAGGTTTATAAGATGATCAGAGGTATAGATAAATTAAACTATAATAAGTTTCTCAAAACACAGCAACCCAGAAGAACAAGCGGGCATAGCTACAAATTGACTAAAGAAGGGTTCAGATTAGATATGAGAAAATTATTTTTTAGTCAGAGAGTGGTGAATGCTTGGAATGCATTGCCACAGGAGGTAGTGGAGGCAGGGACAATTAATGCATTTAAGAATAAATTGGATACGTATAGCTTTTAGAGCAAGGTAAGGTAATGTAAATGAAACTGGTTGTATGCAGATTCTTCTAAACCAGTATAAAGAAGTTAAGGTATTTGTTATTTTCATCAATACAAATTCATTATTATTTTTATGAAACAACAGTGCCTGAATGTGTTGTTTTTTTTCCAATATATATGGATATTTGTTCTTGTCATTAGATGTAGGTCAAGGTTGTGGCATGGCAAATGCTCATCAGGGATGAAGTGTTAATGTTTTGGTTGTACTAGGTCAGCGATTGGTGAGGTGTGACGGCTAAGCCCATACCACGCTGCCTAACTGTACAATCCGTACTCATCTCAGCCAGGTACATGAGCATGCTGAGAACTGGCGTTGAACCCAGTACCTTTTATGCAAAAAGTCAGTACTCTAATCACTTTGTTACTAGACCCAATCAGAACTACATAAAAAAAGGCTGTGTAGGCTCATGTCAGGATCAGGTGAAACATACTGACCAACATCTCAAATCATATCAGGGTCAGGTGAAACATACTGATCTCACATCAAGGTCAGGTGAAACATACTGATCTCACATCTCAAATCGTGTCAGGGTCAGGTGAAACATACTGATCTCTCGTCATGGTCAGGTGAAACATACTGATGTCACATCATGGTCAGGTGAAACATACTAATCTCACATCATTGTCAGGTGAAACATACTGATCTCACATCAGGGTCAGGTGAAACATACTGATCTCACATCAGAGACAGGTGAAACATACTGATCTCAGATCTCACATCAGGGTCAGGTGAAACATACTGATCTCACATCAGGGACTGGTGAAACATACTGATCTCACATCAGGGACAGGTGAAACATACTGATCTCACATCATGGTCAGGTGAAACATACTGATCTCACATCAGGGTCAGGTGAAACATACTGATCTCACATCATGGTCAGGTGAAACATACTGATCTCACATCAGGGACAGGTGAAACATACTGATCTCACATCAAGGTCAGGTGAAACATACTGATCTCACATCAAGGTCAGGTGAAACATACTGATCTCACATCAAGGTCAGGTGAAATATACTGACCTAGATCACAACCATGCTGTGCACCTGAAAACAGACTTGTTACAGTTGCCTGGTCAACAAGGTAGGGATTGGCACTGTGATGAACCTACTGAGAAGCATTACATTGTACAACAGTAAGGATGACCTAGGTTCACCTTCCTCTGTACACCTTGGGATGTAAGAAGAACCACGACAAACCCATTCCTCGAGAGTGGTCAGCTCAGTAGGGGTAATGACCATCACCCGACACTGACCTAAAACTAAGCTCTTCCAACTACACCTCAACAAGTTTATGCCTCTGTCGCATGTGCCCACCTGACAAATAACAACCATGATCAATATGCTGTAGTTTGTGTGTTACTGGGTCTGATAGAGAGCAAAGAATAGTTAAACTGTAGACTGCCTGGCTTGTCATAACAGGCAACTACAAAGGGTTAGGCATGACAGAGACTACATAATCATATAGAAACTATAAGCAAAAAGAAAACAAGACATTTACACCCCAAGGTAGAAGACTCTACACTCCATAGTATATTATTGACAAAGTCAGATCCAGGATCAGGGATCGAAAAGGGAAGGCTAACCAGGTACCCAAAAATGCCTGCTGAAGTCGGATGTGTCGGACGGAAAGGTGCAAATACAGTCAAGATGTAAACTACAACATAACCCATTCCGCTCTCTGAACAACGTCAAGCTACTTGCAAAGCCCTTTCAGGGCTAGTTAGCAGGAGTTTGAGAACGAACAAAGAAGTAGATCCATTTTTAAGGCTATCTGAAGTGAAGCTTTTCAACAAGAAGAAAATATGTCATGGCCAACTCCTGAAAGTGTCAAACTTTGTCGTGTCAAAAGTAAGATATAGAAGAAAATATGTCAAGGCTAGCTCCTGAAAGTGTCAAACTTTGTCGTGTCAAAAGTAAGATATAGAAGGAAATATACTCTTTATTCTAGCACATGTACACAACTTGACCTAGTTGCTGTTCTTGTACCATAAAGTGTACAGAAATCTTCTACAATAAAGTGTACAAGTCCTACCATAAAGTATATTAGTCTTCTATTATAAAGTGTACAAGTCTTGTACCATAAAGTGTACAGAAGTCTCCTAGCATAAAGTCTACACACGTCTTCTACTATGAAGTGTACAAGTCTTCTATCATAAAGTGCACAAGTCTTCTATCATAAAGTGTACAAGTCTTCTATCATAAAGTGTACAAGTCCTCTATCATGAAGGGTACAAGTCTTCTACCATAAAGTGTACACACGTTTTCTACTATGAAGTGTACAAGTCTTCTACCATGAAGTGTACACACGTCTTTTACCATAAAGTGTACACAAGTCTCCTATCATAAAGTGTACACACGTCTTCTATTATAAAGTGTACAAGTCTTCTACCATAAAGTGTACAAATCTTCTACCATAAAGTGTACACAAGTCTTCTATTATAAAGTGTACAAGTCTTCTTGTGTACGTGTGACCTATAGTTTGTACAGGATGGGGTAAATGCCACCATGCTAAATTCTGTCTACAATCACCTTTAACAACATGTAGACAAGACATGAAGCAACAATGCCAATTCAGAGAGTTGCAGTCAAACTGAATGTCCAATATAAATACTCATAGAGAGACACAGGTTTGGTTGAGTATTATGTACACACAAATACAAAATTTCCAACATAACAATTTGTTTAGGCTGGTGACATTCCTTAACCATTTTCTTTTCAATCACATAGATTTGAAAACTGTTTAACCAGTTTTCACATGTGATGTCTTCGGAGTATAATGAACATAAAGTGGCAGGACAAGGTGACCAGCTTTGAGATACTGAAACACACCAAGATACCTTGCCTCTTCTCGACTTTGACCAATTAGAGACTGAGATGGTTAGGTCATGTGAAACGAATGTCAAATACCTGCATTCCAAAGCAGTTACTCCTGGGTGAACTCATATCAGTTACCAGATCACAAGGAAGGCCTAAATTAAGATACAAGGACATTTGCAAAAGATCCATGAACAATTTTACGATCGATCCAAATACCCTGGAGAAGATTGCAGAGGATAGAGCTACATGGTGAGTGACTTTTTAGAACGGGCATCAGAGCTAGTTTTGATGACATCGATGGAAGACAAGCGACGCAAAAGAAATGAGCCTACACCACACCAATTGAACTTGTTCTGTTTACACTGCTGTTGTCCCTGTCAATCGAGAATCAGCCATGAAAGTCTATGACCCTCTAGGACAGATGCTGTCATCTCTACAACAGACTAGCTTACCGACCGCCTGTCACAACGAAAAAGGCCATTACAATCACATAGATTGATTTTTTCTATTTGTCTCATCGGTATTGTCCTCTGTCACTGATGAAGACTGTTATGATGTAGCCTATGTTGTTATTGACTTGACATTGTAAAAGGTAAAGTATGTCCTTCAGTAGACTTGCTTGTTAGTCAAGTACCCATTTACAGTGTATATCTACACATAAAACTGAGCAGAGATACAGATAATCTCTGGCAGGTGATGATTTCGATTTATCATAAATGTGCAGGATTTTTATGGTGAAAAGATGTTTGCATTGTAGGGGTTATGTTCACAGCTGACGGCAATAAACCATCACGAGGAGCCAATTGTAATGTACCTCAGGAAGATGAGAAGGAAAAAAACGACTTTATATTTTCAGATTTCTTGAATGCAAAAAATAGTTTGTAATAAACAATTGTAATGATGGCACGCAAATATTGCAAACTGGAATAGTCGTATTGAGGGCCCACAAACTGGAATAGTCGTATTGAGGGCCCACAAACTGGAATAGTCGTATTGAGGGCCCACAAACTGGAATAGTCGTATTGAGGGCCCACAAACTGGAATAGTCGTATTGAGGGCCCACAAACTGGAATAGTCGTATTGAGGGCCCACAAACTGGAATAGTCGTATTGAGGGCCCACAAACTGGAATAGTCGTATTGAGGGCCCACAAACTGGAATAGTCGTATTGAGGGCCCACAAACTGGAATAGTCGTATTGAGGGAACACAAACTGGAAAACACACCAAAACATTGAAAACTGGAAGAGTCATATTTCTAGATTAAATGGGCTACCAAACATTATACTTAGATGCAAGTAAGAGAAATATCATGAATGCATTGGACAATATTGAGAAATTAATGGGCAGAGAAGAAGTGGTGATGGACAGACAACATTGGTAACATACAACTCATAAGACAGTTTGATGTAATGCCCTAATGATCTCCTAGGTTATGTGGAAGAAGAAGGTGATACAAGGTTAATAATAAACTATATGGAAGCTAACATAACTCTTACAAAGAAAAACATTTGATAAATATCTTTTTCTCTACTGTGTTCTGTTCTGGGTGTGTTCTTGTTCTGGGTGTGTTCTGTTCTGGGTGTGTTCTTGTTCTGGGTGTGTTCTTGTTCTGGGTGTGTTCTTGTTCTGGGTGTGTTCTTGTTCTGATGATGTCATTCTCAGATGTCATCGTTATGTGATCTTCCCCTTCCCTGTGGCTTTCTTAGAACTGCCTAATTATATCTTCTCACAGAGCCATCTGTAACCACTATTGTATCTCTTTCATTATCTTCTGGCTCATCTTATCTCATAGTTTGCTGATGCTGATCAAGACAGACCAGTCCAAGTATTCCCAATCACTTATGACAGTTGACAGACAGTTTTACTGCTGACACTTTAATACACTATTGACTGTGATCATGTGACAATCTGCTCATAAGTCCGAGCACCACTGACTGTGATCATGTGACAATCTGCTCATAAGTCTAAGCACCACTGACTGTGATCATCTGACAATCTGCTCGTAAGTCCAAGCAAAATTGACTGTGATCGTCTGACAATCTGCTTGTAAGTCCAAGCACCATTAACTGCGATCGTCTGACAATCTGCTCGTAAGTCCGAGGTTTTCTCATGTGTCATGGCCACACTACCCAAGCCTGCTGTAACAATGCAATAAGAAGCTGCTCACATTGTTCTGTCTTTGGTCAACAGCATCTTGTACAAAACATGTTAAATCAGAAAATATTAGATCAGGCATTTATTACAATTGTATGTTTTAGATTGATTATATGTGAAAAAAATAGTCTAATATTTTAAACTGTAGACATAGAAAATATCACAATATAATTAACAAGGCAGGTATATTCAATAATTGTGAAAGTCTAATATACAATTATGTTGAGGATAAATGTGATATAGATATGTCTGATTTGTCATCTGTCTTCCTCATGTATTGAAGGACTTGAAATTAAAATCTTGTGATAGACAATAGAGATACTGTCATTGTTATGTAGATTAGCAATTTGCTAAGGACTTCCAGAGTGTCTTGCACGTGATCTCATAGTGCAGACAAGTCACATGATATCATAGTAGCTGTTTGAAGATGGCCGTTCCACTAGTGACATGCACCAAAGATGGCTGCCTCACTAGTGACATGCACCAAAGAGGAGCAGCATTCTGATATCCGCCAACAGCGAAGGAGTGATATCCGTCAATAGCAAAGGAGTGATATCCGCCAAGAGCGAATAAGTGATATCCATCAACAGCGAAGGAGTGATATCCGTCAACAGTGAAGTAATGATATCCGTCAACAGCGAAGGAGTGATATCCGTCAACAGGAGTCAAACCTATTTAAATTCATCTGCAATTGAAGGCTTAGTACTGTGATGCCTGCCGGTCACTCCAGAAAGTTTATGAGTGCAGTAGAAACTTCTGAAAACGTGAGAGTTCTGTGACAGACTTTTCTTGACCGGGTCAAGAACACAAAGTAATGACACCAGTCTATTACAACAGTTGACTACTTTGTAATGAAGACTTGTTGAATGACTCAATGAAATAGCAACACTTCTGGATAACGGTCAAGATTCAGCACACTTTATCCTGTTCCACAAAGTGTGAACAACCCAAGATGGCTGTCATGGTAACTGACTCCAAAATTGAGACACTGACATGGTGCATGAGTGGCTACACATGCGACAAAAAGACTTAAATTCTCTAGAGGAATTCATAGGCTTTGTAAACGCCAGAGTGTTCGAACGCAATGGAGACCACATTGATAGTTATTTTCAGAATAAATTTTGAAGACAAAAAAAGGTTTTTATTTGAATCACCCATGTACTATGATGACTTGCATAGATAATCATGATTCTCACTGGAATAGCTAATCATGATTCTCACTGGCATAGTTAATCCTAATTCTCACTGGCATAGTTAATCCTAATTCTCACTGGCACAGTTAATCCTAATTCTCACTGGCATAGTTAATCCTAATTCTCACTGGCATAGTTAATCCTAATTCTCACTGGCATAGTTAATCCTAATTCTCACTGGCACAGTTAATCCTAATTCTCACTGGCATAGTTAATCCTAATTCTCACTGGCATAGTTAATCCTAATTCTCACTGGCATAGTTAATCCTAATTCTCACTGGCACAGTTAATCCTAATTCTCACTGGCATAGTTAATCCTAATTCTCACTGGCATAGCTAATCGAGGTTCTCAACAACTTCCTGTCGCTGCTGATGTATATCATTTATGTTGTTAAATGTGTGTGTATGGGTAATGGTGCTGCCCTATCCAGAATCGTCTCTGTTATCACGTATCTTTTATTGTTTATAAATTTGACCGGCCTCTTAGTGAGCACTAGCTCAGCATCATTGTCCACATACGGAGGACTGCTTTGTTCTGATGTGTGTAATAAGCTCCCTTTGCTTATTGGCTACCCCCAGCAAATTCTGATTAGTTCTTAACTGTCTGTTGGATTCTTAATTATCCTGTGTAAACGATATGTCGGTTGCCTATATATGCTTGCTCTTTAATTATTGGTCATTATTCACTTCCATAGGACAGGACAGGCTGTATGTAACAATAAAGAACTCTTATGTTTACTTCTTTTGACACAAACTTCCTGCATGAGATGGCTGTCGTTTTCTTTACTTCTGAGCTGCAAACCCAAGCTTACACTTTTATAGGTTCAGTGCTTTAATCTAGATGTGCCCTCTTTGCTTTACTGATGCATTCTGGATAATTTCATTCTCATGAAATCAAGATTTTATTGCTATTTAAACTTATGTCTTTACTTTGGCTTTCTCTCAGATGCATCAGCCATTTCTCTCAATATTTATTAACTCTTAGTAAGTTGTATATCTAGTGTTGCTGCCTGACATTCCTGATATTTCCTTTAAGGCCTGGATAATCATTGTACATTAAGAACAGATTAAATGACAGCATACATATTTTCTAACTCCCTCTTTCACCTGAAATGTTCTAGTTGATTGCCAATCCCCAGCAGTTCTTATTCTCAGATCTTTACTGTTACAATTCAAACTTTCTTTGTGATAACTTTCTTTGTGATAACTTTCTTTGTGATAACTTTCTTTGTGATAACTTTCTTTGTGATAACTTTCTTTGTGATAACTTTCTTATGTTTCACCTTGTTGAACACCTTAGATAGTCTATAAACCTGAAGTATTTTTTCACTTTAAATTGTTCAAGGGTCATCAAAGCAATTTCATTCTTATCATTTGGGATCAAAATGCTGAGCAGTGCATGCGCTGCAGCGGTCAGCGACCCATAGCTGACTGCTAGCATCAAGGTCAGCAACCCATAGCTGACTGCTAGCATCAAGGTCAGCAATCCATAGCTGACTGCTAGCATCAAGGTCAGCGACCCATAGCTGACTGCTAGCATCAAGGTCAGCGACCCAGAGCTGACTGCTAGCATCAAGGTCAGCGACCCATAGCTGACTGCTAGCATCAAGGTCAGCGGCCCGTAGCTGACTGCTAGCATCTAGGTCAGCGACCCATAGCTGACTGCTAGCATCAAGGCCAGCGACTCATAGCTGACTGCTAGCATCAAGGCCAGCGACCCATAGCTGACTGCTAGCATCAAGGCCAGCGACTCATAGCTGACTGCTGGCATCAAGGCCAGCGAATCAGAGCTGCCAAGACCCTTCTACACATTCATATAGTGATCCTGGATAACAGGCTACAACAGAGCAGACTGGCTAAGGAGAAGGGATCGGAAAGGGAAGGCTAACCCGATACTCAAAGATGTCTGCTGAAGTCAAATGTGTGGGACCAATAGATGCAAATATCAGTCAAGCTGTAAACTATGACATGACATTCTATGGACAACATCTTGCCACTTGCAAAGCCCTTTCCTGGGTTCGATAGGGAAATTGAGAATGAAGAAGAAGAAGTCTTGCCATTTAAAAAATATATAAACCATTATTTAGCGTAACATAACATAATGTTGTAACAGGTTTATACATTCTACTACAGTTATCCCTCTTTTTTCAGTGGCTTTGGCCGACAGCTTCTCTGATGAACGATAAGACGGTCAGGCAGGAAGGTCCTCCCACAGTTTTCACATGGGCAAAGATTAGCCTGTGCACTCTGCCAGGCCGCTTCATTTAGGGCATCAGCATCATATGTTCCATTCTTGTTACCTTAATAAATATAACAAAGAACTGTTTTACAACTACAAGTAAGGGGTCAATTACTTTACTAAAATACTAAGCCCCCCATAAGAGCAACATATGCTAACAATTGTACAAGAAGGCTTAGATGATCTCTGATAGCAACTTTATTCTGCCAGTGAACATATCAGTGATTCTGTGTATATCAATAGTGTGCTATAGATATTATTAGCCTCTGTTATCATCAAATAAACATAAATATATATCTTCTTCGCATTTGGTTTTGTATGCTCAATTTATGCCACTAGAAGGGACACCTCAAAGAAGTGACATGTCAGTTGTAGGTCCTCAATAGTTCCCTACAGTTTGTCTTGCATGCTTCTTTCTTCGGGCCAGATCTTCTCACATGACCTTTGATACAGTGGGCATGTTTGCAATATAACTTAACTTAACGTCTTTATAATGGTTTAGAAGACTCTGCAGAGTCTGTATACAACCAGTTTATTTTACATTCACTTGAAATAAAAATAACTATGTGCATTTAATCTATTCCTGAATACAATTATTGACCCTGCCTCCACTTTTTCCTGTGGCAATGCATTCCAAGCATTCACCACTGACTAAAATGTGTTCTCATATCTGGATTTCCCTTTAACATATATACACTGTGCAGTCTGTGCTGCTTTCATTTTGTGCAAATGTGGATTTAGCCTACAATGATCTGTTCTTAGGCAAAAAATTGTGGTATACTATTTCCTGTTCAGTCTGTTGATGGGCACTCCTGGGTATTTGTGTTCGCTCACTTTTTCCACAGTTGTTTACTATTTGTTTTGGATGTATGCCCTAGCTTCTGACGGTGATATTGTCTGCCCTCTCTAGCCAGTCTGCATGCCCTCTCATTTCTATATGTTTTCTATATGTTGTCATTATTCAAAACTAGGAGTCATTTCCAAAGTTCCGCAACTAATTATTACTAAGAAATTCATATTTATCAAATACAGATTCTTTCTATTGACAATATGAATGTTTATAGAGCATAATTCTAAGATGTACAAACCTCCAATACTCCTCACTTCTGGTTTCTTCGGCTCAGAACGTCGCATACTCTTTGGTAGTTTATTGTTTTCGATGTGCCATTTTTGAATGCACTGCGGCTCGTGAATAGAGATTGACTTGGATCCAAACTCTCTACCACAGATGTAGCAGATAACTGTCACGGGTCTTCTGATCACTGCTGGAGACTTAGCTGGTGGAGCCTGATAATAAAATCAACAACTACCACATCAACAACTACCACATCAACATATACAATCAACAACTACCACATCAACATATACAATTAATAACTACCACATCAACAACTACCACATCAACATATACAATCAACAACTACCACATCAACATATACAATCAACAACTACCACATCAACATATACAATCAACAACTACCACATCAACAACTACCACATCAACATATACAATCAACAACTACCACATCAACATATACAATCAACAACTATCACATCAACATAGAATCGAACCACCTTCAATGACGTTGTAGATACTGCAGTTGCACCTAATCAATTATGTTATCACCAGGACGAGTGAAAAGTATAACTTATTACGCAAAACAAATTACAGATTTAGAAAAAAAGCAAACCACTAAGAAAAATCATGAGAATCAGAGAGATGACAGCTCATTTTCATTAGACATTAAAGTGATACTGCAACAATAGACAAAAACTGGTAGAACAATTAAGAAGAAGAGAATTGGATGACACTTTAACAACAGATACAATTGTTGGGAAGGGAAATAATACGTGCATCTCCTTGTTAGTGCTTGTGTTTAGGTGTGGAGTCCATATAATAAAGTGAATATAAGCATGCTGGATAGGGTCAAATGAAGAGCTACAAACATGATCGTGGTGTTTCAGAATTATAATTAAGAGTGAGTTGGACAGAAAAAAGATCTAATGACAATGTACTCACTGAAGTGGGCGCAAAAAGACAAATATTGTATATGAGACATGAAAGTCTTCTACGGAAGATACTAGAGGGAAAGATTCAAGCGAAAAGAGGGCCTGGGCATCCAAGATTTAATTTTACATCTCAGGTCTGCAGGGACATTAAAGTACAAACTTATGCTGAAATGAAGAGAACTGCAGAGGATAGGGTTAAATGGAGAGACATACTCAAACAACCTTACAACCAGTCTCAGACAATCTTACAAACCAGTCTTAGACAACCTTATAACCAGTCTCAGACAATCTTACAACCAGTCTCAGACAATCTTACAACCAGTCTCAGACAACCTTACAACCAGTCTTTGGACTGAGCAACCAAATGATGATGAGTTATGAGGAAAGACTAAAAAAAATGGTCTTCAGTGTCTCAAACAAAGAACAATTCGAGGTTATTTAATTCCAGCGTATAAATGAATAAATGGAAACGATAGATTAGACCATACTATGTTTTTAAAAGTATGACCGGCTACAAGAACAAGAGGACACAGCTACAAATTCTTTGAAGGCTGGTATAGATTAGATTTTAAGAAATATTTTTTGGGGTCAGAGAGTGGTTAATTTTACGAAATGCATTGCCGCAGGATGTAGTGGAAGTAGAGTCAGTTAATGCAATCAAAAATAGATTGGATGCTCACAGTATTTTCTGTATCTGTGGAGTGAAATAAACTGGTTGTATACAGACTCTGTAGAGCCTTCTAAACCAGTATAAGAAAGTTAAGTTGTTTAATACATCTTTAATGATATATAAAGGCAAAGGCCGTCGTCCATCGTAGACGATGATCGCATAATTAATTTTGCTAGCGCTATTTTTAGTAAGGATTAACTGCGCTACTTTTTATCCTCACTCTCTCGTCTCGAGCCGCCCGACCCCAGTGGCAAGTCAAGGACAAGACAACTAGCGGACGACTACGAGATGCAGGGGACTCCGCATCAAGCACCCGTGAAAAAGGCGGCAGAGTCCGGAGTCCAACCCACACCACCTGATCACGAGGCCGACGGCTTAACCACTTTGCCATTGAATCCCCAATGATATATAATCTCTCCAATAACACTGAATTGCACAGTAAAAGTATTTTGTTTAGTGTTCTGATTGATGCAGGCAATCGTATCTCTCCACAACCACCTGTCCTTAATAATGTATTTGAATTCTGCTATTGAACCCACTTTTTATACCCTGATGTTCACCTGCCGTTGTTTGATTAATCTTTTCATGCAGTCACCTGAAGATTTTTTAGTATTTTTTTTAGCATTTGAGTATTTGTTCTGCAGATCTTCATTTGATCCATGACTATATAAGTGTAAGAAAAATAATATAATGTATTGTATTTCTGTAAACCATAAATTTATCACAAAAGAAATGTAACCTTTAATGCTTGCTAACTTTGTATATTTGTTTTACAGCATAATAAAATATGTCAGCCTCAAGTATCTCTAGTAGCAAAGTGTGATGATAATTTTAGGGTAAGCTGAGTCATGAACATAAAGAAGCACACCTAACAATGTGGAAAAAATGTTGAAAAGTACTTTGTGTTTGTTCTGAATGAGGTAGTTGAAACCCATACTTTCGGTGTACTTCTGCACAGTTGTCTACGTTTTCTTGTAAATCAATTCTAAGAGTCTTTCTTTCATTTCAAATCTATCACCCTCTCCTTTAATATGTGATCAAATCGCAATCACAAAACTAAACAACACCGCACTGAAATAACATTTGAAATACACTTTGAGAGCTTGGAATGTAACACTGTCTGTCATAGGAAGGCTGGCCTAATTTGTGCCAAGGCTGGCCTAATTTGTGCCAAGGTTGGCCTAATTTGTGCCAAGGCTGGCCTAATTTGTGCAAAGGCTGGCCTAATTTGTGCCAAGGCTTGCCTAATTTGTGCCAAGGCTGGTCTAATTTGTGCCAAGGCTGGCCTAATTTGTGCTTAGTTGGCTGGCCTAATTTGTGCCAAGGCTGGCCTAATTTGTGCCAAGGCTGGCCTAATTTGTGCCAAGGCTGGCCTAATTTGTGCCAAGGCTGGCCTAATTTGTGCCTAGTTGTCTGGTCTAATTTTTGCCAAGGCTGACCTAATTTGTGCCAAGGCTTGCCTAATTTGTGCCAACACTGGCCTAATTTGTGCCAAGGCTGGCCTAATTTGTGCCTAGTTGGCTGGCCTAATTTGTGCCAAGGCTGGCCTAATTTGTTCCAAGGCTGGCCTAATTTGTGCCTAGTTGGCTGGCCTAATTTGTGCCAAGGCTGGCCTAATTTGTGCCAAGGCTGGCCTAATTTGTGCCTAGTTGTCTGGCCTAATTTGTGCCTAGTTGTCTGGCCTAATTTGTGCCTAGTTGGCTGGCCTAATTTGTGCCAAGGCTGGCCTAATTTGTGCCAAGGCTGGCCTAATTTGTGCCTAGTTGGCTGGCCTAATTTTTGCCTAATTGGCTGGCCTAATTTGTGCCTAGTTGGCTGTTAGGCAAAAGTAATGCCATAATAACTGCAATCAGCTTATATTTCCAACAGTAACTGATAAATTCACTTTGTCGCTTCGCATTAATGTCCCTATTCTTAAACAAAAATGTCCATTTCATTTTCTAATTGACTTCACATCTGCTTTATGCAAAGGGATGTCGTCTCTAATTCTTCAAGTATCTCTACTGTAAGGAAAATAAATAACGTTTACAAGTCTGAGATGCAGACGATGAACACAGACAAATATTTCTTACTGTGCTGGGTCCCCCTCCTCCTCCACCTCCCTTTGGTTTGCATGCTCTCTGATGGACAACCAATCGGTCAGGAGCAAATGTCCGTCCACAGTTCTGACACGGAACTAGCTGTGCTTGAGCTGTTTTCCAGGCCGCTTTATTCATTTCTGTCCTGTTTACAAATATAACATTGTGCTGATGTGCAACAATCTATCTGCAGCATTATAATGGATTTCAAGTTGAGTAAACACAATTTTAGTACTCAGTCGAAAAAATGTATTGACATCTGTTATTCTCAAGTCTTTTCTAATCATTTTATGAATATTCATTGCATTCAAGAACACATTTTGGAAAACAGGCACGGGTAAACATGATTTACACTGCATTAAAACGGACATATCTGATATAAAATGTTATCTCCAACACTGACAACTGAAGTTTGTGAATTTCAGAAGATACAGCAAAAGAACAACAAAGCAAGTGGAGTCTGTTGATTGTTTTTGCTCAGTCTCTCTCAGAAATTGCCGTAGGGTATGGATGCTGATGGTCCCTGTAGCTCGCTGGTTGTACACTCTCCTGCTCTGTCCTCTCATGTACCATACTCTGCTCGAACATCATTTAATGTCGAAACTTTGCAGCCTGTGGATTGCTGCTTCATCTATTGCGGTGTCCTAGTAGGCAGTCATTGATTGATTTCAAAATGTCACTTCTATCCATTACTAATGTGCCCATGATAGGAGCTTGTGAAGCCAAGATGTCAGCTCTTTCATTGCCCTGAACCCCGGCATGACCAGGACCGTAAATCCATGTCAAGCCCTGGAGGTTTGAGGCCTTAACAGCTGCTATCCACTCGTACCTAAGCTATCCCTTCTGTAGCTTCTGAAGTACAGCTTGCGCTTCTGTCACGATGACTGCCCTTGTTATGGAAGTTTCAGATATCCATCTCAGTGCTGAGGTCACTGCTTCCATCTCCATTCTCATACTGGAGGTTGTTGACATGTATGCCCTACTTGGCTCAGCAACAACCTCTCCTCTCACTCTAGCCGAGAAACCCCAGCCTGATGTCCCACTCAGCAACGACCTCTCCTCTCACTCTAGCCGAGAAACCCCAGCCTGATGTCCCACTCAGCAACGACCTCTCCTCTCACTCTAGCCGAGAAACCCCAGCCTGATGTCCTACTGTGCATCACTGATCCGTCTGTGTATATGACAGCGTCACTCTCCTGCGTGTTCTCAGTTATCAGCTGATTTACCTCGTGCTCTGCACTCTCGTTGCTCCGTTCTCTGCATTCCTTGCCTAGGGTTATGTTGATACTCTGGTACTCTATCATTCTATCACCAGTGTGGACCCATTCTTCCCCTTTGGCTATCGTCTCAGCTAGAGTGACGTGTCTGATTGTTGTCTCTGCCTGTGCCATCCATGATGCCCCTCACTTGATTCGTGATCCCTTAATGTCTGAGATACTACTGTACAGAGGGTGCCGCGTGTCTGTGGTAACACACATATAGGCTTTGACTTGTGCCAGTTTATGTCTGGATGTCACCGATAACAAACCCAACATGTACCATATCATCACAATTGGGGTATCTCTAGTGCAGCCCAGAACCAGACGAATACCTTCATTCTGGATGCGGTCCAACCTTTCATACTGTGTTCTTGATAGTGTGAGGATGCCTAGTCCGTAATCGATGACAGACAACACGACCTGACGAAATAGGATGAACAGGAGGCGTTGTTCCAAGTCGGCAGCAGCCATGGTCTTGAGTGCTCCTAACCCTCGCTTACATCTTTGTACGATATGGTCAACATGTCAATTATAGGAGAGATTGCGATCAATGTCACTCCGAGGTATTTCAACCTGTCAATGGTGCACCCATCAAATGTGATGCCCGGGAGTTCAGCCTTTACTATGGAATTATTCAGAGCACCACATCATGCAGGCCTTATTCGGATTGATCTTGGAGCTTGAGTCTCCACACCACTGTGAGATTGCTTGCAATGTTTCCTGGATGTCTTTGATCAGCTCTTGCCTGTCTGAGCCAGTTCTGTATGTTAGAATGTCATCGGCAAATGTCAACGTTCGCCCTATCCCTGTGGGTTGAATATTAGCCACTTTTACTGTATAGATGTTGAACTGCACCGGTGAGAGCGGAGACCCTTGAGGCAGTCCTGGACATATTTGCCTCGGTTCTGATGTCCAGGATCCCCCGCGTAGTGCAACTATTCTTTTCATCAGGGCAGCTGATATCCAACTAACCAGCCACGAGTTTAGACCACACTGCTTCAGGCATGTCATTAAAGTCCAAAAATCGACACAGCACAGTTGTATGCGTCTTACAGGTTGAGTGCCACTGCGACTGTTTCTTGCTTTGACTGAAAACCCTCATAGACATCATACGCGAAGTTCCCCTTCAAACAGAAATGTAATCATTGAATTGCTAATATAGTTTTACAGGAAATGTAGTTATCTATGATCCCACATGTTATGAAAGAATGTGTTTCTTAAGTGAATATTATATAGTATAAGACAACTGGCAGGTTACAGAGAAACAGCTGTTAGTAATGGTTAATGAGCTGTTGATTTTTATTCATATATTTTCTATCCTTTCCATTTCAGAACACTGTCATTATTTTTGTTTTGTGAACTAAACTTATAACAACAAACTTTAGTCAACTGAATACATTCAAGACAGAAAATACGATCGTTTGCTCATCTCATGAACATTAGTCAACTGAATACATTCAAGACAGAAAATGCAATGATTTTGTCATCTCATGAAAATCCAATCTGATCAACTACCATTCGACGGTTGCAACACAAGAAGATCTGATTACAAGGCACGAGGAAAGCCACATGGCAGCTGGATAGATGACCTAAGAGAAACCCTACAACAACACATTGTTACAGCAACCAAAATTGCACATTTAGCCGAAGGCGCAACTAAAACTCCTTATGCCCCTTTACGACACAAGTGAATAGAAAAATCAAGTCAATATTGATATAATATCTGCATTATACTATATTTTATATACAACAATAACACCTCATGCAGTATTTAGGATTATTGTATAGTCTGTTTTGTTTGAAAAATAAGAAGAAGAAAGTGAGAATAATTATACTCTCAAACCACTTGACTTTGTTGCTCTCCTACCCTGGAGAGTACAGGTCTTCTTTACTTTTTCTTGTGGCTTCAAGTTTATACAGGATGGACTAGCCAAATCTCCTTAGCCACTTTTTACTACATGCTTGGAAGGTTACAGTATAACTAAACATTGCCCCACATGGGCCATACTTCATAAGTCATAAATTATAAATTTGTAGAGTTGCATTTGTTCAACAAACATTTTTGTGTTGATGTTTTCTTTTCATTGCTTCTCTGTACAACAAAGGCATGGGCAACAACTCTTAAAGTCCTTTCCTGAGTAAAGTATCTGCCATAAGCAACAGGTTTCAGGTCTTGGACAGTGATATGAGAAGGAGGCTCTTAAAGTTTCCATGTAGTCTACAAGTCTTTGCCAATTTTGTACTGCCCACTTAACATAACAGTGAACAACAAAAAATGAATTAGAGATATTAATTTGCAGCTCTGCCTTGTTGAGCATCTCTAACATGCCATGGCTGGCTCTGTGATCATGTCCTCCACGAATCAAAAATGATTGATACACCTGCAACCAACATTTATTTCAAGTCCTCCCTGACTGATTCCAAGCATGTTGAGAAGATGATATAACAGAAATACAACAATGACACACAACACACTTGGCCCAGGAAAGGTGACTTTATCTCTCCCAACGACGCTGAACGTCAAGTGGATTGGAAAAGTGAGTAATTGTTAGGCCATGCAAAATATATTCTAGATTACCTTGAAACTGGTCCAGTCGGCTTGCGTGGTGCAGGCCGACGTTGTTCTTTTGGTAGCTGGCCATTTTGTACCTTCCACTTTTCCAAGCACTGGGGCTCATGAATTGAGATTGACTTGGATCCAAACTCTCTGCCACAGATGTAGCAAACCACTGTACGAGATACTCTCTGAGGGGATTCTTCCCTGTTTTTGATGCCAATATTAGAATTTGATACTGGTTCATTATTTGGCAGTGCAGAGCTGTTTGTAGCAGATGTGCTATCTGGAAGAGATGATTTACAATAACTGTTAAATGGTAATCTGATAGATAGGGTTTACAAGAACTGTTTAATGGTAATTTGAATGGGATGGTTTACAAGAACTGTTTAATGGTAATCTGATAGATATGGTTTACAAGAACTGTTTAATGGTAATCTGATAGATATGGTTTACAAGAACTGTTTAATGGTAATCTGATAGATATGGTTTACAAGAACTGTTTAATGGTAATCTGATAGATTTGGTTTACAAGAACTGTTTAATGGTAATCTGATAGATATGGTTTACAAGAACTGTTTAATGGTAATCTGATAGATATGGTTTACAAGAACTGTTTAATGGTAATCTGATAGATATGGTTTACAAGAACTGTTTAATGGTACTAACTGAATGAACACTTCATTTTCTTGATCAAGCAATTCCTTTTGTTGTAGGTAGGTATATTAGCCAGTTCAATGTCAAACAATTTTGTTGAATATCATGCAATTTTGTTGCTATCAAACAACCAGAACATTTGTAGCTCCATGTAGAGCATAGGCTTTCAACAAATACAAGCTAAGTCATCAAATGTTGACTTGTTCATTTCTATTGGAATTTTTGTATATGTCTAAGTCATCAAATGTTGACTTGTTCATTTCTATTGGAGTTTTTGTATATGTCTAAGTCAACAAATGTTGACTTGTTCACTTCTATTGGAGTTTTTGTATATGTCTAAGTCATCAAATGTTGATTTGTTCATTTCTATTGGAGTTTTTGTATATGTCTAAGTCATCAAATGTTGACTTGTTCATTTCTATTGGAGTTTTTGTATATGTCTAAGTCATCAAATGTTGACTTGTTCATTTCTATTGGAGTTTTTGTATATGTCTAAGTCATCAAATGTTGACTTGTTCATTTCTATTGGAATTTTTGTATATGTCTAAGTCATCAAATGTTGACTTGTTCATTTCTATTGGAGTTTTTGTATATGTCTAAGTCATCAAATGTTGACTTGTTCATTTCTATTGGAGTTTTTGTATATGTCTAAGTCATCAAATGTTGACTTGTTCATTTCTATTGGAGTTTTTGTATATGTCTAAGTCAACAAATGTTGACTTGTTCATTTCTATTGGAGTTTTTGTGGCTTAAAGTTTCTACAGGTAAGTTACAATTATTCTGAACTGAGAATGTCTGAATTATATTTCTATTTAAGAAAGGATTTTGAAATTAATAATCAAAGAAATAAGCAAATCATACGACTTATTTGGTTTATGGGTTTACTGGTGAGTGAATAATCATTAGGATGCCATGTTAATTCACATGAGTTTTAGTTTGACCAAAATACTTACTTGACACACCCCTTTTTGGTTTACAGGATCTAAGATGAACTGGCAATCGATCAGGATTGAATGTACGCGCACAATTTGGGCAAGGAGCAAGATTTGCTTGGGATGCCTGCCAGGCAGCTTCATTTGCCGCAGCCACATCATATTTGCCGCCAGATTGGATTTGGAGAACTTCAGGTTTCTTTGGTACAGGTCTCCGATGCTCCTTTGGTAGCTTATTGTTCTCATTCTTCCACTTGTCTAAACACTGTGGTTCGTGGATACCTGGTGGAATAATTCTGGTTTAAATTCTGTAAATTATCAAACATCTGTATCAAATATAGAATAAGGGCCAGGGGAAAAAAAATCAAACTGAGGGCCAGACTTTATAAATCAGCAAGAATCCATAACATTTGGGAAAATAGTATACAGTAAATAAAAACATTACTAGATCAGAAAGACAGAAAGTTATACAATATGGCAAAGAAGGAAACACTCCAGGATTTGAAAATTCTGAGATGACATCTACAACAACAACAGTAGGGAGATACATGATGATGACAAACTTCATCCTGTTTGATATGATAGTTTGGGATCAAGATGCTGAGCAGCGCATGAGCTGCAGGGTCAGCGACCCTTAGCTGACTGCTAGCCTCAGGGCCAGCGAACCAGAGCTGCCAAGACCCTTCTACACCTCCATGTGTTGATCCTGGATAACAGGCTGAGGCAGGGCAGACTGGCTAAGGAGAAGGGATTGAAGAGGAAATGTTAACTCTGTACTAAAAAAATGCTTGCTGAAGTCGGATGTGTTGGACCGAAAGGTGCAAATATCGCAGTCAAGCTGTAAACTACACCACAAAGTATTCCGTTCTCTGGACTACATTCTGCAACTTAAGCCCTTTCAGGGTTTGGTAGCGGGAGATTGAGAACGAACGAAGCCAAGCCAAGTCATATGATAGTTTTGATGAAGAAAAATAGCTGCAATCACTTCTGAGCCAATTAACTAAAACATTATCAAGAACTGTAATGAGAAGTAGAATCAAATGTTACAAATGTAGGGTGAACAATTTGTGAAACACAAAGTAAGCTTTTTACACTATAAGAATGTGTGTGTGTGTGTGGGAAGGGGGTGGGGGGTGGAGAGTAATCAGAGTGAAACATACTGATTTAGTTGGAAGCAAAGAGTAATCAGGTCCAGATAAAACATACTGATCAAGGTGGGAGTGAAGAGTAATCAGGGGCAGGTGAAACATGCTGATCAAGGTGGGAGAAAAGAGTAATCAAAGTCAGGTGAAACATACTGATCAAGGTGAAATGAAGAGTAACTTAACTTCTTTATTCTAGTTTGGAAGGCTTTGCTGAGTCTGCATACAACTAGTTTCTTTTTGTCCACTTGATACAAAAATAACTCTTCATCCAATCCATTATTGAATGCATTAACTAACCCTGCTCACACTATTTCCTGTAGCAATGCATTACAAGCATTCACCACTCTCAAACTAAACAAATATTTCCTCATATCTAATCTGGATCTTTCTTTAGTTAATTTATAGCTATGCCTTCTTGTTCTTGTAGGTGGTTGTATTTTGAAAAACTTGTTACAGTTTAATTAATCCATTTCTTTGATTATCTTATAAACCTGTATTCAATTTCCTTGAATTCTTCTCTTTTCTAGACACTGTAGGTCGGTTTTTCTGAGTCTTTCCTCATAACTGTAATTCTGGAATCCCGCTATCAACTATATCACTCTTCTTTGTATCTTTTCCAGCATGTTTATGTCCCCTCTATGATAAGGACTCCACACCTGTACACAGTACTCCACGCCTGTACACAGTACTCCAATCTAGGTCTAACTAAAGCTTTATACAGTTTGACTATCACTTCCTTGTTTGTATGTTTAATGTTTCTTTTAATCAAACCTAACATTTAATTTGCCTTTTTCACTGCTACCTGGACTTGCTCACTCACCTTACCTGTATGACCTATTATAACCCCTAGGTTCCTTTCCTTTTCTATCATTCTTATATTGTTCTCGTCCATTCTGTAATTATGTTCTATATTGGATCTACCCAAGTGGATGACTGTACATTTATCTATATTAAACTGTCTGCCAGCTCTCAGACCATTCTTGAATTTTATCTAAATCCAACCTCAATATATCCACTTCTGCTTTAGATGAGACACTACAGGCATAGTTTTGTATCATCCACGAATTTTGCAATCATAGATCTGATATTAATGTCCCAATCGTTTATATATATCAAGAACAAAATTGGTTCCAAAACCAATCCCTGTGGCACTCCACTTTTTACCTAACATCACTCAGAGTACTCCTTATTTATGCCCGTTATCTGCCATCTTCCTGTTAACCAATTTTCTATCCATTTGGCAACGTCACCACCTTTGCCATGTGATTTCAACTTCCTGAACAATCTTTGATGAGGTACTCTATCATCAGAGTCAGATGAAACATGCTGGTCAAGACCCGGCCTCACATCAGAGTCAGATGAAACATACAGATCATGACCTGACCTCACATCAGGGTCAGATGAAACATACAGATCATGACCTGACCTCACATCAAGGTCAGATGAAATATACAGATCATGACCTGAGCTCACATCAGGGTCAGATGAAACATACAGATCATGACCTGACCTCACATCAGGGTCAGATGAAACATACAGATTATGACCTGACCTCACATCAGGGTCAGATGAAATATACAGATCATGACCTGAGCTCACATCAGGGTCAGATGAAACATACAGATCATGACCTGACCTCACATCAGGATCAGATGAAACATACAGATCAAGACTCAAACCTACACATCATGGTCAGATGAAACATGCAGATCATGACCCGACCTCACATCAGGGTCAGATGAAACATACAGATCAAGACTGGAACCCACACATCAGGGTCAGATAAAACATACAGATCATGCATGACCTGACCTCACAACAGGGTCAGATGAAACATACAGATCATGACCTGACCTCACATCAAGGTCAGATGAAACATACCAATCAAGACCCAACCTCACATCAGGGTCAGATGAAACATACAGATCAAGACCCGACCTCACATCATTGTCAGATGAAACATACAGATCAAGACTCAAACCCACACATCCTCATTTGTGCTCCTGGAAACACGCTATTAAAGTAGTCTGCCAAATGAGGCAGGAACCAATACTGTCATTCTCATAATGGTGAGCTTACCGAAGAGCTTCTCATTGCATTATAGCCAGCAGGACCACGGCCCACCTTTTCATGTATGCCTCAGGATGTGAGAAGAGCCACTGTAACCCACTACCCTAGAAATCTTATCAAGAATCAACTGGACTGAATGTGAGTATCTTCAAACAACAACAACAAAAGAGCCTTGTAGTAAAAAAGGGGTCATATTCCTGTTTTGTTGACTACAGTAAGGTTTTATTTTTAACTGAGATTTACAAAAATACAAGATCACTTAAATATAGACCACAGACAACATAATTATGTTCAGCATGTACGTTATTGGCAACATTTAGCCACAATAAGAGTAGTTAACCAAACAAGCAATGTTTCCCATAGACAGAAAATGAAACAGACGGACTCAAACTAAACTTCAGCTAATAAGACAAACAGACATTATTCTCCAGATGACAATGAAACTTGTGGCACCTACAACTACAATACTAACCATCTAAATCGATTTTCAGTTGTAATATAGTCTTCTATATGTCTTGGTCTCTTTTTCCTAAAAAAATGCCAAACATGCTGATACACAGCAAATGGAACACACTAAAACTAATACTGTACCTATGGAGGCCGTGGTGAACTGCCTCCCACAGATATAACAAAAGATAAAATTTGATCCAGGTGGACCACGCTTCTGCTTCGGGGGTCCCTTCTGTTGCATAGCTGTAAATGTTTTTTCTCTATTCATTACATCAGATATTCCTTTGTTTTGTTTATGTATTTGAAGCTGCTCCTGTCCTTGGTTGATTGAAAGGTCTGGTCTTGTTCTACCTTTTGCACTGAGTGGTCTTCTGTTGTGATTTCCACCATTCAATACAATTGGTGGCTTTGAGTTTACAATTGTTGTTTGTTCCTTGGTATTGTCAATGATGTCAGCAGTCTGGTCAAGTGTTAAGACAGTTGGTGAAGAAAGGGTAGCTGTTCCAGGGCGTTTGATTCCATTACTTTTATTGATGATACTGTTTGCATTCTGGTTACGTGGTTTCAATGGTTTACCAGGCTTACAACTACGCTGATGAACTGCCAGGCGATCGGGTTGAAAAGTCCGTCCACAGCTATTGCATTCTACAAGATTAGCTTGTGCTGCCTGCCATGCCATTTCATTGAAGCGAGCATTGTCAGTCTTCCCTCCAGCTCCTCCAATTGCTGGCAAAATTTGAGGTTTGACTGGTGGAGGTCGGCGTTGGCCATGAGGCAACTGTTCATTTTCACTATGCCACTTTTTTAAGCACTGGGGTTCATGGATGGCAACTGATTTGGAACCAAATTCTCGACCACAGATATAACATACAGTAAGACCTTTACGTGCCATATGATCTGTAGATGATACAAAGTAGTCAGCATTATCACGTTTTCTATTTTGCATTCTAAATAACTGCCCACATTCTAAACAATTTCATGCATTCTAAATAACTGCCCACATTCTAAACAATTTCATGCATTCTAAATAACTGCCCACATTCTAAACAATTTCATGCATTCTAAATAACTGCCCACATTCTAAACAATTTCATGCATTCTAAACAATTTCATGCATTCTAAATAACTGCCCACATTCTAAACAATTTCATGCATTCTAAACAATTTCATGCCTTCTAAATAACTGCCCACATTCTAAACAATTTCATACATTCTAAACAATTTCATGCCTTCTAAATAACTGCCCACATTCTAAACAATTTCATGCATTCTAAAGAACTGCACACATTCTAAACAATTTCCTGCATTCTAAACAAGTGAAATATAAATTAAATTGACTTTTGCCCTAGGATTGTCTGTGAGTGTACGATGTGTGACAGAGATGAGAAAAGGACTGATACCACACTGATAGAATGTTGTAAGAGATAATAAAGAGTGTGTTTAATCCCTTTAAGGTAGAATACTCTCTAAATCATAGCTTTCCACGCATCACCACACACTTGTCAGACTTGTTAAATGGAGTAGTTTTCTGAGCTTATAAGTAAGCTCTAGAAACAGTCCTTCACATTCTGCAATATGAGACATGAATGGGTAGAGCTTGTCATGGGCACAACTTGTTATGGACAGAGCTTGTCATGGGCACAACTTGTTATGGTCAGAGCTTATCATGGGCACAACTTGTCATGGACAGAGCTTATCATGGGCACAACTTGTCATGAACAGAGCTTATCATGGGCACAACTTGTCATGGACAGAGCTTGTCACAGGCAGCCTAAATAATGTATTGGTTGACTATAACTTACAGAATTGTGTTCTCATACACTAAAAGTGAAGAGCAGTAAGTTGAGCTAGTATAATGTAATATGATTGAATTCTGTCTCCCAGTGGACTTTTTGTAGTTGTCCTGCAAGCTAGTAGGTTTGCTTTCTGTATTAGTTTTTTTTTTTTGTGCATCTCACTTTGATTTCTTATTTGTTGGTTGAGAGCTCTTCTTGTCTCCACTCCATCTTCCTCTTCTGATCTCCATGAAAACGATGTATTCCCACTTTTATCCCACTACCATATTTGGTATGCTTTTTATACAAATTTCTTTCAAATACAGAAGACAACTCCACCACCATCAAGCCTTAGGCCTGTATGAAAGACAAATGTTCAAGTGTCATGAGTTGTACTGTGCTGTTAGCTTTCAAGTCCCATGAGTTGTACTGTGCTGTTAGCTTTCAAGTCCCATGAGCTGAACTGTGCTGTTAGCTTTCAAGTCCCATGAGCTGTACTGTGCTGTTAGCTTTCAAGTCCCATGAGTTGTACTGTGCTGTTAGCTTTCAAGTCCCATGAGTTGTACTGTGCTGTTAGCTTTCAAGTGTCATGAGTTGTACTGTGCTGTTAGCTTTCAAGTCCCATGAGTTGTACTGTGCTGTTAGCTTTCAAGTGTCATGAGTTGTACTGTGCTGTTAGCTTTCAAGTCCCATGAGTTGTACTGTGCTGTTAGCTTTCAAGTGTCATGAGTTGTACTGTGCTGTTAGCTTTCAAGTCCCATGAGTTGTACTGTGCTGTTAGCTTTCAAGTCCCATGAGTTGTACTGTGCTGTTAGCTTTCAAGTCCCATGAGTTGTACTGTGCTGTTAGCTTTCAAGTCCCATGAATGAACTGTACTGTGCTGTTAGCTTTCAAGTGTCAAGAGTTGTGTTGTTTGTCCATTGTTTCCAAAGACGACAATATCGTCATCTGTCAATTCTAGAGTGGGTTCGTAGATGGCTAATCAAACCAATCCAAGACCAAAAAAGTCTGTCACACTGAGGGCAGAGAAACACTATCTGCTTGTCAGACGAAGGCAACTCGTCTCTTGCCTTTTGTATCGCTCGTCTCTGTGCAGCTCTCTTGATTCTTGTCTACTACATATGTGCCGTGCCAGCAGAGACTTTGCTACGCCGGGCAGAGCGATCAGCAGCAATATTCTCCCAATTATCAGGGTCAATACCGCAGTTCTTCAGTGAGACTTTCAGACTGTCTTTGTAAGTTTTTTTTTGGCCACTGCGAGCTCGCTTGCCTGACTCAGGCTCGCCATAGAATATTTTCTTTGGAAGTCTCATCTGACATGCGGACAACATGGCCAGTCCATCTAAGCTGAGAGTTGCACAGAGTTGTATGGATGCTTGTCATGCCAGCCCGTGAAAGAACTTCTACATCTGTGATCCTATCTTGCCATTTAATGTTTAGCAGTTTCCTTAGGCAGACCAAATGGAAGTGGTTAAATTTCTTCACATGTGACCTGCACGCAGTTCAGGTACTGTTAGCTTACTTCTTCTTCATCTTTGTTCATTCTTCATCTCCCATTATCAAGCCCTGAAAATGGTTTTGCAAGTAGCAGGATGTTGTCCTGGGAACAGAATGCGTTGTGTCGTAGTTTACAGCTTGACTGTAATATTTGCACCTTTTCGGTCCAATACATCTGACTTTTTTGTCAGGCATTTTTGAGTACTGGGTTAGCCTTCCTTCTTCAATTGTGTCTCTTTAGCCAGTCTGCTCTGTTGCAGCCTGTTATCCAGGATCACTGCTTAGAGGTGTAGAAGGGTCATGGCAGCTCTGCTTTGCTGACCCTGACGCTAGCAGTCAGATATGGATAGCTGACCACTGCAGCTCATGCACTGCTCAGCATTTTATTCCTGTTAGATTACAAGTGTCATAAGTTGTACTGTGTTGTTTGCTTTCAAGTGTCATAAGTTGTACTGTGTTGTTTGCTTTCAAGTGTCATAAGTTGCACTGTGTTGTTTGCTTTCAAGTGTCATAAGTTGTACTGTGTTGTTAGCTTTCAAGTGTCATAAGTTGTACTGTGTTGTTAGCAGACAATATGCCCTCAGTAGGGTAGTGGTTCTACTCTTGTTACACACCGAGACCTCTTGGAAACCATTTTACAACTTTATCCTAGAGATTTTTGCTTACAATTAACTTAACTTTATTATGCTGGTTTAGAAGACTCTAGAAAGTCTGTATACAACCAGTTTATTCCACTTCACCAATAATAAAAATAACTGAGAGTACAATCTATTTTTTAATGCATTAACTGACCCCAACTCCATTATATTCTGTTATAATGCATTCCAAGCATTCACCACTGTCTGACTAAAAAATATTTCCTAATTCTCTTTGGTCAACTTTAGTTCACTTATGAATTTATTTAATGTCTTATTGTTTTTCTTTCTAAATTTCTGTTCTATACATTATAACAGTTCTAACATGTTAAACAATATATGTGTATTTAAAATGTTCCCTAATCACACACAATGTGTAGATTTGGTATGCGCTTAAAACTTGTTTGTTCTCCTCATATGTATCTTCTTCGTCTTCTTCGTTTGTTCATTCTCAAACTCCCACTACCAAGCTCTGAAAAAGGCTTTGGAAGTAGCAGGATGTAGTCTGGTTTCTTCTCCTATATAGAATTCCACACAACTAAACATTTGGTGTGATCATTTGTTACTTACACCACATATACTTAGATAAAACAATGTCTACTCTTTATTCAAACAATCGTTGGTGACTAGTATTTCTCAAAGTTGGATACAAGAAATGAGCCTAATTTCCGTGATATCGTAGTGTACCAAAAATGTATCTTAATCTAAGAAGGAAACGTACAGCAGAGAGGGTATTTTTGTCACGAATATTTATAAGCACTGATACGAACAAGAATATTAAATATAGTGCTTTTGCTGCTAAAAAAGACGTTGTTTGGAGAAAAGATAAACTATTACTATTACTAGTATTACCAATTTACAAAAACAGACGCACTGTTTAATATTATAATAATATCCTTTGTTCAAAATTGTCAAGTCTGAAGAGAAACAATGATTGATAATTATATTTGAAATGAAATCAATCTTTCAAATAAATGATAACTTAACTCGATCGCAAGAACGTCTACACTTACTTCGCCATTCCAAACTGACATATATAATAAATATTACAATGAGCATAAAATGTTAGACCTTCTAACCTTTTTTTAAACCGCCACGCCCGGTTGAGTGAGAAAAAGTAACTGTAAAACTGAAATGAACTACCCAGAATACACATATTCTTTCAGCCTGCACATTTTCGAACTTACAATTAAAAATCAATACTGCTGGGCATTCATAGTGATTCCAGGCAGCAAGCGTACATGATATGACGTCAAATGTCCAAAACAGTTTAGCTGCTTTGGTGACACCTTGTCTTTACTCCTGTATTGCTGGAATGTTTGGTAAATGTTGTGCTTGACAACGGTAAACAACTTTCGCAGCCATTTTTTTTTCAACAAATATAAAACTCTCGCGGGAAACGATCACGATGTTTTAGAACAGAATTAACAAATATTTGTTGTTATGTAAATGGTTGAAATAATAAGTCACAGATAAGATAGGATAGTTTCTATTTTGTAAGTTATGGCTTGAGACTAACGTTTCGTGTGTTGGGATGCGTAACGACTTTACATAGCTTATCAAGATGTCTTCATGTTAGCCACAAATGGCAAGCATAGGTTAACCATTTTCAATTTGAATTTGTCATGCACTAATGTTGCAGTCCTGTCTGTCTCAGTGTACATAGGCTCGAGAGAGCAACTAACAGAATAGTGTGCCTCCGTGGTCTGCTTCGGGCTCTTCATCTCGAGCTCGGTGGAGGGTCAATAACGTAAAATAATCTATATCTGGGTTTCAAACATTAAGTGGACGTTTCTAAGCGGCGCATTAACACGACTACAATTTATTTATTTTTTTAATGGTTTTCGACGTCCCAAGCCCTCGGGGCTTCTTTTGCTGGTATAATCTATTTCGATTCCAGTCTAAGCGACGTAATGTATATCTTTACAAATTCTACATCAAAATCAGGAGTCTCAAACCACCCACAGGACTGCATTATTAAGTCAAGTTAGCAATAACGGTCTGAAGGAGACGATTGTGATAACTCAAAGACCGAATGTAGAAAATGTTGATGGCTTATTTGTAGTACCGCATTGATAGGTTATCCATATAAATGTCGTTTTGATTTTACTTTGTCATTTAAACATCATTTGAATGTTGTACTTATGTTTTTGAATGTTGTACTTATGTTTTTGAATGTTACACATGCACGAAATAAAAGAAAAGTTCTCGGTGATTGGAAGCAAGTTGCAACAGTGTCAATCTGGAATTAAAAAAGACAATAAAAAAGAAACCGAAACATAAGGGATATTTCGCAAATAAGTCGTACTGAAAAACTGTATGGGAAAATACGCGAACAAATATTACAACCTATTGTAGAATCTCAGCTGAGCAAAGCTCAATTTGGATTTCGTAAGACTGTGGCGAGACGACAATATAATATTGCTGCCATTTCAACATGACCTTTATTGATTGAGAGTAGATATAACTAAAATATGGACAATATTAAATATCTACGGAATGCACGGACACCTGTTAGATAATTGTACCATTTGGATAAAAGTGTAAAAAGAACAATTGATACGGTAACGTGTTTTTGAAATAACCACAGGAGTGCGACAATGTTTACATAGACACGATAAAAGAAAATATCCAAAGATCCAAAGTGCTACTCCAGTTTTTTTTTAAAGTAAGTAGCATATCCTTCACAGAACGTAGCTTCTTACAACCGTCACCTATTTGGCTGTTATAAGTTTCTTGGCAAGTGTGCAGTATGGTAGGTTGCCATTACTTTCCATACGTGGAGGAGCATTCACCCGAGAAAAAAATCTCGTGTCTGCCAAACTGGACACAAGTGGGAACCGAACCTGGAACGTTGGGATTGTGAAAACCGAGCGAGTTTCATCCCTAGGCCATGCAGCTTCACTGACTCAAGAAATGGGCCCTAATTCACTTCATGAACTTCTCCTTCCTGACGACCAGAGCTTAACGTCATGCACGAGGGTGAAAATAGTTTGCATCCAGTGAACGCGCTTTGCGTGGTCTGGGACAAATATCATATGAAGATTATCAGATCACAGACATGCGGTTTGATGATTAGCAGATCAAAGACATACAGTTTGATGATTAGCAGATCAAAGACATACAGTTTGATGATTAGCAGATCAAAGACATACAGTTTGATGATTAGCAGATCAAAATGCTGCTGTCAGTTCATTCACTGTGCTGCTGTCAGCTCATTCACTGTGCTGCTGTCA
Source organism: Ariolimax columbianus (assembly GCA_036924085.1). NCBI lineage: Eukaryota > Metazoa > Mollusca > Gastropoda > Stylommatophora > Arionidae > Ariolimax > Ariolimax columbianus. The sequence goes on along the minus strand of JAVGWX010000003.1, from coordinate 142,829,365 downwards.
GGTCATTCACTGTGCTGCTGTCAGCTCATTCACTGTACTGATGTCAGCTCATTCATTGTGCTGCTGTTAGCTCATTCATTGTGGTGCATCTTCAGCCCAGTTCCATGAGCTGGAATACATGGAAAGTATTATGACAGCTGATTGTAGGGTTGATAGAGTAGTAAACACTAGGTGTCAGAAAACCTTTGGCTAAACCT